>CM053593.1:371181042-371220952 GCA_028646575.1 Pseudocheirus occidentalis
TTTTTTTGCAAATATACATTCCTCGATGTCACCCAATTCATATAAGTCCAATATCATTGTAATACGTTACTTGGTTCCAAAATTATACTAAATAATACGAGGGTCTGTAAATGCACGTTTTTGCTGCAAGGTAGCGTGGAGTAGCTGGTAGTCAATGTCCAGAATGGTTCGGAGTGCAAAGGGTTAAATGTTCAAAGTGAGCTTTTACACCTTGGAAATGCAAAAAGGCATTCCACTTAAGGCTAGATTTATTTTTTGTTGACTCTCTAGACTTCAGCAAGTGATGGAGAGAATGTTAATAATACATATTAAACTTAAATGGATGTTGTACATAGATTTATTTTCCCCCCAGAAAGCTGGTTGTTAAACATCTGCCAGCAGCCTCTGAAAACAAATGACAGGAGGAGGAGTCAGGAAAAGAGTCAGACAGAAAGGGGAACCTGGAATCAAGGATTCTAATCAAGGAATTCTATTTTTTTTTGGGGGGGGGAGAGACCAGGCCTATAATTTCAGTGGTATAAAGAGCCCACCACTTCTGGTGAAGGAATCACTTCTCCTAATATCAATACACAGGTATGCTTTACAACTTGCTCTCAGAGACCTGCCTGGGGCTCTTTGAGGTTAAGTGACTTCAACAAAGTCACACAGTCAGAGTGAGTCATTGAACCCTGATCTTAACTCAGACACCAGCTCTGGACCCACTATGCCACAACTACCTCTAGCTATAAGGGATCCAAGGAGGAAAGGATGGCCTTAATCATAGTGGACTGGGTAGGTATGGGAGTAAGTTTCTAAAATTAAGTGGAGAATTTCTTATATAAATTAATTATCAAAGCCCAAAGCTGACCATAAGAAATTTAAAAATGCATATACATACTCAGCCCCTGACTATGGTAGAGAGGCCCAGTCTGCTTCAGAAAAGTTAGTGGTTGGACATCTGTACACTGGATATAATTCCATTAAGCCCCTCCTCCACAAATTAGTCAAAGGAAATAGATTTTTATGATTTCAGTTGGAAAGTTCTAAAAATGACAAGCCACAAATTGCTGCGGAGCAGGATAGCCCGTGTCTAACAAAAAGGTCTCAGGGGCCTGCATTCTTTATCTGCAAAAGGCTTTCATCACTGGCTGAAAATAACAAGGGGGTGTCTACCATACAGGAACGTTTTTCCAAACAACGCACTCACTGCTATGTACAGAAGCCCAATCAATAACCACACGCATGGGATAACAATAGCAGAGCAGGGCCTTCCAACAAAGTGGAGACTTCCCGGAGGATGTCCTCACGATTTATTACCTAAGTTCATGGAGAACACTGCAAAAGCCAAAACAGTGATTTGCCTTCTCCTACTATTTGGAAAAAAAGAAATATCAAAAGCACCTAAAATAACACAGAAGAACATTAGCTGTGAAGTAAGATGACCTGAGTTCATATCTTGTCTCTGATGCTTCTGACCCTAAGCATTAGGCTCTCTGAGTCTCTGATTCCTTATCTCCAAAATGAGCAGGAAATGAGAAACTGAGGCCTGGAAAGGTAAAAGGGAGATGGCTTCAGAGAAACTTGGGAGCACAGAGATTATCTAATACAAGGCTACCCCGCTATGAAGAAGGGGGTCAGGAGTGGAAGGCTAGGGACCAGAGATGGGGAATACATGGCATCTCCACCATCTGACTGTGAGCCTCTGGAGAGAAGGGATGGTCTTTTGCTTTTTCTTGTGTTAAGCACGGGGTCTGGCACAGAGTAGATGCTTAATGAATTCCTACTGAATTTCTTTCTTTCTGTCTGTCTGTCTCTCTCTGTCTCTCTCCCACTTTCTCCCTCCCTCTCTCCCCCTCTCTGTCTCTCTCTCTGTCTGTCTCTGTCTCTCTGTCTGTGTCTGTCTCCCTCCCTCCCTCTCTCTCTCTCTCTCTCTCTCTCACACACACACACACATACACACACACATACATACACACACACACATACTCTGATATCTAATAAGAACTCTCTATAATAAACTTAGAGATCACAGATATATCTGAAATCGATCTTCAATAGATCTTAGAGCCCAAAGGGCTTCCAGAAGTCAATGAACTTTTCAGCAAAAGAAACTGAGGCCAAGGGAAGATGAAATCCTTGTCCAAGATCAGCACAAGTACAAAAGCGAGCTGGAGCTGAGCCCCAGACCCTCTGATGCACAGCCTGGGTCTCTTTCCAAGGCACCATGTTTCATTCCTAGTCAAAGCCCTGCCCAAGAAAGCTATATCCCTCCCTACAGCCTTCACAACCCATGATCTCAGACCCTCTGCTCAAGGCTCATCATGAGGGAGCTCTAATTGTTGGGAAATCAGGGGTGACATTAAGTCCAAATTTGCTCCTTTGCAACCTCTACCCATGAGACCTTGGGCCAAACAGAAAAAATCTATTCCCTCACCCACATGGCAGTCTGCCAATGATTTAAAGAAATAATATTATCTTCTCCAAGAGAAACATCCCCAGTTTCTTCAACTAACAACAATAACGATGATGTTGATGATGATAACAATTATTTATGCGTCCCTTTAAGGTCTGCAAAGCAGCGTTCTTTAACCTCACAACCACCCTATGGAATGAGTGCCACCAGGATTCCCAATTTCCAGATAAGTAAACTGAGGCAGAATGAGACCAAATGCTTTGTGGAGGAACACACAGCTAGTGAGAGTCTGTGGCAGGACGAGAACCCAAAATCCTGACTCAAGATTACACTCCGTCCACTGGGCCACCCCGGTGCTTCATGCCTCAGTGGCCGCTCTATGCCGGTCATTTTTTCACCAATTTTTTTTTGTTGATATCTTTGTTTCTGAAATCACTGTCAGTTACAAAAATAATCCTCTTCTCTCTTCTCCCCTAGAAAACCATCCCTTATAACAAAGAGATGAAGAAAAAAAGCAGCAGTTCAGCCAACTCCAGCATCACACAAGACGCATCCCCTGCCCACGGTCTGTTCTCCGCCTCTGCAAAGAACGGAGGGAGGAGCATTTCTTTGTTATAATTACATATAAGTATCCCTTCTAGACACTGCCAAAGTCCCTCTAAGATGTGTTGCCCAAAACAAACCAGTGTACTTTCAAAAGAAGTACTAGATTTGGAGTCCAAGGGCCTGGATTCAAATCTTGGCTCTCCCACTTGAGACAGCTCTATAACCTCAGGCACATCACTTCTCTCTGGACCTGTGTCATCTGTCAGATGAGCGGGGGTGGATGAGACAGTCATAAGGCTCCCCTGTAGCTCTTAATCTTCAATCTGATGGACTCCGAGAAGCTCAGCCTATACGGTAAGGGTTCCCTTCACTAATCACGAAGCAAGAAGGAGAACCATGCTTGGCCCAATGAATTCTTCACTTCTTTTTTCTTGTAGGGAAGCGAGGGTCAGATAGCTAAGTCTTGTATATCTCAGAACAGCTTAATGAACCAGTAACATCAGTAAGAGGGTAAACTCAGTCTTTCATTTGTGAGACTTTCCCCCCTTCCCTCCAGAAAGCCTTGCAGAAGAAATGGAAGGATATACAAAGAGATTAGAATATTAATTTAATTAACATTAATTATTTAATTTAAATAATATTAATTTTAAATCACCAAATAACTATTACTTTTATTTTGATAAAAGTTACCCAACTTACAAATTGCTATTACTGTTTAATTATTCAGTCGTGTCCAACTCTTTGTGACCCCCATAGACCATAACTGTCCATAGGGTTTTCTTGGCAAAGGTACTGGAGCGACTGGCCATTTCCTTCTCCTTAAGGCAAACAGAGATTAAGTGACTTGGCCAGGGTCATACAGCTAATATGTATCTGAGGCCAGATTTTAACTCAGATATTCCTGCCTCCAGGCTCAGTCCAATGGGCCAGCTAAACAGCATCCTCTAAAATAAGGCAACTTACTTGAGCTAGTGTGGTTTATTTTTATAAAAAGGATCACTTCAGATAAAAGAATATCTCCCATAGCTAGTGACTCAAGAGCAAAAACCAGATAGCATGCTAACCATCCAGGCAGCATTTAACCATGATGGTAAGAATGGAAAGCATTAATAAAATACTTTGAAGGCTTGCAAAGCGTCTTACAAATATCATCTCATTTTGTCCTGGGAAGCAGGCTTTGTTATTAGTTCCACTTTACAGATGAGGTGGTCAGAGGCCGAATGCCCTACCCAGGATCAGACAATCAGCATCTGAGGCTGGATTTGAATTCAGGCCTTCTCGATTTCAGGTCCAGTACTCTATTCACTGAACCACCCAGATGTCTCTCAATTTGGGAACAGCCACTCACATGTGGAGACAATAAATCTAAGGTGAGCTTTAGAAATGCCCCTGCTGGTGGGTTCAGAAGCAAAAGAAGAATCTGAATTTGCTTGGGATGTGGGAGTTAAACAGATCCAGGTGAGCCCAGAATTCCTTTTTTGAGACACTTTGGGAAACTAGTTACATCTTGGGCCCTCTGCAAACTGGAGACCAAAGGCTGGCTTGGTTGAGACCCATGGTCAGCAGACAACTGGACTTGGAGTGAAAAGACCCACATTCAAATTCCAAATCTCTCACTCAGGGCTTGTCTGACCTTGGTTGGGCAAGACACCGAACATCATCTTAAACCAACCAACCATCATTTATTTATTAAGTGTTCACTGTGTGCTAGGCCTCAAAGGTCCCTCCTGCCTCTCCATCCCATTGCGTCCCAGATTGATTATTTATTGACCAAGACAGAATCTGGGGTAACAGGGTCTGGGTAATCAGAGGAAGCCTTTTCAACACACAAACATTTATAAAGCTCTGACTCTGCACCAGGCACCGTGAATACAAAGATCCCCCTCTCACCACCACCACCAAAAGAAGACCCTCTGCCTCCCAGAAACTCCCAGTCTAATGGAGGAGATGCCATGACAACTATACACAAATGTACCACGAACGGGATGAACTGGAGACAATCCTAGGGGAAAGACAGTGGGAGTAAGGGGCATGGGGAAAGACTTCTTATAGGTGAGGTCTTACCTGGAGACCTGAAGGATGCCAAGGCATCTGAGAAGCAGGGGTGGGGAGGGAGCGAATTCCAGGACGGGGGGATGGCCAGTGAAAAGTCACAGTCTTGTTGAGTAACAGCTAGGAAGGAGGACAGTGCCATTATCATGGAAAATGAGGAGGTGTAAGAAGACAAGGTGGGCTGCTAGGTGGCACCGTAGTGCATAGCGCACTGGGCTTAGAATCAGGAAGAATCAACACACTAGCTGTGTGACCCTGGACAAGTCACTTAACCCTGCTTGCCTCGGTTTCCTCATGTGTCAGATGAGCTGGCACAAATGGCAAACCACTCCAGTATCTTTGCCAGAAAAACCCCAGATGGGGGTCACAAAAAGTTGGACAGGACTGAAACAAGTGAACAGCAAGGAAAAGAAAGTAGGGTGTAAGAAGTCAGGGAAGAAGGACTTTAGAAGGCAGAGAAGCTTTTTAGTTGATCTTGGTGGCATTAGCGAGCCATCTGTGCTCACTGGACAGGTAGTGACACAATGAGACCGACACTTTAGAAAAGTCAATTTGAAAGCTAAGCAGAGGACTGTGGGGAGAGGGCAGAGATGTTATTGCATGAGATCAAGCAAAAAGGCAGCGCAAATGTGCCTGTCCATGTTCTTTAAATAAACCTTTTAGTCCTTCAGTGGCCACTTAACAGACTGCTTATATGAATTGGGAAGAACTGTATGTCAAAATTATAATTTATCATTTCGTTATTAATTCTAATGAGATTTTTAGTCCAAGAACAAGGCCCAAATACTATCCATTTCTTGCTTCCTTTGTGTTGGGCTGGTGCTGGGCTAAGTCGTCTCATTAAGGTTGACTCTTGATTTTTTGGTTTGGACCTGGAATCTCAAAAGGGGGGGGGAGGACTCTCAGTATGGAAATTCCTTCACTGGTCCAGATCAGCCATTCCTTTCGTCTTAGAGAGCTGAAGTAAAAAAGCAAATTAACCTGACCTGGATCACACAGGCCTTATGGTCAGAGTCTAGACTTAATACCAATGTCCCCTAACTCCCAAAGAGGTACTCTACCCACTATGCATAGCAAGCTCTCACAGGGTTAAGATTTTAAACCCATTTCTCAAATAAAGTTCATTCTGTTCTCTCACTGAGGTCTAAGAAGTGGAAGGTCTCAAAAGCAGACCATCAATCTGAAAACATGTCCTCAGGCCCAGCCAGCCTCTGGAAAAAAGGGGATGTGGAGGTAGTGTTTCCCATTCCTTCCTTCTTCCTTCCACAAAAAAAATCTGGGTCTGAAATTTTTTTAGCTCCCACTCTTACTGGTTCAATTGTTACACTCAATTATAGGCTAAATAGACTTTATAAACTGACTGGGGAATAGTCACATTTATAACCATATGACAAAAGGCTTTCCCACTCCCAAACAACCCATAAAAACATACTGTGATTTGGTTGTGAATCTACTGTAGGTGGGAGGTGGGATGAGAGAGCACGAGATCACTGAAGCTGTGCTCATGGACAGGCCACAGCATCTCTCCAGGCCTCAGTTATCTCACCTGTAAAACGATGGAGCAGGACAACCTCCCTCCTGAGGCCCCTTCTAGTCTAAGGGTGTGATTTTCTCCATCCATCCAATGCTTCAGACAAACCATGTATTATCTCTGCCCCAAGTTTCCTCTTCTATAACCCCAAAGATGGGGGTAGCTTGCTGGTCCTAGAATCAGTAAGACCTGAGTTCCAATCTAGCCCCAGACACTTATTAGCTGTGTGATCCTGGACAAGTCACTTCACCCTGTTTGCCTCGGTTTCCTCATCTGTAAAATGAGCAGGAGAAAGAATTTGCAAACTGCTCTGGTATCTTTGCCTAGAAAACCCTAAAAGGGGTCACAAAGACTCACAACAACAAAAATCCCAAAGGACTGGGTTAGAGAATCAAAGAGCTTCACAAAAAGTCACTGATCTGAAGGCCCACCATCCCTCAGAGATCCTGGCCCTGAAGTTCATTGCCAAAGCTAAAGAAGCAAGTCCATGATCCTCAGAAGTCTCCACCTACAGACCACGCCCCAGATTCTAACGGGGTGAACAGCAGACCAAAGCAGAAGCAACCCACAAAGACACCCCCTCACCCTGCACCAAAGGAGAACCAGCCCGAACCAAATCAAGTAGATCTGCATTTTAGAAGACTCATTTTTTACAGACATGGATCAAGTTAGACCAATTCCAGATGCAGCATGGCTTCTGATATGATTTTTGCTTCCTCAAGGCTTGCTCTCTGAAAAATGACTTCATAGGTCAAACAAGAGGGACCAGGAGAGCATGGACTTCAATTCAATACACTCCAAGTCAATTCAAAGAACATTTTCTAAACCCTGAAGCTGTTCAGAGTGCTGAGAAGACAAAGCAATTGATCCTCAAACATTTTATTCAGGGCCTACTATGTGTCTGACACCATCCTAGGCCCAAGGCAACTCATGCTTGACAATCTATTAATCAACAGGCACCTCCTATCAGGGCAATCCATGAGCAAGCATTGCTGAATGATCCTTTTACAAGCTGCCAGGTCCTGCAAGGGGGAGAGAGGGGACCCACAAAGACAAGAGGTACTAAGTTCTTAAATTATCAGATAGAAGAATTTTTAAAAACAGTCCCTGTTCACATTCTACTTGGAAAAAAATGCAGAATGAAAATATGCGACCTAGAATCAGAGTGAAAATAAAGTAAGCTGGGGGCTGGGAGAGTATCTAAATGGATGGGGAATCCTGGAAGGCTTCCAGTAGGAGAGGCATGTTTTTAAAGGATTCTAAAAAGAAAAGGTGAATAGGGACAATGTTCCAAGCACAGACAACAGACTGGGCAAATGTTTGGAGGCAGAACCTGAGAGGCTCAGCCTTCAGTAGGCAGGAGGGAACCAGCTAATTACCACAGCAAAGAGACACCAGGGGAACGATGAATTCTAAACTAGAGAATGTTCCATATCAATGTGAAAAAACAGAGAACAGGAATGGTTAACAACAGAAAGGCAAACATCATTTAGAGAAGACCTCGCCCAGAGGTCCCCAGTCTTTTCCAAGGACCCTTTTTTGAAGTCTAATTCTCTTTAAACACAATGACAAGAAATTACTAGGAATTTCATAGACAGAAGCAAATACCTCCTAACAATTCCTTCCAGGGAGCTCAGGCTCACAGACTGGTAACCTATTCATCTATTCTATATTCTAAATATCACTTCCACTATCTATACCATCTCTGCTAATCCCTTACTTAGCACAGTGGATAGAGTTCTTGACTTGGATCCAGGGAGGCCTGGGTTCAAATTCCAACTGAGATGCTACCCATGTAACTTTGGACAAGTCACTTGTCTCCTCAAGGGGAGGAGATGTTAGTAAGTGAGGGTGTTGGCCTGGACAGTCTCCATGGTCCCTTTCAGTCTAAATGAGAAATCAGGAAGTAGAGAAGCTGAATGATTCCCCTAAGGCGCCCAGAAGGGTTGGGTCAAGTCAAGTCCCAAAGTATCCAAGCCTTAAGTTACTGGCCTGGGTCTGAGAAGGAAGGATGCGTCCCAGATATAAATGAAGCTCTTGGCAGGTCCCCAAAGCACTTATTTACAAGAGGTACTTAAATATTTGATGGCTGATGGATCTAGAAAGTTCTCTGCACTGCTCCAAACCAAACCTTTACATCTGGAAGTCCTGTGTTCAAATCCAGGCTCTGGATGTTTGCTGGCTCTGTGACCCTCGCCGAGTAGCACAACCTCTCTGAGCCTGCCTTTAATCCATGAAACAAAAATTTTAATATCTATCGTTCCACCCTCCTATGGGCCTTGTAAGGATCAAATAAAATCATACATGTAAACAGATGTGTAAACCTTAAAGCTCCAAACGCACAGCAGTCATTTATCTGTGGTTTTTTTTATTATTATTATTTTAATGCAATACGAAAGAGCCAAGTTCAAATCCTACCTCACACACTAACTAGCTGAGTAAACCTGGGTAAGTCACTTCATGGCTTTCTGCCTCAGTTTCCTCCTCTGTAAAATGGAGGTGACAATCACAGCCCCCATAAAACACGGCTTTTGAGAGGTTCAAAAGAGATACCATCTGCGGGGCACTTTGCCAACCTTAAAGGCCAATAAAAATGCCCACTTTACATGACCCCATCTGAGGTTTTCCTGGCCAGGATAAAGGAGTGATCTGTCATTTCCTTCTCCAGTTCACTTTACAGATGAGGAAGCTGAGGCAAACAGGGTGAAGTGTCAAGCCCAAGGTCACACAGCTGTTACGTGTCTGGGGCTGGATTTGAACTCAGGTCCTTCTGACTTCAGGGAGGTGTTCTATTCACTCCTCGCTGCCCCCAACCTGGGGAATATCAGCTGATCCTGAGTCAGAACAGAAAACGACATCAAAGTTCAACTACTTGGAGTTTTCTAAAGCTTTTCCAGTTCCTCTGACTAATGTTTTACTCTTCTTTTCTCTACCTCTGTCTTTCCATCTGTCTCTTTTGTCATCTCCCTGTCTCTGTCTATCTCTCTCAACAAAGAAAAAGAATTAAATCTAACTGTGCAATCAAAAACTCAATCGGTGTATTCAACATTATTCATCCACAGCCCCCCACCTGTCCACCAAGAGGAGGAAAGTGTATCATGTGTTCACCAGGACCAAAACAGATCGCAAAAACTCATCTGACCAGCAGCGTTTGAGTAATTTTTCCAATTTCCAATTTTCCAATTTTTTTCTTCTTTCCAGATAAGAAAATTAAAGTCTAGAGTCAAGAAGTGATTTACCCAAGGTCACACTTTAGGGTGTGTGATCTGACAAAATGATATTCCTTTTGCAAAGCCGTCCTAAAATTCACATTCAATTCAATGTAAATAAAGTATCTACCATTTGCAAGGCATCAGGCTGGGGGCAGGAGACAGAAAGTCAAAAAGGAAAAAATCCTTACTCAAGAAAGTTACATCGTACCAAGCAGGCAGAATATGTGCACAAAGGCATCAGTGTGTGTGGATGTATGCATGTGTGTGTATGTACATGTGTATGTGTGTGTGTGTACGTATACATACACACATACACAAAGTAGTTTGCCTTTGGCGTGGGCACTAGATGATGGGTTTGGGGGTATCAGGAAAGGGCTTGTGTTGACAGGGATCTTCCCTCAGAAAACTCCAGAGGGAGGTCCAAGTACTTGGACTGCACATCACATCTCTAGAAAAAGTGGGGGCAGCAATTGCTCTATTCTGCTTTTACCTTTTGGGAGGGTTTTAATTCAGAACAGAAGAACAGAATGAGAGGCCAGGAAAACCCATTGTTGGAAAAAAAAATCAGCCTTTGAATAAGAGTGAATTCCATCAATTGAACAGTCTCATTCCCCTTTATCATCTCTGTTTAACTGGCTGCAAACATGGTCCCTGAATGTCTTTACGGTCGGCCATCAGAGAAGCAGGGCCTCGCACCCGGTTCTGTCTTCCTTTCCATGACCACCCAAGGCAACAAACAGGTAGCCATCTGTTCCCCTCCAATGTTTATTAAAAGTCTCATTCATAAGGTGGGGCCATTTTATTAGCCCGTATTCTGTAGATCATTTTGTTCCAAGCCTCAGGGGAAACAAAAGGCATTTCTAAAGCCCACAGTCATGTGTGGGAAGACTCAGCTCTGCCTGGGTTAAAACTCAGCAAGTCACCGATGCCCGATTTTCCAGCCCACCTCCCATTTTTTTCGGTATTTGGTTATATAAAGGAAAGAAGTCTCTTTTATGAAACACCCTTTTTCTAATTCTCATTAAACAAGAGGCAGAAATTCATAGGAGCCTAGATTTTAAGCTCAAAGGAAAGTCTTCTGAGACAAGTTTAACCCTGGCATTTTCAAGATATAAACTGGGAGTCAGATAGCTCAAGTGACTCATCTAAGGGCATACAGAGACATCTATTAAGCATCTGAGGTGTGATTCTAAGGCAGGTCTTCCTCTTTATCACAACTCTATCTACTGTCCACCTCCAACCATCATCTAGTGGATTTTGACTCATTTCAATTCAAAAGAATATTAAAATGAACAGCACTAAAGAGTGGCAAAGGGGGACTGCCCTCGACTGGATCCCTTAAAACTGAAGAAGTCAAGGCATTTCTATTTTTCTACCAAAACACTCAGCTTTTTAGCAATTATTAAAACACAGAAACAGACCCATGAAGGAAAACCGCAAGGGTCCAAACACAAGTCTGTACAGGCACCAAGAGGAAGAGGAGGGTAATGGGGAAGACGTCATGGAGCAAAGACAGGATGACAATACTTACTAGCCTTTGATAAAGGAGACAGGTGCTAATGGGCTGAGAGGATGAATCTGGGAGCAAAGGAAAACTCAGTGACTTCTCCCTAGGGGAGCCTCACACTTCTCATGTAAACACAGGTGCAATGAAAGAGGGATGTGAAGTCTGAGGATTTGGGTTTGAATCTCAGCTCCGCAGCATGGTACAGCGGGAAGAATTTAGAGTCAAACAATCTTGGTTCGAATCCTGCCTGTAGAGTGCACTACCTTGGTTAACCTGAGCATGGAGAGGCAGGTGGACTCAATGGCCTATGAAGTTCCTTTTAGCTTTACATCTATGATCCTGTGACTGGCCTGGGCCTCACTTCCCTTGTCTTTAAAATTAGGGACCTAGACTAGATGATTTCTAAGCCGTTGTCAAAGGAGGGTATTACATTAGATGGTCCCTAAGGGCCTTTTCAGCTGCAGATCCATGTTCCTGTGACCCCTCTGAACCTTAGTTTCCTCCTGTGTAAAAAAAAAAAGGTGGGGGGAAGGGTTCAGACCAATTGACCCCTAAGGTTCCTAGAAAATGAGGGAGTTAGAAAAGATGGCCTTTGGGGATCCTATGAGCTCGGTAGGATAAAATGGTGTCTTGGATATCTGAGATCCAATGAGCTCCCTCAGATCTAACTCAACGTTGAGGTCACTCTACAAACAGCAGATATTTGTAATGTGTATTGCATTTTTGATTTAACATCCAAATGCAAAGAACTGTTTAGCAAATATTTAAGGTCGACCCAACTCATCTAAGAACCAAAGACCCTCGAGGAACAGCGACAAGCCCAGCACACGTATGGAACAGTACGGGGTCCATAAGGCAGGATGCTGAAGCAGATGAATTTCACACAAGATATGTTGTCAAGGTGTTAGAATTTGTCACGGCTTTTGCTAATGAAATGTCGTTTCCCTCCCTCTCTTCGTATACTATGAAAGGGCTAGATTACTGTGGCCTATATCCTCTGCAATGTTTGTTCCAATCCCAATGAGGGCAGCTGATTGCTTCCAAACCTAATTACAGCCGAATGAAAGTCCCTCAGAACCATCATTGGCAATTAGGGCCTGTCCAGCTCCGTCCGCATGATCTCATTTGGAGATGGATGACGGAGGCTCTCACGGAACAAGGAGCAGGTGCAGGGGGTTGAGGGTGGGTGGGAGGAAGGGCCAAGAAGGACCAGAGACGGACCTGCTGCTGGCTGCCATACAGAGGCAGAGCAGCAGGGAATTTCCAGTGATTCCAATCCCGTGTGGAGGTGGGGGGGATAAGAGGGAAGGGGTGAGCCATATAAACACCTATAGGTGAAAAGAGACCCTCCGAGAATGGGATAGAAGGTCTCCTGTGCGAGGAAACCCATGCAGATAACAAAGAAAACTACTTCCACACCCCGTCCAGGACACCCTGATCCTCCTTCTGTCCAGTAAGTGCAATTAAGCCTCATTAGGGCCCAGCAGAGCCTGGGATGCATTCAAAAGGCTGGGTTCTTTAAGAAAAGTGGGCCTTAGGATTAGGGACAGAGATTAAGGGCAGTGAAAGGCTGTGTGTATGTGCGTGTGCATGTGCATGTGCATGTGCCCTAAGTGTGGAGTCTACGTAGAAGCAATCAGCAGCTCAAGTCACCCCATGCATGTAAAACAGTTCTGTTTGGAGCCATTTCTATTCCCCAAAACATCCGAGGGAAAGTCAGAGAGGAGACGCGGCAATACTGTGCCCTTTTTCATTTTTAATTAAAAAAAGGGAGATAACAGCCCTTCTAAAGGAGACAGCATTAGTTGTTAGGCACAGTATCTAACGTTGCAAGGCCATTATGAGAATAAACAATCAAAGACAGCCACACAGG
The DNA here is from genome assembly GCA_028646575.1 of Pseudocheirus occidentalis. Lineage (NCBI taxonomy): Eukaryota > Metazoa > Chordata > Mammalia > Diprotodontia > Pseudocheiridae > Pseudocheirus > Pseudocheirus occidentalis. The sequence continues at coordinate 371,194,156 of CM053593.1, forward strand.
CGCCCACTCCCAGGTGAGGGCCGGGAGCTTGATGAGCGCCGCACACAACATCGCCCCTGCCAGGGCCGGCGCAGGACAGTCAAGGTAAATAAACCATTCAAACACCAAGGTCCTACTTCCAAATCTGGTGAAAGTCCAGCCCGTGAGATTAGGGAGAGTGCTAAATCTAGAGTCCAGCCAACCTGGAGCGCCGTCCCTGCTCTCAGACCCTGGCTAGATACCCGACCCCAGAGACTGCCTTCATCTTGCAGAATGCCTTCAAATATCCAAATCGCACCATGTGAGAAATGCTCTCTATGAGCAAAATAATAATAGCAACACGGCAGGCATTTCTGACGCCCATAGGTGGCACAATGGATAAAGTGCCAGGCTTAGAGACAGGCAGACTCACCTTCCTGAGTTCAAATCCAGCCTCAGACACTTACTGGCGGGGTGACCCTGGGCTAGTCACTGAACCTATCTGTAAAATGGAGGGGTTGGATTAAGTGGCCTCAGAGGTCCCTTCCTGCCTTTAAGCACCAACTATTAGTAAAGGACCAGATGGAATAAAGGACAGACAGCCTGCCAGAGCCCCCTCGGCTCTTCCTCTGCCCTAACACCCCGGCCAAAGAGAACCCACGCACCAGCAGTTGGGAAACCACAGCTCCATTGTTCCATGGGACACATCCAGGCAGGAACGCCGGCTCCCGCTCCAAGCCCACCCACCATTTCCTTTTCAATTAGCAGCTCATGGAAAGGAATAATGACGGCAGCTGCTAAAGAGGACTCTGATGTCAGTGAAAGACTGCAAACCCCAACTGTAAATAGCACGTTGTAAATCGCTTGTCACCAGCACCGTCAGCCCTCCCTGGAATCACCCAGCAAGCGACAATCAAACCCATCTGCTGCACTTCCCCCACCCGTGCCCCTGGAAGCAGGCAGCCTCTCCACCCAGCTCCCAGCCGGCTCCCTCACATCACCTGTCACGTCTGGGCTCCAGGGCCCCCAGTGAGCACCCAGAGGAGGGATCAGAACTCAGGACACGGGCCAGGTTTATCCCTCGAAGCTGAGAGCCCGCTGGGGGCAGAGGACATTGCATCAAGCAAGGGGACCAAGGGCAGGGAGGAGAGGAAGACTGTGGAGGTGAGATCAAAGGAACAACGGGAGTTCCTAGGATGCCCTAGACAAAGGAACGGGTATTCTTCTGGCCTCCTGGAGGAATAAGAGAGCACCCACTGGGTTGGCATTCCACCAGGGCTGTCTTGATAAGGAAAAACCTCTTCCCTTTGCTCCATCAATCACTGGGGCTATGAGAGTAAAGAACGTCACAGCCTAGACCATGAGAGGAGCAGGATTACTATTTATTTTTATTATTGTATTATTACTTACTTGACTAAGCCTTAGTCTCCTCATATGTAAAAGAAAAAAGGTGTTGGGTTAGATGGTATCTGAGTTATCTTCCGGCTCTAGAGTTACCCTAAATTTCTCTTCCCTAAGCCTTAGTCTCCCCAAGTGTAAAAGACAAGTTTCAATATCAGTGGCTCGGGAGATTCCTTCTTCCTCTAGAGCTACGTTTCTGTGACTGGGCAGGGCTCATCTGGGGGATCCTGAGTCTATCCATGGGGCAGATCTCCCAGCATTTCTGCACGTGGGAAAAAATGAGACTCAAGAACACGGAAGAGAAGAGAAAGAAAAGAAGGAAATATTGTCATAAGAAAGGAGCACTAATACATTGTTGGGAGAGCTGAAAATTGGTTGAGTGATTCTAGAAAAGAGTCTGGAATGATACTAGAAAAATCACTAGGTTGTGTATCTCCTACGACCCAGGAATGCCATTCCTAGGCATGAACCCCTCAGGTGGTCAAAGTCAGAATAAAGAGTCCAAAATATACAAAAACTACAGGCCTATTTATGTCACCAGAGAGGGCCCTAGTCAAAAGGAGACTCCATGAACAAACTGTTTATAGTCATAAAATGTAGAATGGTCATTTTTCAATCATGTTCAGCTCTTCGTGACCCCCTTTTGAGGTTTTCTTGGCAAAGATACTGAAGTGTTCGCCACACTGCTCTCCAACAAGGTTAAGTGACTTGCCCAGGGTCACACAGCTAGTGAGTATGCAAGGCAGGATCTGAACCTGGGGCTGCTTGACACTATAGCTAAGCCCCTGTGCCACCTAACTGACCTACCAGAACATCACTGAGCCATTAGAAGCAAATAGGGAGAATTCAGAGAAACTTAGCAACTATAAAACATACTTGAGAAAGCCTACAAAAATGAATTTTTTTTAAAAAGAAGAAGCCAATTCAGATCAAAGTTAAGCAAACCAAGAGAAGAGTCAATCCAATGACCAAAATAATGTAAGCAAGACATAAAGAAAACACGCCAGAATGTGATCAATGCGGCAATGGGGCAATCAATTAACAAGACATTATTAATTGCTTACTATGTGCTAAGCCCTAGAGATACAAAGAAAAAACAGAAACAACCCTGACTTCCTAGCGGAACACACCTCGTCGCTCCACCGAGGGGGTAGACCACCACACGGAAGGAGGCACACGCTGTCAGGCCAAGCACAAAGGCCTTCTTGACTGGGCATCTTTGTTACAAAAGAGGATTTTAATCCAGAAGAGAGTGGAATCATAATAAAAGGACAGCCATGCAAATAAGGGGTGAAAGCACCTTTTTCAAAGGGGAGAAGAAGGCCCTGCCTTACCCTCACAGGAGATGGGCATAGATGAAAAAGGCTCTTTGGATCACTTCTGGAAATTAGCCTCTGTTTTCTCTGCCATTTCATTATTACCTCTGTTGGTCCGGCCAAAAGTTCACTCCGAGGGAAAACATGAATTTAAATGGTGGTCCAGGTAAAAAAAAAAATGCCTTAGGGAACCACCCTGGGCAATCCTATCAACTGTCTGACAAGAAAACTGGGAATCTGAGCCCTCTAAAGACCCTCTCCCCCAAATTAAGCTTTTGAATTCTTTAGCATTTAGTAAAATGTTTTCACTTCAAATCACATTTTCAAAATAAAACCCTAGTTCATGCTTCCATTAACAAGCATAACAAGTAAAAACTGAAAAAGCCCACAGAGCGAAAGTTCAAATACCTTTTTGCCAGTAAAACACAAACCGAACGATGTTACTGCCTCCAATGTTTGGATTTCCAGATGCCTGCAGACATTACAGCCGCGCTGAATAAATACCTGGGTGAATACTGGATGGATTTCCACCAAAAACTAATTAGCGAGTTTTCTGATACCTGACTTCCGCTGAGCCTGCTAGAGGAAAGGTTCAGATGCTCAATATTGCTGGGATAAGTTAATTTGAGCAGATAAATTTCGTGGTGAGCATATCAGAAAGGATGGCTCAACACCAGAGAAACAATGAACATTATCTCCAGGAAAAGCCAGTCTCCCATCAGGGATGCACATGCAGGATTATTGCAAAGCGCAGAGGGTAGACGCAAAGGAGCCATGGTATACATGATTTGTGTGCTTCTACAACGAGTCGACAGTGAGGCTGAGGGAAGAAACCATACAACTGCTGGACATTTGTCTTTCTAGCCTCAGTTTCTACAAAGTTTGGGCTGGGAGGGTTCTGGAACACATCAGGTGCTTAATAAATGTTCACTGATGGACTATCTCTAGGATGTAATACATTCCCTGAGGGCCAGGACTATTTGATTTCATTGGTTGATATCATCAGCCCCTAGTACACTCCCTGGTATAGGGCAGGCATTTAATAAATGCTTTTCTTGATTTACTACCTTCCCATACGGAATATAAGTTCTTTGAGGGCACATCTTCCTCTGTACTTGCTTCTATGGTATCTGGCAGAGCCAAGATGGCAGAGTAAAAGCAGGAACTTGCTTGAGCTCCCGCTCCAACCACCTCCTAGTGTGGCATCTGATACACAGTAGGTACTTAAGAAATGGCCTCCTGATTGAATGAACTAAAATCACCCACTAGTCCAAGAACAGCATAGTTCTTGTTGCTCAAATATGGTGTTGGTCTCTGTCTTCCTCATCTCCTAAGGCACATTTCCCACAAACCACCAGTTATAATTTTTTCCCCCACCCTCATGCCAATCCATGCCATGATCACTCCCCAGACACAAAAGGGTCACTAAATCATACCTTCATTATGAATGTCTAGAAACAAGACCCCCTCAAGCAAAAGTTTTCATCCATTCATTCACAGAGCATTTCTTAAAACCAGTGGTACACAGAGACCTAATCAGATCAGCCACAAGTAATGGTTTAAACAACACTGCCCAAGGACTGGTTTCAGATCTAAGGTAAGATGCTGACTGTGTGCCGTCTGGGAAGTCACTTAATACCTGCAGATCTCCATAAAATGAAGCGTTTCATGCCCTCTATCTGTGATCTTAGATATCCTGTGTAGTCATTTCTAGCCCTAGATAGATAGATAGATAGATAGATAGATAGGAGGATGGAAGAGAGAGGGAGAGAAAGAGAGAAGAGAAAAAGAGGAGAGACAGACACACAGAGAGAAACAGAGACAGACAGACAGAGAAAGGAGAGATACAGAGAGGGGGAGAAAATGGAAGAGTAAGAGAGGGAAGAGGGAAAGAGATTAAGAAAAGGGGGAGGGAGACAGAGACAGAGAGAAGGAAGAGAGTGGGGAGAGGGGAAGAGAGACAGAGAGAGAGATACAGAGAGAGACAGAGAACGCTGCAACAAGTATTTTGTTCTGAAGAACATCTTTGTTTTATGATTTATGGAAATCAGAGAGCGATGCAATTCTGCAGCATGGGAGATCTCCAGTCTGGCTTCTCCACCCCCGATCTCTTCTCTGGGCTGCTCAAAGACGGTTGAGTTTTTAACCAGCTAAAAGCACAACCACTTCCCATGATGAGTGTCAGCTAGGATCTTCCAAGTCAGTATCTATTTACGCTTAAAAATACATTCACACAAATAAACTCCATCAGGGCGGTTAAGTGCCAGCTAAGAGCTTTCATTTTACAGCATGATAAGTCGCAGAAACTAAGGCTTATCATCAGTCAAGTTAAGGGTGAAAAATGTGGTTTGGTTTTTCTGAAGCAGGCCTGTCCCTTTAAACTTAAAAAAAAATGCCAGTAATTGTATACTTGTAGTTGGCTTCGATGAATCCTCAAGAAATCCTTTTGTTTCCTCTCCACTAATAAGCGGGCAAGCATCTTCCTGCTGGCTAAAGGGAGGCCTGGCATTAAGTTCTTCCAGCATTTCCACCTGAGATGAGCCTTAATCCGCTCCCCATCACCCATGGAGCTATGCTCTAGTCTCCACCTTTACCTCCTAAACTCCTTCATCTCAGGTTCTGTTGAGAGCGCACTCCAGTCTAGGGCATCAGTCAGATCTGCTCATTTTAGAGCTCTCCTCCGGGCACACTCTCATCTCACCATGGCTTTCCCAATAAAGGCTCACTGACTGCAATCTTAGAGAGTCACCAATCAGCCACCTTACAAATGGGAGAAGAGGATGGGGTGGAGGAGAGGGGAGGGCAATTCACAACACCCAGGTGAAGAAGGAATTTCAGATACCGTATCTGAAAAAACTCAGAAGCCGTCTAGTCCAGTCCTTGAATTTTATATGGGGAAACTGAGGCTGGAGTGACTTGTTTACTAACCACATCATTCCTGTCCTTATAAATTAGAGGAGTTGTGACTTGAGATGTCCTTTTGACAATAATTCAATCATTTAGCACCTAACTAGGCTGAGGAGAGACCATTTCTCCAGTCTGTCCATCAGAGTTGTATAGAAGATAAATCTAATCCAGTGGTTCTCAACCTTCCTAATGCTGCGACCCTTTAATACTCATATGTGAGCATATGTGCATGTGTGTGGGCCCGCCTGAAACAGATAGAGGAGCAGTGTCTCCATTCCTAAGACCATGGGAAATATGTTTTCCCATGGTCTTAGGCGACCCCTGTAACCCCTGTAAAAGGGTTGTTCGACCCCCAAAGGGGTCTCGACCAACAGGTTGAGAACCACTGATCTAATCAATCAATAATCAATGATCAAGTACCAGCTCTGGGCCAGGAATAAAAATTCTACTTGTTTGCCTTTGTATACATTGGGACACAAGGAAATCTGAAAACATATGCTTCCTTATTCTCTCTCCTAATATCGTTATTTACTGGGAATTCAAGCCAAAGATCTCCAGTCACACCTGGCCATCCCAACACAACCATGTTCCTTCCTTTACAGGAGCAGCCTTCTTTGCCCCCTAGACCTCTGTTCTTGCCAAGTAGACACTGTATCTATATGCACTGATGCTTTATTTCTTCCCACCCATCACCTCAAGACCATCCGCTCCTTCTGCTCTCTGCTCAGCCCCACAGCATAAACTACTTCCTAATACTCCAAGATAGAAATGTTTTAATGTACATGTACCTAACCCCTACAACTGTTACAAGGATCAAATAATATTATATTTAGAGAGCCCTTAGCACAGTGCCTGGCACATGAGAAGTAATTAATAAATATTTGTTTGGGAAGCTAGATGGCACAGTGGATAGAATGCCGGCCCAGAATTAGGAAGACCTGAGTTCAAATCCAATCTCAGACACTCACTATCTCTGTGACCCTGGACAAGTCACTTAGCCCTGCTTGCCTCAGTTCCCTCATCTGGAAAATGAGCTCCAATATCTTTGTCAAGAAAAGCCCCCAAAGGGGGTGCAACTTTAAAACAACAAAGCAACAACAAAAAACTTGCTGTCCCACTCCCCACCCCCCAAATGACATAGTCAGCCAGCATTAATGTCCTTCCACTGAGGGCCAGGGGTATTCTACCTTTCCCTTTGCACCCCCAGCACTGAGCAAAGTGTCTGGCACATAATGATTAATTAGTACTTACAGACTAATGAGTGATCTCCACCCTCCTGGTACCCCAACATTCAGGCTGAATTTACATTTAAGACAATTCCCTTCCATAACTGGCTCCCTTATCAATGCACACATACCCAAGTGATCGCATTTAAAACACGGCTCTTTGCGATTGGACCTCCCCCCTTCTCCCTTGGGTCCTGCCAGACACCATGCCTTTACGGACCCAATGTGGAAGGGATGCTGGGTTTGGCATCAGTGAAGACCCTTGGCCCCAGCTCTAGAGGTGAAAGGAACCTCAGGGGTCACCTGCTCCAACTCCAGCTCACTGACACAGGAAGAAGCCCAGGCCAGGGAGTTAAACTGAATTATTCGAGGTCACACGGGTAGTGATGATCAGAGATGGGATTTGAACCTAGGGCCTCTTAATTTAGAACTAATGTCCTTCTCACTTCCCATGAGGGCTTGGGCTGGACACACAGCTAAGGTATATTTCCTAAAACAAGTCACATATAGGATCATTGACTTAAAGCTGAAAAGAACCTGAGAGATGTCCAGCCCCTTTACTTTGCAGATGGGGAAACTGAGGCCCAGAGAGGTATATGGGTCTTCTCCAGATCAAGCAGCTGATAAGTATCAGACCTGCAATTCAAACCTGGGAGTTCATGATTCCATATGCTGCCTCTCACATCTCTAGCCACCCTATTTATAAAATACTTTTGTGTTGTTCAGTCCTTTTTTTTTTTAGGGCAGTTGGGGTTAAGTGACTTGCCCAAGGTCACACGACTAATTTTTTGTGTGTGTGTGTGTTAAGTGTCTGAGGCCGGATTTGAACTCAGGTACTCCTGACTCCAGGGCTGGTGCTCTATTCACTGCGCCACCTAGCCGCCCCTGTTCAGTCCTTTTCAATCGTGGCTGACTCTCCACCACCTCATTCAGGGTTTTCCTGACAAAGACACTGAAGTGCTTCGCCATTGCCTTCTCCAGCTCATTTGACAAATGAGGAAACTGAGGCAAGCAGAGTTAAGTGACTTGCCCAGGGTCATACGCTAACTGTCTGAGACTGGATTTGAACTCAGGAAGGTGATCAGGATAAAATAAATTATTTCTAAAGGTGTGTTCCAAATCTTATTAGCCTTTAGCCTCTCCTATTAATAAAATACACACACACACACACACACACACTCACTCAACCACCACCAAAAACCAAATGCACATATACACGCAAGCCTAATACATGATGTGGTTAGAATCTTTTTATTTCTCTAGAATGTTGATATTTTAGTCTCACTCTTAAAATTTATTGAATGCTGTCCTTTCTGCGGATTGCATCTTTTGATATTAAATTAAAATGTATTAGTACTATTGTGGAAAATTGCTTTGATCTCCAGGCCCCCCTGAAGTTGATCCCGGTATCCACAGTCAGACTTGGATCACGCTTTGAGGACCACTACCCTACAGGAACAATGGCATTCACCCAGTTACCTGTGAGGCTTCTAATTAAAACCACTTGCTCTATAAACCAATAGCCAATCCTCAGCTGCCCACAAATCACCATAAACCATCCTTGGATGGCACCTCGAGGAGCCAAGGAGATACCACCCACCGCTGCTCTAGGGACACCTTCAACTGCCTGGATTTATCCCAGAGGAATCCGAGAATCCCCCTCCCTTCCGTGTATTAATCCTCCTTCCCTGGGGATTTCCATAGGAGGAAAACATCTGAGAGAAAGCCCAGGGAATGGACTTGCCTGAGACTTTGGCTGGAGCCTAATTATTAAACCAAGTCTTGGCCCCCACAACATCCCAAGCCCACAAAGAGAGACTTGAAAGCTGAGGCCACGCTAGCCTCCTCTCTGCATGTGGCTCTCTCCCTGCTCACCTGGAGGGCACAACAATGGTTTCTTAAGAATTCTGATCTCATGCAAGCCAAGAAGAGCTGGCTCAAGGGAATGACGATTAGTAACCCAGGAGAGTACACAGCCGCACCTTGGAAAGAACACACTACAAATGAGCTCCGGGTACAGCAATTAGTCTTCCAGATCCATCTGTCTTGATTAGGCAGGCCCCCTCCAAATCATATCCCTCCTCCTCTCCCACCAAAAGAAAAAAAAATAAGCCACCATTCCTCTGCCATTCTACATGATCAGAAAACAGGAGCAGCCATAGAGATGTGACTCCAGGGAGGGAACACAAAGACCCTAGAATTCCTAACCCCAATCAGAGAGTCGTTGGATTGGGGTCAGGAGAGACTTGGTCAGGCCTTCACACAACTTACTGGGGTGAGGGCGCTGGCTCCCCCAGACTGAACCATTCCAACAGTCAACCAAGGCCAAGACCTCACCCAAAAGCCAAGGACAAAATGGCGGATGCTCAGGCAGGGATTTCAAAGCACATGTCGCCGTTCCTTCTCCTGACCGCCCCAAAGGGTGGACAGGCACGGCAAACAAGTTGAAGCCAAAGGGTACTCACCCGGCGCAGTCCTTTGGGGAGTTTTTTCCGCTTCCCAAGATGCTGGCAGAGGTTCCGGTCGTTTTCTCGGTCTGAGCTGTAGTGGTGGTGATGATTCAGTCGATTCTTCTTGGAGTGATAGGACAGCCCATTGGTAAGGGCTTCCCGTTTCTTCTTGGCTAGAGGGTTTTGGCGTCTTTCCACCCGTTCCTGAGGCTTAAGTGCGACATCCTTCTGCAAAAGAGAGAACAGGAGGAGAGAGGATTTGTGGTTAGACAGGAATGTGTGACCAGACCTATAACATCAGCCAAACAAAGGTGCTTAGAATTCCAAGGAAAGAAGATGAGGAGGAAACAAAGAAAGCAGGAGGGTAGCTGGGCAGCAGCATTCTAGATGGGCATACGCCATCTCCTTTCTATGCTGAGGAAGAAGGAACGTTCTCAACATCCTTTCTTTTTGTAAAAATAATTATTTTTATTCATTAAATGGTATTTTACTTTCAAGTGAAGATCCACCTTCTCTCCCTGCCAACCTTTTTCTCCCCCCTCCTTGAGAAAGCAAGCAAAACAAAATCCTTTTTACCAAAATGAGTCAGTCAAGGAAAGAAAATCCCCACACTGGCCATGTCTGCTTGCCTGTCTCTCTCCCTAGACAGACAGACAGACAGACAGACATAGATATAATATAGATAAATAGAAATGTATGTACTTATACATACATATACATACACACCTATAAAGACAAATACATGCATACATACGTGTGTACACACACGTGTTTTGTGTGCATATAAATACACAAGTGTATATAAGCATATGCACATACATTCATGTATATATGTACACATGCTTTTACAGAATGCCTACATACAACTACATGTATATATATATACAAAGCATACTTATATACATACAGATATACATATCTATGCATATGTCTGTATGCGTGCATGCACACACACGTGCACGCACACACACACACACACACTGGGGCTATCACTCCTCCATCAGAAAGCATCACATGAGACCACTGGAACTCTACTTGATCATTACGATGCCCTTTCAAGGCTCAGCACAAAACCTCAGACACTAAAATGCTTAATAAAGATTTTTTACATTCTTTCTTTCACTCATTTTTTATCAACCCTGAGATGGGACACAACAACCGGATTCTGTCCTCTGCCTAGCACTGGGCCTTGCCCCAGGCATATGAAGCTGGTTAATAAAGCCGATTCTCTCAAATGACACATAAGGGCATCTACTCAGTTCAGCAAGAAATTTTTCAGGATGGTCAAAGAGAGCCAGCCAAATGGCTCTATTAGCCAGGAAGAAAAAATTGTTTACCCACAACTGGAAGGTTTTCTAAATGAATTGCCCTTTTTTAAAACACAGACTCCTCTGAGCATCCTTAATTTCCAATCTCCATCTAATCTCCTCTGCAAACTCTAACAATAATATTATCATCATGATCAACTGTAACCTTTCATTCATATTCATGGGAGGCTAGTTTGGCTGGGTTGGAAAGAGGCGGTTAGAGAGAAGGCAGGGCAACAATGGATCGGACTGAAGGGACAAGAGCTAGGAGCATTAATGGCAGGTACCCAAGGCATTACAATGGCCCACGTAAGTAGGAAAACTATCTGGACAAAACCACGGTGGCTGGTCCTCGGGAAGCACTTAATACTTGCATGCTGATGGACTGACTATTTCAGGAGCCTTGGCTTACAGTGCAGAAGAGAAGAGAAACTGGACAAATTGCTTGCTCTCATTTGGTCTCAGTTTCTGCATCTGTACATTGGGAGTAAAGCCATCTCCACTGTATTATTTGCTAGGCTATTGTGAAGCAATATTGGATCAATACTTCTCAAGCACCCACTATGTATCTAAGTGCTAGAGGCACAAAAGGAGTTAAAAGACAGTGCCTGTCCTCAAGAAGCTCACAGGAGAATGGGAGAGAGGACTTGGGGTCCAGTCCCATCGCTGACCTCAGCACGTCACTCTCCAGTTTCATCAGCTGTAATAGGAGAAGGCTGGAAGAGATGCCCCTAACATTAGGCCACCCCACCCCCCACCGGCTCCCACCATAATCAGTTCAATTCAACACACCCTGTCCTTGGCTACTCAGAAAATCAGGGAACAGATGAGAACGACCTTAAAATCAGCATCACCAAACACGCCTGAAAGAGTCTCCAGGTGGAAATCACCACAGCGAATCACAGAAAGGGAAAAGGGCTCTGCCTTCAAGACCATTACACGTTGGTCAACCTGGACTCCTCTAAAATCCATCCATCTTCTCTAAGGAACACAAAAGACCAGGTCACCTACCCTTCCACCTCCTTGCCCTCCTTCCCACAGGCATCTGGGGCTCTGCCCCAAGGTCTCCTGGCCTTCCTTGGTCCATCCTTTACCTTGTCTGGAGCCAGGTCAGTACATCACCTCCTAGAGATCGCCCAATTATTCTGACCTGAACACATCTTACTCCTCATTCTACGCTGTCTTCTACCATTCAAACGGGCAGGTAGGTGGGACAGCAGACAGAACCCTGGGCCTGCGCTCAAGAGGACCCAAGTTCAAATCAAGCCTGATGCCAGCCATATGACCCTAGGCAAGTCACTTCACCCTGTATGCCTCAGTTTCCTCATCTGTCAAACGAGCTGGAGAAGGAAATGGTCAACCACTCTAGTGTCTTTGACAAAAAAACTCCAAATGGGGTCTGGAAGGGACGGGCATGGCTGAAACGAATGGACAACAATGAGCATTAGACAGCGAGTTCTTTCAGGGCAGAAACTCTCTTGCGCCTCCAATGTTTGTCTGACACTTCATAACTGCCTTAAAGCACCTTATCCCTCCATCTTAAGAGGCAGAAAGAGTAAGTGGGGAAGAAATGAAACCATGAAGAGCGGGCTAAGGGTAAAGGGGCAGGGGGAGCAGCCAACTTAGAGGAGACAAGAGGCAAAACCTCAGCAGCAAAACATGGTCACCACCCACCAGTCAGTGTGGCGGGGACCCTCCCTCCAAAGGCTCACGTATCCTCTCCCTCCCTCCCATGATTCTAGACTTATTCAAAGTACACACACACACACACACACACACACACACACACACACCCCTACATGCATATGTGCACATGCACAAGCATGCACGTTTATGTGTACGGGTGTGCAGGTATGCACATGTATGCGTGTGCATGACCACGTATGCATACATGTGGCTTTAAACACATGTGAACATACAGATGTGTAGTCTGTATATTCAGGTGCATTTGTGCACATGCGTGTATATGCATGCATAGATGTGCAGATATATAAATGTATTATGTGAGTACAGTCTATGAATGACCATGTTGCATGTATGTGTGTATATGAATATATGTATGGGTGTATATGTATGAATGCACAGTGTGTACATATGTGCATGTGTGTATCTATGTATTGTGTACACACATGTGTACATGTGTGAACAGATATGAGAAGGGTGCCGAGGTCCCTTCTGATTGTCTGTGTGGCTCTGCTTTACTTAAATATAATTTACAGATGAGTCAAGACATTACCCTGTGAGGTCACTGGTCCTCTGAAAACAAAGGACCACCACCACCAACCATTTGTAAGTTCTCTCAGAGGGCGAGATATGATAGATGGATGGATGGATGGATGGATGGATGGATGGATGGATGGACGGATGGACGGATGGACGGACAGACGGACAGACAGATAGAAAGAAAGACAGACAGACAGACATAGATATATGTGTGTGTATATAAATATATTTAATGTTATAGACTTGGGGCATATATATGTATACATAGTTATAGTTTTATATATATATATGGTTATATGTCCCCAATGCTATAACACCATCCTTTGCAGCCAGCCAAATGTTCCAATACAGCCGCACCGTGTGGCCACCCCTTCTGCTGCTACTGCTCCTCTGCGCCCCTGGAAGGTCAGGACTCCATGAGCAATGGAGAGGGGCTTCAGATGGAATCCAGAGCTTCCAGCAACCCTGCCTCCAGCCATGCACACCCAGTCTTTTCACAGTCATTTGCCCCCCATCCTGCTTGCAATGCCCCCATCCTCCATCAGCTCCCCTCTTTTCTGAAACATAAGAACCAACTTCTCCTCTCTTTCCCCTAATGGGGAACCAAAATAGATAACCCACTTTTATGTAAAGCCTCTTAGGAATAACAGCAGCTCCCAGAAAAGAACAGCATCCCTGAGAAGCCCATTGCCGACCACTTCTACATATTATCAGTGAATTGGGCCACTTGTGCTGCTAATATATAACAGCCCACAGGATCTCTCCCTGATGTCGATCATTCCACCTACTGCACCACATTGTACGCATGCAGGGTACTGAATTAATAACCAAATAATATTCAATAATGCATTAACTGTAGTTTTTTAAAAAAAAATTACAGCATTTTCTTTGCAGATTGAAGCCGTCTCCTCCCCCAAGGTGCCACTAATGTATACAGAAAATTATGTACCATTCCATACAAAGGGGAATTAATATTTATGAGTGCATGGTATAATTTTTCCCCCCAAATCCATTTTATTTCCATGTGGCATAGTAATCAGACCAATGTGGCTGCACCACAGAAGAGGTACAATGAGGAAAGGGACCCCATGCCGCGACATTAGCTGGTGGCAGACCTGGAGAAGCTTGATCAGGAGCCGTGCAATCATCGTAGGGCCAATTAATGTGAGGATTTCAAACTTTGGAGTGCTGAAGGGGAGGGGGGAAGGAGGGTGCGCTCTGGGAGAGCAGGTATTGTCCTCCTTCTCTATCTGCATCTCCAGGGTTTAGCACCATGCTTTGTACAGAGGAAATGCTTCAGAAAGGCTTCCCCATTCATCCATCCATCCACTCATTCAAAAGGTCAACAAGAAGGTGTCATGGATACAGCGGGCCATTTATATTTTTTACAATGGTCCAGAAAATTACCCTTATTTTGTAAGAACTGACATTTATATAACACTTTAAGTATTATAATGGATTAAATACATTTAGGTTTATCAAGGTAACAAGTATTTTAAAGACACATTCTCATTCGATGTTTAGTGATTCTGGTACATTTTAAAACATTTTGGGGGGTGGGAAGGTGGATCTAGACATGTGATTTCACCAGTAAAAGGAGTTTCTTCCCCAAATATCCCTTCTACCAACACAGACAATTGATCTACAACTTATATTTTAGGGGTGCTAAGAGTTTATCCTACCTCCAGCATCAGTACCCACTGAGTACCCACTTCCCTCTGACATCAGCTTCTAATCACACTCCCTATCTTTTGGGGGTAGATTTTTTTTTGCATTCTGTCATTGGAATATGAACCAACTGAGGGCATCTTCTATTTTTTTGCTTATCTCCTCCACATAGCAGCTGGTAGACAGTAATCACTTAATCAGTACTCGGTGAAGGACTTGCCTGGGGTCACACTGCTAGCCCATGCGCAAAGCCAGACTCGGACTTGGACCATGCTTACTCTTGAGGCCCACCAGAGCTCTGTCTACAACCTCCATGTTTCTTCTAAAATAAAACGCCCCTTGACAGAGTGCTTGGAATTGTGTATTGGGTCAATGTGCTGGGGTCAAGCTCTGCCTCTGACACATCCTGTCTGACACTGACCCTGGGGCAAAGCTCTCTGTGCTCTAAGACTCTGACTTGCAGAAAAGGTGCCCATATGTGTTGGTAAATGGCATTTCCTATGATAAGAAAAGAACAGATCTAGTTTATATCTCTGCCACATTAGGATTAAATTATCACTGACCTAAAGGTGAAAGGGACAGACCTATATCTACAGATACAGAAACTGAAGGGAGGGCCACAAACTCAAAGGATCATTCATCAAACTCTGGAAGGTACCGCAGGATCATCAAGTACATTACTCTCATTTTACAGCTGGAGAAACTGAGGCCAAAGAGGCCAACAAGCTTCCCAAAGATCACACAGATAGGAAGAATCAAAGGTAGGATTTAAATCCAGGTCCTCTGATTCTAAAAATCTTTCCACCCTGACTTGACCTTGATGACAAATTTCCAATGAGCCAGGGAATTATATCAGTAAATTTATCATTCAGTGCTCATAATTCCAGAAAAGAAAACATTTTTAAACCAAAAAGCTGTTCATTGGGAGCAAAAAAATTCTCAAAGCGGTAAAGAACATCTTATGAACAGGCTCTCTGGTGCCTTAGGTGAGAAATCCCACAGGAATGATTTGTTGATTTGCTTTAACCAATCAATCAACAAGTTATGGTAATATATCATCTTCTTCGGGCTTTCCCATTCCAAGACACAAGTCAGATTAACTTGAAATAAAAAAAGGCTTTTCAGTCCAAAGACAGAAAATAACGAGGGGTTCACTACCATTTTCAGACATATACGTCTGGAGAAGTGTACAAGCATGACAAGCGATTACGAGGGTGATGGGAGAAGGGGATGAGGAAATTGGAGGAACCCTGGGAAATTAAAGCCAGGCAGTTTAAAGCTGATTCACCTAACACTGAGTGGAGTGAGGACTCCAGACTTAACAAAACAGAATAACAGGAACCCAAGCACCGATGGACAGCACTCAGTGAGGCAAAGGGATTCAGAAACATTTGCTAGGCAACAGAAAGGGGGTGAATTCTCTAGCAAGGCCCAACAGACAGGAACAGGCTGTTAAAACGGTTGAAATTACATGATTTTTAGGTCATCGGAGATAGAGGGCAGGGTCACAGTGGCTGCAGATTCGCTGATAAGGTCTGCAGAGAGACCAAATACAGAAGTAATTTCCCTCAGCAGCGAACCTCTCTCCACCACAGCTGATCTTACTCTTGCCTCCGTCCCCACCCCTTCCCCAAATTACTATCCTTCGCCGGAGGCCGTCAATCATAGGCCACACTTGAATTTTAGAATCAAATAGTGCCAAGTTGTGCAAAATAGGAGAGACTAAGCAACTGCTGATGAAAAACTATGATTTTTACGGGTTTCCAGTTAAGACTACAGATGGAAATGGGCAAAGACAATTTTAATCAAGGCCAGCAGCTAACCCAAGTTCAAGAGTGATGTATTCTCTATCTTGGCTAGGGCTCTAGCTTCTCAAACCAAGATTACCAGGGAATCTCATGCTATCATCTCTACAAAATCCGGGGTTTTTATAGGATTCTAGACCTAGCCTTGGGGCAGCTAGGTGGTGCAATGGAGAGTGCCCACCCTGGAGTAGGGAAGACTCATCGTCCTGAGTTCAAATCTGGCTTCAAATACTTAGTAGCGGTATGACCCTAGACAAGTCATTTGACCCTGTTTGTATCAATGTCTTCATCTGTAAAAATGAGACTGACTTTACCCAAGGTCACAAGGGTAGCTACAGTCAAGGGTGGGATTTAAATTAAAGTTCCCTAAATCCAAAGTCAATGTTCATGGGATCAGAGGATCATGTATTTAAAGCTGGAATGATGCCCAAAGACCCCTGAGTCCACATCCCTCATTTTACAGACAAGGAAACTGAGGCTGGAAAGGTAAAATGACTCAGTTAGCCATTTAACCATGGTCTTTTGGACTTTAACCCTAATATATGACCCTCATCAACAATAGCTGTAATTATTCAGGACTGGTATGCCAAGACCCTTTATTTTAATGATCCTCACATTAAGGAGATGTTCCAGTTCCCAATTCATGATGTGATGACCCTCTGATATTTGCCTTTCAGTCTCCCTAACTCTCATTAGTATGCCCATAATCCCCATGATAAAGGGTGAGTGGCCAAAGGTAGGAAAGAGACACCGCTGGAAATCAGCATGCAACTCCAGAAATCTTTGGGGAGCAAATTGCAATGCTAAAGGCATTCTCAGGCTCACTGAATTGCTGATTTGGAGAGGGAAAGAAGTTAAGAGGGATCCTACCCAACCTCTTTAACTTACATATTAGGAAACAAAAGACTAAAGATAAAATGACTTGTTTGGGGATTTGAACCCATGTCCTCTGGCCAAAATTCTTTCAGTTTCTGCAACAGCCAGTTCAGCATCCTCTCATGAGATTGTAGGCTCAGATAACATGAAGAATATGATGTAATGAAAATTATTTTTCTCCTTCCATTTCCTTCCTTTGCCTTCTTCCATATGGTAAACCTTTGGAGACCATCCAGAAGCATGAACGGAGCAGAGAATGCTATTGGCACAGCTTAAAGACATGAAGTATACACGCTGGAAGAACAAAAGGGGAAAAGAACCCCACCCCACCCCCCAAATCACACTAAGGAACAAGGAAGGGGAGGAAGAGAAATGGAAACACAGAATTCTCAGCTGCGTTCAAAACCAGGTACCTTCATGGTCCTTCTAGGGAACGAGAAGCAAAGTGTGAAACATTTCTGACTCGTTCCCACCTAAAATATGATCCATTTTTAGGGCTTGATGTTGAAGCAACACCAGGAAGGAACTTCAGGTAGAAGGCACAGTTTAAGCAAATGTCCAGAGGTAGGAAAGTACAGGATTCTATTAGGGGACAGTGAGTCCAGTTTGGTGGGGATACCAAGGGCCTAGAAAGTTAGATTGAAACCAGATTCTAGAGAACTGTGAAGGCCGGGTAAGATTATGTAGCTTGCTCCAGGGCTGGCTGCAGGAGGTAACCCAAGGAAAATAAATCAAGAGGAACCAAGGAATGCCTAATGGTGAATTATCAAAACCTAATGGTAGGTAAAACCAGGATCCAACTCCTTGTGCTGGAATTTGACACCTCATTTGCCAAAGAAAAGTGAGGGGCTGAAGCCATTATGTGAATTATTCACTCAAAAAAACACTGCTTTCCCCCTGTGGCCTACTTCCCCAGCTCAGTAAATCCCAGCACACTCAAAGACTGCTCTTTCTGAAATCTAGAAATCTGATCCAGATGTGACAAAAAAACACCCACTTTGGTTTTTCTTCTTGGACAATTTCCCATCTAGGCTCTCCTCCTCCCCAGGAGACCTCTCCTTCTTGAAAACATGCGCTACCTACTGCTTTATCTGAAACAAGGGACCCAGAAAAGCATAATTTTTTAAAAGTTGCTTTTCTTTTGTTTTTTATTTTTTTCCTTTTCTGTCTTTTTAAAAATAGTAACATATTGATTAGCAAAAACAGGGCCAGAGTCCAGAGTTGGATATAAAAACATTCCACTTTCCATCAGGGAATTACAACCTTCTCGAGATTTCCACTCTTGCCAGCTGTACAAAGACACAAACATGCCTTCGTAGAGGGCATGGACAAGAAAGAACAGTGCATCATTAGGGAGATAACTGCGTCCAAGCTAAACTAACTGGGGTCCAGCCTTGGGACAGACTTAGAATTCCCTTCAGAAAAGAGGCATTTTCTTAGTTTACTTTACATTTGTGTCAACTAATTCGGGGCACATGAAAGACAGAAATGGACATAGCGGGGAGCAGATCAGTTTCTCTGCCCTTGGTCTCTGCCAGATTAACCCAACTTCTGACCCCCAACCTTTGCCTTACCCTACCCTTGAAAGGATCAGTAGCCAAGAACAATTTGGGAAGGTATATGAGGGAAGGAGTAGGAGGGGAGCTGGGGAGAGACGGAGTAACCAGTCCTACATCTGGCATTTACAGCATGAAACCTGAACCCAACATACAGGGAGGGAGGGGGGGAAAGAAGGGTAATAAGGAAACTTTGGACCCAAATATTTTCCCTGGCATTAGAGCGGATAAAACAGCAATCCATCCGTGACAGCTGTGGGGGAGAAGAGGAGACAGTCCACGGAGAATCGCCAGCTGAGAACCAGACCCGTGTAAACACTCGGTCATTCTAACTACTTCAGCGGGTTAAAAAAACAAAACAAAACAACTGTTATTATGAAGTGCAATCAAGTAACCAAGGACCCTCGGTAGTGGGAAAATAAGCCATGGGATCGCTCACCAGCACTGAAGATGCTACATAGAGTGATGGGAGAATCCCATGACTTCAATTTAGAAGGAAACCAGGATTGGAATGCCAGAATTCTCTTACCAAATGGGAGTCAAATGCAAAGTCTTTGAGGGCAGGTGCTAGTTTTGTTTTTTTTATCTTTAAATTTCCAGAACCTAGTACATAACCATGCATAGTGGCTTTGGATGAATTCTCAAATTTAATTTAACTGAAAAGATAACCAGTAAGGGCTCTGAAAGTCTCAGGTTCCTCATCTGTAAAATGGGGTTAGGAACTGTAAAATTTTACTTATGATATTTTCTAGAAAAAAATCCTTTATAAGACATAAGGCGTCTTTACATCAAAAGCTTATCGAGGGATTCTGGAGAGAGTTGAGAGGAAGCTACCAAAACAGTGATTATTATTTTAATTATAATTCCTCCACTATACAAAAGGTGAGCCTCCAGGAGGGTTAGGAGTAGCAGACAAGCTTTCTGTTTACCATCCTGTGTGGTGCTGCCCAAGTCACAATCTCTCTGGGCCTCAACTGGCTCCTCTATAAAACACACGAGTTGAGCTGGATAATCCTAGGGTACCAGCCCTAAAAGTCATGATTTGAGGCAACTTTCAAGAACCTGAGCCCCACCCTCCTTCTCAAGGCAGAAAAGCAGGAATTCAAAGGAAATCCCTTCCCCATTCTCTCCCCTCCCCAGCCCACTCTGAGGTCAAGAAATAACTTCCAAAGCCTTAATAACTATCGTTCAGCTGTGCCTGACTGGTGTGTTCCCCTCCAGGGTTTTCTTGGCAAAGATACAGGAAAGGTTTGCCATTTCCTTGTCCAGCTCATTTGACAGATGAGGAAACTGAGGCAAACAGGGTGAATTGACTTGCCCAGGGTCACACAGTTAATAAAGTGTCTGAGACCAGATAGGACTGAGGTCTTCTTGATTCTAAGGGTCAGCATCACCTAGCTGCCCCTTAACAGGTAATACCCAACACAAAAGTAACTTCCAAGGGCAAACCAAAGGAAGTCTGTTTTCAAAGACTTCATCACTTTCATGTATATCCAGCCTAAGACAATACCTAGAGGAGAGACCCAGGACAACACTTTCAAGATCTACATGGCTCATTTTCCTGGTCTGTAAACCGGTGATAAATCACAGAGCCCCGCTCTGTGCCACAGGGCTGCTGTTTTGGAGAGTCAAATGAACTGAAAACCTTAAAGAGCTATGCCGCTGTTGGTCTCATTGTGCCCAGAACATCTCCTTAGTTCACTTAAACATCTGTGAAGAACACTCAGATTTGCAAAAAATTGACACTTGGAAAAGACCCCCTTCAGAGCGGCGAGGCCTCCTGGGAACGCCACATTTTGGACATTTTGCCATCTACCCACTTTAAGAGCTGATGCAGTTTTGCCCAAAAGCATATCCTGGGGTCGCATACAAATAACATGCTATAGAAAACCAGTTAATCAAGTGTAGAGATTATAACATTGAGGACTCCAGCCATCAAAACCAGATAATTAAGGAATATACATGCATGCATACATACACATATACCTATACACATGTGTGTATGCATGTGTGAAAACAACAAAAGGGTTTGCTTTCTCATGCATGTATATGTGAATATATGCATGAAAACGAGCATCCATATGTACATACAAGCATATGTATGTTTACAGACTGAGTCTGCTATCCAAGGACCATATCTGGAGGCTGGCCCACAAGCAACCTGGCCATTAGGGGGAGAATTCTTTGGATGATGCTTCCATGACTATGGCTACAAATACCCCTAATAATAAACAGCAAAATTCAAGTTTCATTTATGAAACAAATGCCCTAACACCTGATGAGAGAGGAATTTGGGTTACATGGAAGGTTTAATCAATGTATAAGACATCTGACCTGGTTTGATGCATATATTGAGATTTCTTCCACACAAATGCTATTTTTTCCTCTTAGAAGTGAGCATGTATACATATATATATATATGTATACACATATCTATTTCAGATTTTATACTTTTTGAGTTTTCTTCCTAATCAGGACCAAAAGGATAAAAATAAACTTAAGTCCGTGCAGGCTTCTACAGAATTTCATAAAGATATTTAAATGCCACCTGTTGGCCTCAGAAACCTGGTCTAAATAAACTCCTCCAGATCCATGGCAGAGAGAAAGAATTAGACCCCACAATTAGGGCTGAGGGAAGGGAGGAGACAGACTGAGCCATCAGCTATAACAAGGGGCTGGAGAAATGAAGAATGAAGGGAGGGGTGTGTTTGTATCAGTGACCCTGGAATCTGGGCCATTTCTTGGGAGCAGACACTCATTCCATCACCGATACACTTTCCTGGGTTGCTCAACAAGCCGTGAGCCCCTGGCTTGGCTACCTCCGTTTTTCAGCTCCCAATAGAACAGAAGTCCTGATGGTTCAGTCCCTTACTGGTTCTCTCAGACTGGATGCTGGAATCAATCTCTCCCTTTAGAAGCTGTGGGTTAATGGCAAAGTTTATTAGGCGGCATGCAGGCATTCAGAAGAGATCAATAGAGACATGATTACAAAGCAACCAGAGGATTAAACACGAGATTTATCGCAAAATTAAACTGAATTAGATGTTCCCTGATAGCACTTGAAATGCTGTCGATAGACGCCCTTAACTCGGAATCTATGCTTTCAGTATTTATTTGATGGGCAAGCGGGAGGTCTGACGCAAGAAGATGATGATAATGTAAAGTCAGGGGCTTTGCAGAAAGCACCAGGAGTCTCCTGGGAGAGCCGTGGCTCCAAGCTCCCGGAATTTCTACAGTCAAGGTTGGCTGCAGTTACGGGCCAGAGCACAAGGCTGATGTGTGCCCGTGCCGAGCCTCCAGTGGCCAGAAAAATGGAACATCCACACCCCATCTGAGCTGTAATTACAGCCCCGGGAAGGCTGACTTCATTGTGTTAGAAACTTGGATTTATCCAAATTGAAAACTGCACAACAAAATAAGAAGCGCCAAGGTGAATGAAAATCAGAACTACAAAGGACCTTAGGGGCAGTTGGATCCAACCTCCAAATTCTAAGATAAGGAACTGAGGCTGAGAAGGTTAAACTACTTGTCTGGGGTCACAAACCTAGTAACTGCCCAAGGTGCCAACTCAAGGTCCCTGAGGTGTACACCTCTGAGCAGTTTTAATAACCAATATTCATCTCAAAGCAGATATTCCAATATAACTCCAGAAGAGAAAAGGTTGCCTACTCTTCCTCTGGGGGCTGAGATTGCCAGAGGTCAGCAAGACAGGCTGCTGTCAGACTTAAGGAAGACTGCTTTGCAAATTAAGTGGGCTTCCTGCCAATCAATGCTTGGCCTCTATGAGAAAGCCTGGAAGGAGGGGAGGGGCTTCGCCAGACAGGACACGACTTACATTTGTACAGTTGTAGACATCCAAAGTACAAGGTGCCTTCCCCCTGAGATTCCTGTCCATTTTCGTGGTATAGAGCTTTTATCTATCTATCTATCTATCTATCTATCTATCTATCTATCTATCTATCCATCTATTCATCCATCTATGATACATATAGAAACTTATTTACACGTTGTTACTCCAACTATATACTATGATCTCCCTGAGGACGGGGAATGGTGTTTTCCAGGGTTTTTTAAATGTTTGTTTTGTTTGTTTCTTTGTTTTTATAAGCCTGGTGATTAACATACTGTTCAGTACATAGTAAACACTTAATGCTTATTGACTCTGTCATTTCCAGAAGTGGTTTATCTAACCTGATTTTTTTTTCCTGGTTAGAAGAGAAGGTTTAATTCTGGCAAAGGTGTAGAGGAAAAGTCAGAAGTCGTAGCCAGAAATGATTGAACAATAAAAACAAAAGGAATCCGTAAATCATGGTCCCAAAAGACTCTAAACGTGGCAGGACAGGTGGACAATGGCTTGGGAAATTCATTTCAGAATAACATATTCAAAATAACTGCCTTGTTCCTTTTCTCTCTCACATGCTGAGACACTGGCATCCGACCTGGTGGAAGGCGAGGTTGGAGGATCCCAGCCAGCTGCAGGGAGGCCAGCCCCTCCTCCTCCTGACCCTCCCCCACAGATTTATCGACATTACAGTGATCCCGACAAATTGCATCCATAAAGGAAAAATCCGTACGGCGGCCAATAAAAGGGAACAAGTCGCTAAGCGAACTGGCAACAGTGTGTACACCAGCAAGCGGTGGCGGAGGAGTCAATATACATGACGGCTGTTAAAATTGACATCAATACCACTGTGAGCGAGAAGAACTCCTCCTGAATGACTAACAAGAGAGGAAAATCCCGGGGAAGCCCAGGCCTGCTGAGCCAGGATGGAGGAGGTACATGAGTCTACACACACAGTCGAGATTTCCATCCAGGAGGGAAGATGCCTTGACCCAGAGGAAGGACAGAGAAGCTGAATGACCTGGACCGTACTCTGACTCCAGAGAGAAGAATAAGTCTTTGTCCTCTGGTCTACTATGAACAGCACATCCTCATCCAACAGATGGCTTTGGCACTACCCTGACATGAACCACCCCTCACGCTCCCTGGTTCTGACATCAATCCAAGATAACAGCTGTTTTTGTCAAAAGGGTAAAAGACTAAGTCAGGCTGGGCCGGCCATCTTATTTTCAGAGCACCCATTTAACTCCAGTCACCTATAAATGCTCATCAATGATTTCAGTGTGGGGGTCAGTTTGTGTTTATTAATGAAACCGACACATCCCTGCTTCCATCAGTAAAAAGATGGGGAATGGATCCATGAAACTAAGATCAAAGATTCTGAGAGGGAGGCCAGCTACTCCAACCCCTTCATTTTTGAGATGAGAAAATTCAGACCCATGGAGTATAGATGTGATGCAGAAAATCATACCACCAACATCAGAGATGGGAATGAAGAGCCAGCTGTCTGACCCAAAGACAAATGTTCTTTATACCACACAAGTGAGTGCTAAGGAAATATCACGGTGTCTCTCTGCTACATTCTCTGTACAAAAATGTGGGGATTTTTCAACAATGCCCCCATTGTGAGAAATGGGACCTATGGTGCCAGGACACTGAATACCCCTTATTCCAAGAGTCCCTGAGCAAATAAAAGAGCTGCCAACGAGAGTACAGAGGTGTTTGCTGCTGCAGAGTGGAAGGGGGAGAACGGAGAGTACCATGCCTCAACTCTGTCAAAATGTGTTTCTGGGGGCTCTTCGTCCTATTAATCTAATGGCCAGTATAATAGATTTGTCAGGGAAGACCATGAAATTCCCTGGAAACCACCGTGCTCCAAATGTCACTGAGACTACATTTAGCAAAGAGATGGATGCCTTTAACCAAAGCTGGGGATGATTAAGCAGCTGTCAGTCTGCCTTATTTAACATAGAACGGCTAGCACTTGGCTTTTGGACTGGGCTTGTGTTATTCTGGACCGGCAGCAACTATTTCACATGGGGAGCAATTCAGCACAGAGTAGATGCATCACAGGAACTTAAGAGGTTAATGCAAAACCCTCAACTCCAGGCTTCTTCTTGGAACAAAATAGCTCCATACCCCCAATTCTGCCAAAAGGTGAAATATCATTATTAATAAGGAAATGATAGAAATGAGGGTTTGGAGGGATGTGCTAAGAACCTGGAACCTCATGACTACAAGACACAGGAATCTCACATTTGAACTCAGAAAACCCTGTCCAAGTCTCTACCTTTTTCTCTCAGTTCCATTCCGTTAGCTGAGTTTGGAGCTAACTGATCTGAGTTTGGAGCAGCATGGGGAAGTAAAGTTATTGTTCCAGCTCAGAAATGTGGGCAGCCAGGTTCAGACTCAAGCTCAAGGAGCAAGTTTCTTAGAGAGAACTGATACTGTCAAAAAAGTCACTGGATTTGAATTCCAGAAGCGGCAGCTGTGGATCTCAGTCCAACCACATACACTCCATGGGACCTGGAGCACCTCACTGCGTCTAAGCCTAGAAGAGATTATCTTCCTCTGAAGTCACTTCCAGCTCTAAAATCTGTCATTTTTAATAGAACATAAGCTCCTGGGGAAGAGGGATCATTTCATTCTTTGTATGTGTATCCCCAGAACTCATCATATAGTGTCTGATTCTTAATGAATGAATGAGCATTTATTAGGCATCTAATAAATATCTGGTATGGTACTAGGACCTGGGCACGCAAATACAAAGAGAAAAGAATCCTTTCCCTTAAGGAACTTATGGTCTATCCTAGGGAAAGAGTTCAATATCAAAGAGTAACAAGTTCAGATGGAGGGAGGGAGGGAAGAAGAGAGAGAGGGAGGGAGGGAGAAAGGGAAGGAGGGAGAGAGGAAGGAAAGGAGGGACGGAGGGAGGGATGGAGGAAGGTAGGAAGGAGGGGAGGGAGGGAGGAAGGAAGGAAGGAAGGAAGGAAGGAAGGAAGGAAGGAAGGGAGAAAGGGAGGGAGGGAGGGAGGAAGGGAGGTTGGAAGGAAGGATTTCTATTTGTGTGACCTTGGATAAGTCACATAATCTCCATGAATTCCTTATGGTGTGGAGGCCTAGCAAGAGCTGCAATCACAGAATTCTCTTGCACAAAAGCTCCCTCCTTACTCTACGTGTCACTGGGAACAGTGTCCCCTGGGACCACAGTACCTGCCTTCCATGGTTGCCATAGGAATAAGGAGAAAGAAGAAAACACAAAGTACAGGTAAACCCTAGCAATGTATGAAGGAGAAGCATGGGTATGGGCATGAGCATGGGCATAGGGAAAAGGAATGGAATAATGGAAAATGGAAATAAATGGAATAATGATTCTGTTGCCTTTGGAACTTCCAAAAGCAAGAATGCCACGAGTCCGTTCAAAATTGTGCTGGAGGAATACCAACATTCTGTAGCTTTTGCCACAGGGTTGGCGGAGGTTTGCCCCCAGTAACCTATTCATTTTTCTAATACAGACTCCTATCCATTTAGGAAAAATTTTAAACGTAGCCCATGCATTTCGAAAGTGCTCGTCTATGGAAATATAAGAGCCAGCCAAAGATTTCCACGGCAGGGCCTAATGCTTTGAGAGAAATGGTTTTCTGGTGCGGATTCTCAAACATCTTGCTGAGTACGGCATCGAAAATCCCAGTCAAGACACGAGCACGGAGGGGAGGGGGAGGGAAAAGCATCTCTCTCTCCCCAGCTGAGTGCTGGCATCTCCACGACCGTTTGGGAGGCGACTTTATGTGTTCTTAGTAGCAGATTAATGAATGTAATTACCTCACATTGTGGCGGCAAAAACTATAATTCATAGAGCGCTGTAAAGTTCTAATGTGTTTTTATGTCCATAAGCTGCTTAGCCATAAGCTAATGCATGGGTACAAGAACACCCTAAGTGGTTCTCAGCTGTACAGCCAGTACAAATGGTGGGGCCGCCGCCATGCTGCTGCCGGGACGCCTTTATAGCCCGAGTCCAAGCTGAAGGCTGAGGAGGGGATGGGCTGCTGAATTATAGAAGTGATTCTAGATCCACGGACAAGCATGAGCATGAGTGTGAGTGTGAATGTGAGTGTGTGTGTGTGTGTCCATCCTGAACTTGTGTCCCTCTCCCCTCCTTCTCCCTCCCTCCCTCCCTCCCTCTCTCTCTGTCTCTCTGTCTTTCTCTTTGTCTCTCTTCTCCCCCTCCCTCCCTCCCTGTCTCTCTCCCTCCCTCCCTCCCTC
>CM053593.1:371221452-371240435 GCA_028646575.1 Pseudocheirus occidentalis
TATTTCTTGTCATTCTTTAAGCAATTTTGAGTTGTATCTGACTCTGTGTGACCCCATTTAGGTTTTATTTAATGCAGAGATACTGGAATGATTTGCTATTCCTTTTTCCAGCTCATTTAACAAATGAGAAAACTAACATAATCGGAGTTAAGTGACTTGCCCAGCCAGGGTCACCTAGCTAGTAAGTGGCTGCAATCAGATTTGAACTCAGAAAGATGAGTCATCTTGACTCTAGGCTTGGTGCTCTATCCATAGCACCATCTAGTTGCCCATATGATGGTAGGGCCCCGGGGGAATTTTTATGTCTTCATTTGTGCCTGCATGTAGTATATATTTAATAAAGGAATGCTTCAATGAATATACCATTGTTCATCAGTAGACATGGCGAGTTTTAAAACTTGACCTTTTCCTTCTTTTTTGAGGCCTGGGGAAGGAGCCTCCTATGTGATTTTCAGAGACTTTGAACCTGAGAATTTTATTGCTAAAAGGGACTAAATATTAGTCATCTATAGGCCACCTTTTGAAAGCAAAGAAACTGAGAGATTAAGGGATTTGTCCACAAAGTCATGTAACCAGTTCATCATTTATGTTAATAGTTAATTTTTGAAATTTTGTTTTATTTTAGTTTTAATTTTAATTTTATTTTATTCATGAATGCTTAATAAGTGTTTATTGATTACTTTTGTCACATACTTAGAACTAAATTGTTATTTTGGATCTTTATTCAATTGTTCTTAATGTCTTGATCATAGAGACACTAGCTATCATCCTCCATATGGTTAATTTCTAAAATTGGCCTCAATAATCAGCATTTATGTAGGTTTTTTTTAAAAAGCTTTTGGTTCTTAATAATATGGTGTTATGACAGAGGAGCCAAGGTGATGGATATTAGGAACAGACTTACAGTGGGGATGGAGCTTAGCCATCGTCCAAATCAAGCCTTTTTTTACGGATGAGGAAACTAAGGCAAACAAGGCTAAGTGACTTGCCCAGAGTCACACAGCGAGTCATTCTCAGACATAGGATGTGAACTCAGCTCCTCTGATTGTCAATTCATTGTTCTTTCATGGATTGCTTTATTTAAAAAATCTTTGTGTGTGTCTTTGTAAAATTATAGCCCATTCACATTACAGTAGATTTGGAAGGATGCCCCTAAGCTAACTCAGATTATTTAAGATTTTTAGAAAATGTCACTAGATACCAGCAAATCAATAATTGTCTTGCTTTTGATTCATGATAGAATGAAGACAGGGTTTCTCTCTTTTTTTTCTCTAGAAACCTAACCTGGTCACCCTTGAGATTTTTGCTGGGGTCTTGGCCGTGGCTAGTGAAATATCCCTGTCTCTCAGATGGGTTGGAGGATAATTCTTGATTTTATTGATTTCATTTTATTCTTGATTTTGTTCTTCTAAAGACACAAGAATGATTAAAGATGAATAGGAAGGACTCACTGGTGGGTAAGGGTCCATCAGGAACCAGCTGCTCCTTAATGACCCAGGCACAGATGGCAAGGACTCTTCCAGCAGTCTTGTTGACCCAGAGTCCCATCTTGGCATTATCTTCATCTTTTATAAGTTCCTCCCCTTAGGAGCACTCAATTCATGGAGAAATGAAATGGCAAAAAGATTTCATCTGGGATTAGCTGAGGGGTGAAGGCTGCGGACAGGTGTGAATTAATAAGACCACTCTTGTCTTGGTCTATCAGAGTAAACCAGTTGTCTCTCTTGGATGAGTGAGCTTGGGAAGGAGCAGTGTGGAGCTGGACAGTCGGCGTAGCTGGTTATGTTGCTCACTTGGTAAGAGTGTTGATTTTGGAATCAGAAAGATCTGAGTTCAAGTTATACTTCTGATGCCCTGTAGCTGTGATCCTCATGACCCTTGGCTTTTCACTTTATCTTGAAGACGACTATGGTGTCTCTACCATGTTGCCTTCCCCAAGTTTGGCATTCCTGGTTTACATTATTTGGTGACTTGACAGAGTACAGCTCTATGCTATGTGTGTGCATGTGTGAGTACACATGCATGTTGGTGGGCATGTGAGAGCAAGGACCCTCTGCTGACTCGTTGGCCAGCCAGAATGAAATAAGAAGCAACAGAATGACGTTAAGATTTGAATCTTAAGACTGACTAGGTGGTACCATGGACAGAGAGCCAGACCCGGCATCAGGAAGACTCATCTCTGTGAATTCAAATCTAGTCTCAGACTAGTTGTGTGACCCTGGGCAAGTCACTTAGCTCTGTTTGCTTAAGTTTTTTGTCAGTAAGGAAATGGAAAAACATTCCTGTACCTCTGCCAAGAAAACTCCAAAATGGGGTCGCGAAGAGTTGGACAAGACTGAAAGGACAGCACCAAAGAGTTGTCGGACCAGGACTTGTCTCACTCTTCTCAGCTTCAGTTACTGACTCTCTCTAGTACTTGACCTCTGTTGGGTCTGACATCAGCCGTGGTTGGGCAACTGAGTCTGGTTTTCTAGTGTTCTAGAGTCAGGCTTTTTGGCTATTTAGTCTGAAAGTGAAATAATTTTTTTTTCCATCCCTGAAATTCAACAGAATCATTTCCTTTGGAAACCCAGCATCTTTTATTTTATGCATTTACAAACATGATTCCAAGAAGAGATCCCTGGGCTTTACTAGACTCTGCCAGAGGGGTCCAGGTCATCCCAGAAGAGTAAGAAACCTTGCTCTAAATTTAGGCTTTTTAAAATCGAAGCATTCTGACTTTGGGACCTCTTCTGAGAGACCTTTCGACTCAACCTGTATTTCCATGACAGGATGTTGGTTACAGTCAGAAGCAGGCTCTTCTTCCCTTAAATGTTAATGTGTTTTTGCATTTATATTTTGTTTGACGAGTGCTGACAACCTTTAAGATTTTGGACATTCCTTTTATAAGATTAACCCCACACACACTCCTACCCTCCCCAATCCATTGCACACTTATATCCATACACCTACAGAACAGTTGATACTTCGTTGGTTTTGATGGACAAATCTGATAGTGACCAAAGGACAACCTGTTAATTTATCTTTCTGGTCCTTCTGTTTCTCATTGACACAATGAACAGTGTAGACTCAATGGTGACTCCTATGACTCTGTGACTCCGTGGCCTCTCAATTCCTTTCTAACTCTGGTTCATAGACCATACGGTCATCAGTTTATAGCTGGATGGGATTTTGAGGACCATCCAGTCTACCCCTCCCATTTTCCAGATGAGGAAATTGAGATCCAGGAGGTTAAACTGATTTTTCCCAATGTGCCATCACTAAGAAGCATAGGAGGGAAGATTTGAACTCCCGCCTTCTTGGTGCCAAGCTGCATGTCCAGTGGTCTCTAGGATCCTATGGGGAAAGAGCTTTTGAGGGGTCATCTTTATACTGTGATGAGGCATTGAAGGAAGATTTTTATTCATGGCTTAGGAAAATAAACTTTAGGAGATAATGGTGACTCTCAGCACAATGGGTCTTTCCCTTTTTGATGAGTAGTCATGTGGGAGTAACTAAATTCATGGGTTTCTCTTTTCTGGGGGGCAGATGAGGGGCAGGGGGGCTCTGCTTTCTGTGTCATGGAGCCTTGTAGTGCTGCTTTTCCTGCTCCTGTGTTTCAGCCCTGTGCCTGGGTGTGGTTCATTTCTCCTTAATTTGTCATCTGAAAGCAATTTTGTTCAATTAAAGATTGGAATTAAATTTCAGTTGTAGTGCTTCTGTTCAGAGGAAATGATGTATTAACGAACACACAGATGCCATCTTGCACCCATGCTGCTTGCAGAAGAGATTTTTTTCCCCTTTCTTCTCTTTTCTCCAGGATACAAATTATAAAAATTGGCGACGTCAGCAAGAGCGCCACTTGCTCTTTAGTATACTAAGCAGAGACCCTCCTGTGTCTTTGCGAAGCATCGATCATTCTGTATTGGGGATGGGGGAGAAATCTCTGCCCTGTCTAAATAGACACTAGACAGCTCCTCAGTCACATTTCAGAGGCAGCAGAAGCCTTGTACTGTTCAGTACATTCCATAATGTTATTTAGCTGGCACACTTTGCATGATTTGTGATGCAAATCGGCTCTCAATGCAAGCCGGCATTAGTTGACACAGAGCTGGGTGAATTAAGATTGTATTTAAGGGGGTTGGGAGAGGGTGGTGAGACCGAGGCTGGCCTCCCACCCTTTGGTGAGACTCTGGCTCACCCGCACATGCAGTGGGGGCCAATTGGAGTCCTCGGTATCTCGGAGGTCCCTCTGAGGATGCAAAAGAAGTTGGTTCATTTACTTTTAGTTGGTTTTTCTCCCTTCTTCTCAGTAACAGGGAGAGTGGCCCATGAGTGAACCAAAGGATTTATGGGATATGTGGTTAATGCTCTGGGATGTTGGGGCCTGGAGAGGCAGAGAATTGCATGGAAGGAATATGGGATTTTTAGCATTTAGACAAAAAAGGCAGTGTCAGGACCAGGGAGAGCTGAGTTCAAATGTTACATACCTACCTCATTTTTGTTATTTTTCATTCATTTTTTTAGTCATGTCTGACTCTCTGTGACCTCATTTGGGGTCTTCTTGGTAAAGGTACTGGAGGGGTCTGCCATTTCCTTTTCCAGCTCATTTGACAGATAAGGAAACTGAGGGAAATAGGGTAAAATGACTTGCCCAGGGTCACACAGCTAGTAAATGTTTGAGGAGAAATTTGAACTCTGATCTTCCTGATGCCAGATCTGATATGCTTGTCTACTGCTCCACACCAATAATTACAGGTCAGGATTTTTTTAAATTTAAAAACATTTAGAGCGGCATAAGGTCTAACGGGCTGAACTGGGAATCAAGACCTGGGTTCAGATCCTGACACTTATTAGCTGTGTCTCTAGAAGCCAGTCCTTTAACCTTGTTCTGTTTCTCTTAAGACTCTAAGATATAGAAACCTGCCTATTTGCGTCAGTGAAAGGTGGATTCCACACTGGAAGTTACTGACCGATTGAAAACATGAGCCTGAATTGTCTCCTCTTTAATGACTCTCCTATCCTCCAAAATTGAGGTTTTATAGTGAAAATGTCAATATGATAGGATATGATTTATTTCTTACGGTAGAAAGAGGACATGCCGCCGCTTTCAGAAAGCCTCTCCTGATTTCTCCCCTCATCTTTTCCTTAGAAGCCACATAACCTTGCAGGCATCTCAGCCCCAAGTTCTGTTATGTTTCCTTTTATAGATATCAGGGCCATTTTCAGGCTCCTCCGTTAGACTGTAAGCTCCCTGCGGGCAGGAACCGTGCCTTAGCAAATGTCTTACTCACGTTGTATGTTGCATAACAGGTGTTTTGTTTGCTTTGGAGGAGAATCTATGGGAAATTAGTACAAAACAGAAAGGACTCATTAGGTGGGTGGTTAATTCATCAGTTACCCTCTCATGGGTATAAATCAGGGCAACTAGATGGTGCCATAGTGCACAGAGCGCCAGTGCTTGGAGTCAGGAAGACCTGAGTTCAAATGTGGCCTCTGACACTTAACTGTGTGACCCTGGGCAATTCACTTGATCCTGTTTGCCTCAGTTTTCTCATCTGTAAAATGATCTGGAAAAATAAATGGCAAACCATTCCAGTCTGTTTGCCAAGAAAACCCCAAACAGGGTCAAGAAGAGTTGGACACGGCTGTAACAACTGAACAACAACAAGTCTAAATCGGTGAGTCGTTTCTCTTGACCAAAGGCCATTGGTGCAGCCTAATGGAGGAGGCTGAGAGGTTTGTCTTGGTGACCTCTTGGACATCAGACCTTCAGAAACAAGGCTACTTTTCAGCTCTCTCAAAGGCTACTCCCCCCATTTTACAGATCAAGAACTGAGGGAGGCCTAGAGAAGTTATGCAGTTTCTCAAGGTCACAGACATTAAGTAACAAACTAGATTTGTACCCGGGGCCGTGACACCTGAATCAATGACCTGAACACTGTAGGAGCTTATCCCTGTATTCATAATACTAGGATACTTCCTTCCCTTTCTCCTTAAAAAGAAAAAAAATCATCTTACTTCCCTTTCCATTTTTCCTTTTAAGATGAAGTGTCTCTGTTTTCTTGGATAAAAGTTATGTGCTCTTAGAAATGAATTTCCTTGTGGAATTGATGGTGGGGGCCTAGCCGTGGCCCGTTTTAGGATTATACAATGCCTCCCAGCTTCGCTCCCTGATGTGAGGACCTTGGACAGGTCCTCTTTTTTATGCTGAGGTTGGGGGATATTGGACATTGCTATGGGCCTGCGTCTGCAGGCAAGATGAATGGTGGACCACACCTGCTGGAGCCAAACCTCCAGTCCTGCTCCCTCTCTCTTTCTCTGTCTCTGTCTCTCTCTTTCTCTGCCCCTCTCTTTCTCTGTCTCTGTCTCTCTCTGTCTCTCTGTCTCTCTCTGTCTCTGTCTCTCTCTCTCTCTCTCTCTCCCCTTCCCTCTCTGTCTCTGTCTCTCCCTGTCTCCTCTCTCCCTGTTTCTGTCTCTGTCTCTCTGTCTCTCTGTCTCTCTCTTCCCTTCTTCTCCCCACTACTTTCCTCCCTACCATCCTCCCTTGAGAGAGGCTTGCTGTCTGAGAATAAGCTCGTTGGTCCTAGCCATTGAGCAGTCCAACAGGACCCTCTCTTGTCCATGGTCTCTGGGAGACACATTGACGGCCGGCTCAATGCACCCATTCATCCCTTGATGAAATGAGCAGAATGGACGCTCTTAGGAAATTGGAGCTGTTTTTCCCCAGAGCCGAAGCACTTAGAAGCTCCTGGTGCTTGGAAGGCTCCCAGCATTTGCTGAGTCTGTAGGCCTTTCTCTTCCTTTCATGAGGGCTGTGGCTTTGGCCTGGGGAAGATAGGCGTGTCCTAGTACTTCTAAATAAGAAATAATAATAAAGATGCTTGAAGCCAGGCTTGGATACTGGGGAGAGTGATGAATTTGGAGACAAGAAGACTTGGGTTTGAGTTAAATCTCCCACATTACTGAGTGTATGATCTTGGGGAATGTCACTGTGTGCCTCAGTTCTTTTATCCATCACATGATGTAATGCTTACCTTTCAGGGTTATTCTGAGTGGATGAAATAACGTCCCTTAACAACTTTACAAACCTTAATGTGATATACGTCTACTAACTATTGATGATCTGTTATTTCTCTCATCTTATTTAATGGAAGGGCAAGGGATTATTGGGTTATATCTGAGGTTATACAGATCAACAACACGGCTGTTTGTCATAGTTAAATGTGGTTTCCCGTGCTCCCTCTGCAAGCTTCCATGGTGTGTAACTCTCCGGCGTGGGGGAGCGCTGCCCGTCTCCTTCCTGTGTGAATTTGACTAGTCCTGAGTTTCTCCAGTTGGAAAGCTTTAAATTTCTTATAGTTTGGAGACTGTGGCTACTTGGTACAAGGCAGCCATTAATAATCCGTTCCTAAAATTTAGGGATAAATCTTAGGATCATTATTTTTATTATTATTTTTCTCATTCAGTTAATGTTGTTCTTATACAAACACTTCAACAATTCAACTCTGCTTGATATATTGCTATATCTGTATCTCTCATATATTATATCTTGTTATATATCTCATTATGTTGGATGCTTACCAAATTTTTGTACCAGTTTTTATAAAATAGTTGCTCTTTTAGGGGATGGGTAATTGACTGTCATGATCATCCCTACCCAAAGAACTTTGGAGGTATGTAGGTAGCATGATTTAACAGATTAAATAGAGAACTGGAAGTAGGGGTTTTGGAAGAACTGAGTTCAAATCCAGCACCAGAGGCTTTGGAGCTGTGACCCTGGTCAGATCCATGTAACCTCTCTGGGCCTTAGTCTCCTCATCTGTAAAATGAGGGGGTTGGACCAAATGTAGCTGACCTCTCATGTCCCTCCAGCCCTAAATCTTTGGTCCTGTGATGCCACAAACTCCTTCCTGTGGGAATTAAAGCAGCTATTTATTTGATGGGAGGATTTAATAAATCCATACAAGTCTCTTTCTCTTCACATAGAGGAAACCCTTTTTTCATTTTCCTTTTGATACAAAAAAGGAAGAGCATCAACTTATTACCTCCCAAACTCGGAAAGAATAGTTGGAGTGGAGCTGTGTCTGAGGGAAGAATCTTATTCCGTCACCCTGTGCTGCTCAGTGAATAGAATCTCTGATTCAGTGGTCGTGGGATGCATTGAAATGGAAGGTCTGAGTCAGAGAATGCAGAATGTGAACCCACATAGTTGCCTTAGAAATTACACCATGAAAATAAATGTTGTCCACCCCTGTTAATTCAAGTTGAAAATTCCTAGAATTTCAGAATTGGAAGGAACTTTGGAGGCCGTTCAGACCTCCCTGGCTTCCTTGAAGTCTCAACGAAAACCCCACCTTCTACAGGCAGCCTTCCCCATCCGTCCCTTCTTGATTCTGGTGCCTTCCTTCTGTTAATATTTTCCTATTTATTCTATGAGGCAGGAGTCAGGAGGATATGAATTCAAATCCAGCTTTAGCTACGTAACTAGCTACGCAACTCTGGGCAAATCATTCATCCCTGTTTGCCTCAGTTTCCTCAGTTGTCAAGTGAGGTAGAGAGGGAAATGTCAAACTATTCCAGTGTCTTTACCAAGAAAACCCCAAATGGGTCCATGCAGAATCAGACATGGCTGAAACCAGTGAGCAGACTTACCCTGCGTAGAGCTTGCTTTGTATAGATTTAGTTGCGTGTTATCTTCTGCACTAAACTCTAAGCTGCTTGAGGGCAGGGGCTGTCTTTTGCCTCTTGTTGTATTTCCAGTGCTTAATGTGCCTGGCATATAGTAGAGGATTAATACAGGTTTATTGATTGACTTGTGCATGACCGAGACCCCCTCCTTAAGACCTCCCTGTCAAGAGTTCAGAGAATTAGTTACATCCAATAAGATGGACCAGTCAACTTGACGCCAAGACAATTGGTCTTTGTCTTATTCTTGCAACATTTTCATTTCATAATATTTACCTCCCCCTCCATTAACCAGAGAGTTCTCTTTGCAACAAAAAGCAAAAAACAAAATGAAGAGAAAAAAGCAACCCAACAAAACTCATTGGCACAGTCTACGCAGTGCTCCATGCCTGTAGTCCCCCGCCAATGGAAGGAAGAGCTGCCTTGCATTTTCGCTTTGGCCAAGCTCGCTTATGATGCTTATACAGTTCTCAGTTTGACTTTCTGTTGTGTTCCTTGGTATTTCCATTTCTGTGTCTGTAACTATGGCATATGTGTTGTTTTCTTGGACCTGATTCCTTCATAGGAGGCCTTCGCTGCTTCTGCGGATTCTTCATTTCTTTCATCTTTCACGGCAGAATAGGAATTCAGTTCCCCTCTCTACCGTGGTTGGCCTCTTTTCTCTCTCTGATCCTGAGGGTCAGCCTAACCTGAGGTCAGATATTCTCTTCATTTCATAAATAGGGACCTGTCCATGACTTAGTCACTGTATATCTCCTTTCTTTTTGTTAATAGCTACAGATCAAGTTCAGGGTTAGGACCAAAGAGGATGTGTCTTCTGAGTAACTGCAATCAGCCTTTCCAGTGTCAGGCGTGAGGTTTGCCTTCAAAAGGGTTTTGTTGCTCAGTTTCCTAGACTCGCTGCTTCCCTTCTGTTCTTTCTACTGAAGAGGAAGGGCCTTTGCCCTTGGTCTGTCTGGAAAAGATCTGCTGATCGTTCCCTGGCCCACGTGTGGTTGGGTGAGAGCTTGGAAATCATGCTTTTCCCTGCAGTTACTCCACTAAGTTGGATGTCATTAGCTATCCTTTAAAATTGGGATGTTATGTGGTACCTGGCACTATTGGGGTGGGGGAAAGGAATCCAGGTCTGAAAGACCTATAAGCCATTGACTGAACCGTAGGACCTCGTTGAGAAAGAACTCCCAACCACATATTAGCATC
The DNA here is from genome assembly GCA_028646575.1 of Pseudocheirus occidentalis. NCBI lineage: Eukaryota > Metazoa > Chordata > Mammalia > Diprotodontia > Pseudocheiridae > Pseudocheirus > Pseudocheirus occidentalis. Next base: position 371,231,320 of record CM053593.1, read on the forward strand.
TTGGGTGGCACACATATCACCATGGAAACAGCCGTGGACAACTTTCCCTAATTAGAGGGTCCAGTAGGATGTAAATTCCTGGAGGATAGGGCCAATTGTTCATTTTATCTTGATGTAAATTCCTGGAGGACAGGGCCAGTTGTTCATTTTATCTTGATATTGGTTATCATAGTTGTAAATTTTCATTGGTTTGGATAGGAGAGCTAAGATTTTCAGTCATATCTTGGGAGGGGAATGAAGGGTCCTGGGGTTTAAACGCTGTAGTTTCTGGGAACTGCTTACTGTACCCACATTCATCCAACCTTCTGGAAATGTGGTCCAAAGCTGACAGTCAGTTTTTGGTTGGTAATATTATACGTGCACATCAAGAACAAGAAATTATTATTACTTTGGACAGACTAGAAAGGGGGGCTTGCATTCTTGTTGATTTTCCTACTACTCCATTCCCCAAGCTTTGTTACTTGGTATGTAGCTATAAAGCTGTTCTTCTTGGCCGTAAGGGATAGAACCAGAAGAAGTTGGTGAAGTTTACCATAAGGCAGATTTTAGCTACTCTAGATGTCATGAAAAAAATTCCCCCAATATTAGAGATTATAGACTTTGATTATTACAACATGAAACTTTAATGAAAAGTCATCTTTTTTTTAAATGGACTTAACAAACATGAACATTTCAGTACATAAAGAACAGGAAAATATTATATGAAATTGTGGTCTTCTATTACATACATTTTTATGTGTATAATTAGCATTTCTTGTCTGTGCCCCCTTCTTTTCTGTTTTTTGTACTCTTCTGTATATACCTGTTGCTCTTTCTTTCTTTAAATGTCACCATCCTTCCTTTTCCCTTGGCCAAATATAAATCCCTTTCCTGTAATCAACAGGTTTTGTCAAATCAAACATATACACAGATTGGAAGAGTATGCATGTGAGGTAGTTATCATGAGAAGAGATCAATGAAAAAAATTCAGAACAAAAATCAAGAAGCCCATGGTTCAGAAAGGAAACCCCTCCATCTGAATTGTGGCTGTGTCTTTGGTCGGCTTTGTTTGTTCCATCAGTGAATTCCTCTCCTAAAGGAGGTATCATCCAGCATCATCAACCATGCTAGAATAGTGGAACCTAGGAATCTAACAGTGGAACCATTAAAAGATTTGCTTATCTCTATTACAAGAATATTGGGATAGGGAACTCCCTAGGGAAAGAAACTCCCTCTATCAATGAAGGTATGGGTGATAGTCCACCTAGAGGTGGGGAACCTGTGTGGTCTTCTAGGTCCCCGAGTGATATCCAAACTTCACAGAACAAATCCCCCTAATACAAGGATTTGTTCTGTGAAACTTGGACTCAGTCAAAAAGCTTCACTCAAGTTGGACCCCAACCCCTTTGTTTTATAGATGAAAAAGTTGAGCCCTCTGGAGATTTAAGTGACTTGACCAACACCACATGAGAGCTGTTGGGAGGTAGGATTTAATTCTAGTTCTTCTGACTCCAGAGATAAGAGAAAATGTCTTTATTGTTACTGTGATGATATGATGAGTTAGCATCTCTACAGAATTTGCTTTCCTTTTGGAGTATGTAGGTAATCTTAAAAACAGCGATAGTAATAATATTAATAATCTATTAATATATAATATATTAAAACAACAATAATAAGCAATAATGATAATTAACATTTATGGTTTTTTTACTTGCAAAGTACTTTACATATATTCATTAATTTGATTGATATCAACAATAATAGAGAGGTTAAACTATATGACATAGGATTCCAACTCATGTCTTCCCGACTTTTTGGTCCCAAGCTCTAACCAGGACACTGCCGAGCAGCCTTGACCTTTCTTTTCCTCTTATGGAGTTGGTTTTTTGAGCTCATTTGAAAGACAGGTTAAGTTCTGTCAGGGTCATCATAGCCCACCATCCCCATACAAAAAGATGTTCCATCCCAGGTCTGTCTTTTTGTGTATTTACAAATGGTTTTTTCCCCTGGTTTTTGCCACCTGTCCCTTTGGCCTTATCTAAGTCCTTGACCACAAACAATGTCGGATGGAACAAGGCTAGGGACAGACAAAGAATTCTACAGTCTTCCTGGGAAGGACCTCCTCTAGCTACATTGGATAACCCGCCACCCACCTAGCAATGGGGAAATTAACTTTGAGCAAACTTCAGATAACTGTTTCTATATTGGCATTAATTATAGCTTCATCATTGCAATTTCTCATTTTTGTGTATACCATGTGGATTCTGGAATGGCATCAGTGATGGAAATCCATTAATTTGGTTCTTTCCTGACTCTTTGCTAGGTTTGGGATCTCTATTGACATTCCACCATTGATTTTCTTTGATCTTTCTCAATATTGGCTATAAGCCAGAAGTTTAGATTGGTATCTACCTTCCTCCACTTTTGGGAGACTGCAGCCTCCCATATTCTTGGGGATTTATTGGAGGAAAAGATATAGACAGAGTAGAGCAGCTAGAAACCAGTACGTAATAGCAGTAAGTTATATAGATAATTTTGCTGGGGATAATTTGTATGTAGGTGACTCATGGATCAATTTATATGGAGTAATTTATGTGGAGATTACAAATAATTAGTTTATATGTAGCTCCATGGAGAGCCCCTTTTGTATTGATGGGGGGAAAATGTCTTTTCTGGGTGGCTTCCTCATTTCTTCTTTTTTTTTGCAGGGGATAGAGCAGGGAAATTGGGGTTGAGTGACTTGGCCAAGGTCACACAGGTAAAGTGTTAAGTGTCTTGAGGTCAGATTTGAACTCAGATCCTCCTGACTCCAGGGCCAGTGTGCCATCCAGCTGCCCCTGTTCTTATTCCTTCTTCCTTTCCTTCATTGTTGGTTATGGCTTCTTAAGTGTTGGTACTGATGTTTCTACCAATAGTCAGGTTTCTGGTTATTGAAAGACAAATCATGTGACTTTTTAAAAGTTTCTTTTTAAGGGGGAGATTGATTATCCTGGATTTTTAGTTCCATTTTTGTGGACAGGTTGTCTAATGATAACAGCACATACCTCTCAGCATGATGTAAACAGCTTGATGGATGGCGTCTGGTTTATGTGGAGAAAATACTGGAAACTTTCTCTTTATTTGTGAATCATCCGAGGTGGCTCTGAACAGGTGGCCTGGTTCAGTGGTGTAGGTATATCATCATTACCTTACAATGGGGATGCAGACTTTCAGCCAGTATGGCTATCCAGAGATGCATCTTTTGTTAAAGGATGGAGACAGTTCAATCTCTCCATTCCGGATGGTTGTTCTTCCTTTGTCTCTCTTTACCCATCTGTGGTCTGCTCATTAGCCCATTCAAGCCACCTGCCCAAATCATCTTTCCTATACAGATACTGTGTCTTTGTTTAGAAACTTCCCCAGCCTTTTAGCTTCCTACAAGAAGTTCACATTCTTCTACTTGGCATTGGAGAACTCAACAATAAGCTGCCAACCTAGTCAGTGCAGCAGGTACGTTGCATATGGTGCTAGATTTGGAACTAGAGGAGATAGATTCAAATCCCAGCTCCATCACTTACTCTGTGACCTTGACCCAATATGTGACTCTTCCTCATGACCCTGGCCTCTTCATGGTTTAAAACAAACATATGACCCGTTTTCCATGACCTTGGACTCTTCATGGTTTAAAGCAAACATATGACCCTTCCTCAAGACCTTGGACTCTTCATGGTTTAATGCAAATGTATGACCTTTCCCCCATGACTTTGGCCTCTTCAGGGTTTAAAAGTCAAGTCATATGCCACCTCATTTCTTCATCAATAACATTGTTCTTCAGACTTCATCTCCCTCCCACCCCCTTGTAAGTATTAATTTACAGCCTACAATATCACAGGCTGAGATTACAGAAACCAAACCAGAAACCTTAGGTGCCCCCCAAAATGAAATGATGCTCCAGGACTGTCTAGAACAGCAGTTCTCAACCTATGGGTTGTGACCCCTTTGGAGGTCCAACAACCCTGTCACAGGGGTTGCCTAAGACCATCTGAAAATACATTGTTCCGAAGGTCTTAGGCACCGAGACACCACTCCTCTATCTGTCTCCAGGCGGGTCTGCCCACATGCAGATATGCCCACATACTGGTATTAAAGAGTCACAGCATTAGGAAGGTTGAGAACCACTGGTCCAGAGGGTGGTGTCTATTTGAGACACACCATCCCTCTCTGGACTTCTGTTTCCTTATCTGTATTGTGTTGGGGGCTGGACTGGACAGCTCCTTCCACCCTTACAGTTCTGATGCCCCCTCTCAGTTGAACAATGAGGTTGAATGAGTGCCTACAGCCTTCTGAGGGCACTGGTATATTTTTCTCAGAGCATGTGAGCCCTGTTGCATCCTCCTCGGCCTGCCCACTTTTTGGTTCAGCCTTCCCTTCAAATCCCAGGTGTTTTATTAAAAGAAGTCTGCGGGTGAGATCACACAGTGCTCAGAGTGTTTGGATGGCTGCTAATTAGCCTGGGACTTGTTACCAAGAGGTCCAACACCACTATGAAGCCCACATCACATTGTTAATGCCAATAGCTGATCCCATGACACTTACTTTAAATGAGGTCTGTTCCTCATGGCTTAACCATTTATGTATTTACCAAATACTAGGCTTTGGTTTGTATGAATACTTTCTGCTCTTTTTTTTTTCAAGTTTGGAAGGAATTGTTTCTCAGCAATTGGATAGAATTCAGTGAGCTACTTAATCGAGGAAATATTTCTTGAACAAAAGGCCTCAGTGTAGGCCATGTGGGCATTAAAAACAATGGGGTGTATGATATAGCCCCTGCTTTTAAGCAGCTTCCACTGTATTTGGTGAGGCCAAGCAGCATATGAAAAGAAACAAGTGAAAAAGCAAGGCAATATTTTTTTTTATGTAAAACAGCCTTACTTGGATAGAACACTGGATTCTCTATCTAAAGGTGGGAAGGTCTGGACTCAAGGCCGGTATCTGATACATCCTGGCTGTGTGACCTTGGGCAAGTAATTTCACTTCTCATTATCCCAGACAATCCTCAGAGACTCTTAAGTTTTAGATCAGGTGGGCATTGGTCTTAACGGCAGAGGGATTTCCTCATTGATAAATGGTGTGGCAGCTCCCATGGACAGACAGGTCACCATAGTCGAAAGAGAGTCAGAGGTGGAGTTAGGGCCCGTATTCTGTCTCTAGCATTTTCTAGTGCCATTTTCATGAGCGAGCCATTTAATTTTTCTGAGATATACCATGCATTGAGCTTTTAAATGGACATGCCTTGTTTTCTTTTGGCTTTAGAGATGCAGCACATTCTCCTTGTTGCACAAGCTTGTTTACTTCTTCTGTACTGGCTCCTCTTCCTCCATGTTCTGACTCTATCAAAGCGAGCATCCCCCACGGGCCCATCTCCTCCTCTCTGCCATAGATTCTCCTGGCTTAATGCTTTACTTCCTTACGTGGTTTCACTCCCACCAACTCTTCAGAGATGAATCAAAAATCTATAGCATCATCCCTGACCTTCCTTATCATCTCTTGGCCTTCACCCTCAGTTTGATGCAGGACCTCCAGAGGCCATGTGGTGCCATGGAACATCCCTAGGTGTGGAGATAGAAGATGTGAGTTTGAATTCTCATTCTGCCCTCGTGACCCAGGGCGACTCACTTCACCACTCTGCCCTGAGCTGCTTCATCTGTAAAATGAGTAGGGTGGTCTGCATCAGCTGAATTCCCTTTATGTTCTAAATCTATTATCCCTGTATCCCATGTCAAAAAGCAAGCACGTTTTCTTCTCCTCTGGATCCATCCATAATTTCTGTCTGGTCTCTCTTTTCTCGTCACTTCTGAGTTGTCTTTGATTCGGCCCTCTCCTTTGTTTCTCACATCTGATCATTGACCAGGTCCTCTTGTTGCTTCTTTACAACGTCCACTGACCCCGTTCTTCTTTCTAGTGTCATCTTCTCCACCCGAGAATAGACCCTCATTGCCATTTGCCTGGATTATTTTAATTGGCTTTTCTAAAAAGGCTTTCAGTCTTTGCTTTCTCATTCTTCCAATCCATCTTACACAAAGCTGTTTTGGTTTTCTTTCTTCTGTGCAGCTGCGGCCTCCTAAGAATCCTTGGTGGTTCACCCTGGCCTCAAGTTCAAATTCCTTTGCCTGGCTTCTGAGGCTCTTCAAAACATGGCGCCATTTGGCCTTTTCATCCTTAGTTCCTATTACTATACTAAAACAGTCTTTTTGTTCACTCATTTTAGTTGTGTCTGACTTTCTGTGACCCCATGGGGTTTTTTTGGCAGAGATACTGGAATAGTTTGCCATTTCCTTTCCCAGCTCATTTGACAGGTGAGGAAACTGAGGCAAACAGGGTAAAGTGACTTGCCTAGGGTCACACAGCTGTAAGAGTATGAGGACAGATTTGAACTCAGGAAGATGAGTCTCCCTAATGCCAGGCTCAGAGTTTATCAGCTGCCCCAAACACACTGGGCAGCTCTTCTCCCCACAAAAGCACTGTTTCGTCCTACCTCGATAGCTCATGAAAGCTTGTTGATGACAGTGTGCAGGGAGGAAGACTTGTGAGCTGTTCGCTTTTTAAGTTAATCAAAGGCAGTAATACGCCTTTCTAATTGCTTATTGTACATTCCCAAGTACTCCATTGGCACCAAGTAGGTTGGATCAGCCCAGCCAGCATACAGTCAGGGGACTTCTCCAGACATTCTGTTCAGTGGTTTTCTGTTAGCTCTCTGTCAGCTCCTGGACATTTTCATTCTATTCTCCGTCTGTCTTTCTGTATCTTTTTAACAGGATAAATTTTCAAAAGCAGATCAGATCCTTTCAGTGGGTGTGACTTTAATCCACAAGGTAAGCGCTTTCTGAGCTGGCTGGCCAAGCTAGGGCCAAGGAAGGCTGATGGGGGCTCGTGGGCCCTTGTACCGGTCTTCACTGCAGGCAGTTCTCAGACCAAATCTAGTATTCTGATTACAGCAGCCCACAAACCCTTCTCATGAAGTGGGCAACAAGATGTTCGTTCTCTCAGACAGGATGGAGCTTTTAATTGAATTCAAATCACATCTCTCATCCTGTGAACTCTGCAAAGTGGTACATTTTTAACTAGGAAAAGCATCCATTATTTATTAGCTGTGCTACTAATTTATCCTGGCCGTACGGCTGAGAGCTCAGCTCTCCTCTCTGTGCTGCTCAGTGATCTCATGCCATTGTGTTCCAGCGTTAGGCCAATTGCTTTTAGAGCTTTTCATCCTCCTGTTTTCAGGGAGCTACTTCCTCCCGTTCTCTTCCTACTATGTATTAAAATATTTACTCATATCCGCTGTACTGGGCTGCTAATGAGAGAGGGGCTAGGAAGACGCGAAACTTATCATGGAAGCCTTTGCACCCCTGTGCCCTTTAGCCAAAAGAGGGCTTGGTAGCTGAAGGCAGTGATAAAGTGCCTTAGCAACCTTTCCAGTCTGGAAAATGAAACGGGCAACTGTTAATGCTGTATTTGGGGGAAGATAATTTCCAGTAATTATACAGCGCTCTCCAGTTTACATAACACTTTTCTACCTCCAGGTGGGAGGTGGATAAAGCGAGCCTTGTTTCTCCCATTTCTCAGAGACAGTTGACTGAGACTTAGCTTCTGACCTGCCCACAGTTACCTCTTGCCTGTTTGGGCTATTGGTCAGCGCTTAAATGTTGTTGTTTGTCCTTCATGCTCGAAGAGGACTGGTGGCATCATGAGTGTGATATCTTGGTTTGTGCATGAATTGGATTTCAGTGGATTCAAGTCACAGAATCATAGCAGGGGAGAGATCTCAATAGCCATCTCCAGTTCAGCCCATATACAGGTCAAGTTAATATGCATTTATCAAGTGCCTCCTGTGTGCAAAGCTCTGTGCTAAGGAATTCTCAGATGAAGATCAACAAGGAGGGAGAAACCTACCACTTCTTGCATTGAAGTTGGGAATTTTGAAGTCCTTTAGTGAATTGTGTCAAAGGTGCAAAATATAGGGGGATCATTCCTTCCTCCCCATAATTCCCTTCTTGCCTACTCTCTTGTGCTTACTTTCTACCCACCCTTCAAAAGCCAGCCTTAAATTTCCCCTCTTATCTTCAGACGTTCCAGATCATCATGATTTGCTGTGGTCTGTCCCTCTGATGGATTCACCCCTCGTTCATCTGTTTTCATTTATTTGGCGTGTAACTATGAACTTTTTGATTCTGCCTGGGTCACCACTGTCCCTTTATTTTGTGTTCTGTGTGCTGCTTGGCACCCAAACCATCAGCTTGAATGGAAAAGTATTTGTTGTGGGCTTATTCCACGGCAAGCTGTGTGCTAAGCCTCAGAGATATAAATAGAAAAGGCTGGACAGACCCTGCTTTCAGGGGGATCATGTTGTAATCGGGAAAGACACTGTTAGCACAAAGGTCAGTTGCAGGGCAGTTGGAGGCCCTAAGAGTCAGACCAAAGGCGAGGCCCAAGGGTGCCCAGATTCTAGTGGATGAGGTCTTAGAGTTGGATGTTTTCTTAGGGATCTAGTCTGACTCTCTGATCTGCAGAAGAGGAAACACAGGCACCGAATGGTGAATCAGCTTGTTCTGGGTTCTGTCAACAGACAGTAGAAGTGTTGGGATTTGAACCCAGGCCCTTTGCCTGCATGTTTAGCTTCTGTTCCACACCTAGCCTCCCATCCTGCAGGCCAGTAGAGGGTATGGTTGTGCTTTGTGTGTGCTAGGAGTGTGATTAATGCATCTTTCAGGACTTGTGTGTCTGAGGGGAACACTGAAGCCCTTCAGGATGAACAAGAGCTGTTCTGTCCAAACAGACACAGGGGGATAATTGGAGAGATGAATTAGATGGGGTCTAGTTTGGGCCCAAACTCAAGCCTTAGTAGAGCTGAGACTTCTTTTAAAAACATTTCCTTTTTTCCATTTCAGAGTTTTGAGAGGTGCCATCATGTCCCAGTAGCCTTCAGGCTTGTGAATGTTTGTCTCCACAGAGCTGTTTTCATAGGGGAGAGAAAGAGACAGAGATGGACTGGGGTACAGAGAGGAAAATTGAGAGAGAGACAGACAGACAGAGAGAGAGAGAGACAGAGGAGAGAGAGGGAGAGAAAGAGAGAGGGGGAGGAGGGGAGGGAGAGAGAGAGG
>CM053593.1:371240935-371254838 GCA_028646575.1 Pseudocheirus occidentalis
AGAATCACTCATAACTGAATATGTAAATACATGGGTGCACCATCCACTGATTTTTAAGGAAGATAGACCCTATCAGGGCCCTGTATAAGGACCATCTCCTCCATGATGTTGCCCCACTCTGAGTTTGAGCTGGTGCTTTCCCCATCCAGAAATCACCCTTTATCTGCCTTCAATAAATGAGTAGGAAAGGCACTTATTAAGCTCTTGGAAGGTGCCCGTCACTGGGTACAGGTTCTATCATTCACTGACTGAGAATTCCTGGAAGGCAGGGACTGTTTCTCTGCTGTCTTCAGCAGATATCACAGGAGCTTCCAAAGCATGCATTGAGTAGGACTGAATCAAGGGGGCCTTAGGATCACCTGCCTTCAAGATTATCTTGTCAAATTATGCCCCCAAGTGCTGGGGGGAAATGCTTTGTAACTTCTGTTTTTGCTATATATTCTCAGTAAATGTCCCTTTGTAAAAACAAAAGCAAAAAATAAAAAAGATTATTTTATTCATTGGGTCTAGATTCAGAAAACTCTCCTCCTTGCCGCCTTCTTGGCAGATGGAAGTAACTCATGTCCAGTAAAGAGCCTTGGGGACTTCTGAGTACAGTGTCTGGAACTTAGTAGGAGCGTAATATATGTTTGCCAATTGACTGGGTTCTGTTCCCAGTTCAGCACTACCAGCACCATTCATAGGACCAGAGAGGTGGAGTAGAATGAGCATCCCAGGTCATCCAATCCAAACCACTGAAACAACTCATTCCCCAGGAATGTGAGTCATGTATTCAAGGCCACACAGAGAGTAAGATAGAAGTCTGGGAATCCTTGGGGAAGTCACTGAATGTCTGGATTAAAGCATCTGCTTAAAAAAAGAAAATTTAATTAAATTATCAACAAGGAGCTAGTATTACAGAATCACTGATGGGGAGCTGGAAGAGACCTTAGAGGCTCCCTACCTACTCCCTCCTTTCATTTTACTGATGAAGAAATGGAGGAACAGATGGGGTAAGAGACTTGGACAAGGTCACAACACGCGTAGGGAGAGGCAGGGGGCCTGAATTCAGGTTCTGAACCTATGCTAGCATTTGTATTTTGGACATTCCATCCTTTTGATGGAAAGGTACAAGGGTTCTTCTGGACCAATATTCTGCTCTTCTAAGTTTCCATTCTGCCTCAGTGTTTATTGTTAGGCAGAAAAGAAGGGCTGACTCACACATGAAGAGGACACTTCTTTTTGTGTGATAAAGTGGAAAGAAAACTGACTCTGGAGTGAGAAAACCTGCCTTCAAATTTCACCTGTGACACTTTCACAGATGACCTTCGGAAAAATCACTTCACATCCCCAAGCTCCTGTAAAAAAAAAAAAACGTGAGGGTTGTCCCAGCTGATGGCTCAAGGTCCCTTCCAGCTGGATAGTCAGACCCATGACCTTGACCTTCTACGCCTGAAGCTCCTGTCTCTGAAAATCAAAAGCACAGCTCAATGATCAACCATTTGGCTGGCATCCCTTGGCTGGTCGGGCTGCTATGTGTAACAACAAGTCCACAGGCTTTGTGCACAGCTGAGGACTGGACATCTGGCTGAAGATGATGGTGACCAGAGAAAGGCCACAGAGGGATAACTGGGACTAAGGAAGAAAAAAAAAACCTCACATCAATCAAAGTCAACTCTTCTCCTTCCCCTATTATGCAAGTTGTATAAAGATAGCTCCTAATAGTAATCTGATAATGCATTGTATTAGAAATATTGTTTGAAAAGCGAGCCCTTCTTTAACTCCTTTAGATTTAATTGTTCAGAGACTGAAGTAAAATGTGCTATTTTTTAAATATTATGCAAGTTACAAAGGCTATGATAAAATCATTATAATTTCTCCTACTAAGCCGCATCAGTGAACTCATCACCAGCCCATCACTTCTGATACTGGACCAAACGCCATCGATGATAGTGAAATCTAAATGATGAACATGAATGTTACCCAACTGGAAAGTTTTCAGTTCTCACTGATGACTGTTCCCTGTCAGTTATCTTCCTTTCCCCTGTTTTTCTTAATAAACTGGCCTTCCACCAGCAGCCGGGAGGACGCTCGTACTTCCAAAGCACATTAAACAGAACAATTTTAGACCCACATCACTTCTATTGAGAACACAATATCACAGACACTAAAGCCAGCTCTTACAGGCTTTGGTTCCAACTCTCAGCAGCACACAGAGGCTGGCTTGACAAAATTCTCTGCCACCTTGAGATAAGGCCCCACCAAACACTGAGCGGTCTTTATGTGGGATTTCCATTGTGCAATTCGGCTCCCTTCAGACCAATTCCAACAATAGAAAGCACTTCTTGGACAATCCAGGCAACTCCAATTCCCCAACTTGTTGGAGGTGGCCGAATCAATCCAACAAGGAGGATTTATTCAATTCTGTAAACACACTGAAGTCCCAAGAGGCATCTGGAGACATGGGACTGGAGATCAGGGGACAATGAGGAAAGGAAAGAGGTTCCAAATTAATTCATTTTAACTCCTTTTTTTATCATTATCCCTTGCTTAAAAAAAATCCAGTGTGGATAGAAATTCAAACTACTGACTATACCTAGATTATCACTGGATTTCAGAAAGTATTTTAATTTAAAGGGATCTTAAAGATTATCTGGCCAAACGTTTTCCTTTTGTGGAGGAGGAAACTGATGTTCAGAGGAGCCCAGGGAGTATCCTTCCCCTCCCCCTCAAAAGAAGGATGGCTGAAGGTCAGCTTTGTCCTGAGTTTTAAATCTTCACAACTAATAGTGATGAGCAATATTTGGAAGTCTGCAAAACGCAGGAGACTAGAACTGCCTGGTGATTTGTGGGGAGGGGGCTTCTTCATTTTTTATTAAACCTTACAAAAATATCATCTCAGGATCCCAAGCCCCTGTGGGTAAAGGATGCCCAGCTTCTCAGTGCTTGTATCCCTGTGATACAGACAAGCGGGCTTGATGTGGAGTCAACAGTATTTAAGGCAGTGCCAATATTTAAGGCAGATTTCATGGACACAGGATCATAGGAACAGGCTCCAAGCAGGAAGGACCTCTGAGTCCTCTAGGCCATGTCCCTAGTTTTCAAGATAAAGAAACTGAAACCCAAGTCAAGTCAACAATCATTTATTTAAACACCTACTTTGAGCTATTGCACAATATGCCAAAGGAAAGAATGCTGGTGCCATCTCTAATACTATGTTCATCAAGGATGTGTTTGTTGATGATGACCAAACAGAAGAACATCATAAATCTCATAACCTGGCTTGAAGTCTCTGTATAAGATGTATGTCTGACATCTAACGAAGAAAAAAAAATCTTGAACCATATACAAAAGGTGCATCACCTTTAGTAAAGGAATAAAACCAGAAACAACCCAAATCTAAACCAAGTCAGTTGTTACTAACAGCACTATAATTATTTTTTTAATCTTTTGGGAAATAAAACATTTTTATGTTTTCTGATATCATCATCGAGGCAATAACTTAAAAAATGCTTCCCCATACCTCTGAAAAGGAGATGGACGTTTTCCATATCTGGACCAGAAAAGGTGGGGAGATATAAAATTGCTACCCCATTGGCCCACAATTCAAAACTTAAGAGTTGCACTGGAGAAATATTCAGGAGTCCCCCCAAAATGAATGAGCCACCTTCCTGGAGTTGGATGATGGCCTGGGTCAATGTCCAACCTGGCTCACTGTGTGAGCGTGAATGCCATATTTTAAAATAGGAGGAACCCAGTACAGTAAAAACTGCATTGAACTTGAAAGGAGTAAAGTTGGGGGTAATAGGGTGTGAGCTTGAAACTAGGCTGTGCTTTCTACTTATTAAGGTCATTTGTCTGGGCCTTGGTTTCCTCAAATGGAAAATTGGTTTGGACTAGATGGCCTCTAAAACCCTTTTTAGCCCTAAATCTATGATCTTATGACCTGGTGACCCCCCCCAAGAGATCACCCAGTCCAATCCTTTCATTGATAGAGAGAACACTGATATTCTTAAAGGCCCGATGATGATCGTAGGTTAACCCCATTAATAAGCATGAATGTATGGTAGCTTCAGTGTGTTTTAAACCCTCCTAGCAAAGGCTGGTTGAGAAAGCCCTAGTCATTTTAATAACACACATAGCAATCAAATCTTTGTAAATGATGAGGAAATGCAGAGTTAAGAGAGAAATAAATGCAGATTTGCCTACAATCCCTCCTGAGTATGATAATATTGAGTAGATTAAGATCATATTTCTTAACCTTCTCTCCACAGGATGCCACATGTAGTAGTTCTGGCTAGAGACAGATCAGACCATGCTCTCTACTCTCTGAAAATTTAAACCACCTTTTCTTTAGTGTGTAGGACTTTCATTAAAAGGGGAAAAAAAGAGATTGGGTGTGCCCATCTCACCCAGGTAGGAGCTACAAAAGCTACTCACAGTTCCAGTTTCACTATGATTGGCACTGGAATTTTGATCTGCTCTGTTTCCAATCTGGGTCAGTTCATCGTAACCCTGTTCCCAAGTATTCAACATATTAGTGACCAACTTAATGTAGACATCAGATCAGCTTAGCCCACTGTAGCTCAGGACTCCTGAGCTCAAGCAATCCCTAGCAGGGATTATGCAGGGGGCCCCACCACAGCTGGAAATGCCTAACATTTTTATAACACAGTAACATATAAATAATATTCCTTCTCCTCCCATCAAGTGACCATTTGTACATAACCAATAACAGAGCCTCAATCTCAGTAAGTCCAAACTCAGAGCACTTCCCAACACATCACACTGAAGTTACTACCTTGTTTAAGCTGAATCTTTATCACTTTTGAGAAATATCCAATTAAATCAAAGATGTGAGGCTCATTCAGACCGCCAAGGAGACAGACAACCAATTTCTCAGCACAGCACAATGCAGGTTGAGTGATTCACCCACCCCTACCAACCACCCAATCTATGTCACCTACACTTGTCTCTCCTTCTCCGAGTCTTCCAGGTAACTGTAGGTATCATTAATTCATTTGAGATTTTTCCTGTCTCTCAGATAGAAACAAAGACGTTGTCTGAGCACGTACAAGGTCTTCTAGCTTCCTCCTCACCTCTTCACAACAGAGAAGAAAGCCAATTAAAATGTGCCCTCCCTGAAAGAAGAGAATTCTTCCTCTTGACACACAACCCTGGGAGATGTATGGGGAGGGACAAACACAAAGTCCATTCCTGAAGGAGAAAAAAGAGCTGACAAGATAACCCACTGTAGCTGGATGAATAAGAATTGACAAACCAGGGGGAAAATGTATAAAAAGGGTCCATCAGCCATGGATGTTTTCTATTTGAAGCAGGAAAAGGGAATCAGAGAATAATGATGTTTCATAGTTAGAAGGATCTCAGGCAAAACCCAGTCCAATCATACTTGGGGGAAAACATTCCTCTTGAAAAATAGTCATGGAGCTCTTTGCTTCCAGATTCCCAGGGACAGGGGACCCCCCACTTCTGGAAGCGTTCTCCTCCTCTTTTGGATGGTTCTTACAGCTGAAAATGCTTTTTTTCCCAGCAGACCTGAATCCAGTTGTCTTTAACTCCCATCTCTAGTCATTCTACTGTCCTATGAATATATAACCACAATTCCCTATGAGTTCTGGACCCAAAACACGTCTTCTTGGCCATTGCTCCTTTACAGGTGCTGTCTTCCTCCATCAGAATGCAAGTTTTTTAAGATAAGGGATGGTCTTTCCTGATTATAGTACAATGACTGGCACTTAGCACTTATAAAATGACTTTTCACTCACTCACACACTTGTTCTACCTTCTACAGGCTGACAGAACTTGCTTCCTTATCTTTGCTCCATGAGAGTCTTTCAACTTCTTGAAGAAAATGTATATGCACATATGTATATCTTGTCTTCTCCAGGATAGCTTTTGAGAGTTCAATGAACTCTTAGATTTATTTAAGTTTAAAATTTTGAGATTTCATTATATACATATGTGTGTGTATCTCTCTCACACTCAGACACACATTTTTAAGGATTAAATTTCTAAACTTTACATTACATATAAATTTTTGAGGTTAAAATTTTGAAATTTCACTATATACATATATGTATATCTCACACATACATATAAACGCAAAAAAATTTAAGCTTAAATTTTGAAACTTCACAATAGATATATATATATATTTAAATTTTTTAAGGTTAACATTTTCAAGCCTTATATATACATATATATATATATACATACATACATACATATATACACACACAAAAAAATCAAATGCTAACAGCTAAATGTTTATCACTCTTGAAGGATGACCACTCCTGTTCTTTCTTAATATCTTGCTTTCTGGGAGAGGTGGGGAGGGGAGGGAGGTAATGATAGCTCTGCTATCTTTGGACAAGAGGAGTCAAACAGTTTCTGTTTCTGAATATGACTGCAGATAAGAAAAATGGAGCTTTCACTCACAGATCCTCCCTATTTGACCCGAAGCTGTCATTCCTAATTGGCATCACTGTCCACTTCCAGACACTCTACTGTTTTCTTAAGCACTAAGCAAGATGGACAGGGGTTAACCCAGTACCTAGTTCTTTTGAGTTGTACACATTCCATTTTGTAGGACCTGGTCTCAAAGACTAGAGAATGGCATCTTTGGATTTGAAACTTAATTACTGAAATTACACTGATTACCTACCCAAAGAAGCCATTTGCTGAGCAGCAAGGCACTTGGAAGATTAAAGAATCTCAAAATTGCTGTGTTCCATCCCCAGGGGGAAGGAAAAACATAAACCAAAACAAAACACAAAAAGCTTGATCATCTGTCAGAAATGAAATCAAAGGTACCCTAAGAGCAAGCCAACTAGGAAACCCAGCAGGTGATCACATCCGAGATTTTATCTGAGCAAATTACAAAAACCTTTAGAATGATGTGGTTGAAGCATATTTAGGACCTGCATAAATACAATTATAAAATGTTCCTTAAAGAACTTGTTTTTTAATTAAACAGCTAGAGACAGATTAAGTGCTCATGTCTGGGTCATGCCAATGTAATGAAAATCACCATAATACCTAAACTCATTTACAGATTTAACACCAGACCAATCAAACTCCAAGGGGATACTTAAAATATGAAGAAAAACAATAAAGAGGAAGAACAATGGAAGGAAAACACTCCCAGACCTCCAACCACATCACAGAACTAACTAATCATCAAAATTATATGGTATACATTAAAGAAATGGAAAAGTAGGTCAATGGAACAGAGCAGGAAAAATGTATAAAAACAACTTAACTCCATAACCCAGAAAATATAAATAGCCTAGGAAAATGCTCCCTATTTGACAAGACCCACTGAGAAAATCAGAAGGCAGTATGGCAGAAATTAGATTTTGATTGCTATCTCACACCATACACTACAACAAACTGGAACTGGACGTGCGGTCTGAATATTAAAATTCCTATCACAGAAAAATTAGAAGAGAAATCAGACCAAATCTCTTTCTGAGCCACGGACAAAAATTCTTAACCAAACAATAT
Source organism: Pseudocheirus occidentalis (assembly GCA_028646575.1). Taxonomy (NCBI): domain Eukaryota; kingdom Metazoa; phylum Chordata; class Mammalia; order Diprotodontia; family Pseudocheiridae; genus Pseudocheirus; species Pseudocheirus occidentalis. The sequence goes on from CM053593.1 coordinate 371,248,442, forward strand.
AGAGAGGTAATTATAAGATATAATTAACATTATATGAAATCAAAAAGCTTTTGCACCAATCAAATTAAGTAGGATAAGAACAAAAGTAGTCAACCAGGAAAAGTTTTATATCAAATATGTCTCAGAAGAATAAGATATCAAAGGAATATAGGCAACTGACATTAATATATAAATCTAAAATCCATTCTTTAAATAAATGATCAAAAGGCATGAATGGTACTCAAAGGAGAATTGCAAACTATTAACAGTTATAAAAGAATGAACCGTTGGTGGAACAGTGATTTGGTCTAATAATTCTGGGAAAATAGCCTAAAATTATGCAAATAAAGTGACTAAAAGGTCCACATACTTTGACTCATAAATTTCACTGCTAGACATAGATATCAAGTAGGTCAATGAAAAAGGCAGGCTCCATATACACCAAAATATTTATACAGCAGTTCTTTTATGATAGGAAAGAAATGAAAACAAGATAAATGCTGTGTAGTTAGGGAATGGATAAACAAATTGTGAAGTGTGATGGAAAGGCACATTACTGTTCTCTATTAAATGATAAATGCAGATAAGCATGTGAAGATTATATGAACTGATGCAAAGTGAAGTAATCAGAGTAGAAAGTGGAAAACAGCAAAGACAATAACTACGACAATATATTGGGAAAGAGAAAATACAACAAAACAGACCAAACTGAATGTTGAAATTTAAAATGACCACAGTTGACCACAAAGAAATGAGAAAACAGCCTTCTCTTCTTTCCAGAAGTAAGGGAATATGGAGTCACTCACTGTGAATAATTTCATACTTTTTCACTATATTGGCTAATTTTGTTTAAGTTTTTCTCCCTCATTAATTTTTTGGTTAAAAATAAAAGTTCGCATGGGGAGGAAAGATATATTGAGAAATGGAGATGATTTCAAAGGGAAAGATGAAAATAAAAAGGAAGACTCTGGAAACATCAATGTCTAAAGTCCATTTTAGCCCTGATTTAATTAAAAATTGATGGAAATTTATAACAAACTTGGAAATAATGAGAAGGAAATTCTAGTTTAGACAAGGGCAATATTTGTGAAGCCTGCCTCAGATGTTCTAATCAGTCTATCCATTCGTTACCCAAAAAAGTGAAGGAGGGAGAAAGAAAAGCAAGAACAAGGCCTCCTCATCTGGCATAGACCACGAGATGGTCAACTTTTCTTAGATGAATGAAGACATCCACAAAATTTGCTTTCTTATGCCACTGTTTTCTTTCTAAGAAGAATGTAAGACTCTAAAAGGTTGGGCAAGTCATATCCCCAGTCTACGGGGGATGTTCTTCCATAACATGAGAGGGCTGGACCAGAAAGACACTAAGGTCAACTTTCAACTCAATGGGTCCATGACTCTAAATAGAATATAAGTTCCTTCAGGGCAGCAGAGATTTGGTGGCTTTGCAAGGGAAAAAAGAAGGTTTTATCTGCAGGGCTTACACAGTATCTGCTATTTAGCAAGCTTCCTGATGTTTGGGGTGGTGGCAGCGGTATTGATATGCTGCTAAAGAATTCAATTCTACAAGCATTTATTAAGTGTCTAATAAAACTCAAACCCTGCACACATTAGATTCAGAATCAGATACCTGAGACGGAATTTCAACTCTACTGAAAACTAGCTATGTGACTTTGGACAACTCCCTTACCATTCTAGGCCTCAGCTGGCTCACTGGCAAAATGAAGGCTGACGGATCATTTTATTGTTTGTCAAAGGGGATGTTTCTCAGTCTGCCTCTCATACCTGGAAGCCTGATCACCAACACCTAGGTCCCTGGTTCATTTCAAGACTGTTCACACATCAATCACTTGATGCATAAAGCCTTTCCTGGTCCCTCCAGAGGCTAATGCCCTTCCTCCTTATATCTATTTTGCAAATATTCCTCAGGTGCTTTACATCTCTATGCTGCCTTGTAAACATCCCCTATGTGCCTTACACATATACATCAACTCTCTCACAAGAATGTAAGCTCCTTGAAGGGAGAGTTTGTTTCCCTTTGTCCTTTTTATCCTCAGCACTGCAAATATTTCTGGTATGTAGCAGGCACATAAAAAGCATTTGTAGATAGTCTAGGAAAATGGGAGTGCTCTATTGGCCATTATAAAAAATGTGAAAATAAAACATCATTTTTTAAGAAATAGACCATTGTGAAAACAACTTCTTTTACCCAAGAATAAGGTTATTGCTACAGGTCAAAACTATTTTTTATTCTCTTTTAGCAGTGCTTTAAAAATAAAGTCCATGATGTTATAAAGTCAAGGAGGCCAGGGTGGGTCAGGGAGACAAATTCACATAAACCGTAAACATATAATCAAAATGAAGAGCCTAATTCGAGTCGACAGACAATGGCAGTGATGCTGGATTGATGGCTTGTCTAATATACCCTCCCTAGACAGCCTTTAAAAAATTAGGAGTGGGAGGAGAGGAGGACATTGTAAGCAAAACAGAGAATGCAGTCAAAGGAAAATAGAATCCAAAAATTATTGCTTTAGAGATAGACACAGAACAAGAACTTGTAATGGCAGTAGGTTACTCTGGAGTACTTTGCTTACCTAGATCTGCTTACAGGTATTGCCCCTGGTATGTATTGATTGCAATTTTTATTGTACAACAAGTGCCCAAGCACTAGGCAGAAATGGGCGTGCACGCGCGCGCGCACACACACACACACACACACACACACACACACACACACACACACCCTCCACTCCTTGTTTAGTCGCAAAGCCCTTAAAAGAGAACAAACATTTAATTCCCTTGTAAAACAGATGAATGCTTTATAATTTACTGGCAGCTGCTGGCAGTAACGTAGACCATGCTCACATTCCTATTAAGCAAGCCGTGGTTGATTTATTAGCAGCTCGGATACATCAAAACAAATGACTGAGACATCATTTATACTACTATTTACAACTCCTTAATAGGGTTACGGGAAGGGGCGACACAGCTGAGGCTAGAATTGGTTTCCCCTCCTGTTGGAAGAAGCCATCAAGGTCTGCTATTCTAGGTAGGAAACTGTCTACAAATGGGGAATGAGAAATCTATCCAAAGAGCTAGGCTAGAAAAGACCTCAGAGACTAAAATGTAAACTCTTTGAGAGTAGAAATTATACTGTCATTTTGTCTGTGTGTCTAAAGTGTGTGGAACACAGAAGGTACTTAATAAATGATGGCTGACTGTTATTAATTTATGAAATCAACAGAATAATTACGGCTCGCACTAGCTGAATATGTGAAAACAATGACCCAAGGAAAGCATATTAAGAGTCCCTACACCAGGGACACACATCCCTGTTCGCAAGGAGCTTGCATGTGCTGTTGGAGAGAGAGTCAGAAAGCCTGGACTCAGTTCTGCAATACTGGACTGGGTAAGTCCCATCATCAATTGTCTGCCTCAGCTCCTTCTCAACAAAACCAGGGAAATGTATAAGTAGATACGTTGTTATAGAGTAAAAGAGAGATCCGGCTGGATGTGGAGGAAAGTCTGGGAGAACAACTGAAAAAAGAAGTTGCATTAGGGACAAGTATCTAAGACAAGAACTCAGAATGATGGCGGAATGTGGACACAGCTCAATTAAAGGTTCACAATGTTTCCCAGAAGGAAAAAAATAGGTAACATTTCTATAGCAATTTAAGGTTGGCAAAGCATTTTTTCCTATATTATATCATTAGACTGTAAGCTCCCCGAGAGCAGGGCTCCTTTTGTATTGTATATACTCACAGGATGCTCAAAACAGCCATGCAGGCCAGTGCTGCTATTTTCAGTTCCATTTTATAAATAGCAAAAATGAGACAGAAATAGGTTAAGTCACTTGCACCAGGGTCACCCAGCTTATGAGTTTATCTGTTGTTGTTATTGTTGTTTATTCTTCATTCTTGAAGAAGACCATGACATCAGGAAGAGGATGCCATAACATGCAAGTTAAGTGGATTTAAGTGAGGGAGGACTGCAAAGTCACCAGCCTCACTTTATCCTCCAGAGCCATGTGGGTCCAGTGGACAGATATAGATCGGGATGACTGGAGATATGAATTTATCTGAGATAGGATGCCAACTCAGGTCTGTCTGATTCCAATCCTAGCATTTCCACTATTACATGCCCTCAGAGAGACAGCAGAAGGGTTACAGCAAAGATGCTTCCAGCAAACACCTACCCAGTCCAAGAGAGTACAAAGTTGATTTCAGTAGGATCTAGTGGGACCCTGGAATATGACAGAACAAAATAACTTGAACTGATAATAAACAAGAACTTTTCTAAGCTGACATCACAAACTGCCTTCCAAGGAAGAAGGGAAGCACAACTGAGGGAGAGCAGAAGTGGGATGCCGGGCATCCAGCTTCCTTTCTACAACTCCAACAACAGGAGACTCAGATCCATCTCCATTTTGCAGAGTGGGACAAACGAGTCCTGAAAGTCTAAGTCATGTCCATTCTGAGATGTAAATGGACCACATGGCCATGAAGCCAGGCCAAGGAGATGGACTCGAGCTTGAGGAAATGGAAGATGCTCTTTGTGAAATCCCACAGCTCCACTCTGCCCATCTCCCCATCTCCCTCAGAATGCCGCCCTAGTCACAAACAGAAGGCTTGGATTCCCTTGGACCCATGCACTCAGCTTGTGTTCTTGAAAAACCCTGAGCACTCCAGTTAGTCAAATATTATGCTTCTGCTTTTTTAAATATTTCCATTTAAATGTAGATTTTGACCTTCTTGCCGATGAAATATTAATAAGAATATAAAATATATATTGCTCATCATCTGAGAGAGAGGGGTCTCTTTTTCGGCATCTGTCATGTTCTTCTCTCTGCTGTCTTGGTTTAAGTTCTGAAAAACCACAACAGCTCTATCTGGAGAGGCCACCTCTGCCTGAAATGAAAAAGGGAGGAGAGAGAGAAAGAGAAAGAGGAGGGAAGAGAGAGGAGGGAGGGAGAGAAAGAGAGAGAGGAGAGGGGAGGGAGAAAGAGAGAAAGAGAAGGAGGGACAGGAAAGAAAAGAGAGAAGGGAAGAAGGGGAGGGGAAGGAGAAAGACAGAGGGAGGGAAGGAGAGAAAGAGGGGGAGAAAGAGAGAGACAGAGAGAAGGAAGGGAAGAAGGAGAGGGGGAGGAGGAGAGGGAAAGGGAAGGGGAGGGAGAAGGGAGAAAGGCAAAGAAAAAGAAAGGAGAGAGATCTGCAAGGGAAAGATGTTAAGCTCACTTCCTTTTCTTCTGGGGTGGTGGGTTCATTTGTTTTTCCTCATTTAATACAATTAATGAGATAGTTCTTTTAGCCCACCACTGTTTCAGAACAATGGGGGTAGACAAAATGAAAACTCTTTTTGTCAACAGAAAGCACAGAAAAGGCTGATTTCATCTGAAATGTCTCCATTCCCAAAAAGGAATCGGGATGAAGATTAACTAGGACATCCTTCCTAATAATGGCAGCCTATTATGTAGCAATGGAATAAAAAATCACAAATGGTTCTACTTTTCTGGCATCATTCTCTTTTTCATTATTTATTTCAAACCCCAATGGCAGGGGTTTGAGGTGGGGAGGGAAGTTGGGGACCAACCAAGTTATGAGCTTTGCTATTTATTTTCACTTTCTGTGTTAAGAACAAATTATAATTACTAGATGATGAGTTATTTGAGAAATAGACTCTCACAAAATGATCCTTTACCTAAAGGATTCACAGCAGAAGTCACGGGGTAGCCAATGGCTTGTTATCACTGCAAGGGAAAAATGAAATGACCAGATTGTGAGCCATGGCAGCCCACAGCTCAAAGGCACCCACTTGAATGACTGTTCAAAGAGAAGCTCTTTGGAGAAGAAGCAGAATCCTAGAACAGGAGAGGGTGTCCTGGAGCCAGCTAGTAGAAGCTACTTCTATATCTCAATACATTCACATCTAATTTTTTTATTGGTGGGAGCAGTTGTAGAAAAGAGTTATTTCTACATCTCAAACTCCACCCTCTCTCCTAAGCTCCATTTCCACCTTGGTAATAAGAACTGTCTAGTATCTCAAACCCTGCTATTGATCTCAGACTCAATCAGAAGTATCTGAAGTCAAACCCACTCAGGCCAAGATCTCCTTGAAAATATCTCAATTTCTGACTCCAGCATAACCACTGTCTCAATCACCCGTGATTCAAAAACTTCGGTTCATCTTCAGTACCTCTTGGGATTGTCACATTCCAAGGCCCTTGATATCCCCCGGAATTATCTTTGCCCTTCCAATTTATTCCACCCCTTCTTACTCCCACTAACTGTGACAGTCTTCCAAATGCTCTCCAGGACTGTCTGCAGGGTATGAAGAAGGATAACTTGTCCCTGCCCCACGACTGCAGGTAGCTCCATGCTGACAGATGGGTGAATAGTGACATAGGAGCCAGCCCAGTAAA
>CM053593.1:371254938-371273917 GCA_028646575.1 Pseudocheirus occidentalis
CCCAGGGTCATGTGGTTAATAAGTTAATAAGTGTCTGAGGCCAGATTTGAACTCATGAGGATGAGTCTTTCTGACTCCAGGCCTGCTGCTCTATCTATACACCACCTATTCATATATATAATTAGCCTCCAAACTATTTCATCATAAACATACATACACACCCTTTAAGGTAGCATTATGTAAACTGCATGATTCCATCTCCATCATCATTATAATTCACATTTGACTTTATTTCATCTTTAAAAAAATCTTTGTTGTATTTTGTTTTGTTTTCCTGACAGGACAGGCCTGGGGCTTCCTGCACCATATATCCCAAAACCAGAGTAATCTTCATAAAATGCCATCCTGATCATGTCTCCATCCTTTACATGTGCCTGAAGGTTACCCCTGGCCTAGAGAATTAAGTCCAAACTGCCTAGCCAGGACATCAGTTATCAGATCTCTACACATCATGCCAATCTTACTTTTTTATTCCTACATAACTACTAACCCTCTTAGTCACCACACCCAGCACGTCCCCTGCCAACTCCACACCTAGGCCCTACAGCACCCTTCATCTCTGCTCATCAGTCGAGGCCTCTCCTACATAGATAAGGAACCTTGCTGAACACTCCCATGCCTCTGAACTCAGAAAGCAGCTACTGTGAACACATCCATTCTGCAGCTTCTCAAGGTCGTCCTTGGCTGCTTGTTTATCTTCCCATGAGTATCCTCTGACTGCCCAAGCACCCAGGGGTGGGTCCCCTGCATCCTTCCAGCCTTCCAGATCTTGGACAAAGCAAAAACAAAAGAAATGCTGCCTGATCTGCGTATCCAAGCTCTCATTCCCCAGGCAAGAACTTCCACATCTACTTTGGTCTGCAATCCATTTTTAACCTTTATCTTGAGGTGATTCCTCCTGCTGTAACTTTAATACCATTTCTCTGCGTTGATTCACAGTCATCTCCTGGGGCCATGAAATGGGACTGGTCACTGATCTTTACACACACTATCCACCTGAAAATTTGAGTCCCAAGTAGGCTTCCCCTGCACCACCCAGTGTAATCTAGGCCACCTCTCCATCTTTTAGCTGGTGTGTACTCAGGCAATGCAAAGTAGTTTAAATATTAGCCATTGCCAAACACCATTAGGAAGGTGAATCTGTGGATAGAGAAAAAAAGAAGAAAGTCATTTGTAGGAGAGGGACAGACGCTGGAGCTGTCATTTCATTAGTAGAAGAAAGTCCTGGGTAAGAAAAGCTCCCTCTAGCAATGCAATGGATTTCCTCATGATTGGAAAGACAACAGCACAATGTCCACTGATGCAATGGGGGGCCGAGATTCCACATCAAGGCTAAGGAAGTTTATTGCTATGACAGCCCAGGGACCTGTGGGTGAATATAAGCAGTGGAGAAATCCTAGCCACTTGCCGTCAGACCAGGGATTTTATTAGTGGGTCAAAGTCCACCCAGGAAGCTTGGCAAGTTGGTGGCATTAGGTCTTTCTTGCTTTTTAGTAACCCAAGGCCTTGAGACTTGTCTGGTCTTACATCACCATGATGTATGAAAAGGCAAGAGAGGACACCTCAGGGGTCACCTGCCCACACCCTTTCATTTTATTGATGAAGAAATGGAGGTGAAGGGATTTACCCAAGGTCACACAAACAGGGTCACAGAAGGAGAACTAGAAGACACATCAGAGACGAGCCTCTTTATTTTACAGATAAGGAAACTGAGGCTCAGCTTTGGAGAAGTGACTTGCCCAATGGTGTACAGGTAACAAATGGTAGAACTGGGATTTGAATCCAGTCCTTGGACCTCAGTGTTCTTTCCACTGCATCAGGCTTCCTTCCTAATGGTAATTCCAATCCTTCTATCACTATATCAGACTGACAAAAACATAGGAGAAGAGAAAATGGAACCGAGGAAGAGATGAAGGTAGAATACAATTACTGGAGAGAAAAAAAAAAACAAGCATCAACTGCTGGATTAGGATTTTTGGACAAAACACTCAGAATGGAAGAACACTTTCTGGGGGAATGAGAGGGAAAGCTGTCTCCTCTGTCTGAGCTCCCCTTTCAGAACCACAAAGCCCTAATGGAAGAAAACCCACCCAAACACACTATTACCTACCTCCCAGAATTCAAAGTTCAGACAGGGACCATACACCATGAGAAACACAATATAGACCAGGCCCACCAAGCTTTAGTCCAGTCTCTAAGAAAGTAATCTAAAATTAATGGGTCCATTCCAAAAGGCATTATTAAACATCTATTGCGTGCAAAAAATCCTGTGTTGGATAAAATCAGAAAATGAAAGCCAGGCACTGTCTGTTACAAGTTTTATATTCTATTAGGATATATTTATATGTGTGTGTGGTGTGTGTGTACATATGTATGTATATGTGCGTGTATACATAAATATGTGTGCATGTATATACACACACACATATGGTATAGGGACTGTACCAGTGAATGATGTCACTGGGGAGAAAACTTCTCTTTTTTCAATGAAGGTCACCATTCTCTCTTCAGCTCATAGTCTTAGCCCAGTGGTCAAATATTTTATTATCAAGACTCCTTTATGCTCATAAAAATTACTGAGATTCTACCAAAAAGCTTTTGTTTGTGTGGGTTCCGTCTATGGATATTTACAATATTTAAAGTTAAAACATCTTAGTATTATCATGAAAAGTTTTTATAGCTGGGGCCCTCTGAAAGGATCATGGGACAGAAAAGGGGTCCCCGGAACACACATTGAGAACCACTGGTCTGATAGTTTCCTGGAACACTGATAGATGACATCACTTGCCCAGGGTCATACGGGTCACCCCATGTCAGAGGTGGGATTTGCATACAGATCTGCCTGGCTTAAAAACTACCCTCTCTACCTACCGTACCCTACGGGCCTCATTCTACTATAAATCCACAGATAAATCTACTCAAGATAATTTGAGGAGGAGGGAGAAAGATGAAAACAATTAATAGAGGGGTGAGGGAGTGTCCTGTAATCCCCATTTTAATTAAGCTTTGATGGAAACAAGGGATTCTAAGGGGTCTTAGGTAAAAATAGAGTCTATATTAGACATGGGGGACAGTTAGATGGTTTAGTGGAGAGAGCACCAGGCCTGTTGTCAGGAAGACACCTTCCTCAGTTCAAATCTGGCCTCAGACGCTTACAAGATGTGTGACCCTGAACAAGTCACTTAACCTTGTTTGCCTCAGTTTCCCCATTTGTAAAATAAGCCGGAGAAGGAAATGGCAAACCACTCCAGGATCTTCACCAAGAAAACTCCAAAATGGGGGCATGAAGAGTCAGACAAGAATGAGAACAATGGACCAACAGCACTGTCTGTGCAGGCACTGAGGTGGGGTGATGGAATTTGGGGGCTGGAAATAAGAACTGAATTCTATTTATCTCTCTGTTGGCATGGAGTAGACCCTCTGCCAGAGTGCCTTCAGGGTAGGGCTTGTCTCACATTTATATTTCTATGTCCAACGTGCAGCAGAGTGGCGGGCATACAGGAGGTACTTAATAAATGCTTGTCGCTAAAGTGATTGCCTCCAGACCAGGCACAACCGCTTCCTGGCCATAGGAATCTAAACCCGTCACTTAAATGATCCTGACTCAGTGTTTCCACATGTCAGATGAGAATAACATCAGTAAGTCTCCATCCTCACAAGGGTTTTGGAAAAGGACCCCAGAAGATGATATATAAAAAACCCTGCTGTGAAAATGTGGGGTTCATCATTCAAATCGATGATTCTGAAAATGCTGACCAAATAAGTGCCCTGTGCTCTAATCCCTGAGTTAGACACCAGACCGACAAGCACAACAGGAAAAAGCCTCTGCCCTCAAGGAATGTTCATTCTACTGAGCAAACAAAGCCTGTAACATACTGAAAAAAATAAATATCAAGTCAAAGAGAAAAAATGTTCTTGTTGGGGAGACAGCTCTCCCAGCTGGGGCCATTCAGGGAAGGGCAGTGCTTGCATGTGCTGTGGGAGGTGTTCACTGAAGGGAGCCAAACATGGGCCAGCTGGGTGGTGCGGTGGATAGAGCACCAGACCGGGAATCAGGAAGATCTGAGCTCAAATCCAGCCTCAGACACCAGCTGGGTGACCCTGGGCAAGTCTCTTCACCCCATCAACTTCAGTCAAATGAGCTGGGGAAGGAAACAAGAAACCACTCTAGCATCTTTGCTGAGAAAACCCCAAAGGAGGTCATGGAGTCAGACACAACTGAACAACAGGAATCCCAACAAGTGTGAGTCAGTAAGGAGAATATTCCAGGCCTGCAGGGTATGCCAGCTGGGCTCTGCTCCTGTGAGCTGATGGTTAAATGTTCAGTGTGAGCTCTTACACTGGGGAAATTGTCCAATTCTACAATAGCACTGATTTACTGTTTTATGGATTGTCTAGACATAAAAAAGTGAGAGAAAAATATTAAAACTGGAGATGAAATTTAAATGCATATTCCATATTTTTTTGAAGATTTGGTTGTTAAATATTTACTATCACACCACTGCACAGAGGTCATAGGCAGAATATCCCACATGGGATCATTTGGCAGTGGACTCTAAGAGAGTTTATTAAAAGGCATAATAGGCAATAAGACTGAAAAGGGTTTTTAATGGTAGTTGCATTATTGCTACAATTATTAATATTACTGAACCCCATCTGTCACAGTTCTAATTCGAGGTGAAACGTCCCTCTCACTGTGCCCTCCCAACACTACTCAGGGAGACTAACAGCATCTGTTTAACACTGATTTCTTTCGGGCCTTATGATGCTTTTCCTAAAGGAACACTTACCCATCGTGTCTTATTTACGAAGCATTTGCTTTAGAGATATCAGACATTTTACATCAGTGCTAAAGAAATTAAACTACTATTAATAAGCTCAGGGCTCAGTTAGAATCGTAGTTTTGTTTCAGAGCTTAATCGGGGGGAAAAGGCAATAGGAAGCTAATAAAGCAAGGCATTTAACTCTGAGAAATACTTCTGGAATGCAAGGAGATTTTTCTATTAGCAGGGCAGACCTCTCTGACATTCGATGATTAAAAGTATATAATACGGATCAATTAAAAACGAGGAATGGGGGATGAGTGGCTCGAGGAATCAGGATATTGAATATGAATGAATCTAGAAATTAAATACAAAGTTATATAAGTAAAGACAATTTATATACACATACATGTGTACTTATATCAGCATTCAATCAATTGGTAACCTTTTATTAAGCAACTAACTATTATGTATCAGGAGGCGATTCAGTGGCTCAGTGGATAGAGCGCTGGGTTCAGAATATGGAAGATTCATCTTCCTGAGTTTAAATCTGGCCTCAGAATCTTACTAGCTGCGTGACCCTGGGCAAGTCACCTCACTGTTTGCCTCAGTTTCCTCATCTGTAAAATGAGCTGGACAAAGAAATGGCCAACCCCTCCAGCATCTTTACCAAGAAAACCCTAAAGGTTTGTGTCAGACATGACATAAAACAACAGTCATGACAACGCATTGGGGCCATGCCAGACTCTGGGGGAAGTTTATTTCCTTTGAAATGAAATAGTTCCCCACTCAGAAGAAGCTTCCGTTCAATCAAGGCAGACATCATGTACTAGATATGTACATGTAATTGTTGAGTCATTTTTCAATCATGTTGATTCTTCATGACTGACTCCATTTGGGGTTATTTTGGCAAAGAGACCAGAGTGATTTGCCATTTCCTTCTCCAGTTCATTTGACAGATGAGAAAATTGCATGTGTATAGATAAGTTAAATAAATAAATAAATGATAAATATAAAATGAACTGTTAGTGGAAGAGGTGACCAGAAATGGAGAGGAAGGAAGGAAGGAAGGAAGGAAGGAAGGAAGGAAGGAAGGAAGGGAGGGAGGGAGGGAAGGAGGGAAGGAGGGAGGAAGGAAGGAAGGAAGGAAGGAAGGGAGGGAGGGAAGGAGGAAAGGAGGGAAGGAGGGAGGAAAAAATGAATGAATGAATGAAACAGCATTTATTAATCACTTACTAAGTGCCCACTACATAGCACTAAACACTGGGCATACAAATACAAGAAATAAAAGCTTCTCCATTCAGAAGAAGCTCAGATGCCATCGAGGGAATGCATAAGCACATGTGGGATAAATACATACAGAAGAGATTCAAAATAAAGACAAGTATCTTTAACACCAACAACAACCAAAACCAAAAAACCATGGGCAGTTGGTCCACATGATCATGAACAGTCAGACACGACTGAGCAAGAGCAAGCTATAGAAAGACATCACTAGCGATTGGAGGGATGAAGAAAGAAGTAAGGAATTTAAAAAGCTTTATTATGCATTCATTATGTGCAGGGAACTGTCCTGAATACTTGGTACAAGTGAGCAGGACATCCCTCCCCTCAAGGAGATTCCATCCTAAAGAGGAGAGAGGACACGTAAAGGAGGGTTAAAGGTGGGGAGGGGAGCCACGCTGAGGCAGGATTTAGAAACAGCCAGGAGGTGATGCAGGACCTTGTTCTGGCTAAGATGGACTGATGAGAGCTCAGGGTCCTAAGAAGAGAGTCTGAATTCCAGTGGGAGGAGGATGAGGGGCTGTCCAAGGTCCTGCTTGACTCATACCTTGAAGGCACAGGTGGACTGTGCGTGGTGAGGGGTAGCCCTGCAGACATGGGAGGCACAAGCAGGGGCATGTGTGAGGACCAGACTGGCTGGACCACCGAGCATGGAAGGGAGAAGAATGGGCAGTAAGGTCAGCATGAAAGGACAGGCAGGCAGTGTGCATTAGTGTCTCTATAAGGCCCAACAGAGATGCCAGTTTAGGGGCTCTAGCAGGCATTCCCTCCAGGGATTCCTTCACAGCCCGTCCAGGTTGCCCATTTCTTTTCCACAAATCTTCCATCCAGGGGCACACTCCATCCCCTTCTCTAGTCCCCATTGCTGGAACTATGCAGTCCGCCATCTTTCATCTTCACACTCAGGATTAATAAGCGCCCAGACACTGACCACACAGCTTTGGCAAGTGGACAGAAACAGAGTCAACACATCCATCCTCTCCACCCCAGGCGTCAGACGCTGGCCCTTGTTTCAATATTCACCAATAACTAGGAGCTGCAGGTAACAAGGGAAAGTCAGGAAACCATGACCCAAAGAAAGAAAAGGAAGGGAGGAGGGCAGGTATTTACAGCCCTGAGCTCCTGTGGCCATAAGAATGGCAGGATGATATTTCAGCCACCTGTTCAGGAAGATTCTGAACATAAGTATCTTGAGAGATGCTCCCCAGACATCCCAGGGAGGATGGTTCAGACTTTAGATTTTATGCCACATTTAACCAGTCAAAGTTAAATGGAAAACATGTATATTAAATAAAAAGCTCAGGGACGCATTACTTCTTATGCTAAAGTACAATTGATAATGCCAGAGATCCAAGGGTTTTAAAAATACACCATGCAGTCCCCTAACAAACAGGAGGCCAATTGATGAACGGGTCTCTGCTGGTGTCCCCAGAAAATAAGCAAGAACATGAAGCAAATTGCTACATGCAACAAACGAGTCCCCCATTACCCTTTATGAGACAAACACTTTGGCAGTGACTAATCATGGTATGATATGGATAAGGGGGGAAGGGGGGGACCAGTACCCAAGCTTTTATGGAAACAGGTGCCGTGGCAACCTCCTCCAAATGAGCTACTAGATGGGATAATTACATGCTGCCCCCTAAATGTGTGTCTATCTGGCAATACCAATCTTCCTCAATTCTTTCAGGTTCAGGAAGAGGAAGAAAGGGTCTGGTCCGTGTGTGGTGATGGAGAGAACAAAGGAGGAGAAGGAAGAAGAAAAGGAAGAAGGAAGAACAGGGAGGAAGAAGAGAAGGAAGAGGGAAGAAGAGGAGGAAGGGAAGGAGAAAGAGCAAAGGAGAGGGAGGAAGAGAGAAGAAGACGGAGGAAGAGAAAGAGGAAGAGCAAAGGAGTGGGAGGAAGAAGAGAAAGAGAGTGGAGGAGGAGAAGGGGAAGATGGAAGAAGAGGAGGAAGGAGGAGGAAGAGAAGAAAGGGTCCATATTTGGTGATGGAAAGAACAAAGGAGGAGAAGAAAGAAGGGAAGAAGGAAGAACAGGGAAGAAGAAGAAGAGAAGGAAGAGGGAGGGAGAGGGAGGAAGATGGAAGAAGAGGGAGGAAGAAGAGAAAGAAGAGAGAGGAGAAGAAAGATAGAGGAAGAGAAAAAAAGGACTTAGCAAATCTGATCATTTTAATTAACTCCTATCAATAACAATCTGTATAATTCAGGCAACTCCAGGATATTCTCCCTTCATTCACATCCTATTGCCCAATAACATATGTATTCAAATGTACTAAATAGAAAAACATTGTCTTTTAAAGTTTTCAGGATACCTTCCTTATCACAACTCTAGAAGACAGTACAAGTATTGTTACCATCCCTTCTATAATGAGGAAATGGAAGTCAGAGGAAAGGTAATGACTTGCCCAAGATCACACAGCCAGCTCCCTTGAATTACCAATTTGGAAGAGCTATCAGGGATCTTGGTTGCAAACTAGCAACTGGATCATGTAGTACAGTAGTGTTAAACTCAAAAAGAAACCAGGGTCACTAACTGTACATAAGGATCTCTAAAGTGGCTTTATTGAAAATTTAAGATTAAATTAAGATCAATTAATTTTTTTTTTGCTTTTTGGAGGGGGGAGAACAGGGCAATTGGGGTTAAGTGACTTGCCCAAGATCACACAGCTAGTGTCTGAGGTTGGATTTTAACTCAGGTTCACCTGACACCAGGGCCAGTGTTCCATTTGCTGTGTCACCTAGCTGCCCCCAAATCAATTAAATTAACATGGAAATTAATAAGATTTTTTTAAAAAAAGCACAAATTAACATTATAATAGTTAATTAAAAAGAAATGGGTGTGCTGTTACTCTCAAGAGATAACATATTTCAATTCCATCTCTTGTTCTTACTACATGGGCACCTATGAGCAAGTCCTAACTTCTCAGCTTCCTCATCTGTAAAGTTCGGATAATATTTCCAAGTAGTAAAGAATCAAATGAATTAATCACCTACTTCCTGGTAATGATGGGTAATGAAAGCACAGGTTATG
This sequence comes from Pseudocheirus occidentalis, assembly GCA_028646575.1. NCBI lineage: Eukaryota > Metazoa > Chordata > Mammalia > Diprotodontia > Pseudocheiridae > Pseudocheirus > Pseudocheirus occidentalis. Next base: position 371,264,019 of record CM053593.1, read on the forward strand.
TGGAAATCAGCAACCAGTCTAATCAGAAAACAATTGTAGGGGGCAGCTATCAAGACAACGTTTCTTTAAAATAATTCTACAATGTGCACTACCGCCTGATTGGGAATTACAAAGTTTGACAAATACAGGGGACACATGGACCAGTCTAAGAGGAGTATGAAGAGGAAAGTGACAAACGTGCACCAAAATCTGAGCAGAGAGCTTTAGTGGGCTCATCGCCATACGTGAAGCAACAATAACATGACGGCCTCTCATCTCAGGTCCTTGATAACTTATAACCTGGGCTGAAACTGAACCCAAGACACTTAGACTTACTGCATAACCGGGGCAAGTCACAGCCTCTCTTAGACCTGTTTCCTGAACCATAAAATAAGGAATGTGAACTGAAAGACCTTCCCGGCTCAAAATGCAGAACCCTATACCAAAGAGAGATCTGGATTCTCAGTTTTTTGATCCATGCAATGGAAATAGAAATGAATACTAAATTAGATCTCTTCCAACAGTTGAAATGTTTCCTCTTACAGAAATTTTACATCTCCAAAACTGTTTTCAGAATCTCATCTATGATATGAAAGCAAGAGGCACTGGAATGATTTGCTGCTGACTGTTCAGAGTTCATTTTGTTTTGGTTTATTTGGAGCATGGGGAGTCTGTGATTTCATTAATATAGGTAACTTCCAAAGCAGAAAACTCTTCCTGTCAAGGCAGATAGCTTAATGTCTTAGAGTATTCCTGAGGTGTGGAGAAGTTACATGACATCCCCAAGGTCACAAAGCTAGGGTGAACACTTGAACACAGATGTGCCTTTGTAAAGTTGGTGGTCTAGCTGCCATCCAACCCTGTCTCTTGGAAGTGATTCATCACCTATAACTCTGGCAAAATTTCTCTTTCAGAGAATCAGGCTTCCAAAACCCAAACTTACATCTCCATCAAAGCACTCAGGCCAGCTGGTATCCAAAAAGAAGCATGTACCATGACCTGTGTATTTATACTCACCCCCCTGCCCTCCAGGATGATGGACGCGTGCATGTGTGCGTGCGCACACACACATACACACACACTCATTCCAGAGTGTCCGCCAAATCAAAGAAAATGATAGGGCAGTCCTCTTTTCCTGACAAAGGACAGAAGCAGAGGCCCATTCTTTAAAACAGAATCATAACCCAGCAGGGAAAACCTCTTTTAAGGGAGAAACATTTGAGCCCACAAGGATGGGTGTGTCACCAAGGATCCACATGGGAGCAAACAGCTTCCTTTGAACCCAAGTTCTTGCTCAGATGCTTATCTTAAACACCGCGATTAAAAGTCCTCCAATGGAAAATCTAAGGAAATGAATTCAGAGTTGCTCCTCATTCCCCCCTCTGTCTGGCAATTCAATGCATTTCAGCAAGATTGTGATTTGTGAGAGGAGAATGAGATTCTTAAGGACCACATTTCTCCTTGAGGATGCCTATAATCTGACACTGCTGAGTCTCTTCAGCCATCTCCAAGATGCCTGAACTACACTCAGACCATTCCCTAATGGCTGGAAGGACAGGCTTTCCCAGGGTCTATTTGATGCACTGTACATAATATAAATGCCATCCTTTCAAGGAGGAGTTATTTAGTAGGGGAGGCAGGAAAGAAAGGCTTAATACAGAAGGCATCACAGGACCCTGAAGGGAACTAAGAATTTTAAGTGGAGGAGAAGGAATTAAAAGGTTATAGGGACATAAAATGCACCCCCCCTCACTTCAGACATAAAGAAACTTGGGGCCACAAAGGTTAATGAAGATGCCAAAGATAAAGGTAGGATTTGAATCCAGGTTTCTAGGCATATATGCAAGCTGATAGACCTGAGAGCTGGAAGGTACCATAATCCTTTTACAGATGAGGAAACTGAGACCCACTGAGTGAGAAGGCCCTACCAAGGTCACACTGGTAGGAAGTGGCAGAGTCAGGATTTGAACCCAAATATCCTACTTTCAAATCCATCCCATGCTGCACTCTACGCAACTTGGCATTAAGGCTTTTCAGAGACGCAAGATTTTCAGTCTCTGAGCTTTCTTTGTCTCCCAAATTATCTCTGCTCCGTGTTTCAATCCCTAGATTTCATGTTCCCATTGTAAGCCAGGGTTAAGGGACAAGCTATAGGATGAAGCTACGGGCTTTTCAAAACTGCGGGGCTATTTCTCTAAATCCTTGATCAACAGTGAGATAAACGTGTCATCTCAAAATGGGATGTTTTTAATGATCTCCTTTTCCATCCCAACAGATTCCCTTTTGGCAGCAAGCTATTAACACCTTCTGGGCCCCATATTGGCAAAGAAACAGTGGCACCAAAAAGCAGTGAAATGTTCTTTCCTTCCATCCTTCCTTCCTTCCTTCCTTCCTTCCTTCCTTCCTTCCTTCCTTCCTTCCTTCTTTCCTTCTTTCCTTCCTTCCTTCCTTCCTTCCTTCCTTCCTTCCTTCCTTCCTTCCTTCCTTCCTTCCTTCCTTCCTTCCTTCCTTCCTCCTGACCCTCTATTGCAAGCACCAGCAACATTGCTGTTCTCAACCAAAGCAAGCTAAAGATGACACAAACAGCAAAGAATCTAAAGTTCCCTTTGGAGAAGCACACCCTGGGGCTAGGCTGGGTTTCCAAACACTCAAGAACTGGTGGAGAGAAAAGCATGATGCCTCAATGCCCTTCAGAAAGACATTCTGCCCTGATGAGACTCGGTTTCCTCATCAGTAAAATGAGACGGAATTAGATGGCCTTGGAGTTCCAAACCAACTCTGCAGCTGTGATCATATGAGAGAAAAGCCAGCTATCAGGAAGAGAAAGAAGAGAGGAAAATATGAATTGGTAAAGGGGAAGGAGAGACGGGCTGGACCAAGAAAGAGGGAGAGAGAAGGGGAAGGGGGGGCGAACAGAGAGAGAGACAGACAGACAGACAGAGGGAGACAGAAGGAGAGGGAGTGAAGGAGGGAGGGGGAAAGAGAGAGAGAGAAAGACAGACAGACAGAGACAGAGGGAGAGAGGAGGAAGAGAAGAGAGAGACAGACTGGGGAGGGAGAGACAGACAGAGACAGGAGGGGGGAGAGAGAGAGGCAGACAAACAGACTTAGGAGCCCTCCTTACTCAAAGCCAGAACACAGGGCTGTACCTCATCTGGCACTGCATGTTTACCTAGGATTACCCTGGCAGGGCCACAGTGAGCCAGTGCCCACAGAGTATATCAGATTAAAATAATAAAGCAGAAATTCTTCCTGTGAATTACTTCAAGGAGTCAGGATCAAGGGATTCCACAAAGTGTATTCACTTCCAAAAGCTTAGGCCTCTTCCAATGATCCTTTGGGTGCCGAGCGGGGGAGCCAGCTAAGTGACTCTGTGACTGAAGTCTCTGCAGTTTGGATTTGGTCCCTCCTCTGGTGTGCTTTCCATCACAACTCCCTCCCTTTGGCCTTCCCTCTACCCTGCCTCCTCTTCCTTTTATTCCTTCCTTTCTCCCCCTCCCTTTCTCTCCTCCCTTATTTTTTCTTCCTTCCCCTTTATCTTATCTCTCCTCCTTGCTTTTCCTTCCTTCCTTCTTCCCCTCTATCCCTCTTTTCTCTCCTTTGTTCTTTCTTCTTTCATTACTTTCTCCCTCTTCCTCCTTGTTTCTTCCTCTCTCTCTCTCTCTCCCCCCTCTCCCTCTCTCTCTCTTTCTCTCTCTCTCTCTCTCCTTCCCTCCCTCCCTCTCTTTCTTCTCCCTCCACCCCTACATTTATGGTGTCAGAGATATCCTTATTCTCAACAACAAACACACCCTGAAGTCCATGACAAAGAAATGCAGACTAAAGTGTTTGGTGAAGATTCATTCTGAAGAAACAGCCTGATGGTGGGTTAGGTCTCCAATTTTCCAATCAATCAATCAATCAATCAATCAGCATTCATTAAGAGCCTACTCTGTGTCAGTGGCTGCACTTTAAGCAGTAGGGATGCATGTCTCCATCTGTCCCCCTCAAAAAACATGGAGTCTCTGCTCTCAAGGAACTTCCATCCTGTGGAAGAGATGAGAGCAAAGGCAGGTTTGGTTGGTGTAGATAGGCGGCCTTGGAGTCAGAAAGAGCTGGATTCAAGTCTGGAGCATGGCAGACCCCATCTGGGAGATCCTAGGTCAATCATCCGAGCCCGAGAGCAGAGCAGGGGGGAAAGCCCATTGGGGAGTTTTGAAGAGAGTGCTTGATTTCTCCCTATGAACCTGCTTCTTGAGGAGTGACCTGCAGGGATCTGTAGGGAATGAGCTCGGAGACCCTAGCAGCAGGCTCATGTGGGTGCCCTGCTATTCACCTACACCTTCATGGCCTTGGGCAGGAACTAAGCTTCGTGGGCCTCAATGTCTGCCTCTATAAAACGGCCTGGCGGGCTCTGTCAAGCTCTGGGTCTGAGATCCTAGGATGCCGCCGCCCTGACTTACTGGGACACTACAAACAGGTCATTTTAATCTCTCAAAGACTCAGTTTCCCCTCTGCAAAAAGGAGTTGGACTCAGGAGTCTGTGAGGTTCCTTCTAGGTCCAAAGGACAAAGAGAGAGAAAGAAACAGACTCACTCAGAGGCTCTCTGGACAAGTCACTCAGACCCCCAGGCCTCAGCTTCCTCATCTGTAAAGGGAGGGTTTTCAAGGTCCATTCTCTCTCCAAATCAACAATTCCCTAAGTTCTAATGTATTTGCCCATTTGATCAGCAGAGGATACGTTAATGACCCCTCCTAGAAGGGTCAGCCTCAAGGATTACTGACCCATCCCCAAGGTGACCTGACGAAGGGTGGCAGAGACAAGGAGCCAGACGATCAGGAAACTGCTCTTTGTTTATTCTGGAAGTCTCCTGGAGGAGGGAAGGGACCTCAGGCATCCTGTTTGGAAAGATGCCTCTCGGTCTTTTCCAAGACAGCTCCCCCACCCCATGCCAGCAGACAGAATGGACTGCAGTTACATTGGGGGAAAGATTCTTGCTTTGGATGGAGGGGGTTTCCCCCTGCTTAACCATGACAAAAATAAATGATGATGATGATGATGATGATGATGATGATGATGATGGCAAGAGTGACAAGCATTTCTAGAGAACATTATTTGCAAAGTCCCTGCTACAGATTTAATTTAATCCCAAAAGCAACCCTAGGAGAGATCCTCTTACTGTCTCCAATTTACAGATGAGGAAACTGGGACCCAGAGAGGATAAGAATTTCAGGGAGGATCTGAACTCGGGCCTTCAGGTCCCAAGTTCAGACCTCTGCACTACACATACCCACTACACCCACCACTAACTTCTTCAGTGTTACAGATGAAGGATGATAACCAAGAGAGAGGAAGACCCAACACAGGGACCTGAGTAACCACTGTCTTCCCTCTCTCTGGACACATCCTCGAGGGTCCTTCTTGAGAGGCCCCACCCTGGGGATCCAGACCCATCTCTGGCAGGCTCCTGGGCCAACGCTACCACAGACCCACAAAGGAGAACCAGGGGGTGCCCCGAGGAAGCTGGGAGGGAGCGGCGGTGAGGAAGGGTGGAAGGATGAGCCGGGGACAAAGGCTGCCTTTATTTCCCCCTTCTCTGGATGGATTTCCAGATACCATTTCACTGCCTACTTTTGAAAATGATAAAATAACAAAAATCATTCTCAAAAATGAAATGTGTGCTCCACAGTTCAGGCAAAAAGCATCAGCCAAGGGCCAGTGGCCTCCTACAGAACCAGGACCGACCACACACACACAGCCACATGCACACATACACACACAAGTATACACACGTGCACACATAGGCGCACACACACGGCCACACACACATGTGCACACATAGGCACATACACATGGCCACACAGGCACACACACGCACACACACACACGGCCACATAGGCACACACACATACACACAGCCACAAACACACAGGCACATACAGGCACACATGCACACACGTACAGGCACATACACACACACATACCCCTCCTGGTGGCTGGGAGACTGCTAGGCTTGTACACAAAAATTGTGCCAATGATGAGAATTTAATGACCACGGGCAAACCCCCCTAATTTTTCAGTACCTCTTTCATCTTCTTTGTATGTATTTCCTCTTCATCTTCTCTGTATGTATTTTTTTCTCTTTAATTTTTCTTTATTTTTCTAGGGGAAAGGGGAACCAGCCACCGCCTCTTCAAGTTAGGAATTCCGGGGTTACCTCTCATTAATGCAGATTGTTACTACTAGAGGTAGTAGGTGGCCCAGCAGATAGAGCATTGGGCCTGGAGTCAGGAAGACCTGAGTTCAAATCCAGCCTCCCAACACTTACTGACTGGGTGACCCTGGGTAAGTCATTTGACCTTGTTTGCCTCAGTTTCTTCATCTGAAAAATGAGCTGGGAAGGGAAACAGCTAACCCACTCCAGTATATTTATCAAGAAAACCTCAGATGGGGTCACACAGAGTCAGACACCACTGAAATAACTGAACAGCAATAAATACTCCGTATCTCACAAGTACCTGGGTGGGACAGCAGAGGGGGCCACAGGCCTGGGGGTGAAGAAGACCAGAATAGGAATCTTGGCTTGGCCACCCCCAGGCTGTGGGGCCCTTCACTAGTCACTCACCTCTGCCAGCCTCAGCTATAAAGCCTCCTCAGCTATAAAGTGGGAACAATGACAGCCCCAACCGCTATCACACGAGGTAAGGAGTCCCAGAACCCCGAGAGGCTGCACAGAATGCTGGTCATTCACGATCACTGTAAGTGGAATTATAGGCTATGAGAGCAAAAGGGGGCACGGAGAGATTAGGAGACAGGCCCTGAGCCGGGATGGGCCATCTGATCCTAAGGACAGCAGCCGAGGCTGCTCTCTCTTAGGATTCATCACCTGTAAAAGTGGAGGAGGCCAGGAGGTGTAATGGGCAGAGCTCTGCATCTGGAGTCTGGAAGACCTGAATTCAAATCCTCTCTCAGACACTTAACCTCTCGGGGGCCTCAGCTTCCTCATCCGGAAAATAAAGATGATAGCAGGACACCTCTGTCTCTGTGTCTCTGTCTCTGTCTCTGTCCCTCTCTCTCAGAATCAAATGAGATCATTCCAGTTTTCCTTCAATATTTCATAGCCACCTTTCTGGAGGGCATAAGTCGTGACTGCTTCTTGACAGACAATCCAAAAGACTCAATATTAATGTGGTGGATGAAGAAATGGGGCCCCCTCGGGCCTCCAGTCGGGACAGATGAAAAGAGCAGAAGTCCAGAAAAGCATTGCCTCGGGCGACACGGCGCCATTCAGAGCCAAGGAAGAAGGAAGCCCTACTATGTGCAGATACTTCTGTAGCAACGAGACCCAGAAAACTGACCACAAGCAACAACCTCTCAAATTGAAAAAAAAAAAGGTCAATCAACCACCCCATCGACAAGCATTTATCAGCAACACACCAAGCCATCCATGAAGAGCTAGGAACATTAAGGGAAAAAATGAAATTGTTCCTACCCTCAAGGAGGTTAGATTCTATCAGGGGGACGACACAAGAATGTTAAGTGAGCACAATCATATGCAGAATACAGGGGAAGCTCCTCTGGTCGGCTGGGGGCTGCCCTAAGCCAACTCACTCCTCATTCCACAGGTTAAGCCCATGACAATTCCACAACTCGGACGAGAGACAAAAACCTCAGGTGGCCTGATAAGAATGGTTCTCCATTAAGGCATGGCCACCAAACTGATAATAAGGTCTAAGGTTAATGGATTCATTGACATTTATTAAATGTACAGAAAGTGGTTGGCAGAGAAGAGAGTACCTGCATATGCGGTTTTCCCAATCACTGATGTAAGATGCACCTTAAATTAATCTCTCTCTCTCTCCCCCTCTCTCCTTTCTGTCTCTTTCTTTCTTCCTCTCCCCATCTCTCTCTCTGTGTTTCTCTCCTCTCTGTCTCTCTTTCTTCTTCCCTCTCCCTCCCTCCCTCCCTCTTCCTCCCTCTCTCTCTCTCTTTCTCTCTCTCTCTCTCTCTCTCTCTCTCTCTCTCTCTGTCTCTTTCACACACACACACACACACACAATCCCCATGTGAGCTGAAGGAAAGCCCTCAGTTTTCTCAGCTGTGCAAAGGGGACACGGTGCTTACCTTTGCCTCCCAGGATGAGCAAAGCATTTTGTCAAACCTTAGTCTCAGACTACAGAAAGATGAGCTAGGGCTGTCCTGTGTTGGGGGCTGTGGGACTTGGAGGGATTTGACAACAAGCTATAACCAGTCCTCCAATATGAACATCACGAACACATCTCCCCTAAGGAGAACCAGCTTGGGGATTTGCAGAGTATGAGAGAGGCCTCCAGAGGTGCCTGGAATCAACCCACATCTGGCTGTGGGGAGAATGATGAAGATGTAAGTGGGGACGAGTTTTCTACTGAGAGACCTGCAGGATTTCAAAGCTGGGCCCAAGCAGCAGAAGCCCTTTCAGACCAGGTGCATTCTGAAGGGAGAGGGAGGGAGGAAGGAAGGGAGAAGGAAGGAAGGAAGGGAGAAGGAAGGAAGGAAGGAAGGAAGGAAGGAAGGAAGGAAGGAAGGAAGGAAGGAAGGAAGGAAGGAAGGAAGGAGATTAGACCAAACTGGGTTCCACTTCCTTCCACTACCGAACTTCAAACCACAGCTACTGACCTTTACTCTTTCCAAAGGCCTTTCCTGCTACCAAACCTTGGAGACACAATAAGGAATCTAGAACCTTTAACTTGGGTGTTGGAATTTGCTCCTTAAGCTAAGGACTTGTCTCCTGAAGTCAGATGGCCTGGAGGTAACATCACAGCAGATCAGCTGGAGGACTAGGTCCTCATTCAGGATGACCTGAATTCAAATCCCACCCTGATAAGAATGTCATTCAGCCTCTCAATATGGCAGGCTACTCTCCTCAGAGTCTCTAGTAAGAAGGGGGTTCACAGATTTCGCTGCATAGATTGGTGACATTGCCTAACAGGCCTTACTTACGTAGCCCATACCAAGTCTAGTATTAATTTTTTTTTAAGTATCTTAGGCTCCTGGTCAATCCCTCCATGTCTCTGCTCAGGCTGTCTCCCATGCCCGCTTAAAATTCCTAGGCTCCTTCATGGCTCACCTGTTCCCAGAGGGCAGCCCTTACAACAAAAAGAAACCTCCCCCAGGGAGCAGTAACCTGCCTCTAGAAACCCATAGTACTTGTCTCCTCACAAATACTTTCTCTCCCCCCATGGCCCAGGCCGCAGGAGACAAGAGCCTTATCAGCTGAGATGCTGAAGCTGGGTACAATGATGGCCATCACCTCATCTGTGCCCTGCCCAAGCAGTCAATTAGTGTCTGTGGGCCTGAACTCCATGTATGAAGGGCCTAACAAAACAACAGCCATGCATTCAGAGAAGCAACATCAAGCTGACAACAGATGTGTTCACCCTGAGCTCATGGGGGAAAACCACTGATTGCTGAGAGGAAGAGGGTTCACCTGATTATAGGAGCGAGCCCCTTGTGGAAATCAGGGACCCAAGCCCCTCATTTTCCTGAGGGTCACAGTTCCCAGAGGGCTAACACTGGGAGGCACTCCAGAGGAGCTCTACTCTGCCCATCCCATGTTATGAAAGGGTGAATGGAGGCACATTAGGTGGGGCACCCTAGACAGCAGGGACTGTCCTTTGCCTCTCTTCATATTTAGAACAGTGCGTGGCACACAGAAGGAGCTTCTTCCCGGCTGACTGGGGGTCAGAGAGGTAGAGGGACCTACGATCCTAGATTAAGAACTGACACCGCCTCCACTTTACAGAGAAAGAAACTGAGACCCAAAGGGCAGAAACAATGGCAACCCAGAGGGGTTTTCACAGGATCCTAGGTGTGGAGCTGCAAGTGATTTTCAAATTCACCTTATTTCTTTGGCCTCATTTTTCATATAAAGAAACTAATACTATCCCTCCCCTCTTTCTTT
>CM053593.1:371274417-371312487 GCA_028646575.1 Pseudocheirus occidentalis
ACTGGAACTGAGTTCAAATCCAAGCTCTGTCTTTTACTACCTGTGTGACCTTGGGCAAGACATCTTCCTTCTCTGGGCATCAGTGTTCTTATCAATAAAGGCAAGAGACTGGAATAGATGATCATTAAATTTCCTTAACAGTTCTGATGTTCTAGAATGGCAGAAAGCACTGACTCCCATTTTGAAGAGCCTTGCTATAACAGCACTTCCTACCCTCCTCCATGATAGGCATAGTTGAGTAAAAACATGGTGGATGTGGCACCCAAGGGCATGAGAGCGACAATCCCCCTGGGCATGAGGGAGACAATCCACCCTCTGCCTCTTATTATCTCAAGCAATCTGCTGAAGATCAGCAGGCCTTTTTTCTCATCTGTACAATGGGCAAGTTGGACTAGAAAGCTTCTGAGATCTCTTCTGGCTCTAGACATGGGGTCCTATGATGGTCCTCCAGCAAGCAAGATGCTCCTCCTTCTTCCTGGGTCTTAAAAAGATGAGATCACTGAGCGTCATCTCCAGGAGGGGTGAAGCTATCCTCCTCCATCTCACAAGGTGAATAAGCCTCAGACAAAGTGATCATAGCTGCCCTCCCTGGAGCTCACTAAGATTTATGGCAGAGCTTTGTTTATTAGTCTTGGCCAGAGGCCTTGTTCTTTCCGAACCACAAGGTAAGCTCCTAGAAGGAACAATCTCTTCTTGGGGGCTTTGTTCCCCTTGCTTGATCCCCTGTCCTGAAATGACCTGCCTCTATTCTCCAAGAATTCATGGATCATTCATCTAGCAAAACTCAAGATCTCCCTCACTAACCTCAGGCAGACAAAGGGATGTAATGAAAAGAAGACAGTCTGGAGTCAGAGGACCTACCTTCAAATGCCATCGCTGAGATCTAGAACCCATGTGGCCTTGTCAAAGTCCCTGAACTCTTCTCTGCATCAGTTTCTAATAATATAAAACAAACCAGTTGGGCTAATTGAGTTCCCTTCCAAATCTAAGCCTATGATCCTTGCCTCTTATCCTGAGGGCACTAGGAATGTCAACTTGTCTAAGACCAAGCCTCTGCTACTGTTTTGTGTCTCACAAACTGGGGGTTTCTGAGATGTATCATCTCACTTACCAAATATTATATACTTTATGGTGCCCTGGAAAGTGCATTATCTCTGATTCTGAGGACCCAAGATTTTGGAGAGATTGTGTCTTTGCTAATTGAGTAGAAGTGGTCCTTATACAAAGGGAGTGAGTACAAACCACAGCTCAAAGGATAAATCCAACATGACTCAACGAAATATTTTCTCACTGTGAATTCCTGTCCCCCCTGAGGAAAGAGCAAACCAAGAAAGGGCACTGCCCCTGCCTTTCAATGCTTCCTCCTTCCCCAACTTAACAAATATGCAGAATATATTTATGTATTTACTGAACACAATTAAATTTGACAAGGGACGCCAATGAAATCTGGAAGTGGAGAGTCCATGAGGTCATAAATATCAGATATACACAAAGGCCACAGACTGACCAGAAGTTTATGTGAGGAATGATGGACAAAATCACCACCCAGTCTGCTCTGGTGTGGCCTTCTGCCTCCTCTCCCTACTTTCTTCATAAAGAACAATCCCAACAGGGTTCACCAAATTAATGGTAGTAAATGAAGAGCAGATGAAAAAGAAAACCACAAACCTATAAAAGAAACCCATGAGAACAGGCAAACTCATCCAGTCTAGGCCCAAACAAAATTTTAATTTAAAAAAAAAAGCCAAGGCTGTGATGAGTTCTGAAATGCTCGTAACCAAACAATAGCCCTGATTGTCTCCCAGACACAGAGGAGCACAAGCTATCGGCTCACCCCTCTAAAGACACAGATTACAGATGCATCTCGAAGCAGCTCAGTATTCAGAATGATAGAAAGCCTACTTAATAAACCTCACCTGCCATGGCATCGAGTACGGATTGTGGGGCTGGTTCTTTATAAACTGACATATACAAGCTGCCTCTATCTAATAATATACAATCTTGGGTCAATCAAAACCTACCCTCCCCAGCTCTCTCTCTCTCATACTTTCTCAGTTTTTTTTATTAACACTTTTGCCAGAGCCCTCAACCAATCAGGTATCTTCCGAAAATTCCCTGAGCTGGCAAGCCTGCTGAAATCTGCAGGGCATCAGCGTAACGAGTGACAGGTTTTTCCATCAATTACACCCAATTCCCAAGAGAAGACACCCCTCCCCAACCAGCCCGCCCCATCAAGCAGGGACACCCCACCCCCACTCATTCTCAGACCATCTTCATCTCAGACAGAACCACCACCAGATCAGACAGACAGCTGTCATGAACGGGGAATGAACTTTTCCCCGGTCCTCATTAGCCGGGTTTCTCCCTCTATGTAGGAATGATCACTGAACAGACTCAGGCGCTGACAGGTCCTTATGTAAATAATATTTAAATGGGAGCTAAACAGGCCCTAAACAAAGACAGTAGAAGGAACCTAACCACAGGTCAGGATATTTTTGCCTGCGGTGTCTCAATGTTGAAGTCTTTTAGCATGATAATCGCCACCAAAAAGGCACTATCTGAGTACAGTGGCCTATTAAGGAGCTGTCCATAGAGGAGAGTACAGTATAATGGAAGGAAAACGTGCCTGTAAGGTCAGGTCACGTAGTCCTGGCTAAATCACTGCCACCTTCACATACACACACACACACACACTCACATACACACACACATTCACACATACACACACTTCCACACACACACACATGCACACTCACATACACACTCAAACACATACTCACACACACACACATTTTCACACTCACATACACTCACACACACACTCGTCCTTGTTAGGCCTGTTTGCTCTGTAGATTCAAACAAGCATTAATTATTTACCGACTGTTCTAGGCATTAGGGAGACAAATACAGAAAGTGAGAGTCCCTGCCTTTGGGGAGCTCATGTTGTAATGAGGTTATAAAACACCCTCAGGAAAAGAGCAACCAAAGAACATTGCTCTGGCTTGGTAACACAAGGCTTTGGGACTGAACCACACCGAGGTAGATGTTTATGCTTTTTCCTAAAATATTGGCAGTCTTGCTTCTCAGTCATTTCAGCTGTTTTCAACTCTTCGTGAACCCATTTGGGGTTTTCTTGGAAAAAATACTGGAGTCGTTTGCTATTTCCTTCTCCAGCTCATTTTACAGATGAGGAAACTCAGGCAAACTGGGCTGAGTGACTTGCCCCGGGTCATGCAGCTACAAAGTATCTCAGGCCAGATTAGAACTCTGGTCTTCCTGACACCAGTCCCATGCTCTTATTCACCACACCCCCCAGCTGCCCCAATATTGGTAGTATTGATTGGACTGCTGTTCTCAAGAAAGGGGAGGAAGCACACTAGCCACAGGAGAAGGTATGGTTAGGTGGTTTAGTGGGAGAGTGCTGGATTTGGAATTAGGCAGATTTTGTCTCAAACACACTACATATGGAACGTTGGTCAGGTCATGTAACTTCTTTGTGGCTCAGTTTCTCTCTCTGTAAAATTAGGGAATGAGACTTGACAAATTCCAAGGTCTCATCCAGCTATAAATCAATGCTCCTCCACCCATGATGCACAGCCATAATGGGAAGATGGTGAGATGGTCAAATTGGATGCTCTCTAAGACCTCTTGTGATTAACTCTAATTTTATGACAAACTATATCAGTGCAGTCCTTGATATTAAGGAAGATGGAGTCCCACTTATCATCCATTGTTCTCCAAAGGAAGATGGAACCTCACTCTACCTATCCAACATTATCATCCACTGATCCCCAAAGGAACATGGAGTCCTGCTCTACCTATTCAGCCTTATCAACCATTATTCTCCAAAGGAAGATGGGGGTTACTCTACCCATTCAACTTTATCATTCATTGCTCCCAAAAACAGACCCTCCAATCATCACCTAGGTGGTCACCTTGCTTGACAAATTCTCCCACCATATATTCATATATCCTATTGTCTCTCTCCAAAATCCCTTTGTTCCCCATATTCATCAATACTAATCCTAGCCTTCAAGTTCACATACAAGTCCTCTACCCTCTATGAAGCCTCCTCTTATTCCTTTAGCCATTGTCACCTACCTTATAAACATATTCATACACACTCTCCCCCTACTCTCATATCTTCCCTTTCTCTCTTTAACCTTTGTCTCCCACTACCAACTTCCTATAGCACTTGAATAAGTATCACAAAATGGCACACCTGGTTTTATTCTGTCTAAATCGCTCTGGGTCAGTCTGACGCCCCCATTGGATATTCAAGTCCTCTACAGTCAACAGCTTCAACTTTTCCTGTGTGACCAGACTCTGTCAAGCCAGTACACACTCCCCCACCTCCTCAGCTCTAATGAATGCTTGTTTAATCAGTGAATGTCAAAGAAAACCACATTAGAGGCTACATCAACAACACTCTGGACACACTTCACTTGCTCATTAATTCATTCAACAAACATTTATTAAAGCACTTTCTAAATCAGGATAAACAAAGTCACTTCATGGGGTAGAGAGAGGGGAGGGGGTAAGGCCTGGTTTAAGGATGGAAAATGCATACCAGGAGAGAGACTGGAAATCACAGCCACAAGATTTGTGAGGACTAAGGGGGAGAGCAGCAGCTGGAAACAGCTGTCAGCAGCTGTCAAGGTATCACACTTAGCACCCTGGACACAAGGTTGATTTATCACTGCCCACACCACCAGCCCTATTCAGAACGGGACTAGCCACTGTAATACATCCTTGAGATATCTGACCCAAGCGCTTCTAAGTTCCCTAATCAAACTCAGCAAGATAGGAAAACTCATGAGGACCCATCCCTTAAACTGACCACATTGAGGCTGCCCCAGACAGGATCTGCATACCTTGCCCCTGGAGTGTGAACTCTGAAGCCTTTTTTTACACTTATCGGCCACCAGGGGATAGCAGAAGCCTCTGATGGGCGGTACCTCCAAAAACAATTAGATTAGAAGTTAAAACGGATCTTCTAGGTCTCCTTCCCATAGACCTGAGAGCGAGGCCTAGAAGGGACCTTGGAGGCCACCTGGCTCCACAGCATCATTTTACAGATGATGAAACGGAGGCCTGAAGGAGGGAAGCCCTTTGTACAAGTTTACACAGGTTACCAAGTATCAGAGGTGAGATTTGGATTCAGAACCTCATACACCAGAGGCAATGGATTTTTTTCTCCCTCAAAACCATCTCACTTTACAAATGATAAAACTGAAGCCCAGAGGAGGGAAATGACCTTTTAACTCTGATGAAACAGAAACTCCTCTGCTGGTTTTTTACACTCCCTTCTAAACTGTCTCCAGCATCTCCCCTCCCCTCCTCACTCCATTATACACCTGACAATCCCTTCAAACCCAGCCTCTCCCTGTGCCACATACACAAGGCTCCACCCACTTTTCCCCATCTCTAGAAAGCTCTGCTTTGTTACTCAGCCTCTGAACCCCGAGTTTTCTTTAAAACCTTGCCTTCTACCTGAAACCTTTCTTGATCATCCTTATTAACCCCACACCCAAATTCTTTAGTATTTACTTTGTATAAATTTATCTATGGACCTGTCTCCACACTCCTGGAGGGCAGGGACAGATTTGTTGTTTTGGGGGTTGTCTGGTTTTTTTTTAATTATACCCCTAGCAATGGGCACAGAGTAGGTACTCAAATGCTGCTGACTGATCCATTACCCAAGATCATCTAGCTAGCTAAACAGAAAAACTCAGGCATGAACCCAGGCCCTGACTCTAAATCCTAGTTGACTTCCTCATCTAACCAGGACAAAACAACACTTCTTATCTTGTCCCCTAAGATGAGGCAGAAAGGGCCAAGCATCCTACCCTAAAACCCAACCCTGGGAAGCTTGACTGCCTGACTTGACTAATTAAGCTGTTTAAAAAAGTTACTAGACTCTCTGTGGGAAAGGAATGTCTTAGGCAAAGCAAACCATTTTTACTTAGAAACACGGGGGCTGTCCAGCCTGGCCAAAGGCCCCCACTTGACACTCAACACATGTCACCTTCATTCCACAGACCAAATGTAAGAGCCACCTTATCTGTCTTCCAGAAAAAATCCATTTCAGCCCAGCCCGGCTAACCTGCTGGCCTTGTGCATTCTGGGAGGATTCCAATTGACCGATAGTCACTGAAGTCCAAACAGAAATTATGTCTTCCAACTCAAAGTCATTTACTGATAGGGGGCTGTGCAAAATAAATAGACTAAATAATAGTCAATGATGTCGCAGTGGTCGATCGTGCATTTACATGAAGAACATGCGCAGGGCCATAATGGATGTGCCATTATCCAGGTTTCATTGAAGGGGGAAGGAGAGGAAGGGGAGGAAGGAGGGGGAATCGGCTACACAACACTGAAGAAAGCCGTATACAAACATTTCCCTTTGGATAGGGTCCAAATATCAGAGAATTAACTTTAAAGCTGCTGCTACCACATTCTCAGGGAATGGCACCTTCTCCCAATGGTCCCTTCTCCACCTTCACTTGGGTTATATGGTCCCTCTCCCTGCTTCATCAATTCAGCCTTCAGGAAGTATCATAGCAAGATCTATAGAACAAATTTTTTAAGAGGAGGGGAGAGAGGAGTGATCTGATCTTTCAGTCAATTGGGCAAGTTCCTATGACTTTCTAAAAACAAATTTCGAACCAATTTCTGAATTATTGAGAAAGGAGGATCTGCAATAAACGTGGTTTGTAAAAATTGTGGACAATGTTTTTGGTCTTTTGGGGGGGAATAAGAGGAATCTGGACCTGTGACATCATCAATATGAGTAGCTCTTACCATGAAAACTCCCTCTACCACCAATAGATAGAAGCATCAGTCATTGTCTCTGACTGAGAGCTAGCTGGGGAACAGGCAAGATAAGGCCCAAGGAGCCAGAGCCAGGAGAGACGAGAGGCAGTACTTGACCCTGGGTCTTTATGACTTCAAAGTTAACTCTCTATCTAGAATACTATTGGGTCTTTAATGACCCAAAATGTATTTCATCAGGTGGGGCCAAGGAAAAGGAGAAAGATAAAGAGAAAATAAAAACAATGCTATGGAAATCTATTTCTCAGTGACTGAGGAAGGCCTGCTGGACCCCATGAGGGCCATAATGGAGTCAGGAAGACCCATTTTTGCACGTTCCATTTCTGTGCCCCCAAGCAAGTTACTTAACCATTTGGAGACCCTGGAAACCCTAAGGTAACCTGCCAAAGAAGTGTTCATTTATATCATAGGTGAGGGTCTCCCACACCCAACAAATCGCAGGTTCAGAGCCCCTGTCCTATAAAAAATCACTTTGATTAGTGATTAATTTAATTATATTTCTTGCAAACCCTGGATAATCTTCGATTAAGTTTAGATTGCAAGATTATTTGAAAAAAGAATAAAGTGCATCATGCATGTGGTGTGTGTGTGTGCGCACATATGTACTGCTGTGTGTGTGTATTAACAGAAAAGTAATTCTTTTCGTCTCTTCCAATGAAGCACAGTCAGAGGGGTGGAAAATAAAGAGGAATGTGTCTATTCTTCTTGAGAAAGGAGCTCCTGTCTCTCACTAAGACCCCATGAATGCTTTCCCTGTTGGCAACAAAATGGGGAGGGGATTGCTAACAAATTCACGTGCGTTTCAGAGGAATGGACGGTAGAGGTGCAATCTCGGCACCGGCAGCTCTGAGTACAAGCACTGTACCAGGCAGCACCTGGGTGGACCAGATGCTGTGCCCACAATGTTCCCACTGACATTTCCAGAGGACAATCCAACCCCCCAGGACACACACATTGTGCCTGCTGAAAGCAGGGCCGTGGGTGACAACAGCAAGTGGCTTTCCCATTCTCTGGGCTTCTATTAAGAGAAGGAATATGCGGTGAGCCCACCAGCCCAGGCTGAAAGCTTTTTACTCCTCACTCGGGTCAGGAACATTACACACACTCCTTTGGTGTCCCCCACCCCACCATGACTTCTTCCATCCTTCCAAATGCTCAAAACACAAAAAGAATGGAAATATAAGGAAGAGAATTGGGGGTGGGCATGCAGCACAAGGCAGTAACTTTAACTGCCCCTGTCAGGAAACAAAAAGGAGGAAGAAATAGTAAAATAGAAATAATTAGGACTTACCATGTTTGCAAAGTATGTCCCATTAATGCCGACTATCTAAAGGAAGAGATTAAAACCAATCGATAAGGGACGGAATGGAAGAGCTAAGACAAAATGCAATAACCCACTGGTGGTTCTTGGACAGGAAAAACATGGGTGGGATTCTGGCATGATCCCACACACCATACCTCAGGGAGAAGTAGGGAAATCCCACTTACTCTCTCTTGACTGTCTCAGCAGCTTGAGAGGCCCACTCATGGGCTAAGACACAAGGCACCACTGCCCATGCAGCATGAGCCGTGCCCAGGCTGGCCACACTGATCCGTGATACTGATGTCCACCCTCCAGGTGGCTGGCACCATCTGATACCTCCACTGTCCAAAGGGTCTCAAGCCCTCACTGGGGGAACAACAAATCCGGCCTGGTGAGAGGAAGTAAACTGAGGTATCTGTCCCTTCAGGGATGAGATGTGGCCTGGAAGCCAAATGCCAGTCCTGCTACATACATGCTGCCTTGGGGAAGCGTTTTAACTTTTCTGGTCCTCAATTTCCACATTTGTAAAATGAGATGGGGGCACCAGCCTGATCTTCAAGGTCCCTTTCAGGATAAAAAATAATGGACAGGCTATTTCAGACAATTTCCAGGTCCTGCTCTCCTTTGTATCCCCAGTACTTAGACCAGGACTGGGCATACGGTAATGGTGCTTAATAAATGTTCACTGACCCAAGACTCTGATATGTGCCTTCATTGTCTAAATCTGAGGTGGTTTTGAAAACCCCCATGGCATGACCCTTCTTTGGCTTCTCCCAAATTCTTTGGTTCAGGCACTGATCATGGATAAACATTTTGTATGTACACATACACCTCTGGTCATATCCAAGGGAAGCACAAAGACCACTGGATCGAGAATCAAAGGAACTGGGTTCAAATCCTGGCCCTATCACTTATTTCCTATTTGGGCATGAGCATACTACCTAAGGTTTCCTGAAGAAGGGGTTGAGCCAGGTCACCCCCAAACTCCCTGCTAGCTCTGAATCCATAATCCCATAATCCTGCATTCTTGACATGCCTTTCTCTGAACAACTTAACATTCTTTCCTTAGATATTATCAGACTTATGTACAAGTTCCTTCATATATCCTCAGAAAGCATCATTCTTATTTCAACACACACACACTCACTCACACACACACATACACACACCATGTCAGCACGGAGTGTGTGTAAACACATTTGTTGCTGTTCAGTTATTTCAGTCATGTCTGACTCTCTGTGACCCCATTTGGGGTCTTCTTGGCAGCGACACTGGAGGGGTTTGCCATTTCCTTCTCCAGCTCATTTGAGAGACAAGGAAACTTAGGCAAACAGGGTGAAGTGACTTGCCCAGGGTCACACAGCTAGTAAGTGTCTGAGGCAAGATTTGAACTCAGGAAGATGAGTCTTCATAATTCTGAACCCAGGGTATCACCTAGCTGCCTGACATACGTGTGTGTGTATGTGTGTGCATGTGTTTATCTTCAGAACTGCTATCCTCTATGACAGCGGATCTCAACCTGTGGGTGGCAACCCCTTTGGGGGTCAAACGACCCTTTCACAGGGGTCGCCTAAGACCATCATAAAACACATATTTCTGATGGTCTTAGGAATGGAGATACCACAGACTCCTCTATCTGTCTCCAGGTGGGTCCGTCCACATGCAGAGAGTATTAAAGGGTTCTGGCATTAGGAAGGTTGAGAACCGCTGCTTTATGACAACCTCCATCTCAATAAGAGCATCAATGTGCCCCAGGTAAAAATCAAATCATCAATAAGCATTGATTAAATTGAGCACAGCACAGTAAGGGCTAAGTACTGTATCAGGTACTAGGGATCCAAAACCCAAAGTAGGCCGTCCATGCTCTCCAGGTGCTTACATTCCAATCAAGAAGCTTACTTTCCATGTGCAAAATCTGGCAAAGAGAAATTGCTGAAACCCAGATCCCAGCCTCCAAGGATGGTCAGCCACCACACAGAAACTGTGAGCAGTGACCTGAAAACTTCCTCTCTTCAGATCAAAGACTATTATGTCAAGAAAGACAGACAGAAAGAGAGAGGAAGGGAGGAAGGAAGGAAGAAAGGAAGGAAGGGAGGGAGGGAGGAAAGAAGGAAGGAAGGGAGGGAGGGAGGAAAGAAGGAAGGAAGGAAGGTAGGGAGGAAAGGAGGAAGGGAGAGAGGAAGGGAGAGAGAAAGGGAGGAAGGGAGGAGGAAGACAGATGGATGGACAAATGAACTGATGTATAGACAGATAGCTAGTTATTGCAAGCTAACTGAGAAATCCTTCATAGCCCCCCAGATGGGTCTCTTGAGCAGGCATTGCTCAATACAATCAGGTCACCTACCATGGAGCACAGCTTCAAGTACAGCAAGGGACACATGAGAACTCTATGTGTCCAAGTGGGAAACGAGCTGCATGCTGAGCCAACCCTAAGTATTGAATTTAAACATAATATAAGGTGCTACACCATTTTTTACATGAACTGTTCAACTCCTAAAAGGAACAGTAAAAGAGTATCTGTGTAAGAACATCACATTTAAAAGGAAAATTTGAGATGAAATATACTTTAGTCAAAATAAATAGACGACAGCAAGTTGTGATCCATCCACAAATGAAATTTTGCTCCATACATACCAAACCCTGGAGGGGGGGGGTGTTTAACATATAAATAAAACCTTCCAAATCAAGGGACCAGAAGGTGCCCTGAACAATCCCCCGAGGCCGGCCTCTTGGCCAGGTGTGTTCTACAACATGATTGGGTCACCATCATGGAACCCAGCTCCAGGTACAGCAGGGCCATGTGATTGTCTAGGAAATGAAACCTGCTTCCCCAGCCAAATCTAAGTAATGCCTTTAAACATAACATCACTTGTACTTTGCTGGTATCTTCCCCCCCCCCTTCCAGAAATACCCTAATTACCGTATTGGAAAGTTTGGAAGAGAGAGCTTTTATGTGGTTTTCTCTTCCAAACACAATATTGTCGTGGGTTTATTTATTTGTGATTTTTCAGTAACACAGTGCTCTCATGTAATTGAGACTATTATGGAGAGGGCTGGTGCGTATTTTCCCCAAAGATTAAAGGCAATTTCTATTTCAAAGCTACCATTTCTTTCTGGAAAACTCCCTTCTTACGCAGCACCAAACTCACTAAATTATGATGCTACATTCACCTAATCGGCACTATAGAGCTGTACAAAGTGGTCAGGTCTCTGGAAGAAATGCTCAGTCAGTCAGTCAGTCAGTCAACAGTGGCTGAGTCCTCTCCTCCCCTGGGATCTATCATGGCCAGGGGACTCGCCGTTCCTGCTTGGGCTGGCATCACAGGGACAGAAGCTGAAACAACTGGCAGTTTCTGAAAGGCTGTCTGGCTGGGGGTGGGGGTGGGGGGTGGGAAGGACTTGCAATCAATGAAGGAAGTAATCAATAGGCGTTTATTGAGCACTTAAATCATGGGGAAGTGTTCACATAAATGCTAGCTATCCACCCAGCAGAGATGCAGCAAACGGGATTTTTAACAAAGAACATAGGTTTAGACTTAGTTCATATTAATCAGCATGGGTTACTGTACTAAGGATTTAAAAAAAGGAAAAACAGCAGAGTCCCTGACTACACAGGGCTTGTGCTCTAGTAAGGTGGATGAGGATACACAGATCGTCCTAACAGTGGCAATTTTAACAGCGGCAGAAATAGCTTGAGGAACGACTATGCTTATGACCCCAGTAGGGACATAAAGATCAACAGTGGCACAGTGGCATGGTGCGCACAGTGGCATGGTGCCCGCCATCAAGGAGATTAAATTCAAAAGGTGGTGAAGGCATGCCAGGAAGAAAGAAGGAGACTAGGCACATATTAAGGGAAGTGGGGAAGTTAGCTTTAGAATGGCCAGAAGATGAGGAGCTGGATTTTAAGAACAATGAGTCTGGCAGTAAGAAGCCCAGCTGAGGTCCAATAGGGACCTTGAATAAAGATAATTTTAAGAAGAAGTCAGGACCAGAGACAGGACATGCACAAGGGAAAAGGAAGAAGACCAAGGACAGAGAGAGCCTTGGGGGTGTCAATGTTTGTCAGGCAGAAAAAAAACGCCACAAGAAAAGCCGATTGAGGAGCAAGACACAAAAGGGGTCAGAAAGACAGGAGGAGGGGGAGGCAGGAGAAAGGCGAGTCACAAAAGCCAAAAAAGCAGACAGTAGTAAAAAGAAAGCAGGGTCATAGAAGGGGTCAAATTCTAAGAAAAGAACTTGGACTTGGCATTAGGAGGAGGTTATTGGTAACCTTGGCGACAGCAGCTTCAGAAGTGGTGGAGACAGAAACCAGATTGCTGGGAACTGGGAAAAGGAGGCAAAAAAAAAAAAAGGTGCCAGCATTGACCACCTTCGAGGGTGCTGACCAACACAGGAGTACCGAGAAAGGGCTACAAGCTGAAAAGGGAGGTGGATCGCGGCTGCTGCATTTTAGGAAATCCATGCCCAAGCCTCAGAGAAAGTCAGGAGAAAGGGAGAAAATCACCGGGTCACAGATTTAGACCCAAGATGGGCCGTAGAGACCATTCAGTGGCGCCTCCCCATTTTATTAAAGTCCACAGGAGCTCCAGGTATCTATCACAGGGGAATAGTAAGTCTTTGAGGCATCCTGACTAAATACAATTATCTTTACGCGACAAAGTAGCTGTGTCTCTGAAATAAGAGCATCTGGAAGATTCCTTCCAGTTCTAGGCATCTGGGCACCTGATATTGCTATGAAAGACATTTATTTTATTAAGCACCAACCACGTGCCAAACACCCTTATGACACGGGGTTACAAGCACAGAGGAAGCAACCACCCATATAAATGGGAAGATGTTAAGTAGGTCTAAAACATGTATTCAGCATAAATACAAAGTGGAAAAAAATACAGTCATCTATAAAAGAAGGTATTCTTTTATAGTTTGGGAGGGAGGGCCACCTTGGCAGTGGGAAGATCTGAAGAAATTTCCCGGAGAAGACCATAATTGAGCCATGTCTTAAAAGGAAAAGAGAGACTCTCTCAGGAGGGAGCTCATTTCAGGCACAGGGGACTGATTTCCAATGCAAAAGCCTGCTCCATTCAATCATTTACCGAGGCTCTGAGAGGTCAGACCACAGGTTCTGAACAGGAAGGTCCCTTAGAGACCACCTCCCTGTGACCAAGAGAGGGGTGAAGTGACTTATTCTAGATCACAAGGGGAATAAGTAGTAGAGGTAGTGTTGGAATCCTGATTATTCAACAGCATTTATTGAGCTTAAATTGTATACAGATTCTCTGTCATCCTCCATGTCCAGAAAAGGGAAAAATAGGGACTGGGAGAGTGGAAGAAGGTTCTGATGAGGAACAGAAGCAAATATATTGATATGGGATAGGACACCGAGAGAAGGTTCTTTGGAAGGCCAGGAACACAAACAGACGTGCTGATATTGTCTAGGGCACTGAGAGAAGATTCTTTGGAAGGCCAGGAACACAAATAAATGTATTGATACGGGCTGGGAAAGTGGGAGAAAGTTCTTTGGAAGACTCGGAACATAACCTGGACAACTGGAAGACTGGAAGTTAGGTAGGAGAAGAATGGTTGGGTTCAAGGACAAAGAGGAAGTGGGAAAGATCAAAAAGGAAAAAGAGCCTGGGGTCAGAGGGGCAAAATTCCAATATTAAAATATTAGATTAATATATTTAACATATAATCTATCTACATTAGATAATATATCTAATTTTAAAATAACTAATATAATTAGATTAAAATATTAGAAAAATATTAGTTTCAAGTGGTTAGAGGTCTAAGGTATGGTTACCTTGATGTACTGGTAGGGTGAAATCTCACTGTGAGAAAGAAGAGGGGTTGAAACAAAGACGAAGAGTTGGAATAATCCCAGCATGGAGACCCACTTGCTGGTGCCAAGGACTCTTGCTGACAGGAAGGGGGAATCCTGCTAGATGGTTATGACTATATAAAAAATGCGCATGTTTAGAAGGGTCAACATGCCAACACCATGCCAGAAGTGGGTAGGGCTAGATGCTGTGCCCAAACTTAATGGCAGAGAACATTGTTCCAGCTAAGCTTCTCTCCATCTGTGGCTGGAGGGATAGGTGATGGGAGCCAAGACTGGCCACTCAGCAAATGGAGGCAAATCTCGTGCCCTGCCCTCACATCCGCAAGTGAGGAAGCAGACCCCTATATCCGTTTCCCCTCTTTTCCAACACTAAGTCATCCACGAGTTGGCTGCTCACACTGAGAAATGAATGTCTTTGCCTAGACTGGGTTCACAAAGCCAAATGCAAGCTTAATAAACAGGAGCTGGTGTCCTCTTTGGCTGGCAGACGAGAGGAGAGAGAACCAAGGTCCTGTCTGTTTAACTTGAGTTCTCATAAAATAATTTATTAGCCTGCCTAGTTAGCATTTGATTTAGTGCCGAGACACAAACCTTATAAATATTTAGAAGAACAAATGCAGGTTAAAAAAAAAAGATGATTGTCCTTTTCTTTCTATGGACTAGGGGTAGTGCCATTTGTAGAGATGTGTTTGCTTCCAGATTTACTTAATGATTAAACAAAATATTGCCTGGACTCCAATAAAAACCTTATTTCCAAAAGGAAAAAAAAATCACTCAGATTCTCAGGGTATTGAACATTTGCATTGAAATAAGATAGAAAGCCACCTTGTGGCAGGATCATGTTGCCAGCCTTCTCTTAAGACTCAAAACACTGTCTAGATACCCCTGAATATACAATCCTACTTAATCCCATAGGACCAAAAGAAAAGGCGGGGAATCTCCAAGGGAAAGAAAAAAAAATATGGATATCATTCTTAATTCTTTCATTTTTATCTACATTCCAAAATGGGGGGAAGCACCCATTTATTATTGCTAACTTAATTCTAAACATAAAACAGATGATTCTATGATTTTTAGGAGATTTAGTAAAAGGTCAGAGGCAGTAGCATGGTGTTGTGGTTAGGGTATTTAGCTCTGCTGAACTGAATTACATGTTGGATTTAGCAGAATAGTGGATAGAGCTGTAGCTGATAAGGGAAGGCTTAAACTCAGAATGCACTGACTGGCTATGTGACCCTGGACAAGTCACCTAATTTCTCTATGAATCAGTTTATTCACCTGTAAAATGGGAGTACTGGACTTTGGTCACTAAAGTTCCCTCCAGCTCTAAACCTATGATCAGGTCTATATGATGAGGTCTACAGTCCTTGGGAGACCTAGAGTTGGAATGATCTGTTGCACAGAGAAAGGCTAGTTATGAACAACGCTACCTTGTCCTTCTACCAAATGGTTAACACACTTAAATGTAGTGTCTGGCACATGGTAAACACTTATTAAAAGCTAGCTGGCTGCCTACTGACTGAATGAGGCCCAGAATAAGATGTGGCCAATGCAAGATTATCCAGGATCATGCAAAGCAGGGAGACAAGGAATTGTTCAAATCTGCAAATAAACTGCCAATTGCACTGACACCAGGCACACCATTTTTCTTTCATGTGAAATTTTTTTTAAATGCCCCCATCCAACAGACTTCTTTATCTTTCCCCCTCTTTCAGGTTTACCACATACCTAATTACAGTCACCCTGATGATGGTGACAGAAGAAACTCCTATGGGAAGCATCGAGGAGAAAACGGTTTCATCCTTACTCACCATCTGAAAACACTTTAATTATCCCCCATGCTCTGAATAAATTATATCTTCAACTTCTCCTCTACCTCGAAGACAAAGTGAGGCACCACCGTCTACATCGGGGCCCTTAAGCCTGTGAACTTGGCTTTTAAAAATATTTTGAAAACTGTATTTTAGTTTTGTTGCTTCCCTTTGTAATAACCCCAGTGCATTTTATTTTTGTGTATTTAAACCATCAGTGTTCTTTGTAACTATTCCGAAGTATTTTATTTTATGCGATTTTTATTATTTGTAAATTATTTAATTATTTATTATATTTATTATTTATTATTAATTTATGCGATTAAAAGTATTGCTCTGAAAAGAGGTCCGTGGGCTTTGCCAGACTGTCAATTGTGTCAACAAGTTAAGAATCCCTGTCCTGTATGAATCTTTTCCTAATCCCCAAATGGCCTCAATTTTATATAATTACATATATATATATAGTATATATATATATATAAACAATATATAATATATTTACTCTGTATGTATATACACATACACACATCTTCTTGTCTTCCTCATTACATGAGCAGAGGTGGTTCCTTTATTTGTTAGTTCTATCTTCTTGTGCCTGGGACAGTGACTGATACATAATAGGAGCTTAATTACAAATTCTCCTTAATTGAAATGAATTTCCTGCTCAGAAGAACTCAGAGGACCTGTTTTAGTAAGTGCTCTCCACTGTCCCCTAGTGGCAACTCTGGAAAACCAGGTGGAAGAAGACAAGTATCGCCATTTAAAAATATGAACCGCATATTTTTATGAACCCCAGACTCGTCTTTGGCTGACCTGGTAGTCTGGCTCTTCTTTACAGACTGAATTTGGAAAAAGACTGGCCTGGATTTTTATTTTTTTTCCAGACAAATGTCTTTTTTTCTTTCTTTCTCAAGGCTGTCCATTTTCATTTCACATATGATTTTCCTTCCTCATAAATTGTTTTGTGCTTCCTTACAGCTGCACTCTCTCTATTTCAGAACAAGCCCAAACTGGCTAATTTTCTTTATTCCAACCATGATGCTTCTTTCGCTTTCTATGATTCTTCCCCTTGTATGTGTAACAAGGACCATGAAAGGCAGTCTCTTCCCACACCTAGTTTTACCCCAAATGGCAATGTGTCTAAGGCAAAAATGGTTATCGAAACAAGACCCCATTTAGTAAAGTCATGAGGAAATGGTGGAGGGGAGGATTAAAAAAAAAACATCAAACAAGCACGTTCAAATACTACATAGTTATCGAGTTTATATCTCTGAGCAAGAGTCAATCAATTATCCAATTTAGTATAATTCAGTGGTTCTCAAACTGTGGGTTTCGACCCCTTTGGCGGTCAAACAACCCTTTCACAGGCGTCACCTAAGACCATCGGAAAACACATATTTCTGATGGTCTTAGGAACCGAGACACTGCTTCCCTATCCTTCTCCTTATCCACATGCAGATACACCCACATCCGAGTATTAAAGGGTCATGGCATTAGGAAGGTTGAGAACCACTGGTATAATCCAACAAGGATTTCTTACTGTTCAGATGAATTAGTGAAATGGACAGAACCCAGTGCTAAGAACATAAGGATTGTAGTCCACCCACCTTGGCCATCGCTGCTTCCAGACAGCAACAGCAGGGAGAATGGAACTGGAAGACTGAGGGCATCTTCTCCGGGATTAGCCTCCCAGCAAGTCCAAATCAAAGGGAAACCCCCCCCACACACACACACACGCACACACACCCTTTGTTCCAAAATAAAACAAGCAGAATGGGATAATACTGCGTGCATGTACCATAAGAAATAACTAATGCAAAGAATTCAGAGAAGTAAGAGAAAACTTGTATGAACTGATGAAGAGTAAAGTAAGCAAAATCAGGAAAGCAATATTTACATAAATATTCAGTAAGTGTCTATTATATGCCAACGTTAAGTGCTGGGGACGTTAAAAAAAAAGCAAAAGACTGTCCCTGCCTCATGACAATAACAGGAACCAAAAAAAGATTATATGCCGCGGGTTTTTGATGACTAAGTGTTTCAACTGAAAAAATGACAAAATCCATACTTCTCTCTCCAAAAGTAAGACAGGAGTCAATGAGTGTGGAATAGTAGCATATATTCATTCATATAAAATAAATTTTTCAGGAAATGTTTATTAAGCACCTACTACATATGAGTCACTATGCTAGATGTTTTATATATATATGCATATGTATATGTATGTATATATACATACATACAAAACTATTAACAGCTCTTAAGCTTTTTAAAAACAAAAACATATGTGCTGGTTGGTTTTACTGAATGGTTTTTTTTTAATTAAAAGGGAGTTTCATAGGGTGGGTGGGGTGTCATAATTAGAAATAAATCTGATGAAAAGGAAAAGTCATTTTAAAAAAAATTTAAAAAGGAAATATAATATAACCTCTAAATATGACTGCCTTAAAAAGGAGCATTATTATTATTATTATGGGTTAATTCTTTCAGGCTAGGAAGAGTTGTACCATCTGTTTTTTAGTACATAATTTTCCCCCAGAACCTTGAATCACAAGCTCTGGTTCAGAACATAAACATAGGATCATGGTTTATGATAAAAAAGACTTTTAGAACCCACTCCGTTTTACAGGTGAGAAAATGGAGGTTTGTCTGAGGTTGTCTGGGGTTACTCAGCTACCAAATGGTTAAAGTGGGATTTAAATCCAGGCTAAGCCCAATACCCTTTGCACTAAGTTTAAAACAGTGAGATGCCTCCCCTCCCCATCCCGCACCCTCAGCCCAACACCCTCAAGAGCGCAGGGCTGGAAAATTCAGAGTCCTTGGCCAGGACACCTGCAGACAGTTGAGCAGAGTTCCAGCTGGTGCTAACTGTGAATTGTTGGGCTGCACTTATCACTCCCCCCCACACCCCCTCCACAGGAGTGTTGCCACCCCCACCTTCCCTGTGATTTCCTCCTTTCGCCTGGTGTTGCTGGAGTATGGAATTTAAAGAGCTCTGAAAAATGTTAACGAGCCCCAAAGACAAGAGTGTGCAGTTGGGTGAGAGCAATCGCCACGAGCACCTGGGAACTGTTGAGTTTAATTAGACCACAGCTGGTGCTGAGCGAGGACTGAGCTGGGGGATTCGGGGTCTGATAGGAAGTTCCCTCATTGTCTTCTCCAGCGCTCTGATGATTGTACATAATTGTGAACACTTGGGGAGGGGAAGGGGGTGAGGAAGCATGGGAGAGGGAGGTCTCCCAGGATGATCAGCAACCATAGGAGAGCACAGAAGAGAGCCAGGCTGGAGTCTGGCCACACAGTGCGCTGGGAGTTGTGTAGTAAGGGGAGGTTCATCAGCTAGCTGAGAGGCCTCAAACATGGACCACAGATGGCCACAGAGACACTAGTGGACAAGCTTATGGTGAGACCTATGGTCTCTATTAAGGCCCTACCGTCTGAATACGCTTCACTGTTGGGACATGGACATGTCACCCAAAAGAGATCTGGAGTCCCAAACTAGGTCATTGGTAAGTAAGGGGCCTGAAACCCAGGGAAATAAAGGAGCTAGACCAGGGCTGCCCAGGTAAGTGTCAAAGACAGGATTTGAACCCAAAGTTCTTCCAGAGCCAGGACACTTTCCATGATGGCCTCCATGAATAGGACCACAGAGCATGAGCCTAAAGGAAAACTGACCAGCCGGTGCTAAGGATTATGTGTCCTGTTATAGACTGATAAACATCAGTGCAATCTATCTTAGATTGTGAACTCCCCAAAGGCAGGAATCACAGAAACTCAAGAGTTAGAAGCATCTTCCCGAGGTCACTGAACCCAAGCCAGACTTAATCAAAAATCGATTTTCTAGCTTCCCCAACAAGAAGATGACCAGCTTTAAAAGGATCCTTCCAGGGAGGAGGAACCTACTGCCTCCAGTGGTGTTCAATTACGCAGCTTCCACTAGTGACTCCTACATTGCGACCTCCAAGGCCAAGCCAAACAAAGCTAATCCCTTTTCCACTCGACGGTCCTCCAAAGATATTACTGGTTTTAAGTTCTCATAGTCAAGAGGGTGAATTTACTTCACTTTGTTTTGAGTAGAGGGTTTCTGGAAAATGTAGGTCTTACTCTATATTCTGGTGGTTCTCTTCCTCTTAAGAGCTTACCCTATGCAAGACAATCAAGAAGCATTTATGAAGCACCTACTGTGTGCCAGGCAATATTCAAACTCAGGCATGACTATCAAACCTCATAACCCCAGTAGGGTGGAGTCATAGACTGAGTAAATGTTTGATAATACTGTGTGATCATCCCTTTCCCAAAGGCCTGCCAAGAGAAGCAAGAATTTGGGCCAGACCCAGGCCCTTTTGAGGACCTGCCCTCTTCACACCTCCTTCTGGCATATGGAGAAGCCCAGGAATCAGCCCCTTCATATTTGCTCAATCTGCATACTCTCTCAGAGAATTCTGTCTCTCTGTTTCTCTCTTTCTGTGTCTCTGTCTCAGTCTCTCTCTGTCTCTGTCTCTCTGTCTCTCTCTCTCTCACACACACACACATACACACACACACACAAAGTATTCAAAACAAAGACAGGGAAAAATGATTTCCAATTGAAGACTATTTTTTTTGCCTCAAAGATTCTACCAACTCCCCTTATCCATGACCATGATGCCATCTTAAACACGGGGGTGAGGACTCAGAATCAAGTGACACTTTGGTTCAAATCCCAGCTTAGACGCTGACCAGCTGGGCCATCATGTAGGAGTCTCTGAACCTCACTTTTCCCGTTTGTAAAATGGGATTACTTCCCATGATCCCACTGTCAACCTCCAAAAAAAATGCTGCCAGGGAAATATTTTTAGAGTTCCATAAAATTTAAAGCTATTATTAGATATTCTCTCTGCCTCTCCAAGATATAAGACAATTTGGGTTTATTATATGCACCACTCCAGTAATTCTATTAAAACAGGGAATTCCAAGGGAGAAAATCGCCACTATCAATACAGACCAGCAACCATCCAGCAAATGATAGCGAAAGAGAGAGTTGTCTGGGGCAATGAGGACTATGGAGCCTCTCCCAGGCTCACCAAGCCAACATGTGTCAGAGGCAGGGCTTAAACCCACGTTGTCCTCATTTAGAGGCCACTTCTCAAAGTAATGTCAAAAACCAAAGCATTCTGCACATCAGATCTCATCTGGCAACGCGGCAATCCTGTAAGAAGCAGATGCTGTTACCATTACCATCTCTGCCTTGGAGCTGAGGAAGCTGAATAGGCCCAAGGTCAATGAGATAGCAAGTAACTGAGTCTGGATTCCAACTCTGTTCTTCCCAATCCCTACCCATAGCATCGCCTAGCTGCCTCATTAAACCATACTGTCTCTTACAGACACTATTACCTGGCAGCCCAGAAAACAGTTACATTGAAGAACTTCTGAGCTATATGCCTGCATCTTACTTCTAGAACATCATGAGAGGGACCTCAATGTGTGTTGAGGTTTTTTCACAAGATAAAAGATTTACAACCAGAAGGACCTTAGAGGTCAATAAGCTGAGACCTCCAACCCTTTCCAAAATAGATCATTAGATGATCGGGTCGCTGGTCTAGAATCAGAATAAATCTTTGGGATCATCCAAGCCAACCTGTTCTTTTCAGAGAGATGGAGAAAAAAGGAGATTAGTCCCTGGCACACTAGGTGGTCAGTGTCCAAGTCAGGACGGGCCCCGAAGCCTTACTGACTCCTGGTCCAGCATCCTGCCCCCCATACCACACTGCCTCTCTGAGTCCTGGTACCTGGAATGCCAAACACAAAAATACAGCAGCTGCCACTGCCCTAAGGTGCATAGCTATGAACAAATTCCATGTAATCTATTTATCTGACTTCAAAATAGATTTTATTGGAGCAACTCAGAGCATTCATGCTCAGTAACGGGAACGCTCTAGCAATTTTCTAAATTCCCTTGATAGGATAAATAGTTAAAAATTACTCTTTTAAAATCGTTTTGGTAAATTCCTGTTTACAGGGAGATGCTTTGCATAACACAGCAGAGATTCAGCTAATCTTGAAAATTCAAAGAGCAAAGAAAAAATATATAACTGGTACAAGGGGAAATGTTTGCACACTTACAAATCACATCACCTGCTCTGCAGGGAGCTCCCAGAGTTTAAATATATGTTTAATGTAGTTTCAAGTGGCCTTAATATGTAATCAAGCAACTTGACATATTTTCAGGAAATGACCACTGGGTGGGCTTCACTACCCAGTGAAGGAGGAGGGTGTGCGAGCACCCTAAAAGGATCCTGAAGGGGTAAGAAGAGAAGGGCTGGGAGGTGGGGCCTTCATGAGCATATCACCCAAGTATGATGATAAGGAGGCTCAGAAGAATCCTGTCTCTCAGCTCTAGAATTCAAAGGGAACTCAGAGGCCATTATCCTCCAATTGCCTCATTTTACAGGTGAGGAAACCGAGGCCCAGAAAGATTGTGACTTGCCCAAGTAATAGTTGGAGTTGGAACTTGAACCCAGGATTCTGGGTTCTGAAAGGCATGACAGTCTACCCTCCAATGGTTCCATTCACAACCCTTTTGACTCTCCAGACCAATACACGTTTCCCTAGCCAACAATCCTTGAGAATGTAAGCTTTCTGAGGCCAGGGGCAGTCTCTATTTCCATCACCAGTCCCTAGCATTGAGCTTATCAGATAGTAGTCAAATAAATACTTTTTTATTTATTCCTGAGAAGAACAAACGAGGTTCAGAGACTTCAAATAATTTGTCCAGGAATCTATAACATCTAAAAGGTGGCAACTCAAACTGGGAGTCTTTTTTCATCGGCCCATATGCTGTTTTCCTTCCTAAAATGAAAGTATAGTGTTTTGTTTTGCTTTGTTGGGGAGGGGGAGTTTTTGTTTGTTTAGGGATTATTTTTGTTTGGTTTTGTTTCTGAGAGACCACACACAGAGCAAATCTAGTTCCTGAAGATTAAAAACAAGGTCAACTCATATTCTCAAAAATTATGTTTCTAACCATTTTTTTTGCAGAATAGTATAGAGGGCTTGGTTTTCCTTCCAGCTTTCTTTTAAAATCGGAGTAGCTCACAAAGACATAACCTCCTAATTCCAGAAAATATCATTTAAACCCTGTTTCAAAAAGACACCCCGTGCTTAGCATGCTGGGATCCTCTGAGTGGCCGTCGGTGGCCCAGGAAGGGGCCGGGGGACTTGAGGATCTCACGGATCCTGAGCTGTCTTCCAAGAACCCTCATTCCCCTTCATCTCTCCACGGTTCTGCCCGGCCCAGCAAGGTCAGGCTGTCTTCTTTCTTTGTGGCTGATCCAAAAACAGACTCTTTTGCGTCAGTTTTTAGGGAGGTATGACCCTTTGTCTCTGAATAATTCAAACTGCTTTCTTCTCAGACCATGAATAAATGCTATGTGGGCACTGGGGCTGGGAGCGGTAAGGCTGCCCTGGAAAGGGTTAGTGACCTCCATGTAGATAAGACCAGAGCAGCAGCTGGCACATCTACCTGTCCAGCACAAGAGGAGGTGACCCCAGACCTGAGGTTCCAAAATGCCACTTTATAATAAGTCGGCTACCTAATGACAATAATAGGTTACATGTAGAGAGAGCCTTAAGACTTTGCAAGAAACCCAGCACCTACATGAACACAACTACAAAACACTTTTCACACAAATAAAAGCAGATCTCACTAACTGGAAAAACATCAATTGCTCATGGCTGGGTAGAGCTAATATAATAAAAATGACAATTTTACCTAAATTAAATTACATATTTAGTGCCATACCAATCAATCTACCAAAAAATTACTTTATAGAGCTAGAAAAAATAGGGACGAAATTCATTTGGAAAAACAAAAAGTCCAGAATACCAAGGCAACTAATGAAAAGAAATGTTAGGGAAGGTGGCCTAGCTGTACCAGATTTTAATCTATTACAAAGCAGCAGTTATCAAAACTGCCTGGTACTGGCTAAGGAACAGAGAAGTGGATCAATGGAATAGATTTGGTACAAAAGACTCAGTAGTCAACAACTATAGTAACATACTGTTTGATAAGCCCAAAGATACCAGTTTCTGGGTTAAGAATTCACTATTTGACAAAAACTGCTGGGAAAATTGGAATATAGTATGGCAGAAGCTGGGCATAGACCATCATCTAATGCCATACACCAAAGTCAAGTCTAAATGGATGCATGATCTTGGTATAAAGGCTGATAGTGTAAATAATCTGGGGAAGCAAGGAATAGTTTACCTGTCAGATTTATGGAGTAGGGAAGACTTTATGACCAAAGAAGAGCTGGAGAGCATGATAAAATGCAAAACGGATAATCTTGATTACATCAAATTGAAAAGTTTCTGTACAAACAAAGCCAAGGTAACCAAGATTAAGAGGGAAGTGGGAAATCGGGAGAAAATTTTTACAGCCAGTGTCTCTGAAAAAGGTCTCATTTCTAAAATATACAGGGAATTAAGTAAAATATATAGGAATGCAAGTCATTCCCCAGTTGATAAATGGTAAAAGGATATGAACAGGCAATTTTCAGAGGTAGAAATTAAAGATATCTCTAAGCATATAAAAATGCTCTTGATCACTATTGATTCGAGAAATGCAAATCAAAACAACTTTGAGGTACCATATCTGACCAGTCAAATTGGCTAAGATGACAAAACAGGAAAACAACAAGTGCTGGAGAGGACGTGGAAAAATTGGCACACTAATGCATGGTTGGTGGAGTTGTGAACTGATTCAACCATTCTGGAGGACAATCTGGAACTATGCCCAAAGGGCTATAAATAATTGCATACCCTTTGACCCAGTAATATCACTTTTAGGGTTGTATCCCAAAGAGATCATAGAAGTGGGAGGAAGATCCATATGTACAGAAGTATTTATTGTGGCTGTCTTTGTGGTGGCAAAAAACTGGAAATTAAAGGGATGCCCATCAACTGGGGAATGGTTGAACATGTTTGTGGTATATGAATGTGATGGAATACAATTGTACTATAAGACATGGGGAACAGGTGGATTTCAGGAAAACCTGGAAAGGCCTAAACAAACTGATGCTAAGTGAGAAGAGCGGAACTAGGAGAAATTTGTACACAATCACAGACACAACATATGTGTGACAACCAACCTTGATAGATTGGACTCTTCTCAGCAACACACACTTATAAGACAACTCTACAAGTCTCGGGATGGAAGGAGATACCTACACTCAGAGAAAAGACCAGAGTTTAAATGGAGACTGAACTAATCTACATGCTCTCGTTCTTTTTCATGTTTGGTTTTCTTTCTTTTTTCTCATTGTTCACTCCATTGGTTACAACCCTTCTATACAACCAGACTAATGTCCAGTGTGAAAGTATTTGCACGTCCTATACTTGACTGCATGCCACCATGGGGGGGGCAGGTGAGAAAATTTGAATCTCAAGGGATTGTGGAACTGAATCTTGTAAACTAAAATTAAATTAATCATTTTTTAAAAAAAGACTTTGCAAGGCATTTTACCTGCTCTCTCGTTTATCTTCACAACAGCCTTGAGGTGGGTGCCACTGTTTTTATTATTCCCATTTCACTGATGAGCAAACAGAGGTCCAGAGAGCTCTAGTGCCTTGCCCAGGGTGTCTCAGGTCTTCCCAACTCCAAATCCTATGCTCTATCCAACAGACCACCTTGCTGCCTCAAACTACTCACTAGCCGGGGTGAAATTCTTTGGGGAAGGAGAATTTTTTAAAGCCTAAATTTGATCACCAGTCAAGCAGCAGAAGAAAGGATGTTCAGCAGGAATGTCCCCACCATGGCTATCACCATCTGGGTGTCCTTGGGAAAGTCCCTACCCCTCTAGAAATCAGTTTCCTCATCAATAAAACCAGAAGGCTAAAAGGAGAGGAGAGAAGGAAATTGAGGACCATCCTACCCAAGGAATAAGGGTAGTGGGTAGGGAGGAGATGCCATGGCAGAGGAAGGGAGCACATACTGGCAGAGATGGGCCCTCTGTCAGCTGGTTTGGCATTCTTCTCTCTTGGGGGATGGAGGGGGAGAAGAGATGTGGGAAATGAATGGGATGTGATATTCAGCGGAAAAAAACTGTAACATAAAAACAAAGGCATCAGTAAAAATTTGTTTTTAAAAATGATTGGGATGGAGCAGATGACCTCCCCATTCACAGATGCTGCTGGCTCCGACCACAGCTCGTTAGTCACGTAATGAGGGAGCTGGGACTTTCTGATAATGAAAACAATCTCCAACGACCCACCATCGCCCACTGAGTACAAGCCAATGCTCTGCCCCACCACTCCAAGCACACCAGGCCTCTGGTCCTACCTTCGTACTATCCTATCAAGAGGCCGTCTGTTGTGTCATTCCAATGCACGCGACACTCTACAGGTTAGGAGGCCATGGGGGAAAATGGACAGAGAGCCAGCCTCCAAATACGGGAGATCCGAATTCAGATCCTGCCTGTGACACGGACTGGCTGGGTGAGACCTGGGCAAGTTACTTCATGTGCCAACCTACGCTGGCAGAGAGGCTGTCGTCCTCCAGAGCCCCAATACCAATGAACTTCCAGGGACAGGTACTACCCCTCCCTATCCGTCTGCAGCTTCTAGGTCTGCAAAGCATCTTCCTCAAAACAAACCAGTGAGATAAGAAAGTGCAGGTATAAGCACTCCTATTTTGTAGAACAGAAAACAAAGGTTCTTTTAATGCATTTATTTATTGAGCACCCCCAGACACTGGAGCTAGGCACTAAGGGCAAGACTGAGACAGTTTCTGTCCTCAAAACACTTACCTTATACATTTTATACAAATGTATAAAAACAAATATACACAAAAATGCAAAGTATTGTGGAGGGGGCCTACAAAGCACATAGATATGTGTATATGGATGTACTTTACCCATACCCCAGTAGACTGTGAGATCAAAGGCAGGGCCTGTCTTTCTCCTTCCTTTTCATCCTCAGAGCTTCCTTAGCACAGAGCCCGGCACATAGTAGGGCTTTAATCAATGTTTATTGTCTAACCTACAACAAGTATGTACCAAGGAAGAAATGAAGAAAGACCTCATGTGGGAAAGAGCACCGGGGCCGAGATCAATGGGAAACCAGAGAGTCTGAGACACAGAGGTGATGAGGGAGGACATTTCAGGCTTTGCAAAGGCCCAGAGACCATGCAGACATTAGGTTAATGCCAGAGGCAAAGGTAGAAACCCAGTGTATTCCAGTATTCATCTCTTCCTTCCTCCCTCCCCTCCTCCTTTCCTCCCTTCTTTTCTTCTTTCTTTACTACCATGCTGCTCCCATGGTCCCCTAACTCTTGGTCACCTTCTACAGTCGTCCCATTGACCCCAATGTCCTCAGTCTGGCCACCACTGTTGGGGACACTTCTCCTCCTGGATGTATTCGTGTGCTCTGCTGCTCACTGAGAGGATTTCATTCACAGAGGCAGCTGAGCAGTGCAGAGACTGATTCAAGTTCACACTACCCTCCCAAAGCAGGGCACACCTGGACTTCAAGAAAGCAGCCATGTGCCAAAAGAGGCCTCAGAACACATGGGCAGTGACAGCTGGCTGAGAAAGGCCTGGCATTGGTACTGGCATGACCACTGGCACAGCCACTGGCAGACCAAAGGCACAGCAGAGGGGAGGAGGAAGGAAGGGGGAAAAAGAACAAGATAACAAGAAGATAGAATTAAAACTGGATAAACCTTTAGGTCAGCTTGCTCCAGCCTCTTCATCTTAAAGAAGAAAAAACAGTGACCTAGGGAGGGTAAGAGGAAGATCAGGATCAGCGTGGCGGGAAAGCTGAGGGCATCAGGGACCGCTCTATGGGGTGGTGGAGCCATGGTGCCGAAGGACACCAGTGGTACTCAGAGGTGGTGGGTGGGGATGGAGAATGCTTTCTGGGCATGAGAAGTAGATGAAGCAAAGAGGGGGGACCTCAGGGTAACTAAGAGAGTGCTGCAGAAATATTCATTGGCCAAAATGATCAGCATCCCAACCAACACCCCTGCCTGTCCACTCCTTGGCAATGCTTCCAAAACACAGGCCTCTGGCACACCCACACATCTGCCCCAACTAAAGGAAAGTGATCCAGATGCCAAAAATCCAAACTGGATGGACCTTTTCCATTCCGCCTCGGCTAACGTTTGCTCCCTCAATATCACTTGGAAGAAGGGCTGCCTGGGACAGCCAGCGAAATATCTCACCAAGTCTACTCAAGAATATAAAGTATTGTCAGCCCCTTGAAACGTGCCATATGGAGACAAACAAACAATATGAGAATTTTTAAACTACTCATACGGTCTATAATCTTTGAGTTGGATGCAACCTGAGAACCCATCTAGCCCAATCACTCCCTGAAACACGAGGCCCTTCTCATCTATTCATTCCAACAGGGTCCCCAAGGAACTCAACCAGGCAACACTTTGGTTGTTGTCAGAGTTCAAATTTCAGTATGTGCTTCAAGGTAATAAATCTCCATTTCTTCAGGATTACTCTGTAATTCAGGCCTTTTCCTAATTCAGGCTGGCCTTCCCTACAATTGTCTAAATTGGTGAGGTTTGGCTAGACACGGCTACTTCTCCTTCATCTGATACCTCAAAAATGCACTATTCTAGGGAGACATTCCTGAACCATCCAGACTTTTTCCAGACAAATTATGCCGGCTAAATCCAGCTTGGCATCCCAATGGATTTTCTTTTCCATGGCATATCGTACCAAAAGGCATAAAACACTTCAGGAATAACAAGACACCATATGGGAAGAGGGGAAGAATTAGGGTGATGCTGGACTTTGAAGACCCTCTAATAAAATGTCCTCCTTGTACAAGGGGGAGAAATTTAGGGATCGCAGATGTAGAGCTAGAAACGTGTGGAGCAAGTGGGCTGTTCCTCTGGACCAGGTTTGCTTGTGAACATTTTCAACTCTATGTGTCTGCTTGACTCTCAATTACTGACTTCTTACTGTTTACCATGAGCAAAGTAAAGATGCAAAAACAAGAACAAAAACTACCAAGAACCACTGGGCTTGAGGCAGCTTGGTGACATCATAATGCACAGAACGCTGGCCCTGGAGTCAGGAGGAGCTGAATTCAAACCTAGCCTCAGACACTTACTAGCTGTGTGACCCTGGGCAAGTCACCTAACCTTCTTGGCCTCAGTTTCCTCATCTGCAAAATGAGCTGGAGAAGGAAATGGCAGGTCACTGCAGTAGCTCTGCCAAGAAAACCCCAAAAGGGTTTTTGGTTTTCGTGACTCTACAGCCACATGAGAAGTGACCAGTCACCAAGAACTGAATCCTAAAATACCCCAATATCTTGAAACTAGTCAGATCTTTGGATTTGTAGTTAAAAGACATCATTATAGAATTTATATGGTGCTTTTACATGTTGTCCCATTTGAGCCTCAGAATAATCTAGGGATGAAGAAACTGAGTCTCATAGACCTTAAAGGACATGTGAATGGTCATAGAGTTGGTATTTGAGACAGGATTTGAACTCAGGTTCCAGGGCTCTATTCAGGGAAGGCAGGCTGATAATCCCAGATCTAGCACAGACTCCAGCAGAATGACCCCAGGCACCTCCCCTCCCCTCTCCTCCTCTTTCTTCCTTCCCCTCTGGTTTCTTCCTCTGTAAAATAAGGTGATTAAACCACAGGATGGCCAAGCTCCTTGCCATCTTGACGCCCCAAGATGGCGGTCCACACATTCCAGGAGACCTCCCCAGCTGCGGCTTCCCACCCACACACTGCAGCCTTGAAAGTGAAAGCCTGACAGTCTCTCTCTGGGTCGAACATTTACAGCTCCATAAACTTATTTTTAATCAAGGTAACGTTGTGCATGAACACAATGAAATTAACTGGAATGCTACACCGTAATTAGGTGGCAGAGAGAACAGGCAGGCGCACTCCTGGAATTAATTGGGTCTCGATTTGTAATGAGATGTCTAAAAAGAAAACCCAGGCCCAAAAGGAGAAAAAAGGACTCTGGGGGGCTCCAATTTCAGAGTCAGCTCTGAGCCCTGTGGCTGCCAGCCCAGGTGGAGGGCACTGTATCCACTTGGCCTTCTGTATCACTGAGGATGGAGAAGAAAGGTAAGGTGTGTAATCAGAAACCCACTCTG
Organism: Pseudocheirus occidentalis; assembly: GCA_028646575.1. Taxonomy (NCBI): domain Eukaryota; kingdom Metazoa; phylum Chordata; class Mammalia; order Diprotodontia; family Pseudocheiridae; genus Pseudocheirus; species Pseudocheirus occidentalis. The sequence continues at coordinate 371,304,317 of CM053593.1, forward strand.
TCCCCGGATCATTTCCATGTGCCCACTCCCTGGATACCCACCTCCTCTGTGCTTGCTGGGCACAGCTCATGGCATCAAGGCTCACAGATCCAAAGGGGACCTCAGAAGCTACAAGGTCCAAACCCCTCTTTTCACAGAGGAAGAAACTGAGTCCCCAGGAAAATTAAGGGATTCACCCAAGGCCACAGAAGTAGGAAGCCTCAAAAGCAAGGTACAAACTCCCAGGCTCCTCCACCTCCGGAGCTCCTCCACCTCTGGAGCTCGGGCCCCTTCCACCACGCCACAGCCCAGGACCTTGGAAGTCACACCTCCTTCCTTCTCCCCCTTACAAAAAGAAACCTAATCATTTCAAGCTGTATTTGTGTTCTAAAGTAAACCAGGGGACAAAGGTGAAAGTCCCAGCTCTGATGCCTAGTATCTGGGTGATCTCTGGGGTCAGTCACTTACTCCTCTGAGCTTCTGTTTTCTCATCTACAAAATGATAATAATAATATTTATACAGCCTACCTCACAGCAGCATGGGAGAGGCCTATGGTTCACAGAGCTGAAGGGGCTACAGAAAAAAATTCCCAGGTCAGCAAAATTCATTTCTGAGAGGGGGAAGAAAAAAAGAGAAGGGATGGATGTCAAGTGACCCCAAATGACCAAGTCTCTACTGGGCCGGACAGTGCCCACCGTCCTTCCCTCTAAGTATCTGCTGTTTTGTGACTTTGTTCCTTTTCATACCAGACCCTGAAGGTCAACTGTATAAACTTTTTTTTTTGTTTTGCTTTTTGGAGGAGGGAAGGCAGGGCAATTGGGTTCAAGCAACTTGCCCAAGGTCACAAGTGTCTGAAGTCGAATTTGAACTCAGGTCCTCCTGACTCCAGGGCCGGTGCTCTATTCACTATGCAACCTAACCATCCCATATAAATGTTTCTTAAGCACCTACCTCCCTGAAGACAATATGCCAGCCCCTGGAGATTAAAAAAAAGCAACAACCACAATCTCCTAACAAGGAGTATTTTACATGTACAAATAATATCATCTCATTTGCTCATCACAACCTTTTGAGGCAGGTACTATTATTATTTGACAACTGAGGCAGATGACTTGTCCAGGGTCATACTGCTAGAAAGTACATGAGGCTAGATTTGAACTCAGGTCTTCCCTAATCCAAGCCCTGCCCTCTTCAGGCAATACCTTGGTGCTAACATTTGATTGGGAGTGTGCAGGTCCACACAGAGTGAGTTCATTCCATGAGCAGTGGTAAGGAATGGGGCGATAGCGAAAGGTCTCTAGCCCTGAAGGGAGGCCTTCCACTTCCAGAGCATCTCCCAGACCCTGGAGGCCACCTGTGCAGAGACACAAAGGTGGGAGAAAGACCAACATCCACCCTCCCTGCTTCCAGCTCTGATCGGCTTTGGGATTGTTCCCTTTTTTCTTTTTAAATACAAGGAGACAATCAGAGCTATGAACACAGAGCAGTCAGCGTAATTCCGGGAAACGCCCTCCTACTTCTGGAAATTCTTGGCTTCCTTCAAGCCCCAGCTGAAGCACCACCTTGTGCAGAAAGCCTGCTGCCAGCTGCTAATGCCTCCCGGGCTAAGGCTACTTCAGATGCATCTGCTCAGACTGATTGAGGCTCCTAGTCCTATGGGTCAGACTGCAAGCTCCCCAAGGGCAGGGCCTGTATTTGCCTTGTCTTTGTATCCTGGCACTTAGTACAGTGCCCAGCAGCTAGTAAAGCACCAATAAATGCTTACAGAGCGATAGCAGATGATGTGGCATGGAGTCTTTGATGGGAGCCACAAAGAAGGCAGTGTCCCAGATGGATAAAATCTAAAGTCAGAGTCCATGAATACCATGTTTTTAACAAGATGGAGCCAGCTCATTAGTCAAAGAAGCCCAGATGTACATTTGGAGGGGAGGGGGTGGAGACAATCAGGGTTTAGTGACTTGTCCATGGTCATATGGTTAGTAAATACCTGGGGATGGACTTGAACTCAGGTCCTCCTGACTCCAGCCCTGGTGCTCTATCTGCTGCTCCACCTACCTGCCCCTCAGATGCACTTTTAATTCAAACTCCTCCCTCCTCTCCCCAATCTGCTGAAGAATTCATGGGTCTGCTTTCTGCCACACCGGCCAACCCAAAGCTTAAATCTTTCACCAGCAGGGCTGCGAGTGGGAAGCCCAGGGGAAGGCCATGTCCAGGATAAAAACCATTAAGCTGTTGTGCGTGTGATGACAGATACTCTCCAAGCCCACTGCAAGAGAGCAATGAACTCTCTGGAAAATGGTGGTGGTGTTCAGTCCGCAGCCCAGAGCCTAAGTCCCTGGGAAGCGGCGCCATCAGGAATCCCATTGCTCAGAAAGGCCACTGTATAATTTAGCCATTCTACCTGGGCTGTTGCTATCAAAACAGCACCATAAAAAAATACAGGCACCGAACATGCTGATCCAAAGAACCTAATAAAGAGAAGAGGCTTTGAGGGAGAGGGAGTAAATGAAGGATATGAACCGTGCATATTCCAAGCACCTGCAAATTAACTTGCTGGAAACAGCCATAAGCAGATAAAGCATCAGGCCTTTGTGGAAGAAGCTGCCAAAAATGCAGGAATCCAGCTACTTGGCATTCCAACAGATGCCCCAGGTACACTGGCCTGGCCTCCCAGAGGCGCCCTGAAAGGATTCCCCTTCCCCTGTGTAAGGCTTGGACATGCTCCCACGTCACTGGTGGACCAATGGCCACCCTTCTGGGGTGGTGCAGGGACAGACGGAAAACCAAGATGGCACCCCAGGCAGAGCAGAAGGAGGCATGAGCCTGGGAACCAGAAGGGAATGTCAGAAGCCATCAGGAGCTGAGAGACCAGAGGGGTCTGGCCTGGATCAGAGAGGAACTAGGTCTCTGGGAGGGATCTGAACTCAGGTCTCCCCGATTCCAAGTCAGAAGTCCAGTCTTCCAGGCTACACTCTCTCACACAGAAGATCACAGATTCACAGAGTAAGAGCTAGGAGGGACCTAAAAGGCCATCTTCTCCAGCTTCCTCATTCTATACATGAAGAAACCGAGTCCCCCAGAAGTAAAGTGACTTGGCCAAGGTCATACTGACAGGACGTAGCAGAGATGAGTCCTGGGAATAGATGTGGTGTCTAGGACTGGCTTCTCAGAGACCACCTAACCCAATCCCCTCATCTTACAAAGGGAGAGCAAAGCCCAGGTGGGGCTGACTTGTCCAGGGTCACAGGCACAGAGGCAGACACTCCATTCTAATTTCCACCTCCCATGGCCAGGAGATATCATGCCTCAGCTATAAGTGCTGTAACTGAGACCGGGGAGAACAAAAAGCAAAATCCCACCTGCTTGTATGCAGTGAAGAAGGCCTCGGCACCCTCAGCTCTATGGGAGGGGGCGGGACTCCTTGGCCTCCAAGGGCCTGTCCAGCTCTAGAACTGCGCCCATGCCTCACGGTGGGCCTGGGGTATGAACGGGCAGTCTGTTGTACACAGGGAGTAGGACGACCCGGGTTCAAAGTCCTATTTAAGGCCTCAGTTAGTCAGTCAATAAACATTTATTAGGACCTACTATGTGCAAGGCCCTGTGCTGAGGATATAATAAGAGGCAAAAGTCAGTCCCTGCCTTCAAGGAGCTTAGGATCTAAGGGGGGGGGAGGTAACAATCAATCAATAAACACCCATAAAGCCCCCACTATGTGCCAGGCACTGTACTAATACAGGAAAAGGTAAAAGACAGTCTGTATCCTCAAGGAGCTTACGATCTAACAGGGAAAGCAACCTGAAAACAAACACATATAAACAAGCCACAGACAGTATAAATAGGAGACAACGAACAGAGGGAAACACTAGAACCGAGAAGGCCACATTCCGAGTGAACAGGACCCTAGTGACTGACGATCAGTCCCTTTTCCCGCTGGCTGACAGGTGAGAGGCAGGGCTCGGCAAGCTGGAAGGGCAGCAGAACGCAGCGGCCCTCTTACAGAGGAAAGCGTCCCGCCTCGAGTGAGGCAGGCTCTTTGGTACCAGGGCTGGGGGCACAGAAACTAAGGATCTTACAGAATGGAGCCAGAACCCACAGCCCGGGGCAGGCGTTATGCCTCCAAGAGAACCACAGTGAGCAGCAGAGCTCGGGTTTAAATTCCAGATGTGTCTTATACCAAAGGTCACCTTCTGATCCACAAGGTGCACGTACCCAGGGACAGGCACAAGGTCAAGAAGAATGGGTCTGGGTCTGCAATCACACCTTCCTTTAGCACAAATCTGTAGCAAACACTCATCCCCTCCTTTCCCCTGGCCCCAAACAATTGTTCAGCTGAGTGGAGACTGCAGTGCAGGTCAGGGGAATTAATTTCCTGAATGAGATTAAGGCAGCTCAATTATAAACAGAGAGGAGGGAACCAGAGGCCTCTAGAATATGAAAGGTAAAAACACCCAAATGGTTCTGGATCTTGGCTGCAGTTCCTAGGCCCCCACCCCCCTCACCTGCTCTGCTCTGTGGTCACTGGAGCAAACAAGACTCCTCCAAATGCAACTCAGTCAGTCATGGGGGCCTTCCCATCAAAAAAGCAAAACCTACTAGTTCCTCATAAATCCATCACCTGCCACTCTCAGGGTGCACAAAATGACACAACTGCACTCCTCCTGATGGGGGCCCAAACTGTCACCAATCAAATGCACCTAAGGGGTGGTCGGAGATGTCTTGGGGAAAACTACCCTGCAATACATGGAAGTTCAAATCTCATCTCTCTTTTTTCAGGACAAAATGACACCCCCAAACCTCTGAGTGTGAAAAATGCCTGGGGCAGGGGCTCTTATCACTTGTTACACACTATTACAAATGAACAGGCTTACAATGGTAGCCCTGCAGAGCAGAGCAAGGCTGCTGCTGATCCCATCTTGTCTAGGTCACACAAAAAAGATTTAGGAGTCAAAATGGGGGGCAAGATGTCAACAATTTGGGCTATTAAAATTTTTATTGGCATCTTTGGTCTTCATATCATCTTCATTTCCAAATATACTCCCTTCCCCTTCCTTCCCCAGAGATCCAGCTCTTGTTATAAAGAATAAGAAAAGAAAAAAGAGGGGAAAAAGAGTAATTCAACCAAATGACTCCATATAACATACAACAGGCCTGACAGTGCATGTATGCGTGTATATGCATGTATGTATTACTTATACATGTATGTATATGTATGTATGTATATGTATATACACACATGCATACATGCAACGTTCTAAAGCCCTCCTTGGATCACTGTCTTCTGCTTGCTTTTAAACTAAGATTGGTACCAGGTGACAGGCATGAGATAATGGTATCTAGCACCATGATGTCCATCTCCTGTTATACACAGCACCACCCGCCCTGGATGGGAGGCATGTGTCCATGGCTGGGCTGCAACACTCCAAAGAGATGGGAAAAGCCAGGCAGGGTGAAGGCCTGAGGGAGGCTGCCAGTAACAGAATTAAAAATCTGGGGGAAAGAAGGTATAGACCAGCGGTTCTCAACTTCTGCGTTATGTTCAATTTGCAACAATGAAAATACATCCTGCATATCAGATAGATTCATAACAGTCACAAAATGACAGTTATGAAGTAGCAACGAACATAATTTTATGGTTGGGGGTCACCACAACATGAGGGACTGTATTAAAGAGTTGAGGCATTAGGAAGGTTGAGAACCACTGGTACAGGGGATGAATGAACAACCTTCCCATACATGAGGTTGGGGCCCAGCTGTGCTCCATGTCGTCAAAAGGCCCATTAATAAAGACATCTATCTGTGGCATGTGTGTCTCCACTAAAGGATCTGGGTGTGAATCTTGGTCCTTACACCTACTAAATATGGAACCATGGGCCCCAACCCTGTATTCCTCACCTGTGAAAAAAGTCACTGTAAATAGTGGAGTCAGGAAGGAAGGCCTGAGTGCTAATCCTGCCTCAGACCCTTACTACTAGCCCTTGGCCTCAGTCTCCTCATCTGTAAAGTGGGGACAATAATAGCCCCTAGCTCTCAGGGTTGATGAAATAACATCGGTAATGCTTGAGCTACAGAAATGTCAGCCATCACTATTACTGATGGTCCTACAAAAATAAGTCAGCTTTCCTTTCTAGACCTGCTTCCTCATCAGCAAAAAAGAGGTTGACAGAATGACCTATAAGGTCTCATTCAAAGGACTTCCACCGATGCCCCTTTGATTCTCCATCCAGATCCAGCTGGAAATCTCATCATGGCGCCCACGTAGCCGGTATTAATCATCAAGAGACAAGTCACAGCAATAACAGTCAAACCTGGTATTTTTAGACTCTGGGGAATCTCCAATGAGCTCAAGCGTCATGGCAAAGGTCTCAGACACAAATTACATTCTGCTGCTTCTTTAAAAACGCACATTCAACCCCCTGGCATTAAAGCCACTTGTGAAGGTGGCTAAGGTAGCATTATGGCACCATGGCCAACTTGTCTGAAAAGAGCACTGGAGAAGCACAGCGTTCGTGTCCTCCCAGAAATGGCTGGCATCCTTCCAAGGAGCCAGCAACCTAACACAGTCGGACAGGAAGGCATTGCAAGGGACAGGCATGCCACACATCTCTGCGAGGTGCTCTTGGCTAGCTTGGAGGGAAGCTTCCCCCAGAGGGCCACCCACAGGCACCATGGAGCCCAGGGATGATGGACACCAGAGGACACAGAAAGGATGAGGCTTTCTTGTCTTTTCGAAGCAAGCAGGCCTGCCTCACTTCATGTAATAGAGTGTGTGGTCCTTCGAAGCTGGAAGGAACCAAAGCATTTTTTAACATCAATGGCATTTCAAAATCTAAGAGGGAGGGACGCTGGCTATTTAGAGGAACCTTGGGGTAACGTGTTCTGTAAACTGAATGATCAGACTATGCCATGCCCTTTCATAATCTAGAGGTGAAAAGGACCCCAGAGGACCTCCAGACAAGCCCCCTCATTTCAGAGATAAGAAAGCTGGGGACCAGAGAGGTTTAGACATCTGAGGTCACACAGGGTGGAGGCGGCAGAAATAATGTTGGAACAATGTTCTCTGATTGCAAACCCATTCCTGTTTCCATCATTTCATGATGCCTAAGAGTGTGGTACCCTACATTCTCTGTAAAACTGGGCTCCCCACGGGCTGCGTGTATATCAAAATCACCCCTCAGAGAAGGGAAGACGCTCCTTTCTCAAACCTGCCTCTCTCCCTGCCAGATCATCTCTGCCCTTACCCCAAAACTGCTGCTCCTGACAGAATAACTGGCACCTACTTCAAGAACCACTCCACATCCTTCCCCCAATCGGCAGTAATTAATGAGGCTGCAAACTGGGGGCAGCATCTCTCCACAGCTGTCTTTTAAGGCAATTATTTAGGGACAGAGAAGGAAGTCATTAAGAGACTTGGGAAGAAGCCAGGGGCAGCAGTGGTACACAGAACACACAGACAGGGACATGGGCAAGAGGTCTTTTCATAGGAAGGAAAAGGGGCAGGGGAGAGGGCAAAGGACAGAGAGGGGAGGAGGGAGTGGAGAAGAGAAAGATGGAGAGAGGAGATAGGAAGAGGAAAGACTCAGGACAAGAAGGATAAGAAAAAAGAGGGGATGGGGTATCCTTTTACTTCACACAGTTATATCATAAGCAGTGCAGTTTTCATTAAGAATTTTCTAGCACCTTCAGCAAGAGAAATTTCTTCTCAGCCACGAAGAGAGGGAGAAAAAAATTCTGACTGCAATCATCAGGAATTCAATGGAGGGTGACCTAGAGGCACCCTTTTCTTTGAACAAGCTCCAGTGAAAAGAGGCTGTAAAATCTGCTTGTCCTTCAAGGCTAGGAGCGGGCTGCTACTAGTCTACCTTCATGTTGTGGAGGACTGGCTCCACCGTAAGATTATAAGGGAGTACTCTGTCTCCACCAGAGTGGCCAACACCACCTCTCCAAGACAGCTAGATACAGAGACAAGGACTCCAGAATTTTGCTCTTTGATAAGCCTTAAGGAATCTTTCGGTATCACAAGCAAAACAGCTAGATTTTCCTGATGTGATATATGAGGATTGCTAAGCATACTAGTCATTGTCATTCTCTCTCTCTCTCTCTCTCTCTCTCTCTCTCTCTCTCTCTCTCTCTCTCTCTCTCTCTCTCTCTCTCTCTCTCTCTCTCTCTCTCTCTCTCTCTCTCTCTCTCTCTC
>CM053593.1:371312587-371359017 GCA_028646575.1 Pseudocheirus occidentalis
AGGAGTGAGGGTCTGGGTGATGGGTGGTTCACCCCCTTGCCAATAAAGTCAGCTGTCCAAGGAGCAAGCCCACAATATTTTCCATGGAAGGGAACAAAGAAATAGAGGAAGAGATGATGGGAAAAGCTCTGAGGTTGAAGCCATGGGACCAACGTTCACACCTTGCTTTTGGTGCCTACTACCTGTGTGGCCCTAATTGCTTCACCCACCTGGGCCTCAGTTTCTTCATCTGTCAAATGAAGACGGACCCCCCAAATCTGAGGCCCCTTTCAGATTTAGCACTATTGTGCTGTAAGTCACTGAACCTTCCTGAGCTCCTCTGTAAAGATGGGGAAGGTGGGTGAGCCTGGGAGCCTTTGAGGGCCCTTCTGGCCCAGGGTCTACGATCTTCCCACTCGCTGCACCCCAGTGGCCCACTCTCTCTGGCTCCCTTTCTATCCCCTTGGACAATCTGAGTGCTTGGCCATGGATCCTCTGCTGATTGGGGCTCTATCTGAATGCAAAATCTTCCGAAGAAGGCATTTCACTGCCTCTGCTCTGATGCAGAGTCCCAGGAGAAGAATGAACTAAAAACAGCCAGGGACGTTCCAAGGAACAAAGCTCTCGGTGCTATTTCAGGGCCAGGAAATGTCATGGGGAGAAAACCAATCTCTGAGCTCAGAGCCTGACAAGGTTAAGGGCTTTGCCGTTGACTTGTACAATGAAATAGCTGCTTTTGAAGGAGTTTGCTGAGAAGACCAGATTCGGGGTTTTGTCCAAAAAAGATGAGTTGACTGCACGACGCAGTCACGTGCAGAAGAAAACAGTAATATCAGGGGGCATCTATACAACACATCAGGGTTCACAAAGAGCTTCCCAGACATACCTCCTCACAGGTGCCAGAAGCACCACCTTCCCCCACATGGGGAGTAAATGATAGAAGCAGGATTTGAATTTGGGTCCTCTGTCTCCAAAAATGAAGCCAAGAGTAGAAGCAGAGAGCTCCACAAAGAAGAAAAAGGGGTTTCTGATGTGAAGAAAGGAATATACATGAGGATTTCTATTCTTGGCCTCTCTCTGCAATCCAGAAATAACCAAGGTGACGTCCTTCACCCCTCTGACATCCTCTAGGTGCCCATGAGGCACCCATCCTGCCATCTCATCACCAAAACCTCTCCTGGTTTCACTACTTCTTTACTGTCCAAAATGGCCCCAGTTTAGTGCAGGCCCATATCCCCTTACGGCTGAACAGGTTGCTAAGTGGTTTCCTGGAAGCCAGCACAGGCTGTCTCTAACCTAAATGGTGATCCTTGAGAGAATCTAGTAGAGAGATTGGAAGCATCTCAAAATGATCCAGCCCTCTAAAGATGGGAGTGTTGGAGGAATCATCCAACAGCTAAAAGAATTCCCAGATCTCTTCAGTAGTGTTCTATGTACGGCAGATGTGAATTTTATTTTCTCTAACAAGATGTATGTGAAATAAATAAACACGCACACACACACACACACCTGACTACCTCGCTGTCACTCAGAAACCCAACCAATGGAAACCAATGTTTGGAGGGATCTCCAACCTCCAGAGAGAATGAAGCAGATCCATAGCCAGAAGCATGTAGACAGCCAGACACAGAATCATATAGAAAAAAAACTTAAACTTTAAACTTTAGGAATTCAGAAAGACTTGGGTTCTTTTCTCACCTCAGACAGTTACAGGCTTGACCAGGTGATCACAGGCAAGTCAGTAAGGGAGAGGGTAGAATCAAATGACTTCAGGGTCAGAATTCAAACCCAAGTCCTCTGACTACAAATCCAACTAACTCTCAAATGTGAGGAAAACGAACAAGGTATATGAAGTACACTAGTGCAACTTATGGCTATTACTGCAGTATAGGAAACTTAAATGTATAAGGAGCCAACCCCAAAACTCTGAATCTATGAGCCAATAGGCATCAGCCTCATTTATATCACACTTGCTAAGGCTGGCACTTTGATTAAGTAATTAGGGGGCCAGATCAAGAGTCAGGAAGACCTCTTTCCAAGCCTGCCTCAGGTATTTACCAAATGACCCTAGACAAGTCATTTATCCTCTCTGTATCATGGATTTGTCTTCTGTCAAAAGAAGGGATTAGACCAGATGACCCCATAAGGTTCTTCCAACGTTTAATCTGTTTCTGTGAGTTTTTTCCTAAAAAAATTATTGATATCTTCTGTCAATATTACAACTCATTTCTCAATATATTCTCATCAAAGAGTCAACTCTCCTAACAAAGAATAATAAAGGACTAAAAAAAGCAATTCAGCAAAACTAGTCAACATATCAATTAAGTCTATGAACATATGCAGCGCTCCACACCTATAGCCCCCACCACTACACAGACAAGAGGGGCGTCCTCAACCCATCCCATCGAGGAACCCAAGAGCAAACTACTCAATTCTCAGGTTCTGGGCACATATACCTTGAAAATCAACAAACACTGGAAGGGATCTCAAGTGTCTGTTTCAAGCGCTTTCAATCAATCAAGTGTTTGATTCCTCATTGTGTTGATTATGTAAAAAAGGGTAGGAACCTGTAGCCTCCTAGTCTCAAGATCCCCCCCCTCCACCATATAGACTAAACAAAGTAAACAGATTAAACGTTAAAATGTAGCAAACATTTTTAAAAAAAAATTCAAAGAGCTAAACCACATCTTCCTAAAACAATTCAAAATGCTTCTTTAATTACAAGGTAATAACTAGATGCTGTTGAGGGAAGGTCTTCCTGGATGAGCCCCCATCAAACTTGGCATTCCCAAGGCATGGGAGAAATCAATACCACCCTTCTACACGTGTGATTCTTCTCGTCACCCCCTAATTCCACAGCGATGTCTCAAGCCTGGCATCTCTCCCACCTCCTCCTTTGGACTTCCCCAGACAGAGGCTCCCTGCCACTGCTTGACAAGGCAGGCTTGGCTCTGCTCATGTGCAAGGCTGTGTGTCTCATTTCTGGTGCTGAGAACATGCTCTAGGGGTAAGCAGTTAATGGGGAGGGAACGAGAGGGGGGCAGTCAGCATCAGCAGCATCAAGAAAGTAAAGCCATTTGGTAAAAATAGGAGATGAATGCTGAAACTCAGGCCGAAAATTTGGAGCAGAAATGCATTAGCGTCTCAAGAAATCATTCTGAATGACTAGTACTCCAAATTGGCTTTAAGAGACATCTCCGCCTGCACATGTATTCCCCTCTGAACAGTGATACCTATTCAAATGATCAAAAACAGTCAGTTCTTAAACTCAGGATAAATCCCAGGCCTCAGAAACAGGCAAATGGAATGGAGGGGGGAAAAAAACCTTCAAAAACAGAAAGGCAGCAAATGTACCTCTCAGGACCAATCTCTCTGATATGCCTCAAGCTCGCTAAGAGCATCTTCATGCCATGGGCATGTTCCTTTCCTGTGCCCTTCTTTCATTTTACTGTGGAAAAAAAGAAAAGGAAAAAACAGCCAAAAACATTTTTTTTTAACACTTAACAAGAGGAAGGTAAAGACAGGCAGCTGTGTCATCCAGTTTGGTATAGAAATGACTCAGGGTTTGGAAAGGGGATCAATCAATCCACAGGCATTCATTAAGTGCCCACCCTGTGCCAGGTACCAAGCCAGTCACTGACAGAGGCAAAAGGTTGCATCCTTCCAGCTGTGCACAAACCTCTGGTAACAGCCATCCAGTTACGGATGAACCATTCTGTAATTGGCCAAAGTGTGCATCTGTTTAAAGGGCCAGCGTCCAAGCCAATGCAAACAAGCAAGGCCTGGATAAAAGACAGCATGCCCAAATCCCTCCTGGAAACAAGATTACTTTTTTTTTCCCCTGAACTGACTTCTGACAGGCTCAGCAAGAAATCATCCCTTCTTATAAAGCCAAGGCTTTAATCTCCCAAGGATGGCATATTTCTCAGGCAGATTCTCAATGAGGCGTTCAAGAGACTTGTCTCAGAGGTTTCTCAAGTTGCTGGCCCCGACTGCCAACATGAAGTGTAGCTAAAGAGGGGTGATGGAAAATGAGGAGGGAATCACCTCGCATATACATACAAAGGGTAGGGGATCCCCTGGGGCCACACAGGGCTGGTCCAGCCTGTGGTCTTCCCTATGGAGGGCGAGACCCACAAGTCACAGGAGTAAATATATGGAGAAAAACCAAATGATATCATGGAGCAAACCATGCTCACTCAGCACCACTCCTATCCAAGGAACAACAAAACACTCAAAAAAGGTTGGTTAACTCCTTCCTGGCAACAACCTCTTCTGATTGGTACAGAGCACCTTCATATCCCACTGCTTTCTGGATTTAGCGGATGTGACCCTCCTTTACAGAGTCTATAATCAGCTCTCATGTAGCTGCCCTAGAGAAAAGAAATGATCCCAACAATTGATGGTATTTACAACCAACCAGCAAGCATTTATTAAATGCCTATTATATACCACAGAAAGCATTTATTAAATGCTTACTATATACCATAAATGAAATGGTTCCTTGGAACATTGTCCTTTGATATTCAGATTCCTAGATCTAAGTCTCTTAGCCTTCCTGGGCCTCAGTTTCCTCATCTGTAACATGAGAGATGGTCTTCGAGACCCCATCCAGCTTTAGATCTAAGTGTCTAAGTCACCTAAGCTCCCTCTGAACCTTCTAAATCTATTATCTGTTGGTGTATGGCCTTGTATTTACGTCCATGACTCTTCATCTAAGTGCCTAACCCTTTGTACCCACTAGACTGTACACTGTTGATAGGCAGGGCATCTCTTCTCTGACTTACATTCTGCCCTCTCCGTTTCCAGTGCTCTATAAATAACAGCCACGAAGCAGTGACCAGTCACCTGTGAAATCGGTATCAAGTGCTCGGGGACCATATTACTTCTAACCAGACCTTGTCCTCTTCTGCCTGGGGCTAAGACCCCAGATGCTCAGTTTAATCTGGAATTACATTCCCCTTCTCCAAGTAAGTCCGGGAGGGGAGAATGTGGAACTCCCCTGCCCGTCCAGTGCCGGGCATCGGTTTTACAATCCATCATTCCGATGGTCTGGAATAGAGAGGTCAAGATTTTAACAAGCACCGCTGCTCTCGTTTTTTATAACTTCTCTGCCCTATGAAATTTATTATAACAAAGCCTCCAGTAATTACAAGGAATTAAACATAGGGCTCATTATTGTATTGCAAGTTATTTTACAATCAATTACAGTTAATAAAATTAGCAATAACAGCTAAAATTTGATATGCATTAAAGTCAATTCCAACCAGAAAGAAAAGACAGCTGCACATAATGACGGAAAACTCATATCCAATTGCCTCTGCCGGCTTCCATCTATCTACACGCATTCCTTCCATGCTGATTTATGTTCGCTGAAAAGGTTCACTGGAAGAAGCCTCAGAGGCCATCGGGTCCAATCTCTTCATTTTACAGATGGGGACACTGAGTCGCATTAAGGAGAAGGGACTAGTCCAAGATCATGCATAGTATCACAGATCTGGAGCTGGAAGGTACCAGCTTAGAGAGCAGGTATCCCAACTGTTTCATTGTACAGCTCCAATGAGACTAAATGACTTGTCTCCAATCAAAAAGGTAGCTTTTCTTGGCAAGATGATGAACCTCAGCCTAAGGAATGAACATCGGACTAGAAACCAGAAGTACATTCTAATTTGGGCTCCTACCACTAGCTTTCCCTCTGATTATGAGTAGATCACCTCAGCCTCCTCATCTCTAAAATGGGAGCATGCCTGGGTAAGCCTGATGATCAGTGAAATCCCTTCTAAATCTAAAGTGCTGGGACTGAGGATTCAGGACTTTAATAGCGTGCCTGCAAAGTAATATGCATTCTTACCAAACTGAGGGAAGAGGAAGATTGGCCCAAGGAGTATAATCCTGGACACAGTGAACAGAAGGTGCTGATAAAAATGTGCTAATGGTCCATCCAGAGGCAGCCAACTTAAATTTCAAGGTTATCTTCTATTCTCCCCACCGAGCCCAGCTCAGGTAAACTCAGTTCAATAAGAATTAACAAAACACCTAATGTGCTTCCTAGGTAAGGGGAGATATTAAAGAGGCAGCAGCCTGGTCCAGTGGACAAAGCAATGAACTGGGGAGTTCTAAGCTTGGAGTACTAAGTACTGAGTTCAAATCCCTGCTCTGCCATTTAACATTTGCAAGGCCTTAGGCAATCCACTGAACCTTTCTGGGCCTCAGTTTCCTTATCTGTAAAATGAAGGGGTAGGACTATATGACCTCTAAGGTTCCTTCCAGCTCTGAGTGTATGAACTTATGATAAAAAAAGAGGAAAGAAAGTAGTCCTTTCCCTCAATGGGCTTCTATTCTTCAGAGGAAGCTTACTTTCTATTAGGAATAACAACATGATAAAACATTATTAAAAATACGAAAACCAGAACTCTAATATTATAATTATCAAAAGTGGAGGGAGGAGGAGAGTTCACTTGCACTTCTTCACATAATAGTTAGCATTTATATAGCATCTTAAGATTCACAAAGTATTTTGCATATGTTAATTCACTGAATCCTGGTAACTTATGATCTTTTAGTATCCCCAACAATTAGTACAACGCTTAGAACATAGGAGGTTACTGACTGATCGATCCCCGGGAGGTGGGTGTCTGTTACGCAAAAGAAAACTTAGGCACCCCCAAGGTTAGGGAACTTGCCCAGGGTCAGACAGCAAGTTTCTGAATCATGATTCAAAACAATTTTTCCAACTCCATATCCTCCAATCTATGCCCTACGTCACACAGATGTCTTCACAACCTATGCTACTTAAAAGGGAATTCAACAAATATCCATGGTGTGTGTGTGTGTGTGTGAAAGAGAGACAGAGAAGACAGAGACAGAGAGAAAAACAGAGAGACAGAGAGAGAAAGAGAGAGAGACAGAGACAGAGAGAGGGAGAGAGAGAGACAGAGAGAGAGAGAGAGAGAGAGAGAGAGAGAGAGAGAGAGAGAGAGAGAGAGAGAGTTAGTTAGTTAGTTTAAGGGCTGTGGTTACTCCACTGATATGTTATTAATGAGGATGATGGAAAATGAGGAGCCTGATATATTAGCCTTCTTGCTCTGGGCAAACTCGCTAATGCAAAATTTCAGGGCTGGGTAAGGTCGCCTTCACATCTGGTGTGGCATAAGAAACATCTGGCTGATTGCAATAAGATCTTAGCCATGATGCTGCCTATCATGTCCATCCCAGTCGCCCTCCTGCTCCCTTCCAGAGAATTAGCAGAAGCCCTTCCATGAAGCCCCTGCAGATCTTACTGGCTCATAGTGACTTCTCCCCCCTCTCAGCCTGCATCACACTTAACTTCTGTTGTCACTTACGTGGTGTTTACTCCCGTACAGCCTGTGGCGTCACTCATAGTGCGGCACCCAAGTGCTATTTATCTGTTCAGTTGTTGTGTAACTTAAGGTGCTTATGTCCTGTCTCCAAAGCTAGATTAGAAGCTCCTTGAGGGACGGAAATATGGCTCACAGTGCTTTAAAGAGTGCCTAACCTGACCATAAAAGAGCACCAAATAGTACAGACTCCACAGCCGTGCCACAACTGGCTACTTCTCATGCTCTCGTGTACAAGGAAAGATAATCTAGCAAGGAGCAGCCACATGAGAACATGCCCCAGATCCCAACACAGAGCTCAGCCACAGGGTGCATGTAGCCTTGAGCCAGACTTGGTAGAGGCCAGAACTGAAGAAGGCCTGAATTTAAAAAATATATAGAAATGGGCCCTCTCAAGCCCTGCTTGCCAGGAACAACACACAGAAGCAAAAGCTAGAAACCAAGTGGGTGACAATCAGTGGAGATACGGCTAACCTGAGCATCATAAACGTCATGGAAGAGATGTGTATTAGCGATGCTTTCTCACCAGTCTTCTGTAGGGGCATCACATAACTGGTCAGGAATCTCTCGTTCCTCCACTCTGTGTCAAGGATTTTTCACTCTTTTTATATCACTGCTGCCCCACTTGAGCAGTCTGGAGAATCCTATGGTCTTGTTTTTATTTTAAAATTCATAATTGAAGGAAACACCAAATTTTAGTTAACAGCTAATGGAAATAAAGACGGGATTATTTTTCCCAGCCAATGAATCCCAGGTTAAAAGTCCCTTTTCTAGGATGTAACTTAGAAAATCCCATTCACAGATAACAGCCTCGCAGTTGTTTCTTCTCGAATCAGGCTCTCTCCTCCATATCCCTTGTCTTCAACAGGACACAGAGAGACCCAGACTCCACCGTTCACCTATGGTCTTCAGTCTCTTGTCCAGGCTTCATATGCCTCAGCAACATTTTTCCTTTGCATCCAACAGTATCATTTGGGCCCACATGAAGAACAAGTGAGTAGCAGTCACTGGTTTTGATAAGGCCATGGAGGTTATCTCCTATGTCCTTGACATGCATACTGAGAAGACAAGATTGCGTTGTTGTTGACATCTGACTGACTGGTAACTGTTTTGGTATCTCTGAGTGAGGAAACTCCAACCATGGATATTCTTCCCTTCTCTTTCTGTTCTTCAAAGAACTATCCCTGACCTGATAGCTTCTGAGACTCTCTGATATCTCTTTTGGAGAACAGGCAGTCACCTGCTTTTCAGAAAGTGCCTACAACATGATTGTGTGTTGCTGGGTTGTTTTTTTTTTAAGTTTTTAAGTATAAAGTTATCTCTTTCCTGTCTGGCATTCTCCTACCTTCCAAAATCTTGATGAAGGTCAAAATACCACTCCTCTACTTGGGATTTTCATCCTTATCCCATTTAAGTTTTTTTAATAGGATTCTGAGATAGATATGCTAATAAAGCCTAACTTGGTGGGAAAAGCATTGGCTTTGTAGTCAAAAAACCCGAATTCTATATTCTATAAACACTACAAAGTTCCTTCCAGCTCTGGGTCTATGAACTCAGAGACCCTAATGCTTATATTTTCCATGGAATAAATCATGGCATTTCTATGCAATAATTCTCCCCTATGACAATACATCCTAAAGAATGCATAGCTGGGCCAAGCTCCGATGGACCCTTGCAAGTGTCATCTGTGTGATATCACTGTTGTAGCAAGAAACAGACTGCCAGATTCCAGGGCATCAGCAGAAAAATGCGCATCACCCGGCTTCTCTATTCCCTGCTGGGGAGCCCGAAAGAGACTCTACCCCCACAAACACAGCCGACAAGTCCGGTCTAATTAGCTGTGGCTAAGCCAACAGAACATCTCCAGGGACTGCAGGAGAGAAAGAGCGAAAAACCCAGCAGTTATAGATTCCGAAAGGCTCCGGCAACCCTCTCCTGGGTGCAGGATTCTAATCTAGATGCAGAAGAGATATGTGACAAGAGCCCAGAACCGTACCTTCTGCATATTTAAAAGTGAAGGGAGAATGTAAGATGGATTCCCAGCCTGGAATGAATAATAATCGCAGCTCATAGTTCTTCA
This sequence comes from Pseudocheirus occidentalis, assembly GCA_028646575.1. Lineage (NCBI taxonomy): Eukaryota > Metazoa > Chordata > Mammalia > Diprotodontia > Pseudocheiridae > Pseudocheirus > Pseudocheirus occidentalis. Next base: position 371,322,005 of record CM053593.1, read on the forward strand.
GCACTTTTAAGGTTTATGGGGGAAAAATAGTGATGCAATGGATATAGAATTAAGGGTTGGAGCTCAGAAAAGCTGGGTTCAAATCCTCCCTCAGAAACTTCCTAGCTGTGTGAGCCTGGGGAAGTCACAAAATCTCACTGCCTCAGTTTTCTATCAGTAAATTAGGGAGAATAATACCACCTGCTCACAGAGCTGTAAATCAGAGGATTTAAATGATTGACCATGGTCATATTAAGAATCTAGCAGAAAGGGTCAGCTAGGCAGTGCAGTGAATAGAGCACCGGCCCTGGAGTCAGGAGGACCTGAGTTCAAATCCAACCTCAGACACTAGCTGTGTAACCTTGGGCAAGTCATTTAACCCCAACTCTCCCCCCTCCAAAAAAGAAAATAAAGTAGGAAGACTGAGGTCACATAACCAGAAATTATCCGGGAGTAGATTTAGGAAAGGGTCTTCTGACTACAAATTCAGTTTTCTCTTCACCACATCACACCACACCCCCTTCAGTCTGACAGGAATGAAAATATCTGAAGAACAATGAATTAAATTTGAGATGGTCTGAGAGCAGAAAGAGTAAGGAATCAGGAGCCACAAGGCTGGGCTTCAGTCTTACCATCAAACGTCCAGGGACATGGCAATTAACCTTCCCTTGGAGCCTCAGAATTCTAGATCTAGGTGCTCCCAGGGAAAGTGGTTAGCCCAACGTGCCCATTTTACAGGTAAGATTTTTTTCAGGTGCTCACTTACGGTGAGGTAATGCCCATTCAGGCTGGAGACCTTGCACAGCCCTCCCTCCCTAAATCAAAGCCAACGGCAGGCCTTGTCATCGTGTCCCTGATGCCATGGTCACCTTCGAGGATGAAGGACAAACACAACCTGTGGGGTACGCCCACTGAGGCTCAAACTCATTTTTACAGAGTCTGGCAGAGCATCAGAGGGTGGAGACAAACTCAGGCTTGAATTGGTTTTGAGAAGTTTTTCATGCTGCGGTTCTCACAAAAGAAAGCCCAGGCTTTCGCTACTCTGTATACCAACCAAGTCTCTACCATCAATACGAGCTTCTCTACTGGGTGCCAGACACCCCGTGCTACGTACTAGAGATAAAGACAAAACAGAAGGGTCTTACCGCTGTCCCTGTCCTGGACTTGTACCTGCAGCATTACTGTCAGCTCCTCGCTTTCCCTTTGCCCACATAACCATCAGTCACTAAATCTTGCCATATCATCTGAACCCTTTTCTAGTCACACAGCTACCACCCTGGCTCAGACCCTCATCCCCTCCTGCCTACATTATTGCACATCTCCCTGCTTGGTCCAAGTCTCTCCCTACTCCCATTCATCCTCCATAGAGCTACCAGTGAGTTTCCTTAAGAACACAACTGACCACGTCCCTCCCTTGTTCAGTAAACTCCAACAACTCCCTATAGCTTCTCGGATCGAATACAGCTTCCTATTTGGTTTTTAAAGCTCCACCCCAGCGGTTCTCAACCTGTGGGCTATGTTCAATTTAAATACATCCTGCATATCAGATATTTACATTATGAGTCATAACACTAGCAGAATTACAGTTATGAAATAGCAACGAAAATAATTTTACGGTCGAGGGTCACCACAACATGAGGAACTGTATTAAAGGGTCACGGTATTAGGAAGGTTGAGAACCACTGCTCTATACGATCCAGCCCCAACTTCTCATTCCAGCCTCTTCCACCTTGGGACCCAGCTCCACCAGCCTTCTCTCTGTACCTCACAAAGCCCATTCCATCTCCCATCTCCATGACTTCTCACTGGCTCTTCCCCAATCCATGGCATGGACGCTCCTGGCCTCTGCCTCGATGACTCCTTCTCTTCCTTCAAAACACAATTCAGGGTCCTGATCTCAACTGCTACAGAACTTTTCCTCCTCTCATACTGTACATTTACTAGTATTGATTCTCTTTATGTTTCTTCCGTGTGTAAATGCATTTAGTACATAGGCTGCTTGAGAGAATGGACTGCATCATCCATTGTACTTATATCCCCACAGCCCCTGGGACATAGAATACAAGCTTGCTGATTGACTAATCCATCTGACAGCGATCCTAGCCAACATGTTAGAACCCTGTGGCCCCTTCCTCTTCCAACTGCCCCTTTCAGAGAACCAGAGCCTTTGTGGAACCCTTTACTGCCTTTAAGAATAGGTTCAAGCATCACCGTATTCAACAAGCCTTCCCTGATCTCCCTCCAATTTCAAGTACCCTCCTCCATCACCCCCAAACCAGCTTTATAAATGTGTTTATATTCCCTATATACTTATCTATGGATCTGCTTTCTTCTTCCCCCAATCCCCAGAGAACGTATGTTCATTGAGCATGCCATTTTTATCTTTCTGTACACGTAGCAGGTACTTGATCACTTTGGGAAGGGTAAATGAACTGATTATGTCTTTAAAAAAAAACACTGGTTGGTCCAGCCAACAGAGCCATTTCCTTTCTTCCCTAGAGGTCACCTCCCTCCAGGCCAGCAAGCAAAGGGGCAGGACAAAGCACTGGCAACCATCTCGTTCACTGCATCCCTGCCACAGCTTGGCTCCAGCTCAGAGGCAGAGCTATGGTCATTTGTTATCCCTTTTCCCAGCAATTATGTAGCTTGAGCACCATTTGGCTTCATTCACATTCCACGAGACAGCTTCGCCTCTCAAAGGCTGGTCTCCTTTCTCAGAGGGGCCACCGAGTGAGACAGGCCAGGTTCCCTTTCTGTGAAGAGCTCTGAAAAGAAGGTGCCATCAGTTTCCTCAAGTGGCTTCTTGTCTTTTCCTTATGTGACATCATTAAAAGGAAGCTGAAGAAAAACCAGGAACTCATCGGTTTTTATGAACAGACCAGATTTTTGCATTCACTCTGTGGAACCCTTTAATGATGTCATTAAGCCCTTCTAAAAGAAGGGAGTGAGCCAAGTTATTCAGGACAAGTGAGTCAACCTGGCCCAGAGGATCAGGGGGCAATGACAGGTTTTTGCTGTTGGTCTTCAGTGGACCTGATGAAATGGTTGCTAAGAGGATTGAGGGGGGGATGAATCCAAAAACATCTTTCTTGCTGTGCAAACAGATTAGGCAAACTAGGCTCATGGCAGAAGAGAGGTGCCCATCAGCAACGAGACTCCTGCTCCCTGGGTAGAGAGAGCCATGGCCATCTACATGGCCAGCACCCAGCAGCGGTGAGACACTCTTCCAAAGCCAGAATCCAACACAGTATTGGTGAAGCCGACAGAGCACTCAACCTGGAATCAGTATAGCTGGAGCGGCATCCTGAATCTGCTGCCTAAGCTCATGTGACAGACAGTGGATCAATCCATCCATGTGCATTTATTAAACACCTGTTAGGTACAAGGCTTTTGCCTTTGCAAACACGCAACGGTCCCTGATCTCAAGGAGATAACATTCTATACACAGAGACACCCTGCGAGTTCCAGAGTTCCAGAGGTGGGATGGATTGCCCAGGATAACAGAGTTTGTAAGTATTTGAGTCAGGATTTGAACTCATCTTACTGAGTTCAACATTCTTATCTATCATTACTACCTACGAAGGAAACTCTTCAGGACAATAAGTTACAGAGAGAGCTGCTAATCTGACTTGGTAGAGGGTGTTTCCACATCAGAGCTGCAGACTTAAGCCAAACCACATGTCTGGACTCCTTCCCAACTCTAGCCCAAAAAAAGAAAGAAGAAAAAAAAGAAGAAAAAATAGTTTGGAAAGGGAAAACATAAATGTCAAAGAAGGAGCTCCTGATACTCGGACAAAGTGGGCACACCTTTGCCCTCCTACGTGAACCCCCAGAAAAGTTACCCCTGAGAGAAGCACTCTCTATGGGGACACCTCCATTCAAAGCGACAGTTCACGAGCCCCGACCAATGCGGGGTCGTTTTCACTAATCTCCTTCCACATTCTCTCCTACACACACTCACACACAAAAACACAGATCCCCTCCAACAACCACAACTAGATTTCCCTGGGCTCTCCTAATAACGTCTATCTTTTTGCAGTCTTGGTTTATGTCCCTCATTTCTTCAGGGTAATCAAGTTTCCTCCCCATTGGGGGTTAAGGGGGGAGGGCAGAACCACACACAGAGTCTACGTATCCCCCTCCCCACCCCACTGGTCTGCTCCATTAATTCTGGTAATAAGAGACGGAGCCTCCAAGGAAAGGAGGCAAAGGAAAGCTAAATTCAGACCCATCTCAACCCCAGGAACAATTAGGTCCACTTCCAGCTGTAAAAACCCGCCAAATGCTCTTTCCAGCTAAATGCAGGCCCAAGCACTTCCACAGTCATTAGCTCCAGGAAAAGCACCACTAATTTCAGTGGATTTATAAATGAAACCTGCCCGGGTGCATGTTACATAAGTCGCCCCCTCGGTCCCCTGCTTCCTGGGCAACGCTCAGTACCTGGAATCCAGCCACCGGGGACAGGTGATGCAGAGATGCACTCAAAGGCACATTCTCTATTTGTGATGCTATCTCCCACCTCATTACAGCTGGAATAATATAACACGATTTGTGCTCCCTGTTCGAGTCTGACATATTTAATAGATTATTCAATATTGGTTTATCCAGCAATGTCAGGATGACAGCAGCACTTAATGTTAATCAGGGGTTATGCGAACGCATCCATTTTAAGCTTCACGCTGCTCAATGAAATTATCGCAGTTTCAAGACACCATCAATATGTTTTGATCTCTGTGTCAATCGAGTGGGGTTGTTTGTTAATTTCTTCTGCCACCTTCTGCTTTCTGTCGAGGAAAGAGAACAACGGGGAAAAGGAGTCAACCTGTTCCTGTGTGTCTGAGGGGACAATGGGGGCGAGGGCCCCTGAGTAGCACTCTCACGCAAGGGAAGGTCGGAGGCATCCCATCACTTCCTAATTCATCAGACTACCTATTCTAAGAACCATCTAGATTTAGAGTCAGATGACCTGGATTCAAATCCTGCCTCTGACACCCACTGGTATTCCAACATTGCACAAGTCACTTGACTATAAAATCAGGTGGATTAGATCGAAGTCAAAGAGAAGTGGTCATTAAACCATACAAAAGGATCCTTGTGGACTTCATACGGATTTGAGAGAACTAGGTATTAATCTCTATCTTTTATCATATTTTTTATTTGTTTTGTTAAATATTTCTCAATTTCATTTTAATCTTGTCTGGGGCCATAAAAAATGGTTCTTGTGGGCTTCATAGTGATTTTAGAAAACCAGGTATTAATATTATCTACCTTTCATGGTATTGTTATTTATTTTATTAAATACTTCCCAGTTGCTTTTTAATCTGGTTCAAACTACATTTAAGAGTTTTGGGGGCTGTATGGCTCTAGACTTCATTACACACCTCCAAATCTGTTATTCTATGTGAAATCTTCTTGATAGCCAGGACAAATTGGGGAGAAAATGAAGACAGATGGAGCACTGTGGTCTGGGCCCGTCTTGGCCACTGTGTGACCTTGGCCAAAACCCTTTCCCCTTCTGAACTTTCTATTTCTTCATCTATGATACAAGGGGTTAGACCAGATGATTCATAAGAATTGCCTCCCTCTAAACAGTTCTATTAGCATAATAATTGCCAAGTAAAGAGCTGAGCTCATCATAATGTAACCAGGGGAAGAGTTAAGGACAGCTCCATATCAAGACAACACACAAATAAGGCTAAGAGTATTTAACCAAAAGAAGGAAGCAGGTGCCAGGAGGAGGGGTTTCTGCCATGGAATTTTGGAATTGGAAGAGTGATGATTCGGTGGTGCTCTGCTCGCCATGCGGCCTGGTCTAGTGGCTTAACCTCTCCGGCCTTCAGTTTCTTTGATGGAGGAAATGTTTTACATCAACTGACTTGCCAAGTCATCCTTCCAATGGAGTGTGATGGGGCCAGATCAGACGGCCTCTGGGTCCCTTCCATCTTTAAACGGACAATCCTGAGACCTAAGGGGCCACATGCTTCATTTCTCCCTCGCTCCATCAGTCTCACCCCTCCCCGGGTAGGAGGGTCCTATTTTCAGGATGACAACAAAAACAGATGTTTGTGTCATCCTTTAAAATCAACGATGTGATCCAAAGGCTGAATCTCATCTGAGCCTCGGAGCCGCTCCACTGGATGAAGGAGCAAACGGAGGCTTCAAGACTTGAAATGGCTTGCCATGAATGTACTATCACTAACCATCAGAGGCAGGATCTGAATTCAGACCTTTCTGGTTCCGTGTCCCATATCCAATTCAGTACACTACACATCCTCTCAGATTAGAGAGAGAGAGATAGGATTAAAAGATAGAGGCCCCCACACGTCAATAAAAAACTAAGAGGAGAAGACAGACGAGTGAGCACAAGCTTGGTCTTGAGTCTGACACTTAACCTCCATCGGTTTATCAAGAACTCCAACCAGACCCCTAGATTTCACAGGGACTACAGCTCTATTCCCCAAATGTCATCATCCTAGAGCAGGGGTGGGGAATCGGCAGCCTTTTGTCCGAATCCAACTTTTATAGAACCTTCTCCTATTTCACACTCACTACGAGACCCCCCTCTTTATATCAACTCTGGCATACAAACAAGCTCTTCTGATTATATTTTATAGGCCTTTATAAACTCGCCCCGAAGCATCTTTACAGCCTTGTTAGAGATGACTCCTCCTCCCACATTCTGCAATCTGCCAGACGTGCCTTCTCTCTGCCCCTCACATACAATGCTCTCATCTCCCACCTCCGAGCCTTTGCTATGGACAACCCCTCATCAGCTCGAATGCCCTTCTCTCCTTCCTCATCTCAGCCTCATAGAATTCTCCTCTTCCTTCAACATGTAGTGCAAGCATAATTTCCTATGGAAAACTTTCCTGAACCTCCCCATTGCTAAAGCCTTCCTTCCCAAACTATGTCTACTTAACTTTTCTTGCTCATTTCTCTTTCTTCTGTTTATATTTATTCCACATACACATACGTCTTCTCACGCTTTCTGAACTAAGTGTCTCATTTAATGCCCTTGTGTCCCTGCACCTAATACAGGGCCTGGAACGCAGCAAGTATTTGATAAGTGGTTGTTGACTGACTAAATCTAGTTCATAACCAAAATAACTTTCTTTCACAGTATGGAGTCATAAGGGAATTAGCATTAGTCCAAATGTGCATCACTCAGGGAAGAAATATCTCCTGACCAGCCTAGAATGTCACTCCACCTTTCTTTATCAATGCCCTCACATTCCCCCACCCCACTAACTTTTCGTATTCATAATTCACTTTCCAGCTAAGTGTCTGCCACCCAGACTCCGGTCAAAGTCACCTAAGAATCCCAACCAGCTTAGAGAGCCATTTTAGGAAGCCCCCCCCCCACTCCATCGCTGTCTCTATAGGGACACCCCAGCCTTTAAAAAATGCCTCCCTCAACAAAGCCACTCGTCTGGCAAAGCTCTCGGCTTCCCCGAGTCCCAGCTGGGCCCACGGCACTCATCCCAGCAAGTGGGGGCCCTCACTACATCGTTACACAAATCACTTTCCCGACACTTCAGGCCACTTCAGGAAATTATTGACCAGCATCAGGCCTGGCCTGGGTCCTTCCCAGCGTCTTCCGCAGCTGCCTCTTCGCCTGTTAGCCAAAGCCAGGAGGAGAGGGGGGGTGCAGAGGAGGCTCCGGATTGGCAACGCATGGGAGCAGGAATCTGGCCTTCTGCTCCTTGAGGAGGGAGCAGATTGTGCATTCTCTGTACCCACGTCCTCGGCCCTTGATAAATGATTAGCTGGATCATGGGCAAAAATCACTTAACCGCTTTTTCCCCATCACTGACTTTAAACAACAGAAGAGGTATAAAATCACCTTGGCACGGGCCTTCTGGCTTGTTTTTATTAAGAGGACTAAAATTAATAGCTGGCCTTTATATAGTACCTTAAGGCTCACCAAGTATTTCCCAAACATCATTTTGATTGATCCTCAAAACAATTCTGGGAGGTAGGGGCTATTAATCTTCATTTTACAGATAGGGAGACTGAGGCTGAGTGCCTAAGAGACTAACTCAGGGTCACATATTAAATAAGGGTCAGCTAGTATTTAAACCTTGGTCTCTAGGTTCCCAAAGTTAACACCCTCCCCACTATCACTCATTCCAGCGCTGTGAATAAGAGAATTTCCTCAGAAAGCCTCCTATCTGGAGGGCTAAGTCATTGCACCCAAGGAAGCCTCTCTGCCATCTCATGCCAACCAACACTATTTCTGCCACATGGTCAGCACTTAGGGAGTGCAGGACACGCAAGGACCCGCAAAGGAATGAATTGTATTCATCCCTTATACATACTGATGTCCCACTCGCAGTCTCTGTTAGTGTCTGAGGACACGGGGAGAACCCTTCTAGATGTGGCTGCTGAGAAAGAACGTTAGTGAAAGATGATCGTGTATTAGGACACCCACACAACAAAGCAGCAACCTTCAACACCGTTAATGGTTTCCATGAAAAAAAAAAACAGAAAAAGGAAGCAAATCCCAAAAGCAATCAAATGCAGTAAAAAGCCCAGTCTTCGACAGGCTACTGAACAGAAACTCCCAGGAAAATAATTGTGCATTTGACAAGTACAGCTGGGGGAAAAAAGTGGATTGTAAAACTGTTTGGCAGAAAATATGTTTAGACCTGCACCTTACACCAAACACCACAATGAGTACCAAAGAGAAGCATGGGACCTGAATAAAAAAAAGATGGAAGGGGGAAGGGCCCGAGAGAGAGAGAGAGACAGAAACAGAGAGAGACAGAGAGAGAACAAAAAGAGGTTCTTTCATAATTACAAAATGAAAAGAATTCCTCACAAAACATGAGCTATGCAAAAGTGATTAGAAAATATAAAAGAGATAATTTCATTTATTTTTTAAAAAGTCACCTGGCAGCACAGTCTAGAATCGTAAGGAAAATGAGAGAAAAGTAGGAATAATAGGGGACCTAGCACTACAATATTCTGAACTATATTTGGAAGCTTCACCCTAAATATTTTTAAATTGCCTTATTATGAGATGTCTTGTAAGTACAAGGTGGCATGACAACTATTTTTAAGTTTCTCCTCTACAGTCATTCAGTTAAAGGTGTAAAAAGAAAATCTGTGTTTTCCTTCACGCCTCCCAAACTTCCTTTTGAAAATCTAGCAGGTCCCCATTTCAGGCCTTTACGACAGAAAGGTAAAGCAGGTCTGCTTGGTTTGGCAGGATCTCATGATGTGTCCAGAGCAAAGCATCTGTTACTGGTCCACCTCAGAGAGCCAAGAAAAAGCCCAATCTAGACAGGGACCCCACATCAAGGAGGCAGGCACATTTCCCAGTCATAAGAAAGAAGGCAGGTAAGGAAATACAGAGATTGGTTCTATTTTTCAAAGTATAAGTGAAATCCCTTCTCTTCCTCTTCCTTGAGAGGCTTATGTACTTGCACAGGCTTACAGAACCATAATATGCCCTGGTGGGACTTGAACTGAGGTCTCCTAGACACGGAGATTGGGTTTCCATCCATGATACCACACTGTCTCTTGGGACAATGCTAGAGATTATTATTTTCTTTATGTACATAGAGTTCATCTAATGATAGTCTCAGCCTTGGGCGTCACTTCAAAAATAGGTCAAAGACCATGCTGACAAGGCCTCCCTAGAAATGGTGATGCTATTGTAGGTAATGAACAGAAAGAGTTTTCTCCAATGGATGTTTTTCAAGTAAGAAAATGCCAATCATTAATAATCCTTTGGGGGAGTCAATGGTGTTGACATAGATAGAAAGCGAGTCTCCAAGCCTGGAAGCCCTAGGTCCAAGGCCTGTCTGAATCTGACACATAATGGCTATGTGCCACTCATAAATCTCTTTATCTCTCCAAATCAAGAAAATGTAAGTATAAGGCCTGCTTCAGCCAACCCTGGCCTTCTGACAAGGGGACCCCCTGAGTAATTCTCTAAGAGGGAGATGCTGATGTAGCTCCATAGAGAGAAAGTTTCTCACCAGGGGTTCCAAACATCATGATTTCACAGGTTTAGATGAGAAACTAAGAATACAAATCATCATAATCATCTTTTGGAAAATAGTATTATGCAAAGCGAATGGGTTTTTACCCAGCTTTGAATCAGTAAAAGCCCTAAGTTAATAGTTCAGAAAATGGTAGAATTCTCCTAATTCACTCTGCTGGCAATTATCTCCATTCCAGCCATGCCGAACCATCTTTTCCCAGTCTTATCCTGCTTTCTCTTACTCGCAGTCATTTACCTAAGCTGGCTCCCCAACAATCCAAGCCCGGAATGGATCTCTGTCTGATATACTGCTGACATCACTCACTTCCCCTAAAATTCAGCTCAGTTGACACCTTCTACACAAGTCTTCCGTGATTCCCCGAGATGCGAGCAATCTTTCCCTTCCCACTCTCTTCACCCTATGCTTTTGCCCTTCCTTACGCTTGTAACAATTCTAATTCATGTTACAGTTCTCTGTATCTTGTCCAAATTGCTTGTTTTTACAAAAGTAGAAACTGAGAGCCTGAATGACAAAGTCACTTATTTAGGGTCACACAATTAGAAATGAGTAAAGCTCCAAAGAGGACCCAGGTCTCCTAATCCCCGGAGCTTTCCTCCTGGCTTCCAGAGGATCGTTATTTAAGAGCTACAAGAGTTAGATATTAAAGACTGTCCAGTGCACCTTTCTCACCGCACAGATGAGGAAATCAAGGCACTTTAAGGAAACTTTATGTCCAAAAATTATAAATGAATAAAATATCAGAGCTGAGAGTCTGAACCCAGGCCTTCTGACTGTCAGAAAGCACATCTCACTGTATCTTACCAATACAAAACATCCAATAAAACAAGAATTTGGAAAAGAGATAACCCCATCAACTTTTTCTCTGTCCCTGCGTCCAATTGAGGACACACAGGGTGAAAGGGGCTTCTTCCCTCTTATTTTCCCTAATCTTCTTAGCACTATACCTATATGTGGGGCGCAAGGAGGCATCTGAAAGCGGTTGGGACAGGAGAAGGGTGTTATTAGTTAGTTGCCTGGGAATGAACAATCTACAGCTCATTTTTCACCTCCTACTTCAATTCTGGAAGATTTCATAGGAAAGATGGAATTTGAGATAGGCCATGAAAAGTAGCCAAAGAAAAGGGAGGGGGGGATTTTCAAATACCACAGACTGTATGGAAAACAGAAATAAGCCAAAGGTGAGACATGGCTCTTGGGGGCCCATCAATAGGAGACCTGACCCAAAGGGGGATGAGCCCATGGGGTACTTGCTGCACTAAGTAAAAACTGACCTAACTTTATTAGGAACACAAACAGAACTCTAACACACTCTGTACCCAAAACCCACCTCTGGAGTTTATCAATGAAAGGAGCAGCCCCAAGCCCAGAGTTTTTACAGACACAGTGGGAGATGGATGTGGGAGGAAGAGGGGGAAAGACAGGAGGGCGGGCAGGAGGAAGAAAGGAAGGAAGGAAGGATTAGTCTTTGCCAGGGAGAATTTTAACCCAACAGCTCCTGGCCCTAATTCCCTTCCTTGGCATAGCAAGCCAAGTTCCCAAGATGAGAACAAAGGAGGGGCTTTCCAGAGTTAATTGATGGTTAAGAATTGCATATTAACCCTCCACGGAAGTACACGTCTCCCCTTAAATGCCTATTTCCTCCCAGAATCATGTACATGCTGGTTTAAAGAAAAAAAGCCCCAAAACTATACTTCCTAGAGTCATACACTCATGGCCAAAAGGGACTTTAATGGTCAACTTCTCCAACCCTCTCATTGTACAGATGAGGAAACTGAGGTTCTCAAAGGTTAAATGCCTTTCCCAAGGTCCCATATAGTAAAGTAACAGAGAAACTCCAGACCCAAGTGTTGAGACATCAAAAGTCATTCCTCTGTATCAGACATTTACTGGCGTATTGGTGCAAGCACTGACCTTGGGTTCAAATCTAGGACCATGAGACATAACAGACACTTCAGAAATGCTCCAAATGACTGATGGACGTCCCCTGCAACCCCAAACTGGGTAATATGCAGAACCAATATATTCTCCTCGATTCCAGTAGCAGAAGTGGATGATTCGGTGCCAAGACTCCAGCTTCCACAGGGCTTGTTAACCAACTACAGGTATGAGAATAAGAAGAGGCAACAGGCAGACACGACCCCATCACCCCCCCCCCCAGCCCAGGCCAAGGTCTCGAATAGACAATATTGGTAAAAATCAAGGTTTTAGCCACAGTTGACACGACTGCTTCCTAGGTACATGATCATCATTTCTAATTATAATTTAGTTGGCACCAGCCACTCAATGATTTCAACTTTTAACTCCTCGGTCTTCCATTCTCCTTTCTTGTAAAAGAGCTAATGATCTGGAAACAAACACTTGAAGCCACTGGGGAGGGCATCTCCAATTTTCTATTACAGGGTAGAGGAGATTTCAAAAAAAGAAATAATCATTTTGTTCTGTGAACAATCACAAATGGAAGCAAGGATGCAACGAGCAAACAAAAACCACTGGATTTCACATCAGAGGAGCTGGGTTCAGATCCCACTTTCCCCTCATGCTGTCTGTGCATCACTCTGGCTGGCTCTCAGTCTCCTCAATAGCAAGGGTGCTACCCTAAAGCTGGCAGGGACCTTAAAGAGCTTCTAATTCAATCTTCTCATTTTGGAGACCTGAAGAAATGAAATGTCTTATGCAAGAGTAGGGACCACCAAATCCAAGCCTCAGACACTTACTAGCTGTGTGACCCTGGGCCAGTCACTTACCCTTGTTTGTCTCAGTTCCTTCATCTGTCTTTCTTTTTTAAAAATTTTTTGGGAGGGGGGAAGGCAAGGCAATAGGGCTTAAGTGACTTGTCCAAGGTCACACAGCTAGCAACTGTGTCAAGTGTCTGAGGCTGGATTTGAACTCAGGTCCTCCTGACTTCAGGGTCAGTGGTCTATTCACTGGGCCACCTAGCCACCCTCTTCTCCTTTTGTTTCACCAGAAAGCTAACCTTTGCGACAAAGAAAATAATAGTCAGCATTTATATAGCATTTCCATTCAGCTCATCTGGTCCTCACAAGAGCCTGGGGAGGGGGGTGGAGCTGATAATATTATCTTCATCTTACAAATGAGGAAACTGAGGCAGAGGTGAGGAGGGGCACCAAAGAGCCAGTAAGTGTCTAAGGCTGGATTTGAACCCAGCAGAGAGGTAGAGGAAGGGGGAAGGGCAGAGAAAGGGAAAAGAGAGATGGAGGAAGAGAGATGAAGGGAGGGAGAGAGGGAGAAGGGAAGAGAGGGAGAGAAAGAGAGAGGGAGAAAAAGAGAAAGAGGAGAGAGAAAGGATGGGGGGAAAAGAGAGATGGAGGGAGGAGGAGAGGGGGAGGAAGAGAGAGACAGAAGAGAGAAGGAAGGAGGGAAGAAGGAGAGAGAGAGAGAGAGGGAGAAAGAGAGAATGAAGAGGGGGAGGGAAGGGGAAAGAGAAGGGGAAAGAGGGAGAGAGGGAGAGAGGAAAGGAGAAGAGAGAGAGAGGAAAGAGAAGGCTGAAGGGAGGGGATGAGGGAAGAAGAAGGGGGAGCAGAAAGAGGAGGGTTTCTACCCAAACATTCAAGGCAGGCAGGATGCAGGGAGTGACATTTTCTGGTTTGGCTCTAGGTGCCCCAGCTGACACAGTGCCTAAATTGGGATGTGAGTCACCAGCTAGCACCCTGCCAGACGAGGAGATGAGAAATGGCATGTGAGGACCAAGCCGTCCAAGGATGGCATTCTGGTCTTGCCCCAGGCCCCTTTTATACCAGAGCGAAGAATGAAAGCAAAAACACCACAACCTTGTCAAAATCAAAAGGCACGAAAATTATTTTTAGGAGCAAGAAGAAGCCACTGGATGCTCTGCTCTGGCTTTTAGCAAGCAAAGAACCTGCCAACCAACATTTCTAACTCCTTTAAGAAATTTTCCAGATCACATCACTGGAGGGATTATTCCACTGCCTCAATAGGAAACCACAGAATCAATTCTCACTAGAGAATAGGCTGACCGTTTATACAGGCTCCAAGGCACAGAGAACTCTCAAAGGCAGCCGGCTCCTAAAAACACCGAGTGCCAGGGTTTTTCAGCATTAGACAGCGATCACGTCTGACACTCAGAAGCACAAGCCTGGCAGGCCCAGCTGTTCCCATCCCCACCTACGTAGGGAAGGTAACCTAGCACTTTACTGGCTCAAACTCAAGGCCTGGCCGTACAGAAAAAGGAGGTCGTGGAGGCAGAGCCCAGAGGTGAGGAGGGGGCCCACAGTGCAAACCACACATAAACACCCCCTACTTAAGAAGAGCCCTTCAAAAGAGGCTGAATAATGAGGGAAGGGAGGGAGCTCTGAAGGCTGGGCCTGCGATCAAAGTGAGCAAGGACTGTCCAATTAATTAAGCCTCTGTGCTCCTCAGTTAATACCTAGCCAAAACCTATGATGCCATGAGGCCATCTGGTGGGACAGAGGAGTCTCTGGTGTCGATCTGAGCATCACTCCAACATGACTGTATAATAATAATATTCCAATTCAGACCAACTAAGACATGCTCACTGCCTACTGTGTATGGGGCACTAGGGCAAATGCACGCTTCAGATAAGACGCGTTGCCCGCAATGGGTGAAATAATGTGGCGTCCTGCCCCCCACACCCCGGCATCTCTTCCAGACCTCATTTTCTTCATCTGCAAGCTGAGAATAATAATACCTAGACCAATTATATCCCAAGGCCATTGTGAGGTTCAGATGAAATCATGGATAAAAACAACCAGCATTAGCTACTATTACTACCACTACCACTACTACCACTATCACTACTACTACTACTACTACTACTACTACTACTACTACTACTACAACTATCACTGCTACCACTACTACTGCTACTACAACTACTACTACTATTACCATTACTAATATTGTTACTACTATTAATATTATTGCTATAACTACTTTATTATCACTATTACTATCATTATTGCTATATTACTAATATTAGGATTATTGTTGCTGATGCTACAACTAGTAGCAACAATCAGTTGTACAACTACTACTAATATAATTGCTACTAAAATTCTTACTTTTATTATTAGTACTCCTATGATTACTGTCACTATCACTACAACTATTATATCACTACTATTACTACCACTACTGTTACTGTCACTATCACTGACACATAATCATTATTAAATTTATTACTGACGCTATTACTATTAATACGATTACTATTATTTTTAGTTTTTAGTTTAGTATTTTAGTTTATTTTTATTTAAGTTTTTTTATTTTGGTTTAGTATTTAGTATTACTATTATTAGTAGTACTGTTACTATTACTGCTGCTATTACTATTATATTAATAACAGTAATATTACCACCACTATTGCTATTATTACTATATTATCATTAGAGTTGTTATTGTTGATACTGTTGCTGTTAGTATAATTACTATGATTATGTTTACTCTTATTACTGCTATACTTTCACTATCGCTATCGTTAGTAGCACTATTACTCTATTATTACTACACTAATGCTATTGCTACTGTTACTAGTGCTCTTACTATTATTGCTACTGTTACTAGTGCTCTATTATTGCTACTGTTACTAGTGCTCTTACTATTATTGCTACTGTTACTAGTGCTCTTACTATTGTTGCTACTGTTACTGGTGCTCTTACTGTTGTTGCTACTGTTACTGGTGCTCTTACTGTTGTTGCTACTGTTACTGGTGCTTACTGTTGTTGCTATTGTTACTGGTGCTCTTACTGTTGTTGCTATTGTTACTGGTGCTCTTACTGTTGTTGCTACTGTTACTGGTGCTCTTACTATTATTGCTACTGTTACTAGTGCTCTTACTGTTGTTGCTACTGTTACTGGTGCTCTTACTGTTGTTGCTACTGTTACTGGTGCTCTTACTGTTGTTGCTACTGTTACTGGTGCTCTTACTGTTGTTGCTACTGTTACTGGTGCTCTTACTGTTGTTGCTGCTGCTACTGTTACTAGTGTCATTGCTACATTACTGTTATCATAACAATGCCTATTGTCGATACTATCACTATGAATATAATTACTGTTACTTCTACTTTTATTATTAGCACTGTTGTTATCCTTACTACTGTATCAGTGCTACCACTACTACTATTAACAGCAGTACTATTAGTGCCACCACTATCCTATCACCACTACTATCCACTACAAAGTAGCAGCAGCAGTGCTATTGTTACCTCTATTACTACTGCCATCGTTCTACCACTACTATTACTAGTAATGGTACTATTATTAATCATCATAATTATATTTTATATTAACATTACTATATTTTCACACTTATTACTACTACCATTTTACCAATACTATTACTAGTGACAGAACTATTATTAATCATCATAATTATGTTTTATATTGCTATATATTCACTTATTACTACTACCATCTTACCAATACTACTAGTAATAGTAGTATTATTAATCATCATAATTATTATATTAATATTACTATGTTATCACTTTTATTGCTACCACCATTTTACTAATACTATTACTAGTAATAGAACTATCATTAATCATCATAATTATATTTTATATTAATATTACTTTATTTTCACTTTTATTACTACCACCATCTTACCAATACTATTACTAGCAGGAATAGTATCACTGCCAGGGTTACCACTATTAATACTAACAACGCTATAATGACGATCGTCATCATCGCCACCACTACCTCAATGCCTACATCCAGCTGACAGCATTTCAGGTGGTAACGATCAGTTCTGGGGCCAGCCCCCAAACTCCCCTCTTGCAGATCTGTAGGGTTCTGCAGGATCCTGGACCCAGAGTTGGAAGGGACAGTAGAGAATACTTCACCACTGAGCCTTGAGGGTGAAATGAGACAAAGGATGAAGCGCAGGATGAAGTCGGCTTCATTACCGTTACCTTTACAGTAACGACTGCTATTGTTCTCAGCATCCTTGCCATGTGCTCAGATTGCTGAACGATGCCCTTCTAGGCAGGGCCAAAGCACATGAGTGTGTTTTTAGCTAAATTGAAAGGCGGGGTAAAAGAAAACCAACAGCCTTCATGTGGTTCTCCTCGAATCTCTTTTCCCCAAGGCACTTAAGAAAAAAAAAAAAGCACACCAAAACCTGATGAGTGGAATGTTAAACAAAACATACCGGAATAAAAATAAGGCGGATGCTGCCCGTGTCAACATCTCAGTGAAATTGATATTCAGCTGAAATCTATTGTGCATAACCCATTTCTCTCTCAAAATAAATCAAAAGAATCAAATTCAATTCCAGGGGAGGATACAGAAATGATAACTGACAAAAATCTGCCCAAATGGAATCTCATATGTCAAATGAAATTCCAGAGAGAAAGGCAAATGATTATGTAAATAAAAAGGGCAGAAAAATCACAGGCCACCCTACCCACACAGCACTGGCATCTCCATCAGGAGCACAGAGGACAGCCACCACCGGACGTACACCAGTAACCGGCTGTAAGCCCCCTGAGGTCAGGCACGGGGGTCATATTGAAGGTCTGCACCCCCCCCCCAAATACAGTGTCGTATACAGTAGGTGCTCATAATTCCCAGACCCTTAGCGCGGCGTCTGTCATCCAATACAATCCCTCCCTACCTGGTCATGATATCTGCACACCCCGAACCGACACGTGGTTTCCTGGATCCTAATTTCTATTTGCCGATGCTAGGACAAACAATGTGGGGGAAAAAACCAGATGCCTTCCTTCCCAGAGATGGAAATGCTGCAGCCATCTCTCCCATCCCTATCTTTCCTCCAGAGGAGGGTCTATCTTTAGCTTTTTCTTCCCATCGACTTATGAGATGCTTGCCACAGCTCAGAAGGCTATCAATATTTAGCTTGCTAGAAGGAGGCAGGGGCTCAGTATTCCCAGCACGGGTATCTACACACACACACAAACACACACTCTCTCTCTCTCTCTCTCTCTCTTACTCACTCACTCTCACTCTCTCTCTCCCTCTCTGTCTCTCTCTGTCTCTCATTCTAGGTTTCTGCATTCTAGCTGGAGACCTTTTTTTTTTTCAGAAATTCTGAGAAATGACAAAATTCCCCTTTCCCAACAGAGAAAAGCTTCTTTCCTCGACCTCCAACCCAGCCAGAGCCTTAGGGATGGCTTGAGGGAACTTTACTAAGAGAGAGCCCATGCAATCATTAACCACCACTCATTGGAAATAAAAGGACAAGTTAAAAATGATGTGGTCCCTTCTCTCAAGAAATTTGTACATCTCAAGGTTTTTAGAGGCAGGATAGCAGATAGAGAGGGGAACCTGAGATCAGGAAAACCTAGGCTCAAATTCTTCCTCAGATGCCAGCTGTGTGAACTTGGACAAGTCACTTAACTGAGGCAGGCAGGAGTTTTCTCAGTAAAATGGGATGAAAATTGCATCTATCTGACAGGTGTGTGCTAAGGAACACGGGTATTAACGTATGTCAAAGGCACTGCAAACCTTAAAGTTCCACAGAAATGCCAATTATCATCATGATGACTTCAGAGATGCCAGGCAACATCTTGTCAAACCAGAGCAAAGAAGGGCCCTCTGTCCAAGAGGAAGACGGGGAGATCTCTGACTCCGCATCTCTCTGCTCCACGAGTCAGGGGGAGTCACAGCAAGTTAATGAGACGGCTGTGGCTGGTCCCCATTTGTGAGGCTGGGTCAAACGATGCTAACCCAGGCAGGCAGTCCTGCACCCCAGCTGGATTCTGTCTTTCAGGCTCCCCTCTGCTCTCCTCTCCTCTGACTTCCCTCCCCCCCCCGCTGCCCACCCCTCTTTACATTCTTACACAAGGCAGCCAGCTGCCTTGTGCTGGGTCCCATCCAGGCCTGCCCTCCCAGGAAGCCCTTCATTCACTCAAAGGATCATTACTGGCCATGCTCCAAGTCCAGGACCTTTCTGTGACCCCTTTGTCCCCCACTAACCCTTCAATGCTGTGTGTCCATTCATTCCCTCAGGAACCTGGGTTTTTTAAGCCAGGACTAATCTGACAAACTAATTAGAACTACCAATCAATCAAGCAGCATCTATTAAATGCCTAGTCATAGACAGAGTTCTTTTAAAATTATTATTATTCTTTGTCTACGTATCCCTGACACCCAGCACAAAGTAGGAGTTTAATAAATGCTAGCTGACCGACTGATGATTACCATATGCTGGGCACTGGGGGGGGGGTCCAAAGGCAAAAAAAAACAACAATCCATGATCCCATGGAGTTTACCTTTTACCATGGGAGACAACATATACAAAAATAAATATATAGAATAAAGGAAAATGTCATGGTTAAGAGATGTAAAGCCGGGAAAGGACTATGGACATCACAGTGTCCAAGCCCCTCATTCCACATTACACACACATGCACACATGTATGCACATGCGCACACACGTGTGCACACATGCACAAGCACACACATGCACAAGCACACATATGAGAAGATACATGTCTTGGTCAAAATCAAAATAAACATTTAGTAGCAGAGTTAGGGTCTGAATACAGATGTCAGCCCTCTGTCCACTACATCACGCTTTATCCTAATAAAGGCATGAGTGATAAGGACCGGGGGGAGGGAGGGGACAATAAATTCATGGAGATCCAGGATACAAGTAAGTCACTAACAGAAGCCAGACCTAATCCCAACTATCCCCAGATACCATCAGGTCTCAGAGCCACGAGGGATTTTAACTAGTGGTTCACTTTGCAGATGAGAAAACTGAGGCAGAGGTGATTCAAGCAGTAAGTGTGAAAAGCAGGACCTGAGCCCCCTTTGTCTCTGCCTCCCTACCCCACAACACAACACGCCTCTCATAATTTAATAACTATTTCATCATAAGTGAGGTCATTTCTCGGGGCAAAGCCACCATATGAGTTTTAACACTCTGTTGGCTTTACCACAAAGACCACAAAATCTGTTCATTAATAATGAGCCGGGGGGGGGGGGGAAGGTAAGGTTCACTGAATCTTGTTCTTGTTTCTTTATTTCTGCCTGATTCTTCTACTTTCATTTAATCTGGTTTCTTCTCCTTTGGCACAACCTTCTTTTAAATAGTGACGCGGACCCACCGGCCTGTGTTGCTCACTTTTGCTCACCCACACATGTGGCTTCTTCCACCGGGGATCATCCACAGGAGAAGCTTAAAGCCCAGCTGAAAGCTTCACGCCACCCACAGGGAAATGTGGCCAAGAATAACACCTGGTCCCCAGGTGCTGGGGTCTCTGAATTTTTTAATATGTTGATAACTGTATCAATAGAATTGGTTTCCTGTTTAACCATTTACATTTTATTTCATGCACTTAAAACATGCATAAAAATGGGATTCCGGGAAAAGCCTTCCCCAGACTGCCAATGGCCTCTCTAGAGTCCCTGTAACTCAAAATCCATATGTGGTCAGGTGTTTTTAAGTGTGAAATGTTCTTGAATTATCTTTGCCTCAGCTCCTTGTACTGTGGGGCATAACTCATGTTGGACAATTTTTCTTCAGGGTCACTAGGGGCTTTGTACTGGTGACGGCTCATCTGAACCTTGCAGCAGCCCAGGAAAGTGGGACCCTGCAAGTATGACTGTGTCCTCATGTCAGAGTCAAGGACACTCAGTAAACTACGAGCACACGATAAGTTTCTTATAGAAACAACAGGAACAGCAGTAGAAACTCTCGCTTGGGTCTGTTAAATAAACTTGGCAGCCTCCTGTCTGATTTCAGGCCACCAGAGGTACCTGGAAAGCCCAGGACAGGAGGCAGGGCCTACTAATGAGCTTGTAGCCAATCAATTCAGTCAGCTTTCTTTCTATCTTAAAAGTCTTCCCGAAAACCATCAAAAAACCGACGGCAAAAACAGAGGTAGAAGGAATGTTACAGAAAAAGCACAGTCTCCTTTGGCTGGAGACAGGGAAACAGCCTGCAGCTGCTACAGAGAGAATGGGCAGACTCAAGGAGAAGAGCCTCACCCTGTCCCTCCACAAGTAACTGATGCAACGTCAAGCACACACCTCATGAGGAGTCAATCCGGACTTGCTCTCCATGGTCCAAGACCCTGCTTGAATTCCCAACTATTTCCCCAAATAATTTCCAGTCAGAATGCTTACCTCCTTGGACAGAGTGTCGGTCAATCACTAAGCATTTATCAAGTGCCTACTATGTACCAGGCACTTGGCCGAGTGCTGCCCCGAGTCACAGGTCACTTTAAAATAGAACAGAATAGACGGTAGTTTCTGGGTGTAACGAGGTAAAGGCATCTCAAGCAGAAGTGCTTTCATTTTTACAGCTGTATCCACCAGGCTCAGCACCTAGTAGGAGCTTAATCAACATTTCTGATGAAGTCTAATGGCACACAGTAGGCATTTACTTCTGATTAATGCTAATGGCACATAGTAGGGGCTTAACCATCATTTCCGGTTTAGTCTAATGGCACCTAGTAGGTGCTTAATAAACACTTCTGATTAATTCTAAGGGCACATAGTAGGTGCTTAATAAACACTTCTGATGAATTCTAATGGCACACAGTAGGTACTTAGTAAACATTTCTGATTAATTCTAATGGCACCTTGTAGGTGCTTAATAAACATTTCTGATT
The DNA here is from genome assembly GCA_028646575.1 of Pseudocheirus occidentalis. NCBI lineage: Eukaryota > Metazoa > Chordata > Mammalia > Diprotodontia > Pseudocheiridae > Pseudocheirus > Pseudocheirus occidentalis. The sequence goes on from CM053593.1 coordinate 371,343,582, forward strand.
AATTCTAAGGGCACATAGTAGGTGCTTAATAAATACTTCTGATTAATTCTAATGGCACACAGTAGGTACTTAGCAAACATTTCTGATTAATTCTAATGGCACCTTGTAGGTGCTTAGTAAACATTTCTGATTAATTCTAAGGGCACATAGTAGGTGCTTAATAAACACTTCTGATGAATTCTAATGGCACACAGTAGGTACTTAGCAAACATTTCTGATTAATTCTAATGGCACCTTGTAGGTGCTTAATCATTATTTCTGGTTGAGTCAAATGTACACAGGAGGTGCTTAATAAATGCCTGCTGACATGAATAATCCATTCCAGCATGGAGTCAGGAGAGAAGAGAAAACACGTTGGGGAGGCAGCTGTTCTATACTTTGTTTGTGTCATGGGTTCCTTGGGCAGTTTGGGGAAGTTCTTCCAGTCCTTTTAAAATATATAAAATTATATAAAAATATAAAATATATAAAAACATACAGGATAACCAAGGAAACCAACTGTACTGAGATATAGTTGCCCAGATCTCTTTTTAAACAAGTTCGCAGACTCTGAGTGACAAACTCCTGGTCTAAGAGCAGGAGCATGGAATATGGAGACACGGGGCTTGGGTGTCCACTTCCAGCTCTCAGGGTCTCTATCTCCTCAGCTGTATGGCCTGCAAGGCCCGCCTACAAGCTCTGGAGCTCTAGCTCTATGACCCCAAGAACTTGGCTTCTCCTCCTCCACCACAGACTATTGGACACTGATAGGAGTGACTGTCTTTCCTTCCACAAACAAAGGAAAAAAGCCATCTAGAAGGCCCACTTTCCTGTGAGTCACAGACAGCACCACCTTAGCTCAAGTTCTCTCTCATCTAGACTCCTTCCTGGGCCTCCTCACCTCTGATCTCTCCCCATGACCATCCATCATCCACAGAGGTACCAAATGAGCCTTCTTAAACACAAGCCTGGCCACGTCACTCCCCTCCTCCACAGACTAAATATCAACTCCTCCTATTGGCTTCAAAGCCCTTCACAACCTGGGCCCAAGCTACCTTTCCAGCCTTGTTATATAGAAGGCCAAACCAGGCTTCTCTCTGCTGCGACACAGGGTGCATCGTCCTGACCTTTCAACAGACCGGGAACGCCCTCCCACCTCTCCAAATCCCTCTCTTCCTTCAAGATGCAGCTTTTCTGATTTCCCCAAATGCCAACATCCCCTCTCCTTAACTACCTTATATATTGAAATACTTAGCATTTATGCTGTGTATGTACACACAACCCAAGAGTCTATGTGTATACACATGGATGTGCCAGAAGTCTTAGAGCACTGGTAAGCTTTTAGTAACAGAAGACTGTACAGAAACTTCAGGGCAGGGGTGAGAGACAGAGATAGACACGCACACACACACACACACACACACACACACAGAGACAGAGAGAAAGAGACAGAGACGTTACCAGCTCTTAGACAACGGGGATTCTTTCATATATCTGTCATCGTAGCCTTAGCACATTACCTAGTACACAGCAGGTGCTTAATAAATGCTTTTTGATTCCTCATTGCAGAGCAAGAGGATATTTGTGAGACTGGTCACTTATACAACCTTTTTGGATTCACCCACCTCACACCACATAAGGGAGGAGTCTCAACTCCTGCTCCTTCTTTTAACCTAATAATTACACTGATCAAATATGTTGCCAGCAAGATTTTGACCTTAAATGCCGAGCACAGAAAGCATCAATCCAAAGCCTTAAACTGGTCCTTCTATTGGCAAACCCATTCAGGGGCAGTTATTCACAGTATCTAGTTCAGAAATCAGACACACAGTTAGCTAAAGATTGATCGGCGTTTACAAGAAAGAAGAAAAAGACTAATTCTTACATTATTCCTGGCTCCACAAGTGACAGCCCTGGCAGAGATCCTTGACAAGGGGCCCAGAGAGACTCGAGGCCCCATCTGCCCGACAGGAAGCCTGGGCAGGACAACGGCATGTTCAAGCTGGGCTTCTGCCCACTTGGGAGATTGGCAGAAGTCTCCAGAGGAGCATGGCATGAACCAGGCAGCCCCACTCTTCCAACATGTCCAGAACATGGTCTCAAGGAAAGGCACCATTCTGAGGGGCAGTGACCTAGGCTGCGGTACACGTGGCAAGGAACCAAGTACCTCCTTGATGTGACACAGCAATGCTCATTTGTTCATGAACCAATTCAGAGGGCAGACCAAAGACACACACACACAACTATAGTCCACATTCATTTCTTTAACAGACAACTAAAACCAACAATAACAATGACTATTATCTAAAAATTCTTTTAAGGTTTACAAAGCACTTCAGAGACCTTATTTCCTTTGATCCTCAAAACAACTCAATGAGGCATGCACTCTTATTATTCCAATTAGTCTGATAAAAAAAAGAATGAGTCTGTGAGAAATTAATTAACCTACCAATAATCTCATCCTGAGGCAGGATAAGAACCCAGGTCTTTCTAATTTCTAGTCCAATACCTAGTGCCTCGACGCCGCTCAAAAATTATGATATTTGGAAAAAGCTCTACACGCCATCTGGAAAGGTATTTGAAAAATATTTGGGAAGGACTACCCATACATCATCACGCCGTTTGTTCCTCCCAACATATATTCAGCACTTAATAAATGTTTATCGGCTAAATGACAATGAGGAAGTCCCTGTAGACAGCATGATCTCTATTTTACAGATAAGAAAAGCTCAGAAAATGAAGAGAAATTCCAGAATCACAAAGCTAGTAGGTGTCACTGGCAAAATTCAAATTCAGATCTTTCTAACCTTGTAAATCTTTTCACCGCACCTCTTTGGTAGCCGCTCCAAGTAGAAACCAGGGCTAAATAAACCCACAGGGAGGAGGGAAGGAAGCCTTCTCTAGAAGCTCAATGACAGATTAACTCTTTATTTGATCTGCCACAGTCTCACCCCAGCGTTCATTCATGTACAAACTATTCCACCAGGGCTCAACGGAATATAATTTTTGGCTTATCAACCCCAAAAGCCAACTGGATCCTCTCTCCAGTATCAGAATGCTTATGCCCACCATCCATCAACCATCCACATTGAAAAGAAATTCCAGGGGCCACCTGCCTTCAGCAGCCTTCCACTGACCTGAGTGTCAGGAGTCCAGAGCTCAAATGATAACACCAGCAAGGCAGTTATATGACCTAGAACACAGTATGACCAGTTCTCTGAGCCTTGGTTCCCTGGTCTGTACATCTGTATTCTGGATCTGAAAGCAGGTCTTCCCGACCTCAAGACCTAAACTCTACCCACTATGCCACCTACTTGACTCTCGATCTGTAAATATGATCAAACGCCATAAAGTCTGCAAATAGAACAGAGTTCTTATGAATAATGAAGGTGTTGGATGTAACAATACCAGATGCAGCAAGAGTTGGACAATCATTTAAGGTGAATTTCAGTATGGGCAAATGTCAAGTATACAAAGGTTCAAAAAATAGAACATCAAAGTATGGATAGGGTGCAGCTAGGTGGTGAAGTGAATAGAGCTCTGGCTTGGGAATCAGGAGGACTTGAGTTCAAATCCAGCCTCAGGCACTTAACACTTACTCGCTGTGTGACCTTGGGCAAGTCACTTAACCCCAACTGCCCTACCTCTCCCTAGGGCAGCTAAGTGAATAGAGTATCACAGAGCACCAGTCCTGGAGTCAGGAGGACCTGAGTTCAAATCCAATCTCAGAAGCTTGACACACTTACTAGCCGAATGAGTTTGGGCAAGTCACTTAACCCTAATTGCCCTCCAAAAAGCAAAAAAAAAAATTATATATACATACACACACACACGCACACACACATATATATACATACATATATATATATATATATATATATATATACACACACACATACACACACATATACACATACACACACAGGGATAGTATAGAACACATATTCATCTTTCTCTTCCCAAAAAGGATCTGAGCTTACTTTCTGCTCAAGAAGAGATATGAAAATGGGGGTGGAAGAGTTAATGGAATCTTAGTCCATGCACCCTGAGAGGGGCTTAGGACCTTGGACCCAGGAGGCCACACTCCTAAGCATTCTGTTTTTGGAGTCTGCTGGGTTAAACCACAAGGCGGGTATTGGATTAAGTCTCAGAAACACATTATAGGAAGGACACTGACAAATTTGAACCTCTCCAGAGTGAGGTGAGGGTGCTAGAGACCATGCCATGAGAGGATCAACCAAATGAACTGAGAATATTTAAGTTGGAGTGAGTAAGGGAGATTGACTTGAAACATGGTAACGTTCCAAGTCTCTTAAGAGCTGTCCTATGAAACAGGGATTAGAATGATCTGTGTGGGCCCCGAAAGCACATCAAATGCAGATGTATTATAGAGAAATTATACTATAGAAGAAAAAGTCCCCTGGGGCCTCAGTCTAAGGAATAACTTTCTAACCATCCCTGGGAATGGATCTCTACCAATCAGGAATCCAAAAAAGCAATGGATTTTCTCACGTTGGAGCGCATTTCCCCTCACTGGAGAGCTTCAGACAAAAGTTGTCAGGAATATTGTGGAGGGGATTCCCCAATGGGGCAGGAGGTAGGATTAGATGGCCTTTAAGCCAAATCCCTTGTACAAACACTAGGGCCTGGCTAGAGTAAGATGCTCTTATGTGCCTATGATCTCTGCTAATTTTGAAAAGAAAAGGAATCTCTTTCAATTATAGTCGTGTTTATTCAGAAACATTCCTTTCCTCCAGGTCAGAGTGATAGGAAGTAATTTTTTTCAAACCAACTTACTCATGAAAATACCAGGAGACTCAGTCTTGGGGAGAAAGGGACATTTTTAGACAGATCTCCATGGGGTTAAATCTGACCTGGTACCAAGGAATGAAGTGAAGTAGAGTTAAGTACACTGAAAGCTATTAAATGTTATAGAAATAAAAGCTACTGTTGTTATAGAAGTATCACACGATGAATGGAATCCAGAAGACCTGTGACCTGTGTTCAAGACTCGCCTCTGTTTTGTTTTTTTTTGTTGTTGTTGTTGTTTGGCTTTTTGGAGGGCAGTTGGGGTTAAGTGACTTGCCCAAGGTCACACGGCTAGTTTTTTTGTGTTAAGTGTCTGAGGCCGGATTTGAACTCAGGTACTCCTGACTCCAGGGCCGGTGCTCTATTCACTGCGCCACCTAGCCGCCCCCAAGACTCGCCTCTGACACACAAAACCGTGTGGCTCCCTGAAAGTCGAATGAACTCCTGGTGCCTTGGGTTACTCTTTTAAGACACAGCTGAATTAGTAAGGGTGTCTCCTCATACCGAGTCACTTTTCTGTATCAGTGAAGTCACAAGTCCAAACCATCCAAAAATTCACATCTGCTGGTCTTCCCTCAGACAGTGGCCACAGAGCAAAGGACAAGCTCTTAAGCATGCAGAGATAATGGCCAGTGCTCGTTAGGGTACTGTGTGAGAGATACAGATCTAATATTCTTTAAATTGAATGACATTTTAAGTTCAGGTGGGACAGACATCTGCCTTAGCAGCTAAAAGCTGCCAGGGTTTCGCTCTTCACAATACACCAGCAAAAACAACTTCCTGATCCTTTAGAGCAGTGGTTCTCAACCTTCCTAGTGCTGCAACCCTTTAATACAGTTCCTCATGTTGTGGTGACCCCCGACCATAACATTATTTTCGTTGCTACTCCCTAACTGTAGTTTTGCTACGGTTATGAATCATAATGTAAATATCTGATGTGCAGGATGAATTTTCATTGTTACAAACTGAACATAATGCACAGGTTGAGAACCACTGCCTTAGATTTTTCTGTGAAGCCTCCCAAGGAGGGCCCACAAGCCAGTGTGTGAACAGCTACAAAGGTGCTTACATGTGTCCTTACAATATATCTTTAGCCTACCACAGAGCCTGATTTTCTGATTACCTATAGTTCCTGTTACCTAGGAAAATGATCTACGTTTCTATCCCTAGTCTTACAGGGGCAGCTACATGGTACAGTGGATTGAGCACCTAAACCCAGGAAGACCCAAATTCAAATCTGGCCTCAGACACTTACTAGCTGTGTGACCCTGGGTGACTCACTTAACCTTGTCTGCCTCAGTCTCCTCATCTGTAAAATGAGCTGGAGAGGAAATTGCACACCACTCCAATTTCTCTGCCAAGTAACTGCCAAATGGGGTCACAAACAGACAGACACAACTGAACGACAATAATTATTCCTATTACCCAGGATAGGTAACAGGATAATTCCTATTACCAAGAGAAGGAGGTTGGTACACCTGAAATATCAGATTTGGAATCACAATTAAATCACACCTCTAATGTCCCCTACTCATGTGACCTATCACGTAACATCATCTGTGCAATGAGAGGGTCAGGCTCAGTACCCCCTAAATCAGGGGCTGGTGCTCCTGATGCATTAATGGCTGTATTTCAATATCATTGGCTAGCTTTGTCGTCCTGTGTTTTATGCCTTTAAAAACATGGCTCTGAGAAGGGGTCCACAGGCTTCCTCTGAGATGAAGCAACCTCCCCAAGATCACACAGGTTGCAGTTAGGGCACAGGTCACAGACTCCTGTATTTACAGTTCAAAGGTCCCTCATTTACAAAGAAAGTGAGGTCCAAGGAGACAAAAGGATCTGCCCAAACGCCAGGCTCAGAGTTGGAAAGGCACCACACCCATTTTAAGGTAAGAAAACTGAGGCCCCAGGAGGAAGTGAATTGCCCAAAAGCACCCGAGCAGGGGCTGGGCTAGGATGTGAATCCAGGGTCTGTGATTCCAAATTCCACGCCTCTTCCCCCATGCCAGGGCACATAACCCTGGTTATGTAAGGCTCCGAGGCCGCCACACCCCCTTCCTCTAATGCCAGGGTAGTTTTTAAAAGAAATGAGAACAGTACTCAAGAAGCAAAATGAATTCACTTAGCTCTGTATTCCCTTCCCCTGCACGGTTATTTATTTTTGTGTATTTCGCTGCAAGTCACATTTGTCAACATGGCAGCCGAGATCCACTTTCTGGAGAAGGCGACGGCGCAGCTCCGCAAGGCAGCCGTGGTTTGAATAAAGCTGCCACAGGGAGGGCCGGGGAAGTGCCAAGTGGCAAGCCTTCCCTCCCTCCCCCGTGGGCGGGGACACCCGAAAGAAATAAATCTTGGGGGGAAGAGAGGAGATGCTAAAATTGGCTTTTTACAGAAGCATGCAGGGAAAGCGCACATGTAGAAATCCATGCGGGTATCAACTACAGCATGTGATGGGAATCACAGGAATTGGCGCATTCGCCCAGAATGAAAAGAAAAATGGGAAAGAGGAAGGACACATCTGCAACAGACTGGGAGGGCACGGTCAAGTCCAAAGATGGGAAGGTGGGAGGGCTGGACACAAACCAAGCTCAGGGAAGGCAGGGCTGCCTTTTGCCCCCATCGGAGACCCCTCAGAGCAGCCAGAACCCCATGCCAGGGAAGAAAAGGATGCAAGAGGTAAAGAAGGTTCTGAGAGCTCCCCTAATCTGACCCTCTAGTCTTACAGCAGGGAGCAGCAAGGGGGCAGGGTCCTGACAGTGACACTTAGCAGAAATGGGGACAGTAAGCCTTCTGTGACCACAGGTTCTAGAATGAGGGCTGGAGAGAACCTCAGAGACCCTCTAGTCCAGTCCCCCCCCATTTTACAGATGAACAAACTGAATGCAAAAGGGATGAGGGGGACCAAGGTCACACAGATGAATTCTCAAAGGCAATACATGAACCAAATATTTCTATCAGAAAGGACTCGGTGAAAAGAGAAACAGGAGATTCTCCCTATAATACATCTAGCATGCAAACAACTTGGAATATGTATTGTATATGTGTGTATATGTATATATGTACATACATATACACAAATATGAGATAGAACAGAAGAAAGGAGAAAAGGAGGGAAGGAGAGAGGAGGAGAGGACAAGGGAGTGAAGGAGGGGAGGGCAGAGAAGGGAGAAGAGAAGAAAGAATGGAGGACGAGAGGGCAAGGGAGTGGAGAAAGCAGGGTGGAGAGAGAACAGGACAGAAAAAAGGCAGGAGGAGAGGAAGGAAGGAGGGGAAGGGAAAGAAGAGACGGAGGTGACAGAATGGAAGAGGGGAGGAAGAATGGAGGGCAGAAGAGAGGAGGGAGGACAAGGGAAGGAGGGAGATGAGAGGGAAAGGCTGAGATGCTTTCTAAGCCACAGTGTCAACATGTGTACTTTCTGTATTTGCCAAAGAGAAAGCCTTTCAGGGATGAGAGAGGAAGGCAAAAAAACACAGCTAGCCTAAGGGATTTCCTCCCTAATCTCAGTTCTCTTTGGTGGCTATCCATGCCTTAAAGCAGAAAATTATACATACACTCAGCACGGAGCTGGAGTCAGCCCCTCAGCTTCCATCCCTGCCTGAGATGAGCAGAGCATCCCTGTCACACTGAAGGGCCATGTCCCTGCTCCACTGGGAAACCAGTTACCCACAAATGGCTTATAAGAGGTGAAAAAAGGAACAGAGAGCAAATGCCTAATCACTGGCAGGCTTTGGGGACCCCCGCTGATTAACCCAGGGGCATTCCGCGCCACCAGAAAACAAATGACATGGAAGGAGGGAAGCCCATGCACCGTCTTTCCAAAACTAGGGACACCATTCGGCAGTGGCACCTTTGGTCCACACTGTGTATGCAAATTCCTATTTCTTCCAACCATATTCCACGTACTTGCAAACAGCTAGATTACTTTTCTGAAACCCACACAAATATTACTGTTTCCCCCCTTGAATGTAATTTCTAATTTACAGCTCCAACCTATAATCTATATTGGAATTTGCATAAAACTCAACAGACCTGTGAGATATTAAATTTTGAATTTGCACGCTAGGCTGGCCCAGTAATATGAGTCTAGCTGAAGAGACCGTGCCTGTAAACCAGAGAACTTGCAGATGTAATGAGAAGAAAAATTGTAGACTTCAATGAAAGCTGGTTGGTTAAAATGCTCTGGTGCTGCTGGGATGGAGGGCAGAGGGCAGGGGGAGAACAATCCTCATTTCATAGTCCCATCTCCATTAGACATGACGTGGGTGGCAGAGTCCTGGGATGGGGCAGGAGAACATGCTGCTTGGCACCCACTCCGGCAGCAAGCAGGACAGACATTAAAGGTCAATGGTCTAAACCTTGGCCGGCTCACAGCGATCCTGGGCCTGGGCATCCCTTAATGGCTCTGTGAACCAAGGCACCAGCCTGCACCAGCAACAGCCAGCAAGTCATAATGAGGAGTCATTTTAATGAGATCACCAGATGGACAGCACAGAGTACTCAGCCCAGGTAAGAGGAAGATGGTTGAAACCTGTAATTTCATGGACCGGATGATGTCGGAACAACTGAGCTAATGAGCCCTAACAGCAAAGGTAGAAAAAAGGGGAAGGGGGGCTTGTGCGCTGGCGGGCCAAAGCCTTCTCTTCTAGAGAAAGCATGGGTGCAAAAAGGCTTTTCAGATGAGGCAACTGAACCCATTTGCCAAGGACTGGCTATAAGCAAGGTGAGATCCAGAACCCAAAACTCCAGAGCAGGGGTGGGGAACCTGCAGCTTGCTCCAGACTGAGTCTCATTCTAATCTCTCTTCAGACTGTACACTCCCTCTTCACAACCCAGCACTTAGCAAAGTGCTTGGAACAAAGCAGGCAGTTAATAAGTGTTTACTGAGGAATTCTACTCCATAGGCCCTGCCACTTATGGGAAATCAGTTCTAGGAAGTTTAACTTTCTCTAGACCAGGAATATAAAAGAGATGTGTGTTGAATGACTGATTGAAAACAGGGAAAGTCTTGCCCTCGAGGAGTTTACAGACACATACAAGAGCTGGGGTTCTAACTGCTATAGATAAGCCTTATCAACTCCAAGCTCCACTGATAAGCATGGCTCCTCTCTACACTTATTTGTGGAGAGGAGGCCCCTTTCAGAGCACAGATAGAGTCTCCATGAGGAGGAGAGAAGGAAGAGATTTGGCTAGAGGCCACAGGTGGAGTCTGTCCTACAGAGCTCAGAGCCGGCCAGCTCTGAGATTTTACCAAACACCTCTCTGAACCTTAATTAGGGGACCTTAAGACTTCAGAGAAATGAAAAGGTAGCTGCCCACCCTCCACCCCTCATCACAGTGGATGGAAGATAAAGCTAAGACATTTCATTTCCCAGGCAGGCAATGAGCTCCTGGATTCCTAACACTGAACATCCTTCAGGGTGCATTCTCCTAATGCTGCACAGACTGAAGACCTAGATATTTGCTCTACCCACTCAGCTGACAAAAACTCTGGGATGGTCAGGAATGACTAGGAGTTATGAGCATCTATATGCAGGCATCCGCTTAGAATGATGGGCTCCTGAGGAAAGAACACAGGTTCTTGGACTGACCACCCCAAAAGGCCTTTGCCAGGCCACTCTCCAGTACACACTATTATAAAATGAAGTGGTTGGACTACACTGACCTCTGAGGGGTGTATGATCCTATATCATTGCAAGACAAGGCTTTTGCCTTGGATCAGCAAATGCAGACATCAGCTTAAGAGCGCTCTGTTCAGATTCAGAGCAGAGGAGAGGGGTGGGAGACGTTCATTACTCACCACACTCCTCTAAGCCTGAAGCCCAGTGGCCATTTAGAGGGTGGGGAACCTCCAGCACACCAAGACAGTGGCGACCATCCCAACAATAGCAGCTTTAGAGAGCCCTCCTCGTTATGGGGCACAGTGACCTGCACCCCCATCTCCATCTCTCCATCTCCAGTCCAAGGGGGCTGTGCTTCCACAGACCCGAATGAGGCATATGATCCTTCGTCCAACCTCCCAGGAGCTCCTCTGCATCAACTGGGGGAGAACAAAATTACTTCAACGGATGGTCTTTTCCAGCTTTGAATCTATGTCATCTAAGATTCCTTCCAGACCTAATGCCTATGACTAATCGTTGTCCCGGTCAAAGGCCAGCAAAGAAAGCAAAAGAAATGCATCCCAAGCCCAGACTCAAAGGATGCTATCCTCCCTCTGATCTTAGAAATGAACCCAGGCATAATTGGATGAGTGAAAACTTTCCTTTAAGCATTTTTAAAAGTTTAAAAAATCTTAAACAGAGTTGGGCAAGTGTGCCTTGTTCTTTCTCCTCTGCAGAAGTGGGAGACTGGACCATCTGATCCCTTCCTCTGATAAGGGCATCTGGCTGATGGCACTGGCTAATCTTGCTGAAATGCTTTTTTCAAATTCTTTATTTTTTAAATTCTTTGTCACAAGGTACAGGCCCCCTGGATAGAGGAAGCAGGAGGGACACCTGGAAATAAAGGTGACGAGAGAACGATGAAAATAAATATACATTTATTTTTAAACTTTGATTTGTTTTGCAATCAAGTGTTCTATTCTTTCCAACGCCTGAAGATCAGACCTGTAGCTCCTGCAAAGCTTGTTATTAAGTCAGGATCTTCCATTTTCATTTCAAACTGCTGTCCATCCCTCTTCCAGCCTCCTTTGTCCAAATCTGCCCCAGGATTGTCAGTCACCCCGACACACCAGCTGCCATTCATCCCCTGCACTCCATTCTCAGACAAACTTCATTACAGACAGTGCCTTGGTCTGAAACTATAGTCCACCTGCTCCCAAGAGCCTGCTCCCACCTCCCAACACCCCCACCAAAAGCCACCCCAGACACGGCAGTGGCTGCTTTGGTTCCACCGCAATGAATCACAGGGCCCTGCCAGCAGCCCCCAAGCCCACGTTCGGTGCCACGAAGATGTCTGAGGGTCTGCTCATTCACGACACGTTTTTAAGTTGCTCTAAGCTAGAGGGGTTTCCAAGGGACGCTTTTCCTCTCATCACACTGACTCAGTGACTTAGACAAGAACTATAGGAAGGCCTTCTCCATCAGGATATAAGTTTCATGAGGGCAGGAACTGCCTTAACTTTATAACCAGGAGCATTTGGCAACACATCTGTCTGGCATGTACCGAGTGCCTCTCTCCAGTTTTTCACCCATTCATTCTATAACACGAGGACATCTGGAAACTGAGCGTCCCTCTGGCCAGGTCTCCAGCTGGACCAACAAGGAATCAATGTCCTGCTGTATCAGCCTCCAGGCCGCCACAAACACAACACGCAGAATCACAGGACCATGACCGATGTCCCTCAGTTCTCAGGAACAGCCAACTCCAACAGTCTGAGTCTGCAACAATTAGTCTCCTTAGGTAATCTGTCAACACGCATTTATTAAGTGATTTTCACAGCAAGACACTCTACTAGGAACCAGGGATAAGGGCAAAGGTAAAACCAGGGTTCCTGCATTCAAAGAGCTCATATATGAAACGCCCTGAAAATAACTCTGTGTATGTATATACACACATATGTATATGTATGTGTTTATATATAAGTAACAGATTTTCTCCTCTATCCCTTCTACCCATTTTATATGTCATAAAGTCTCCCTGACACTGATATATGTTTATATATATATATATATATGTGTATGTATGTGTGTGTGAGTATACATATATATGTATATATATACACACACACATATACATAGAGATACACACACGTGTACATATATATATCAGCAGAATGGGTCACATTTATATATGGGTTGTGCACATGCATACACATGCACACATATGTGCATATATGTATGTGTGTGATCTATAGACAGAGGGTGATACCAGATTCCATGACAAGAACAAGATTTGTGGAAAGGACGGGGGGAGATCTGTTATTTGGACACAGCATGATGTTGTTATTTATAACTGCAAAATCATGAACAGGAGGAATTCTGATTTTCATCCACACAAAAGTTTCTGTGCTTTGGGGCAGTGACAGAAAAACAAGAGAAGGCAGCTAGGTGGCAAAGTGAACAGAGCACCAGCCCTGGAGTCAGGAGGAAAATCCAGCCTCAGACACTTGACACTTACTAGCTGTGTGACCTTGGGCAAGTCACTTAATCCTGATTACCTCGGGAAGGAAGGAAAGAAGGAAGGAAGGAAGGAAGGAAGGAAGGAAGGAAGGAAGGAAGGAAGATACAATGGCCATTAGTATTTGGGGGTGGTGGGGAATGAGGAAGGACTCCCTGCATTAGGTGGCATTGAAACAGTGCCTTGAAGAGGCAGAAGAAATGAGGGAGGGAGTGCATTCCAGGATTGGGGGTTGGCTCATGCAAAGGCAAAGATATGGGGAACAGAGGAGGGACAGGGGGCAAGCACTAGGCTCTACCCACCTCTAGACCTAGGTTCTTATTATTCTAAAATCCAATGAATACAGACAAGCCCTGCCCACAGGTCCCACATCTGCACAACTACCCATGCTGGGCATGAGGCTGGATCACCAATCAGGTGCAGGACAAGCCAAAGCTGGAACTTTCAGACACAGGGATGCATTACTGCAGTTTAGGCAGCAAGCAGAAAGTGCATTTTATTAGTAACAGAAATGGTTATTTAAATGTATGATTTCATTCTAATTAAAACTAATGGCAGGGAGAATTTGCATTTAGCAGTCTGGCAAACCACTCTGGGTTCTTTTCCTTAATACCACAAGGTTATCAGCCGGACGGAATATTTCCTTTTTTTTCTGGGGGGAGGGGGGTAATGCACACAAAAGAGACCTGATTATTTCCTCTACTTCATAGCCCATTCACTTTGTAACTGGGGCTCTAAAGGGAAAAGGACCTTTCTCCAAAGCTAACATCACCCTGCAAAACTAACGAGACACTCTGACCCACACAGGCCACTGGAGAACAGAAAAGTCAACCATCCCAATTTCTATCTGCAGGGTATCTGATTAAAGTCATACAAAAGGAAGAAGTCATTAACAGCAGCCCTCAGCGGCTTCTTCCACACTGATTACCCAAAAAGGAAGAGGGGGTGGAGAAAGGGCAGCTGCACCAAATCAAAATGATATCCATAGGGGAACTGAGGAGAGAAGGGAGGAGGGGGGATCCTCCAGGGAAGAAGGTCTTAGCCGGCTGACTGAGGCATCGTGGAGGCTGCTGAAGCCCACAAGCTCCCATCAGGCCCAGGGATGTGACTGGAGTCGTAGAGCAGGCACCTCTCCGGCTAATGGCTACCCCAGGCTCCCACTCCTCAGGACACCTGCTGGTGCAGTCACACCAGCCTTAAAATAGGAACCTTGAGATGCTTGCTGCTGCCACCACCAAGATGCCATTAACCTAAGAGGCAGACGCCTCTCTCTTGATTTCTACTTTCTGGGATTCAGAAAATGATTTAGCAATAGGAAGAGGGGCATGAGGCAGACAAGCAAGGAGGGAGGGAGGGAGGGAGGACGGAAGGAAGGAAGGAAGGAAGGGAAGGAGGCAGGGAAAGAGGAGGGAGGAAGGAGGAGGGAAGGAGGGAAGAGGAGCTGAGAGCTTTTAAAATAAGAAAAGAGGCTTAATATTGATTCCTGGCAGACTTCGAAGCAGGATGTGAAAAGCATGAGGGACAGTCAGTACAAAAACATGACATCCAGAGATGGCGAGTGACACAGAAGTCCCAGTCACTGGATCTCAGAGTACAAGAGGGGAGGAGAGTCTGTGTAAGAAGGCTGGAGAGATAGGAAGGGACCAGGTTGTAAAGGGTTTTAAATGCTAAACAAGGCTTTTACACATGATGCTAGAAGTCACGGAGAACCCTGGCATTTGGGGAGCCAGGGGGTACCCTGGTCAGACATGGACTTTAGGAAGCTCCCTCTGGCCAATGAGTGGTGAGGGGGGAGATCTGGGGCAGGGACCCCCCCTTCCACGGCAGGCTGACATGACAAGGGCTTAGACCAAGGCGACGGTGGCGTGACTGGAGAGAAGGGGACACACAGAAGAAAGGTGGTGAAGGTAAAAAGGCAGCTGGATGGGACACTGGATGGGCTACGTGGGGTGAGTGCGTGTGAGGAGCTGAAGAGAAGCCTGGTCACCAGAGGTACATTGCCCTCCTGATAGACTACAGGCTCCCTGAGGGCAGGGCCTCCGGCTCCTCTGGTCGCTGTGTCCCAGTACCTCAGCTCTTGCACAGAACAGACAACTAGTTGTTGAACTCCTCCCTGAACCTGCAGCTGAGGCCGCCATCTTGGAAGAATCTCCTCCTTTGTTCTTTACCAGCAGCTGACTTGCAAACAAATGCAAATTCTTCCCCTGCTTTTTCTCAGACTCTATGATATTGTTGCTAGATTCCGTCTTTCCATTTAGCAGGAAGTAATCATTCTGGCGAGAACGGAGGATTTCTACAGCATATACGTTTCTCCACTCAGGCTGCCCTTTCCCAGAGGACTGCACCCCTGTCCCATGGCTGGGTTCCTCCTGGGGCCTTTGTCCCTGTATAGAGTGGTCATTTCCTGATTAGCCTGTTCCTGGCTTCCAGGACCCCAGCTGCATCCCAGCCTGTCCACCTCCCTTTTGTGAGTTTTCTTTTGCTGTCTGAATGTAAGCTCCCTGAGGGCAGGCACTGTCTTCCTTATATTTG
>CM053593.1:371359117-371379734 GCA_028646575.1 Pseudocheirus occidentalis
GTGTCTGAGGCCAGATTTGAACTCAGGTACTCCTGACTCCAGGGCCGGTGCTCTATTCACTGCGCCACCTAGCATTCTTAATATCTCCACCTGCATACTTCCAGAGACAGGGCACTCACTACCCGTTGTAGATTCTCCTGGTTTTGGACAGCACTGTTAGGGAATGTTTTATCCGGTCCGTATCCACTTCTGTATAGACCATAGCTCCTAGAACTGGGAGGGAGCAAAGGGGAGAAGAGACGTGACTCCTGAATAAATCTAATCCCCCTTTTTTACCAGGATCCCTCCAAGTATCTGAAGGCAACAACCTCAGCTCCTCCCTGTGTCTCCTCTTACTCAGGCTGACGATATGAAAGTGAAAGAATGGATGATCAAGGCAAGCCCCTACTCTGTGCCAAACACTGTGCTAAGAAGGAGGGTTCCAAAAAGTCAGTCTGTGCACTCAAGTAGCTTACATTCTATTGGGGATGCCGGGACGTCATAGGTAATGACGCCGGGACGTCATAGGTAATGATGGGCGCATCTTCAACAGAAGCCAAAGGTCAAAGAGACCACCGGCCAGTAAATACCACGACCTTCATCAAGCGCCCTATTGACCAGGCAGGGGAGACTGTCCAAACAGAGATGGCCTTTAAAATGGCAGGATCTGCTGAAGAATTCCAAATGAGGGGAGCAGAAAGCTGAAGGGACCTAGAATAACAACAAGACATTTTCATTTCTCAGCTCAGGATACAGATGTTATGTGAATTAAGCAAAGACATAACCTGTGTTCTGACCTGCTTTCCCCCTTCACTCCTGCTTATCCAACTGCTCTCTGACTTCAGGGCTCAGCCTCCAAATTATATTGTATAAATCAGGTGAGGACATCTCTGGGTAGTCCTGAATAAAACCAAGAAATCAGGGGAAAGCACACTGGGTCTGGAGTCAGTAGACCTGGGTTCAAATTCTGACTCATGCTGGGATAGTAACAACAGCTCCCATTTATACAGGACTTTACCTACAGTGTCTCATTTGGTCCTCACAACAACCCTATGAGGAAGATGTTACCGTTATCCCGTTTTGCAGACAGGAAAAATGAAACAGACAAAGGTTAAGTGACTTGCCCAGGGTGACTGAGCTAGTAAGTGTCTGAGGCAGGATTTGAACTTGGGCCTTCTGAACTCCAAGTATAGCAGTCCATCCCTTGTACCTTCCTGCTACAAATCACCTTCACCTTCCTAGGCCTCAGTTTGTGCATCTGTAAGATGAGGTTTTTGGACCAGATGGCCCAAGATTCCTCGCAGCTCTACATCTATGAACTCTGAGAATTCTGATTAGGTCTGGTGCCCTCTTAGGAAGCTGTCTTGGTGTAATTAGCTACCACCTATCAATGAAGTGTTTGGTTATTGACAACACCTGTTCTAATTTAATTTTAAATGTCAATGACTGAATGTAACAAGGCTTTCTATTCATGACAAATCTGTGCCTGAGAACAAGAAGAGATGGCTCAAACAATGTGGGTACAGAGAATCAATAGGAGCTTTATGCCGGGCTGTCCTTCAGAGAGCGGGCTGCTAAATCACCCCAAGGAGATCACGGGCTTGGAGCCAGCCTTCTGAGAGCCAGCGCACCCTGCCGCACCCAATGTCGCAGACTCTCGAGATGGCCGGCCCAACAGAGGCCGTGCCTACAGACAGTGCCAGGCCGGCTGGTCCATCAGAGGGGCAGAGGAGATGCTGAAGGGTCCTAAGTGGCCATGGCCCTTCTCCAATCACCCTCCACAAGCTGACCCGGGACACCAAACACTGCCCACTGATGGGTACAAACCCAACAGCTGCAATAATGAAGAAGATGACAATGAGGGTTTTCTGCTGATGCCACAGAAAGGACCACACGTGAGAAATACAAAGGCGGGCGCGCACCGCATGCACCCGGCCAACCCCAAGCACACCGCACGGCGGGCTCTAAATCACATGACAAAACAGCGGCTGAGTCCAAGACAGGTTTTTCATTCCCGATTTACAACCTGCTCCCTGAAAGGGGAGGGAGGTGATTTATGAGCTGCAAAGGTGATGTAAAAATGATAATAAGCTGAAAGTTGACAGTGGGTAGTGCCGGCAAATTTATATTTTGTTAGAAATAATTCATATGCTTTTGATACATGCAGGATTCATTACCACAAAGGAGGATAAAGATATATGGACAACAGATCAGGGGCCCCGGGAAGTCTAACTGTTAAACTATTCCTGAGGTTCTGTCACAGAATAAAACAAGCTCAGGTCCCCACGGCAACAAGGGACAATGCCCGGCATTACCTGCTGAAATCGACAGGGAATGCCCCCATTAGCCCCCTTGGTTCTGGGCCCTTCGCGGGCTAAGCTGCAAAGATGCCCTCAATGTACTGCTGGGTGCCCTCCCTCCTCTCTTTCAACACTCAGGTCCAAACGGGAGATCCTAACTTTTTCTGTGCCAAGCTCCCTTTGGACCATCTGATGAAGACTAAGGACTCCCTTTTCAAAATGGTGCTTCTAAATGCATAAAAGGCACAAGATTGTAAAGCAAACCAACTACACTGAAATATAGTTATCAAAAAACATTTTTAACAAGTTCAGGGATCAGAAGTTAATTAAGAAACCCTGAAATAAAAGGAAATGATGAAGCTGCAGGAACCTGTGGTGGTAAAAGACAGGAGGTAGTATATTTATCTGTATAGTGTGGTTGGAGAAGACGGCACGGATAGAGGAGCTTGAAAGAGAGAAGCAAAACTGAGGCTGTAATATCTTTCTGACAATGACACTGAGGTGTATCCCTATAATGCTAATTCTAGTGAATGCTCGGTTCCCTCTTCCACCCACCTCTTAACTGGAAGCTGGCTCCTAACAACAAACAATATACTATTTCCCCCATATTTTCTTGAATCAGACAACCACATCAATTCAGACAACTGATTTCCTATCATTCTAACCCCCACCTCCTCATGCATTCTACATTCCACCCAAGCTAGTCGATTTGCAATCTTCAGAATATGTTATCTCCAAGATTCTGACTGTCTGCAATGTTCTCTGCCCTCACCCCCGACTCTGAAAATTCAAACCTCCCTTTCAGGCTCAGCTCCTTAAATAAGTAAGGGTTTATTGAACATCCACCACATACAGCACTAACCATCAAGTGAGACTGTCTTTCTGGATGCAAGTCCCTGAAAAGGAAGGAGAAAGATTACATTTTGAGGGCACCTCACAAGATCCCAGATCTGGAGCTAGAAGGGACCTCAGAGGTCATTTAGTCCAAAACTCTCATTTCACACCTGAGGAACTGAGGTCAAGAGAGATTAAATGGGCTTCCCCAAAGTTAGGCGTTTATTAAGTGACACAGGTTGGATAGGCACCCAAGAGTTGCAACTCTAAATCTAGGGTTCTTTCTACTGTACTAAGTTAATTCCATCATGGGACCTTCCTGTTATCAGTTTGTTGTTGGGCTTTTGGGTGAGTTTTTTTTGTTTTTTGTTTTTTTAAATACCATGTGTTTCCTTTCCTGTCTCTTAATCCCCCTTTCCTGAATTGCTCCCTCCCCTTCAGTCAGCAAGATACCTTGTTGAGAGAGCTAGTTCTTAAATGTTCCAATTATGTCCAAGTAGGGAAAGATACTTTCCCTTTGATGGAGCCACGCGGCCATACTGAAGACTATAATTTGTGTGAGGACCTTTAAGAGCCCACTAAAACCTCGCTGGCCATTTGCAGCACAAAAAAACCCCACCACTTAGAAACAGGGGAGGCTTAAAAAAGACTGAACATTCATGCTCTAGTACATTTGCCTTAAAAGGCAATGTGGTGTGATAAAGAGATGGCTGCATGTTGAGGCTCCAGAGAGTCTTGGGTTCAAAGACAGCCTCTGATTATCACATAACCAAGTGGCCAGACCAGAAAACCCTAATGTCCTTGCTAGCTTTAAATGTGATAATAACCAGCACTTACAGAGAATTTTGCAAAATGTTATCTCATTTTTCTCCTGAAAAGTAGTTGCTATTATGATCACATTTTGCAGATGGGAAGACTGAGGTAGACAGAGATTAAGTGACTTGGCCAAAGTTAGTGAGTGTCTGAGAACACAAGTCAACTGAGGTCTTCCTTACTTCGGATTCAGCACTCCACCAAGCTGTTTCTAGTGCTGATAATAATGGAGATGACTTCAAAGAATAAATGAAAAATCATTAATTATATAATTACTAGATTGCAGGCATAGTGATTGGTGCTGTACACTCAGACAAGAGTGAAGATACCCTTTGGCCTCAAGGACAGAACATATCCCAAATGGAAGAAGCCAAGTGAATAAGAAAGTGAGGTGGCCAAGGAGTCTGGAAATTTTTCTGGGATGGTGAATGGATCCAGACAAGACGAGCATAGAACACACCCTGCTAACTGTGTGACCTGCCCAAGTCTCCATGGCAGGATTTGAAATCAGGTCTTCCTGACTATACCCAATGTTCTCTCCAGGGCTCCAAGCTCTCCCTACAGTACCCATTGGCCAATACTTCCAACAGATCCAGGCAGGGCACTGGGCGAGTGAACACAAAGACCAAGAGCAAGTGCCAATGTACTCAAGGGAGACAAGTGAAAACATTTAGTTGAATTGAGATGTAACGCCAAGGAACCTGATTTGTCCAGCTGTGGCTTACATCGGAATTTCCATTGCCTCCTTCCCCTCCACCACTAGTCCCCCCCATGGAGAATAGTGAACTACAGCTGTTCAGTTGAATGCAAAATATTTTCATAGATGCCTGAAAAGCACTAGGAAAAGGAGATTTTCTCCTTTACCTAAGACATCAAAAACAAAAGCAGGAGGAGTCAGGAAAAAGGGGGGGAAAGCTATTGTTGGCACCTGTATCTGTACCATTAGGGGAGAATGGCATACCATCAAAATCCCCATGTAAAAGAGTGTTCTTTTTAAGATGGAAATGGGAAATTAATTTCCCAAGCTCTTGTTGGGAAATGACTTTAAAAAAAAAAGTATTCACTTACATTCAAAGACAAATGCAAACACAGCCATATTGTTTCAGTGGGTACTATCCAACTTTTATTAAGACAAAGACAGATTCTGAGTAATTAAGAGCTTGTCCAATATTCAGAATCTTATAACTCCTAAATATTAGCCGAGCTGGCATCCTGACTAGCTTTGCCTTGGAGCTATTGCATCATAAATCCTCAGTGGTAATGAAACACCAGGTTTAAAAAAAAAGAGGGGGAATAAGTCTCATTTAAAAACCAGCCTTTCCCATGGAGCAGGTAAGCTGACTTGAATATAATGTATAGCCCCACCTAGCCCATTAATACTCTTAGAAAAAGGTGAGTGGTTTGGGATGGGCTATTAGGAAGGGGAACAAGAAGATAAACAGGGTACAGACATGTTCTCTACAATACAGGAACAGCAGGGGCTCCCTGGATGCTGGGAGCAGAGAGTGCCATATTAATTTGGACAGGTAAAGGGCAGTCCCATTTCACTGGGGAAATCTCCTGGGGTCCCCAGCTAGCCATGCACCTTCTATGTCGTTGGTAACAATATGCAAAGTAAATCAACGTCTCTTGCTCCAACTCTCCACAGCTCACAAGAAAAGCCCTCGATGAGAGAGAGGAGAATCTGGTCTCCTTTATGCCCCTAGCCTAGGGCCTAAAAATGAGGCTAATGCCCCACTCCCTTCATCGACCCTTCCTCAGAAAGTTTTTAATTGCATAAAATACATAGAATTACAAAAGAAAACTGATTTATGTTGGAAAAATATGTACTTTTCTCCCCAGTCCAAGTTCATGTATCCCCTGAAATCCATCTGTAGGACCCCTGGAGGCGGTTCATGGACCCAAGATTAAGAACTCCGGTTCTAGAACATGACTTGTCTTTTTGTGTCCATACAAAGTAAGCCTTACACAAGGAACTTCCATTCTACAGAGGAAAACAAGAGGGGTAAGTAGGAATGTAACTGATAAAAATATACACAAATATAATTCCCAGGAAGTTATATGGCTTTGTACACCCCAGCTGACAAGCTTCAGTAAACAAAGCACAAAGAAGCTGATGGGTCTGAGCAGGCTGTAACCAGGCACTCACAGCCCTCTCCAAATATGAGCATTTATACCCAGAGACCGGCAAACTACACATCAAAGCTTATCTCCTTCTGTTGTCTATCAGGGGTGAGGAACCTGCAGCCTCGAGGCCACACGTGGCATTGTAGGTCCTTGGGAGCAGCCTCTTGACCGAGTTTAAGTTTACAGCACAAATTCTATTATTAAGGAGATTTGTTCATGAAGTTTAGATTCAATCAAAGTGCCGCACTTGAAGACCTAGAGGGCTGCATGCAGCCTCAAGGCTACAGGTTTCCCATCGCTGGCTCTAGCCTAAAGAAAACTGATGGAGAAAAAGTCACTTCTTGGGAAGTCCTGCATCCCCCACCACCTGCGCTGCCCACCCCCAGTTAAGAATTGTGAAGAAGGGAGATGTGTGACCAGCAAAGAAGGTGGGCTAGTCATAAAATAACACTGAATGCAAACACATAAACTGCCTAAATCAGAAGTACAGTAGCAGCTACGTGGCTTTTGTGGTTTTGTTTAAAAACTGCAATTCTCCAAGCCTCATATCCCTCCTTCCCCTGCCCCAGAAATGTCTTTTTTCCACGAAGCAAAAACAAGAAGCAAGAAGAACACATTTAAATTGAAACTCTGTCCTTTCCATGACTATTCAAAGATACCGTCAGTATGTAATAAATTATTTCTTAGGGGATTAACATAGGTATCATTTTTCATAATGAACCAGTGGATTTTTATTAAGTATTTTTTCTTTCCTTCCCAGGCCATGTATATTTTTATACCCAGGAGAGAAATTGATGCCTAGTATGGGAACTTTATTTATTTACTGAAATTAATCACATCCAACATTCAGAATTACCACTTAGTGAATCAAACTGGAATGAAAGAGAAATTTAAACAGTAACAATGCTGAGGAAAAGAAAAAAAAATGCCAAAGATACATCCAAAGTGTATCGAGGAAAAAGCAAACAAGGCGAGACCCATCTCCACCTCCTGACACTCACAGACTCCCAGGACATTTGTTTTTATAACAAAGTCTCAACTCCAAACTTGGTTTTCCTATTTGTGGTTTATTACAGGATCCCACATTAAGATCTAGGAGGGATCTTAGAAGTAGATCATCTAGTCTAACCCTTGTTACACAGGTCAGTAAACTGAGATCCAAAGTGTTTGAGAGAGTCTACCTAGGGTTCCACAGGTAATTAAATAGAACTGAGGTTTTGAATCCAAATCCAGCAAGTTACCCAAAGTACCACAAGGGTGCTCTTTGTCACCAAATGCAAATCCTTATGGCACCTATAAACTACTATCTATTCCCCCAACATCAAGCAAAGAGTAGAGGGGAAAATGCTGTCATCTGAAGACTTGGGTTGGTCTACCTGCTCTGCTTAATCAACCTTAATTTCCCCTTTAGTCTAACAAAGATGTGGGACTAGATGGCCTTAGAGGCTCTGGCTAGCTGCCTAGGAGAGTAGCACATGTGACTTTTGGTCCTGCTCCTGAAAGCATAAGAAGCTGAGGAAATGTATGCCTTGCAAAACACACAGCAAAGTTCATCAACACAGCCTGACGTCAAAGTTAGGATCATGGTCAACTGCATTCTTCAAAAATCAATCAACAAGCATTTATTAAATATTCCTATCAGCCAGGCATTGTTCTAGGCAAGTGGGGATACAAAAAAATGAAACATTCTCTCCTCTCAAGTAGCTAATGGAGACCACAAGCTCCTACAGGAAAATGTAAATATAAAGATACTTATAATCCATCAAGCCACCCACACGAGTAGGTATTGAGCGATGTCTGAAGCCAAAGGTCCAAGTTGGAAATACAAGAGATATGCAGTGGATGAAAAGAGGAAAAGACACAACCCATGCTTTGAAGAAGTTTACATCCACCCAGAAAGCAAAACATCAAATTATACCAGGACATAAGGCCTGGGCGGCAGCTACCAAAGTGATACTCTATCAGTCATATAAAGTATGTGTTCATAATATATTTAAACACAAAAACACATACAAAAGTAACATCTTTTCAAGGACACAAAGAAGCAAGAGAATCTTTAAAAACAAATCTACATAATTAATTAAGCAAGCAAGCAACAAAGTACTTATTAGATGTCTTCTTTCTTCAAAGAGCCATCCTAAGCCCCAGTAAAACAAAGATAAAAATGAAATTGTCCATGCAGTCAAGGGACTGACGTTCTAATGAATGCAAAAAACTCTTGAAATCCTAAAAATGAAGTCCCCCAAAGCCTCACCAATTGTACAGACTAGCTGGAACTTGTATCCATCCCTGATGGGGAATACATCCATTGGTTTATATTCCTGCTGACTTTCTTTTCTTTTCTTCCTTCCTTCCTTCCTTCCTTTCTTTCCCCCTTCCCTCCCTCCCTCCTTCCTTCCTTTCTTTCATTCTTCCTTCCTTCCTTATTTCCTTCCTTCCTTCCTCTTTTTTATAAACTCTGGCCATGAGAAATACTTCCTGTGTTCATCCATCAATCAAGTTCTTAAAAAAGAATATTAAAAATTATTAAAAAGAGATCTCTGTAATGAATCAGTTAATGAATAAGCACCGTGTTGAGTACCTACTATGTGCCAGGAGAGGGCAGATCACTGGAGCTCGCATTTGATCTGAATGGGCCATCAGAGACTCCAGAAATACTAGAAAGAATCTGGCTACCTGTTTTGCAACCAAAGCAAAGAAATACAAACGGAACGAAGGCCAGGCTTCTTTCTCGATGTGACGCACCGTGCGTTCTAACAATCAAAGGTTACAACGATTCGGCATATTAAACACTTTCTAACTGAAGATCTTAACAGTGCTTTAGAAAAGGCTTAAGGTGCATTAAGGAATCCTCGGTACATTTGTTACTCTCATCCCAGCTTCACAGATGAGTAAACAGAGACTCAGAAATATTAAGTGACATCCCAAAGTCAAGAGGCTGGGGAAAAGAATCTTAAGATTTTTCAACCTGACTCTCAGCTTCTGCCTAACACCGAGGAATCCTGACTTCCCCAGAGGGGAAGATGTTCCCCAGAACATCTCTGACCCAGTGTAGAAAAAAAAATCTGGATGCGGAGTTAGTTGGGAGGGCAAAGCCCAGCTCTGATGTTAACTGCTTGTGTTTCAGGATCTCAGTTTTAAATCTGTAAAAATGATGGGTGAGTGGGCCGCTAGCTTGATCTTTCCAAGGTCCTTCAAGGTCAAAATCTAAGATCTTATGCCCCTACCTCTGGCCACAGGACTGCTGGCTCCTGACACCTTGAAAATTAAAAACAAATATGTAAAGGCCCCAAAGAAAGGCCAGGCCTTCCTCTCTTATCATTCACTGTAGAGCTTAAATTTTCAAGTTGGACCCTTGGCTATAGGTATATATACCTATAGCCAATACCTACTTGTTGTGTGGTTTGATGGGTTATAGGTATTTTTACATTTCTTCTGCATGAACTTGTGGTCTCCAATAGCTATTTGAGAAGAGAGAATGGTTCATTTTTTTTGCATCCCCCTCCAAGCTGTGGGACATCATTTTTAACAACAAAGTCAAGAGCCCACTTTGTTCTCTTTGTCCTAGAAGGGCTCACCCCACCCCCAACATACAGATGTTAAAAGTCCTCCGTGGCACAACACAGAAAGTTAAGTTTCATGACTCCTAAGATTCCTTCTGACTCTCCGTCTACAACCCGAGGGTCTTGGCTCTCTGCCACCGAGCTCTCCCATCAGCCACAAGAAAACAGCCCAGTCAACAGGTTCCCCGCACAAAAAGCGTAAGCACATCCCAGCTATTTGCTTTCACTGTGCGCTGTAAAATCTGAACTGCTAGCGGATTTGCCATGCTGCTTTTGCTGGGAAAAGACTCCAAAACCAAATGTTCGTCTGGAATATTGGCTGTTTTCTAGGGAGGATTTTCCGTAACACTGAGCAGAAAGCTGAGACTGAAGCTAGGCTAGCCCTGACTGAAAATGAATTCTCTACAGCTGTTAGGAACCTGTCGATCACAAGGAGAAGGGCTCAGCTGGCTGGTTTTAGCTTCCGAGGCCAAAATCTGAAATATCCCTAAAGATAAGCAAGATTTGGTTGGATTCTTCTTCAAAAAATCTTAGATCAGTCTGGAGCTGGAAGGGTTCCCAAACAGAGGCCATCTACCCATGTCCCCCTTCAGTTTACAGGTGATGAAATGGGGCTCAAGGAGATAAAGAGTATCTTAAAGCTAGGTGGCACAGTGGATAGAGTTTGGTGCTTGGAGTCAAGAAGACCTGAGTTCAAATCCAGCCTCAGACAGTTACTGGTCATGTCACCCTGAGCAAGTCACTTTTCCTCAGTTTCCTCATCTATAAAACAATAATTGGTTCCAGGTTGTTGTAAGAATCAAATGAGGAAACCTATGTAAAATATTTTTCAAATGTTCAAATGCTCTGTAAATGCAATTTTTTTAAAGCAAGATGACAAGACCAGAAATCTCAACCTCATTCTGCAGATACATTAGCAGGCACAAGGAGGTGAGAAGACCGGCCCAAAGTCACACAATCAGCATTAGAGGCAGGATTTGAACCAAGGCCCCCCAACTCAGAATGAATATTCTTTTCACTGGAACCAGGAGGCTTCTCATCCTTTTTCTTTTTGTAAAAGGAGAGTCACAAGGAAATACATAATTGTGATCCTTGTGATCGACAGGTTCCTAACAGCTGCAGAGAATTCATCCTTCCTCCCAATGTTTGCTCAAAGATGTTCAAAGAGAAGAGAAGGGAGAGGAGAAGGAGCAGAGAAAACCCCACTCCCTTCCCTTATCTTTTAAGCCCTCCCCGAGCCTGGTCATCAGGATGTAGATTCCACAAATGCTTGCTCATGCCAACGTCACCCAAGGGAAAACCAGCTATTCTAAAGAAATCAAACATTCATAGACCAAATGTCTTACAAGGAAGAGCATTTCTCAGCTTGTGAATTCTGCCGGATTTGACACTGCCTTGCTGGTTCAGGGTGGGTAAGTGCTTGATAGCTGAGAAATGTCTGCGGATGACGCACAGCCTCCCCATGGAGCCCACACAGAGCTCCTCCAGCCACAAGTTCATGAGCACATCCAGGAAGGTCAGCCGATGGAGAGTGAGCAACCAAGCTCGCCCACCCCTCCACCATCCGCAGTCCCATGTCCATCACTCACAGGGAGACAGCAGGGAGGAGTGCCAAGAATACAGGCCCTCAAGTCAGAATTCAGATCCACATTTCAAGCTCCAATCCCATCCTATCTCTTACCTTACTGCCTCTGTGATCTTGGGCAAATGAATTCATCGCTCTGCACCTGAGGCTCCTCATCTGTAAATTCAGAACAGAGGACCTCTAGGGTGCCTTCCTGTGGCAGCTCCTTAGGTCACCCAGGCAAGCTGTCTCATGTCTGTGGGACTCAGTTTCCCTCTCTGTAAAACAGAGGGCTGGGACTAAACCGCCGCTGAGGTCCCTGCTCCTTATGAATCTTATGGTTGTGCACTGCACGGCAGCAGTTTCTGAGGGCAGACAGTTCTCTTGATCCACTGAACCCTCTGTCTCTCATGAGCGCCATCCATTTTGGTGATTACTTGGGCTCACCCATAAGTGGGGGTGGATTTCCTCTTCAGGGTCAGCTTAGAGGACCTCGTTTCTCTGCCCGCCACAGACTACTCTGAGATGGTCGATCAAATTTCTTGTCTTTGAATGTCCACTTATCTGATCCCAAGTCCACAGCCTATGATCTCTGTAAGGCATCCCCCAGCAGCCTCTGCTTTCCCTCACAGCTCCAAGGATTGAGGTCTCTTTCAGCTTGTGAATTGTGTGACTTTGGACAAGTCCCTTCGTCTTTGTGGGTCCCATTTTCCTCTTGTCTAACATAAAGAGGTTGAACCAAGAAGCCCCTATAGTCTCTACAGACTCTAAACACTTCGATCTTTGGGTTTTCTTTGGACCCCCACGGCAGCTACCCATGTGAGATCCATAGGAACCCTGGCTTTCATCATTCCACACCAATATCTGCATATTCAGCTGACAACTATAACTGAACAAGAGAGCAGTAATTAAAAATTCTTCCCAAAGAAAAAAAATGACCACGAGAGTGAGGAGAAGCTTCAAATATTTATCCCTAAGCAAGAACATTCAATCAACTCTGTTCCATCCCACTCAGCAAAACAAACCCACTAAGTTAACCCGTTGGGTAACCTCCCAGGCAGCCTGCCTCGGCTACATTCATCCAGACCTTCGGCTCCCTCTCCACTGCCTTAAAAATGCAATGTTTTCATTTCTCGCCCAAAAAGTGCTGATCCCAACAGCACAAGGCAAGACAACAGCCGCAGCCTGCAGATCATTTGTAGAGGGGAAAAAAGGAAACCATGGGAGATTAGAGAGACAACTCCCTTTGCAAGCCCAATGATTAAAAGCTTTATGCTCTTTTGAACAAGTACGACTTTGAAATGGGGGAAAAAAAAACCACTCAAGACTAATTCAGCTTAAGGTCTAAGGTAGGTTTTATTGTCACACTCCTTAAGGCTTTTGCTTCTCTGAAAAGCTAACTAAATCCTACAATCACATAAAATATCAGAGGAGACTGCGAAAATCGGGCCCCAGGCAACCCTCTTCAGAATGTTACAGAGCTGGAAACTGAGGCTCAGAGAGGGCGGGATTTTTTACCTGCTTCAGAGAATGTTGACAGCAGGAGCTTGGGCTAGAACCCGCTGAAGGGCCAGGCAGAAAGCACACTGGCTCTGGAGTCAGATGGAAGGTCAAATGCTGACTTGGCTGAGGGATCTTGTCCCCTCCTTTCCCTGGCCTTTCCTCATGTGTAAATGAAAGACCTGAACCAGATAGACTCTGGCATCCTTCCCAACTCCAGACCTGTGACCCTATGAGTCGTCTCAAGAAATTCCTTTGGGCCTCAGCCTCCTCATGTGTAAAATGGGAGGGTGACTAGATGGTCCTCGTCCTAGCCTTCATGGGTCAGGGCTTTACTCGGGACACTGTAATCCTGCCAAAGAGACTGGCTCTGAGGCCAGAGGTTACTGTTCCATTACTTCATGGCAGCATCATTGGGGAAACAAGGTGCAGGAGGAAAAGCTAGCTCACATCACCAGGGACAGACTGGTGAGCCAAGGATTTCCAGCCTTATTTCTGGTCCTTTAGATTGCCTGCCTTTTACTCAAGGGCAGAAAGGATGCCCTCTCCCTTGAAACCGCCTCTGGAGTGGAAGGGAAACAGCCCAGAAGGCAATCAATCATGCCAGCTTCCCCATCCCCCTGCTCCTATTGCCCCCTACAACCCCTGCTGCACCCTGTCCACGTGGCTCAGAGGCAGCCCCTGACTTGACCTGACTCCCAGCCATAGCCGTCCATTCCTAAGGAAACAGGCCGAGACCAACCATCTATTTCACTCAGTGGACATTAGTGGGGAATGAGTCTTTGACACTGCCAATTGTGCCCCCTGCTAAACCAGCGGACTGGGATGGAAAGCTCCATGGCCCATTACTTTTCCACTGAGTCATCACAAGTACCAGGCCACACTAATTCACCCCCTCACCTCATTCTTTATCAGGAAAAGCACAGAATCCCAGAGCCAGAAAGAGCCCCAGATACCATCTTAATTCTCCTCAACAAGCAACTCTACAAGTGATCAATCCCTCTGGCTTAGCGACCGTCCAATGAGGGCAAACTCACCACCTTCCAATCTTGACTCCGTACAAGGAATTCAGCAGAACACAAAACTGTCCTAGATTCTAAGTGGCAGAGCAGCGGCAAAAAAGAGTTTCCTCACAGTACCCAGCGTGGAGAGTCATGATCACAAAAATCATAACAGGCAAAAAAAGAGATGAAGTGGGATTTCAGTAACAGAGCAGTGCTTGGTGATTATTAGCAGGATTTAACTCCACTGGTCCCCGCTGGTGCAAAAGCAAAGAGCTCCCCGCCACATAGATTACAAGTCAAACCCTATGGTCGAGTTAATCTTTAAATGGACAAGGACTTCACCAATAGAGGTGTTCTTGGTGGGACCCTTCCTCCACCTTTGCAACTGGCACTTTCTTTGTAATTTATAATCTTAGAGAATGGCCCAGACCACTGTGAAGTTGAGTAATCTGCTCAGGATGTATTAAAGGCAGGTGAGTCCCAGGCCAGGCCTCATTTAGGCTGGCAGTCTAGGCTTGATATTGGAAGGAAATGAAACCCTCCCTGAAGATCTGGCAGCTCACAAAAGGAAAATGACCTAGCCATGGCAGGGGAAGGGTCATTCAGCAAGGACGCATCATTGATTCAGCTAAACACAACTTCTCCCTCCCGATGGTACCCATGTGGTCAACTGGAGCTTTACAAGCTCAGGGAACCAAGACACCAGTCTGAGCCCCAATCTCTAAGGACAGCTCAATGTCCTTTAAGGAAAACTAATTTAAGTTGCATGGGTCAGAGCCCTAGACCACTGCTCTGATCACCCAGATGCTTTGGTCTCTTTCTCTGTGGCTCCATCATTAGTAGAATCAGTGACAGGAAGAAAAGATCAGACTGGACACGCTATGCCTATGCATGAGTCTCCACTCCCAGCATGTATAATGGAAACAAATCCACACAGGAGCTTCTGAGGTTCACTGGCCAGGGGCTGTCTTCAGGAGGTTCGAGATCAACAAGACCCCAACCATGGAAAGCACAAAGCTGAATCAGGCCTTCTAGAGACATGGTGAGTCCCACCTTTGGGAAATGAGGAAGGAACACAGAGTAGGGCAATGGATGATGACGGAGTGGTCATCACTCAGTGGTCCCTTTCGATGTCAGGAGAAGCCCAAGAAGGCCCCCAGAACATTGGATGGACCTCTCCTTTGGCAAACTTATGGGAAGACAAGAGTTAAACAGGAGAGGTAGCTATGGATAAGGTGTGTCCTACTCACCTGGTCAACACATCGCAAACAATGAGGTCCCAGATATATTAAGAATCTTTGAGAGCAGAGGTACCTTGTAGTGTTTAAGGAACACAGAAGACAAGGCAAGCCTGAAGGTACGCGCTGCAGCATTACCCTAAGAACAGCCAGGAAATCAAGCAAGCAGGGAGAGCTTATCAAGTGCCTACTATCCACTCAAGACCAAATCCATTCCAGAGGAACCGTCATCTAGAACCCCCAGAAAATAATAATAATAATAAACGACCCTCCTAACATGTCGTTCCTCGCCCTCCCTAGCAAAGGTCTACGTGTCCCCTTAGCCAGAGAATCATGGCGCCGACATAACAAACGGTTATAAACGTGCAATTGGCCACTTGGAAATTAATGTTTCACATAAAGGCTGCGATTCAGATCCTCCAGATGGTACTGAAAGCCAGAGTGGGTGCCCCATCTCAGTTACTACAAACGACAGCAATGAAGTTTCAAACCCGCTGGCGTCCAGCCTGCTGGGACCCACGCCAGGACACGCTATGCCTATGCACAAGTCTCCTCTCCCAGTGTGTATAACGGGAGCAAATCCACACAGGAGCTTCTGAGGTCCACTGGCCGGGGGCTGTCTCAGGAGGTTCAAGATCAACAGGACCCCAACCATGGAGAGCACAGAGCTGAATCAGGTCTTCTAGAGACATGGCAAGTCCCAGCTTTGGGAAATGAAGAAGGAACACATAGTAGGTACTTAATAAAACATATAAGACACACACTGTGTGACTCCGGGCAAGTCTATTCCCTTTTCACTACTCTGGGCAATTCTCCAAGAGTCTAAGCCTCTGAGAAAGGGCCAACCTATATTGGGAAAGGAAGTTTCCCCCCCAACAAGGTTCCAAATACCACTGAAATTTCAGGTCTAGCCTCAAAGTGCCAAGCACTGTGCTTAGCTAACCTATAGAATATAATCCCTGTTCTAATAACATTTAGCCTCCAGCAAGGGGGAAAGTGACACATACATAAATGTGCAATGGTATGTGACAAATCTGTCTGGGGAAGTAGACAGAGGGTGAGCCCTACTCCTCAGAGGAAGGAAGACCTGAGTTCAAATTCTGACTCTGGCTGTGAGACCTTGGATAAGTCACATCACTTCAAGTGCCCTAGGCAACTAAGACTGTAAACTTCAGAGAAGGTGCCAACCAAGGTAGGCATTCCCTCAACCAAGAGGTCTTGGTGCCAATAAAATCACAGGTATAGTCCTTACTTCCATCCCTATGATTATGCATTATTATTAATAATAATACATCGCATTATTATACTACAAGTACACCTAGACACTTGCTGGCAAGTGTTTATTGACTGATGAGTCAGCTAATCCTCTCGCTGGGTCTCTAAAATTAATATAATTCTGGGTTCCTTTCCAGTCCTCAACTGATAGGGGAAAGGTGTGTGTAGTTCTGCCTGCGAGCATGAGCGCCAGAATTTACCAATTTACCTTCGAGATCATGGGTCTTTTTAATAGGAAGGTGACCAACTCCCATGTTATCCCAAGGTCTTACAGCTTTTAAGGAGCAAAGTCAAAGCTACAAAATCTTAGGACCTTCTGTAATAGGATAGGAAGGTTTAGAGCTAGAAAGAGCAACACGGATGATCCAGTGTGCCCCTCCCTGCTTCTAACGAGTCCCACAGAGCTCAAATGGCTTAGCCCAGCATCTTGGACACAGGTGGCCCTTGACAAATGCTTGTTGACTAAGTGACTGGAATCATTGAAACTAAGAGGTACCAGCAACCTCAGAAGGAACAGAATTAAAAGTTGGTTAAAATTTAGAGGTCACCAAGTCCTGGCCCAGGCCAAAGGCCTTGCCCAAGGTCTTTGCTTTAAAAAAAAGTATCAAAGTAAGGATCTGAACACAGGTCTTTCTGATCCCAAGTTCACTGCCCTATTGGCTATTCTAGATTGCCTTTAAAACCTCCATTCTAGCCAACTCATGCCTAAACAAGAAGTTCTTTTTTTAAAGTTTATTTAAAGCTTAATTTTATTTTTTAATTCAGAAGCAATTTCACTCCCAACATTATTACGGGGGAAAGGAGGGGGAGAAAACTCTTGTAATATATAGGTAGGTAAATAATAGATAAGGAAAGAGGGAGGAAGAAAGCAAGGGAGTGAGAGAAGAAATGTGACAGAAAAAGAAAGGGGGAAAGGAAGGGAGGGAAGGAAAAAGGGAAGGAAGGAAGGAAGGAAGGAAAAAAGGAAGGAAGGAAGGAAGGAAGGAAGGAATTCAATGAGTTGCCAATTTTTGAAGATTCTTCCTCAAAACTTCTCACATCCAGACATGGTAGGAGGAAAGGAAGTAGGGAAGGAGGGAAGGGAGGGAAGGAAGGAAAGGAGGGAGGGAGGGAGGATGAATCTGACAAGTGGTCCATAAGCACCCATTTGAAGCTTTCCAGTCTGCTACCTATGGGGAGGACTAGTTTGTGATAGTTCTGCTAAGGAAAGTTTTCTTTCCCTTGAGTTGAAATTTCTTACCCTCTATCTTCTACCCACTGGTCTCCATACTGCCATCTGAGAACAGCCAAAACAAGTATATCTTGCCCATGGCAGCCCTTCAAATATTTGAAGATAGAAATTACTCCTCTGCCTCCCAGCCAGATCTTCCCCTCTCTGGTGCCAGTTCCTTTGGCCAATCTTGAGAAATTATGTTGAGCTTCCTGATCACTTTCCTCTAGCTGGAGTTCACTCAGTCACTGCCCTTGCTAAATCACATGCTGGCCAAAATGGAACTCGATACTCCAGAGGGAGTCTGATCAGGTCCAAGAACACAGGGAATGAGGACTTCCCTCCCTAACTCTAACAGGCTACCTCACCTTGAGACCACGGAGTCAGAGCTGAGGGGCCACCTGATCTAACCCCCTCATGGTTCCCATTTGGAACTGAGAGATGGAAGCAGGGCCAGGCACAGAAACCAGATTCTCTGATGAGTGATGTCTCTGATCTCATGAAACTTCTTGGCCAGCTAGATCACACTGTCATGTCAGCTCACTATTTAAGGGCACGAAAGTGATGAAAAAAATCAGAACTGGGATTCAGACTCGGATATTCAGAGCCTTTCACTATCCCCCTTTCTAAGAGGAGATTTGCTTACGGCTACTTTCCTGCCTTCCATCCTTTTAGCCTGTCTGAATGGCGCTGTTCAATCATTTCAGCTGTGTCCAACTCCTCGTGACCCCTTTTGGGGTTTTCTTGGCAGAGATGTTGGAGTGGTTTGCCATTTCCTTCTCCAGCTCATCTGACAGATATGGAAACTGAGGCAAACAGTGACCAATATAAGAAGACTCCTTTTTCCAGAAGAGGCAGGAGAATCTATTCATGAAAATAGAGGGGAAAGCACTGAGATTAGAACCCAGCCACTGTAGTTGAACCAACGCTTTCCACTAAAGATACTCTGTGCACTGAAATAATTAATAAGCAAAGCTTTAACAGATTTGCATCTCCTTGAGTTCCATTCACACAGACTCACCAGTGCCAGACCACACAGATGATTTCCAGACCAATTGGCTTAGTGAAACTCCTCTCTCTTTTGTAAGCCACCCACCCACACTCTGTCCTGGTATACCACCATGAGCTATGAAATTCCAAACAAACAAAAACAACCCCCTCCCCTTTTTTTCCTTCCTCATCCTTGTTTTCCAAACTTCCAGAAGATCTGAAGCTCTTCTGTTTGAAAAACTTTAGGGAAAAAAAGCATTAAAAGTAATAAAAAACAAATGATAGATATGCACCTTACATCCTACTACGGAAGACCCTTTTGAAACCTCAAAGACCCAGGAAGCAAACAAAAGTCAGCGACCAACCAATCCCAGAGTGGTCAGCAGCCACCTCGAACTAGACATTGACCTGAACTAAACTCCAGGCTGTGCTATAGAGATTCCTGCTTTGCTGGTGGTGATCTCCATGACCAATGGATGCTGGATCTCATACACTGAGGCTGGCTGGGGTCTTTGTTTACATTTTTAGCATAAAGCACAGCTGTCTCTGGCCTCTCCCAGCCCATTCTCAGCTTCTTAAATGGGCAGTCGGCTTTCTTGGGACAGCTTTTTCACCTCTTTGGGGTTTACTTCCGAGTAAGGTCTAGTAAATCCTGTGTCCTTTCCTCTAAGTATTTCATAACCATTTCAGCTGCAGGACTCAAAAGACCCTAATAAATCTCTTAGCAGCAGGCAGTTGCTGCTTTCTCCACTGTAACAGCAAAAGCAGATTTCCTAAATGGAACTCTTCCACCCTCCAAATGAGGTTGTGGGTTCCATGCCGCTCTGTCTTTTCTTTCCTTTTGTGTGACTCTCAAGCTCAACCGCGCGCACGTCACGGCAATTGCCTCATTTCAAAAGAAAATACAGCTGTACTTTGATTTAAGCAAACTTGATACAGGGAAATCTGGATTTGCTCAAAAGGAAAACTGGGAGTGAGCATTACATTACAAAAGATTTTTCACTTTACAAAAGGCTTCCCAGTGGAATTCCTATACAGAGCAGGCTCTCCTATGATATGCAAAATAGGTCGATTTTCAGGAACACATCTGGTAGACTGGGCCAGAAATCAGAAGGCAGGGGGTTCAAGGTTTAATTTACTATCTCTGTGATGCTGAACAAGTCACTTGACCCCTGTGGGCCTCATCATGCTCATCTTTAAAAGGAGAGATGAGATCTCAGATATCCCTCAACAGGGCTAACCCTGTGAAGCTTCCTAGCTACGTGTGCCCCCAGGTAAGGAACAATCTGCCTAAGCCTTAGTTTTCTGAACTGTAAAGCTGGGATGATAGCTGTATTCCATTAATAAGCATCAAATAAGAATGTGTTTCAAGTGCTTTGCAAAACAAAAAAGTGTTGCTGTGGAAAACACAGTCTATTTATACCCTGAGATAAATTTTCTAAGAGTGGACTTGGACAGCCCCCTTTGGGGAACCCACCAGCATTTCAATTCAAATCGATGGGTGTATCTTAAACACCTACTGAGGATGAGGAAAGGTTTAAAGCAGAAATCCTCAAACTTTTTGGTCTCAGGACCCCTATCCACTCTTAAAAACTACTTAGGACCTCACTTCAAAAAGCTTGTGTTTATGTGAAGTCTATCTAAATTCAGAGCAGGTGGTGGCATTGTGCATAGAGCACCAGGCCTGGAGCCAATAAGACTTTGAGCTCAAATTCAGCCTCAGACACTTCCTAAGCTGTGACAATCTGGCCTAGGAATTTAACCTTCATCTGCCTCAGTTTCCTCATCTGTAAGATGGAGGTCATAATAGCACCTAAGTCTCAGAGTTGTTGTGATATGTCTCATTATCAAATGAGACAATAATGTTAAGTGTTTAAAACAGGCCCTGGCAAGTAGTGAGTGCTATAAAAATAATTCCTCCTCTTCCTCCTCCTCCTCCTCCTCCTCCTTCTCCTCCCCCTCCTCCTCCTCCTAACTACCACTACTAAATTAGAAATTAAAATGTCTTAGCATTATACATAGTTTTGACCATGAGTTACCTCAAAGCAGGTCTCTGGGGCAGAGTCCTCAGCCCACACTTTGTAAAGGAGTATTTTAGAGCATTAAGGATGGAGAGACAAAAACTTAGTAGTCCTTGTCTTTATGGAACTGACATCTTATTGAGAGTAAATACATACTAAATAGCACAGTGAAACATGTTACTAAGTAGCACAGTGATAC
>CM053593.1:371385679-371486626 GCA_028646575.1 Pseudocheirus occidentalis
TTGTTTCTCTTTTTTCATTGTTCACTCCATTGGCTATAACACCTATACAACCAGACTATCGTATAATGTGAAAGAGCTTGCAGATCCTATACATGATTGTATGCCACCATGGCGGGGGTGGGGTTTGGGGAGGAAGGGGAGAAAAATCTGAAACTCAAGTGATTCTGGAACTGAATCTTATAAACTAAAAGTAAACAAACAAGTCAATAAAAAAGAATATAATGCACAGTACCTGGTAAACAGTAGGTGCATACGTGTTTATTGGCTAATTTTTCAGATGAAGAAACTGAGGCTGGGGAGGGCGGAGGCACTTTGGGGCCACGGAGCTAGGGAGTGTCTGAGGAATGTCTTCCTGACTCCACACCAGTCCCCAACCCCTGGTCCATCTAGGATTCCTTGGGACTGAGTTTTGATCATTATGGAGAATGCTTTGCTCTCTCCAAAGTCTCTACCACGTCATCTGAAGTCGACCTAGCCAAACCAATGGCAATGGATGGAAAAATTTTAAATGCGCCCCCCTTCTTTCCCCTTAACCTCAATTCCAGTAGCCATGAATACTCTTCAGGTGTTTCATCCCACCCCATTCTCAAAAAAAAAAAATCAAAGAAAAAAAAGAAATGAAAAATGGCAGGTCAAGGAAGCCATCCAGAGGGGCTAGCACTATGAGGCTGACCCACCCCCTCTTCCCCGGCTCCCACAGGGGCCCTGGGAACACGGCCTCCTTTGTTCCCTTCCCTCTTCAAATGGCAGAAGTTGGGGAGAGTTTGGAGATGACAATATGCAGCAGATCATGTAACCTAGCACTGTGGGGAGCAGGTAATCCCATCACACAAAAGCTCCCGAGCAGCTGGGCCATCCTGCTTAAAGGAACATGGCCCATTCAGGTGCACACCTGCCGTTACTTAATGTCTATTTAAGCCTGTCTCCATCTAATAAATTACTTGGTAATTATGAATGAGAATGGGGAGGAAAGATGGGTACCTGTAATTGTCGGAAAGGTTGGAGATTAACCAGTAAGCAAGGTGTGCGGGGAGGGGTGGGGAGGGGAAGGGGTGGCAAGAACCTGGAAACATCTGGGCCCTCTAGGGCACCACCAAGATGAGTCACTCGTGGGTGAAGACTTGGGGGAGACAAGCCTGCATCTCTCATTGCTCCCAGTGGGACAAGAGGTCACATGGACCTTGTTTCTTGTGTCACTTAAGAAAGGATGGGACAGATTCCAGCTTGACCCTCAGACCTCTGGCCTGTCCAGGAAATTGGGCGAGGAATGTTAAGAGGGTCAAAGCCTAAAGGAAGCAGAAAGAGCTCCAAGAAGCTGGAATCTTGCCCAGCCGCTTCCTTTTTTTTTTTTCCAATTTTCCAAATATATTCCACAAAAGGAGTAAAATGAACAGATTCCCAGTTTCTCCTGGGTAGCCTCAGGGGAACGTGCTAATGAAATGTGAAATTGTTGAAGGGAAGGCAACCAAGAGAAGGAGAGAGGGAGGGATGAGGACAAGGGCTTTCCCCCAAATCCTCTGATCTGGGTCTCGGTGCACAAAATAACTGGAATAACAGAGAGTTCTAGATTTGGAATCCAGAGGCCTGAGTTCAAATGCCGCCTCAGTTGCTTCCCAGCTCTGTAACTCTGGGCAAGCCATTCCCCTTTCTCCTGACCTCAGTAACCTCCAGCAAAGAGAAGATCATAACAGCACGTTGCAGGACAAAGGCTTTGCGTTCACCATGGCACGTGTGGGTCAGCAGAAGGGATGGTTCATCTGGAAGAGCGGAGCCTTAGTGACACAGGAGAGCTTTCTTCAAAGGTCTGAAGGGCTCTTAGGGGAGGAGGGATGAACTTTGTTCTACTTGGCCCCAGAGGGCAGACCCAGGAGCTGAAAGCTAGATTTAAGGAGGGAAAAATCTTCCTACCAAGCAAAGTAGTCCCTAAAGGGAATGGACTGCCAGATAGGCAGCGAGCTCCCCATCCTTAAACATCTTCAAGCAGGGAATGGATGGCCACTGGGAGGGGTTTCCCTTCATGTATGGCTTGGCCACCTACGTCCTTCGCAGTTCACAAAATCGTGGCTTTGTGACTCTCCCACACAGTTGTATGGATCAAATGAGATCATTTGGTAGTCAACAAACATTTAGTTGGCCAACAAGCATTTATTAAGCACTTGCCAAGCACTGTACTAAGCACTGAGAAAAAGATAGTTCCTGCCTTCAAGGAGTTCAGTCTAATGAGAAAGACAACACACACTCATGTATAGACCAGGTCTATACAGGATATACTGATGGAAAGGTACATTGACATCCAGCACCTGCTGTGTGTAAAGTGCTCTGCCAACCAACGCCTTTATCAGCGTTAGATAGAATCATAGATTTGTACCCAGACTAGACCTCAGAGGTCATCAAATGCAACTTCCTCAAATGACAATTAAGGAAACTGGGTCCCAGAGAAATGATTTGCCCGATGTCACACGGCTGCCAAGCGGCTACAGGTTTCCATACGTGGTGGCCAACTGCTTTTCCACTGCACCACACCACCCTCGGAAGGTATGGCTTTCTCAGTTTTTAAAGCTTTTCAAATCCCTCAGTTTTCCTCACCTGCATTTCCTTGGCCTCTTCAAGAAAATAAAGGGGGCAGCTAGGTGGCAAAGTGAATAGAGCACTGACCCTGGAGTCAGGAGAACCCAAGTTCAAATCTAGCTTCAGATACTTAACATTTACTAGCCCTGTGACATTGGGCAAGTCACTTACTTAATCCCAATTGCCCTGCATTCCCCCCTCCAAAAAGCAAAGAAAAAAGGAAGGAAGGAAGGAAGGAAGGAAGGAAGGAAGGAAGGAAGGAAGGAAGGAAGGAAGGAAGGAAGGAAGGGAGGGAGGGAGGGAGGGAGGAAAGAAAATAAAGACAAATGTATTACATAACTTGGTTGCTGTCTTACCCAAACAGGTTGGGCCATTGCTGGCTATAATCAGATATGACAGAATGCTCCCTCACCTTCCCAGGCACCATTACTGCGGCCCTTGGCTGGGATAAAGGTAACACTCTACAACCCACACAGTGAAAACAAGCCTTTTCCCCTACTGGTAGTGACCTTCCAAGCACCCAAGGAAAACCTGAGAAATTCACTTACCTTCTTCTGACAGGCAGCAAAGAGATGCTAACTGGCTTTGTGGACCAGAGTTCGAATCCTAATTCTGCCACTTACTAGATGTGTGACCTTGGGCAACTCACTAAACATTTCTGGGGATCAGTTCCCTTGTCTGCAAAATGAGGGGGCTGGACTAGACCCCTGCTAAGGTAAGAAAGGAAACACAGCAAAGGAAAAAGTATTAACAGGTCTCGAAGGCAGGGAGATCTGGTTTCAAATTCTGCC
Organism: Pseudocheirus occidentalis; assembly: GCA_028646575.1. NCBI lineage: Eukaryota > Metazoa > Chordata > Mammalia > Diprotodontia > Pseudocheiridae > Pseudocheirus > Pseudocheirus occidentalis. Next base: position 371,389,039 of record CM053593.1, read on the forward strand.
AGAGAAGATCACTAGCTGTGTGACTCTGAGCATGGCACCTAGGTTCTGTGGGCCTCAGTTCCCTCCTGTGGACAGTGAAAGGACCAGCTTCTATGTCCTCCAAAGAACCTTTCAGTTAAATCTATGAGCTGCCCAAGGTCTCAGGCTAGTAACTTTCAGAAGTGGGATTTGCACTCAAGCCTTCCAAAGTGCCTCAAGGTCATTCAACTTGAGGCTCCTAACAACCACTAGGGAGAAGATGAGGGACACAGGAAAATGACATTTACAGGGATTATCAGACACAGCTGCTAAGTCAGGTGGTTTTCTTTATTGAGGGGAAAGAGTGGAGGGAAGGCAGACAAAAGGAATGAATTAAAAATAGAATGAGTGGGAAGGAAGGAAGGAAGGAAGGAAGGAAGGAAGGAAGGAAGGGGGGAGGGAGGGAAGGAGGAAGGAAGGGGGAGGGAGGGAGGGAGGAAGGAAGGAAGGAAGGAAGGGGGGAGGGAGGGAGGGAGGGAGGAAGGAAGGAAGGAAGGAAGGAAGGGAGGAGGGAAACACTCAACATGGCCAAACCAGAATTCAGGGCCAAACCAATGCATGATTTCTTAAAAGCCCCAAAGAATGAAACATACCCACGTCCCATGGAGGACATTTTGTTATTTCTAGCATGTCCAGTCTCTGCTATTTACACAGAGTTGACAGTTCTTCCCTGGGAGTAACTCCACCATCAGAATGGGGCTGTATTAATATCCACAGCTCCGCCCCTGGCCAAAATGGCAGATGTGAGCAAACAGATTCCTTGGACTCCTCAACCTACTGCTATTTTCATTCCAGGCCTCTTCACAAAGCATAATCATCACCCAGAAACACAGCACCCCAGGCAGAGCCCAAAAGGCCAGCGCAACATTTACATTCCTCCCAGGCAGTGACGAATCCATTTTTCCTTACTCAGGGTGATGAATCTAGATGTTCTACGAGCAAAGGCAGGGGCCCAAGGAGAGAGGTGGGTGGTGTCAGTAAGAGCCTACTAAGTGCTTTCTGAACCATCTTCACTGATGGTAATTAACACACAGCACTCTGAAGTATGCAAAGTTCTTTATATATATACATATGTATACACTATATATATATACATAAATACGATCACATTTAACCTTCATAAAATCCCTATAAGATGCCGTTATCTATATTTTTACCAAAGAGTTAAAAGTGTGTTTTGCGGCGTTGACAAGTGCCAAGCATCTGAGGTAAGATTCAAACTCCTCAAATCTGTCGCTTTGGGGATACAAAGACAAAATGAGACAGATTCTGGCCCTGACCAATCACCTAGTCCCAAGGCTTGAGACTTTAAATCAGACCTGTGGAAGAAATAATGATCCATGCTTTATTTATCAAAGGTAGGATATTTGGGTTTAAGGAGCCAGGGAGAAAAGCATTCTAGCCCAGGCTCTGAAATTTGATTCTTAGGTGACTTTTGGCAGGTTTTAAAAAATATTCTTTGACTCAGTTTCCTCTTCCTTCCAGTTCTCCATCTGTGACCTCTGGTCCTGGGACTCACCAGAAGGTACCATCTGTCAGACAAAGCCTGGTGGGACACAGTAATCTCCAAAGTGCTTTTCAGCTTTTATCTACGACCCTCCGTGCCAGCCAGACACTGCGCTAGGTACAGGAGAAAATGAAACCATCCTCCTCTCAGCATCGCACACAAGTGAGTCTGGTACAAAGTACTTAAGAGGGGACAGGTTTGAAGGAAGATGATTTGGAGAGGGAGAGATAGGACCAGGATGGGATGCAGACATGTCTGGAGGCTGGCTGATGCAAATGCAGACAGAGCTAGGACCTTCACCTAAACTGCTCTGGGTCCCACATCACCCAGCATGGCGCCATCAAAAAGGTCGGAGAAAAGCAGCTTTTTCTCCACGCTCAGACTCATTAATCTTTGTTTTCTGGGATTTTTTAAAAGTCTAATTGTTACCATCTATTTATTTAAACCAATGCGCTCACTTCCTAAGGACTCATCCCCTCAGAACCCACACATAAAGGAGCATATTTAAGCCAAAGCCATCAACACTGGCTAAGTCTGACAATGTATGCCTCATTTCCCACCCAGAGACCACCACCTCTCTGGTGGAGTGGTAAAAGATGTGCTTCACCAGTCTGGTTCCTCACTGTTAAGGATTAATTAAGAGAACAAAAGAGTCAACGGGTCTCCAGAGAACCCAGCGCTTCCCATCCCCTCAACAAATACTGGATCTTTACAGAGAGCAGAGAAGGAACCACCATTCAATGTATTCCAAACCTGGCCTATGAGAAATTCAACCCCTTGGAAATCACATTTATTAGAGGGTGTAAATCACCAGAAATAAAAACTGGAGACACGGTTTTCACTTGAGTAACCTTCCCAGTTAATAATTTATCTGGATAACAAGAAAATCATAGATTCATTGATTTAGAGCTGGAAGGAACCTCAGAAGCCATTAAATCCATACCCTTCATTTCATCTGCCTCCCTCAGTTGTTGGGAGGACCTAGTGAGAGAATTATAAAGTAATCGTGACCCTAAATGCAACACAGAAATGTGATTTCTGCATATATGATAACATATATGAACATATAAACTAATGTACAAATATGTAGATGCATTTAATATACACAAAATGTGATTGTATAAGTAACAGAAAATAATGTGCAGTGTGAACATATAGACAAAATAATGTATGTGAATACGGATGTCATTTATAAATATCATATGTAAATATATAAAGGCAATATAGAAAAATAATGTATAAATATCTAAATGCTATTCTATGTAATGTGTAAAAGTGATGTATAAATATATAAAATATACATGGGACTTATATAAATATATAAAAGCAATTCATATAAAATACATAAAAACATGGAATAATATGCAAATGCTATTTTGTGTACAAAATAATATGATAAATATAAATTTATACAATGATGCCTATAAAAGAAATTTATATATAATATATAAGTGTGATATATTTCTAAATATATAAATAGCACATATAAATGCAACTTGTGTATGTGAAATATATAATATGTATTATTCCTAATAAGGAAACTGGGGCATAGAGAGGTCAGGTGACTTGCCCAGGGTCTCACAGCAGGATATGAACTAGGTCCTACTGACTCCAAATTCAGTGTCGGTCAACCAATAGATATTTATTAAACACCTCCAATGTTCCAGGCACCATGCTAAAGACAGTGCACTATCAAACACATAACTCTCTCTCTCTCAATACCATAAAGATGCTAAGAATTCTACACCAAAGCAGAGATGCTCCTTCCAAGCTCAGCTCTGGCTCCTGGGTCTCCAGAAGGGAAGCTGAGCATCACTGACCAGATGGACCCATTCCCCTTCTCAGGCTGATGTGTCAATAACAAGAACCTGACTTTGGGTGCCATGCCCTGCCCTGAACAATTCTAATACAGTTGCACGTACAAGATGGTGGTTGGGGAAGCAGCTGAGAAGAGAGAACCATATGATACCAGGAACTGTGCCCACAAAGGACAGTTCCTCTCACCTGTCTCACCACCCCGTAGCACTCCCATAGCCAGAAAGCTCTCCAGGCTGGTTCCTGATGGCATTTCTTCCATGCCCAGCCAGGAGATGATGTGCTCTCAGGAAGGAAAACTAATTTTATTAACTTAAGCCAAACACAATTAGGAAGATGAATCAGAGGCCATAATGAATATTTCACCGTGTGCTCCCAAACCGGATATAACTTTGGAGGACCTTCTGCTGTCTTAGGTCACCTCATTTGTATGAGCACCAACAACGGAGAGGTCACTACTATCAGAGTATGTGGTGGACAAACCAAAGGTCAGCTATGCATGGCCACAACGGCCAAACTGGACCAGGGAGCTGGAAGGCTCACAAACTGCCCCCCAAAAAAGGATGTGGCAGACCTTGTTTTCTGTAAGGGCTAATAATGACTCCCCTAAAGTGAATCAATATAGGGAAAGCGAGTGAAAAACTCAAAGGCTGGTAAACACCTCACCAGAGGACTGAAGGTGTACAGCCAGCTTCTCCGTGGGCCAAAGGCCGGCTCCCAACAGGCTTCATACAATGCCTTGCTCTCTCAAGTGCTACCTAGTAATAATTATTTGGCTTTTAACTAGTTCACTAAGTAATAACTGGGCCATCCGGTTCTCCTAATTTGTCAGACTGGAGAAGTTAATTAACAACGAACAAGGCCACATCTCTTCTTGCCGTGAACGTCTTTCTTTAACTTCCCTTGTTCCTGCTACATCCATCTTTGGCAGCAAAGGCTGGGTCAATGCCACACTTCCCCATCCTAATGTCCCCTGAGATCAGATTTATGGGCCTGCTCCTGAGCGTAATGTGCATGAAGCCCTTCCTTCAGACTACGGAACAATGGCCAGCCGAGCTCTGGACAGAGAGCCAGGGAGGACGTTGGGGGGCCACTTCGGCCAACCCCCCTCTTTTTCCCAGACATGTTGGAGACCTAGATTTTAAAGGGTTAAGTCAACTGAGGGACCTTTGCTATTTCCATCCCCTCATTCAGGTCATAAGCTTCAAGCGGTTTCACGCAAAATTCCATTGCTCCCAGATAATGAAATACCATCTGTGCTCTTTTCTTCCCACCCAGCACCTTTATACATCAGGGTGAGATCTGGGTGTGAAAATGGTCTTCTCAAAAAAAGAAAAGAAAAATGTTGTTCTCCAAAGGAGGAAGGAAAAACTAGGCCAGGCTTGAGGGATCCTCTGGGAAAGATCTCAAAGAATCTCAAAGCCATCCGGTCACTCATCAGATCAGGTCAGCCAAGGTCTTTTGCTGTGGTGGATCCACCGCCAGCAGCGAGGGACAGAGATCTCCCTGCTGGGCATCTCCCCAGGAAGATCCAAGACCTAACATAGAGGTCCTATATCATTCAGTTTTTCAGCTTTCTTGGCAAAGACACTGGAATGGTTATTCCATGGAGAATGCCTTCTCCAGTTTATTTGACAGATGAGGAAACTGAGGCAAACAGGGTTAAGTGACTTGCCCACAGTCACACAGTAAGTGTCTAAAGTCAAATTTTAACTCAGCTCTTTCCAACTCCAGACCAACCATTCCATCCACTGCACCACCTAGCTACCCCATAGGTAGCCCCCAAAGGTCTTACAGGCAGCAAACTACTCACAAAACTTTTTTTGGTGATACCCCCAAACTGGAAACTAAGTACGAGCCCGTCTAGAGAGGGGTGGATCAACAACCTGTGGAGTATGGATTCAGCCAGACATTAATAACGGCAGGATACCATGAAAAGAGGCCTGGATCTAAAGCTATAGAGCCCAGGTTCAAACCCTGTCTGCTCTGTCCACAGCTGCCTTGGTCGGGGCAAGTCATTTAACGCTCCTGAGGCCTCAGTAAGATGAGGAGCAAGGCCACATGACCTCTAAGTCCTTCTCAGCTCTAAATCCACATATGAAATCTGTGCAAGAAACAGTAAGCACAAAGAATTTGGAAAAACACAGAAAGACTTGCATGAAGTGATACCGACTTTGGTCGGCATAAGCTGGAAAAATGCAAATGGAGTAACTGCCCTAACCATAAACAAGAACAATAAAGCAAAACCAAAGGGTGTATAATTATAATGACTGAGATTAGCCCAGGAGAAGGGGTGATGACACGGAGCACCCTCTTTTGTTGGAAAAGCGGGGGACAAGGGGTATGAAATGCTGCATACACACAGAGAATCACTACTGCGGTCGATTTTACTTAACTGATTTTCTTTGTTACAAGGGGGAAGGGGGCAGGAGGAGCTGTTACAAAAAGGTTATTCAGAAATGACTGATTGAAAAACAAAAGGCATCAATGAAACTTAATAAATATTCTTAATTCACTGACTTTAAAAATTTTTTTTAAAACCTTTTCATAAAAAACTCAAGTTAAATACACTGTTACAAACCTTGGAAAGCAGTCCCAGGATGAGCTGGATAAGTGGAGATTGGTGATTACTGAGGAGAACAAACCCAAAAAGGAAACCCACAAGCATGGAGGGAAAAACCCAGGACAAATTCCTCTTCAGAACAGGGTGGATAAAATTGGAATTCACTTTTTTAAAGGCATCTTATGCACAAAAGGCTTGAAACCCAGACTTCCAAACTTGTCTTTGCCACATAACCAATCAGGCGGTGCTGCTAATTTATTCTGAATTTATTCTGTCTATAATTACACATGTATATGTTATTTCCCCCAGAGAATGGAAGTTCCTTGAGAACAGTCACTGGTTGGTTTATTCATTTGGTTTTTTTTTTTAATTTCTCTTTGTATCTCAAGTGTCTATTTCAGCGCTCAGCACACAGTAGGTGTTTAATTGGGAGGCAACACGGTATAATTATTTTAAATGTTAGATTTGGAGTCAAGGGATTGGGGTCAAATCCTAATCCTGCCACTTCTAATTGTGCCTACAGACAAGGAATGCAAAATCCAAGGAAGGGACATGGGATTCGTGAGAGGATTTTGGTCAATGTTCTTTCAGATCTTTGAAAATACATGCCAAAGATCAGAGTGCCCCAAACCTTGGCTGTTAATTGTGCTAATGAATTAATGCATGACGACACCCTCTCTTCTCCAGTCATTCTATTTCTCTGCATTAATAGCCCATATTTTGCCAGCGAAAATACAAACACCAGGCCAACAGCTGGGACCCAGGAAAGACATTCATTCGTTCTCAATATTTGACACAATCCCACTGGGGAAGTCATGACAAGAGGGTCAGGCTCCCAGGGCAGAATGAAGGTCACCCAGCATTCCTCTCCTATCCAGGACCACTCAAGACACGGCCAAGGCAGGTGATGGGGAGGCCTGCTTTCTCTGCCTCTTACTATAGAGTTCCAACCAATCTTCCAAAACCCAGAGGGCACAAAGCAATGGACCAGTGAGAAAGTCAATGGTTTGGGAGTTACCGAGCCGTGCAATCACAGAATGAAAGCAGGAAGGGGCCACAGTGGCCGGAAAGTCCAACCCTGTCATTTTACAAATGAGGGAGATGTGGGTGATTTTCCCAGAGTCACAAGCCCATATGTACCTAAGGGCCAGGATCTGAATGAGGGTCTTCCATCGAGCCAGACACGGATCCACCACATCTCACTCGAGGTGAGTCTGGGTACCTATGGGTTTGAATCCCAGCCCTGGCACTTCTCCTGCTTTATGCCTCAGTTTTCCTCTCTGTAAAATGTTTTAAACTTTACGAAGAGTTCTTAACTTTACTTCTTGGACAGTATGGTGAAATCTATGAACTCTTTTTCAAAATACTGAATTTTAAATAACTGATAGAAATGTTAAAGTTAAGTTAGAAAATAAAGATTTTTTTTCCTATCCAAATTCATGGTCTTCTTCCTCTCCCACTGAAATTTATTCAGATGCTTGAGGGGAAGGAATGGAATCTGAGGGCCCGAGGTGAAGGTCTAGTAGTCCAAAATCCCCTTCGTCAGATCAGTGCGCCAGCAGACACATACAGCCTGGAGTCTTTGGCTTCTACAAGGACTGGTCAGGAGGCAGGAGCATCCCATTCCTCTAAGGGCAACACCCAACCCTGTCATTATGGCTGGGCAGCCTACCATCTGTTACATTTCAAAATGTCGAGATGAGGGGAAGATCTATTTCCATCTACTGGTACCTAAAATTATCACCACCACCCCCCAAAAATAAAGATGTGAAATCTAAGGGCACATGCTTCTACTCATGTCAGTCCATGGGCTCACTGGATGTTTCCAGTGCAGAAACAGGGTGATTTCTTGCTGAACTCCAATCATAAAGTTTAAATTCTTCATTAGGAAGGCTCTCTTCATTAAGTAGAAAATTAGCACGTGGCCGTCTTTAGGTAAGAGAGGGACCTCTGGTTGTCTTCTTTCCCAGCGCAGGCGCATGTGCACATACACACACACACACACACACACACACACACACATTCAGGGGATGACCCCCAGCTGCACTGGCTAACTGACCTCTCGGAAACATTCTGGGTACTATAGCAAGATGAAGTCCACAGACCCATAGACTGCTTTTTCAAGAAATTTAAAACTGATTTAGCAATTTGGCCCAAAATATTTTAGCCCTAATCCCCAAGGGAAGTAAGCAATTTTAAAAAAAATTCTTACTAATTAAAAACACTCCATTATCAGGCTAAAAAAATTACACTAAAAAAATACACAAAACCAATAATCCAGCAGACCTGACCTGTGCATTATATCTGATTAGTATTCTCCAATATCAATCTAATTATAAAGCTATGGGATTGGGGGGTGGAGAATAGCCTGATATCAGTATCAGTCCAGTCTGGTTTCATTAAGCCCTTTCAATTCCTCGGTTTTACAAGAAAATATTCTGAATTCATCCTGAACAAGGCAAAGACTATGGGCTTCTTGCTGATCTCAGAATTCAAGCCTTGAGCTTCCATCCAAGGCAGAGTCTGACATCAAATCCAACAGGTGAGGCTTAAATGTGATTTTTCAATACATCAGGGGCCTGTGGTTCAGAGCCGTCTCTAATATGGTAGATACTAATGAGGGAGTTGCCTAAGGCTCACAGGTGTTAGATACACCTGGTCTGCAGCCATGGCGCTAAGCAAGGCACAGTATTAAATGGAATAGGATTGGGGGGGGCAGGAAAGAACCCTTATTACTTTTGTGAACTGGGATAAAATCACTCAGCCTTTCCTGGGTCTCAGTTTCCTGATCAGTAAAATATTCATTTTTCTTTCTCAGGGGAGTTATATGCAGACTAATGATCCAAGGTCTTCCCAACTCTAAAATCCTATAAGCTTCATTTAATCTGGCTTCCATCCATGAAGCCTGTGCCACACTCCTGGGGTCAGGGTAAACCATATAAAGTCTCCTCTTTCAGATAAGGTTTCTGTACAACAGAAATAGCCACAGAAATGAGTCATGTTCATTTTACAGGTAAGAAAACTGAGGCAAACAGGGTTAAGTGATTTGCCCAGAGTCACACAGCTAATAAGTGTCTGAAGTCACATCTGAACTTGGGTCTTCCTGACTCCAGGCCCAGTGCTCTCTATCCACTGAGTCACCCAGCTGCTTATGTGCTTGGTATACATAGTCACTTCATAAATAAATGTTTGTTTACTGGATCAGAGCCCACAGTTTGGGGGGGAGGATGGGATTCAGCATTCTTTCTCAATGTTTTTGTTAGTTTGAGTTGAATAATAAAAATGGGGGAAATGAAATCACACTGGAAAAGACTGGGGCAAAGAAGACCAAGCCGGATTGGAATTTTTCCTCCAAGAGCACATAGCTAGAGAGTCAAGAATATCAACCACAACACTATATTGTAAAAGAAAACCCATAGAATCAGCAAGAAAGCCAACTGCTACAAACACACCCACCTGGAAACCAAGAGTCGGGCCAACCAGACGCATTCCAACAGGACCCTAAATGCACAGTCCAGATACCAAGGGGTTGAAAATCTAGGGAGGGATGAGACTTAATCATCCTGCCTGCACCACCAAGGATGGAGATTTGCCAGAAGCATCCACAAGAGAAAAGCTATCAGCATATAACTCCCACTGACTGGCACTTTCCCATGCAGAAGTGAGAGGGAAGTTCTCTCTATGAGCTGGTGGGGATCAGAAGACATCATCATCATGTACTTGCAAATTGATTGGGAAGGAGATGATCAGTAGGGAGGTGGGGAAGTCTCTCATGCAGTTCAGTCCCTGTCTGAGTCACCTGAAAGCCGGCTGGAGGCCTGGAGAAGCTGATCTTAGACAGTCCTCTAGGTATCTAAGGTCCCAAGAGAAGCTCGCCGCAGGCAAACATTATGACGCACAGCCCAGGAGGGACGTGAAATCTCAGGTCTCTTACAAACTACCTTGTTTACAGCAGACTTTCTCAAGCTGCTTCACAAGCCGACCCAGGTGGCCCCTCTGTTCCTCTATCTCTCATCTCCATGGCCTAGCACTGTCTGGATCTGACCTGGAGCATGCATTCGATCCTCAATGCAAACTCATGGCTCCCTCTTCCTTGAGAATGAAGTTTAGGCATTATCTTCTACATGAAACCTGGTCATCAAACTGCTGGTGCTGAATCTCCAAACTCTCCTGCATTTAATCACTTGGTGGGTGTGCCTGTCCCTCACTCAAATCAGAGTCCCCTGAAAGTCACATCATCATTTCCCCGATGCCATGGTCCTCTTCAAAAACGAAGGACAAACACCCCCTCCACATGTGTATGGGCACTTGTCTCTCCCATTGGAATGGCAGCTTGTTGTGAATAGGGATTGTTTCATTCTCCATAGTTTTATCTCCAGCACCGAGCTAAGTGCTTGGCACATGTTTGTCGCTCAATGGTTTCAGTCATGTCTGACTCTCCCTGACCCCATTTGAAGTTTCCTTGGTTTGCCATTTCTTTCCTCTGCCCATTATACAGATAAGGAAGCTGAGGCAAATAGGGTTAAGTGACTTGCCCAGGGTCACTCAGCTAGTAAGTGTCAGGTCTTCCTGGCTCCAGGCCCAGTGCTCTACCCACTGGGCTACCCAGCTATCTATGTGCTTGGCACCCAGTGGTTGTTCAATAAATGTTTGTTGATTGACTGAAAGGTCACTAGATCCTAAAACTGGATCTTTCAGGTCCAAACCACTCGCTGAGGTCACAGAGTTTTAATGACACACCCAAAGTAACAAGGGAAAGAGCCATGAGTTGCTCTTCATTTCTAATTCAATTCCCTCATCAGTTCCTAGAAAAAGAATCCCACTCAGGCCGTGTCTGTGCACGGATCAGAACCCTAAGCCAGTCAGCCGAGCCCTCTGTGAGCCACTTGCCAGATGGAATTTCTCCAACACCCCAAGAAAACCTGAATACCAAAGTTATGCAACAAATAAAAATAGGGTTGAAAATACCCAGAGTGATTTGTCTACATGTTGGCAGACTGTGTCTATAACTGTTACACTGAACAGCTTCTTGGGATCGGTTCTGGGAGGCACATTGTACGAGGGATGCTCCGAGAAGCTGCGGTACATCCACCAAAGGCCAAGGCAGGATGGCAGGGGAGCCAAATGGAGGCCCCCAGTCAGGTGAAGAGAAGAGAGGCTGCCATGTGGAACGGGGAAGACACAGTTCTGCTGGGCTGCAGGGGAGAGAAACTAAGCTGAGAGGAAAACAAAAGGCCAAGGCGGACGGGGAAGGGGCCCAGATCTGCAAAGAGGGGGATTTCAAGAAAACTTTCCCAAGAACAGTACTATCTGAAAATGCAAAGGGTTGGCTCAAGAGGTCAAGGATTCAGAAGCCGCCTATTCTAACTTCATTTGATAAAGGAGGAAACTGAGACCCGGAGACGAGTGACTCATCCAAGGTCAGTGACAAAAGGCAGAACTTGAATCCAGGACCTTCAAGGCCATGGCACTAACTTCACTGCACAACCTCTCCTCGTCGGATGTCATTGGATGACCATTTGGCAAGGACGCGGTAGAAGACATTCCAATATTACTGGGCAGCATGGCCTCTGATGTCTCTTTCAATCTGGAGAAACTGGGAAAAAGAGCTAACCACATACTGACCCACTTTTCTTAACAAATAATTAAATAAACCTGAAAAAAGAATGGGTCTCCCCAACAGCCAAAGTGACACGGAGGAAGAACGCTGGATTAGGAATCCAGAGATAGGTTCTCATCTCTGCACTGGGGGGCTCACTGGCTTCTGGAGCCCCTTCCTCCTCAGACAATCTCGGATGTACTTAACTGTAATATTACACGTGTACGCCCAGCAGAAAGTTAGCTCCTTGGGAAAGCACTGTTATCTTTTTTTTTCATTTTATCTGGCCTGGCCATTGGCAAAATGCCTCACCCACAGCAGAGGCACTTGATTCTTTCTCTGATTGGAACCGCTGTGTGATCTTGGGCAGATCCCTGAACTTCTCTGGTAAAAAGAAACGTCTGCCCTGGGTCATCCGTGGGTGCATTCGGCACTGAATGAAGGCACCGCCTTACAATTTGCTAAGTGGCTCTCCAAGGTCCCTTCCAAAGGTAAGTGATCAGATGAGCTTGGTCAGAATAATCGCTGACAAGGGTAGATGAACGGGGCAGGGCGTTTAGGTTACTGCTACTCGTCACTTCCAGGGATCTCCACGAAGGTCAGTGGACCATCAATCTAGAGGCAGGAGAGGAGGGATATCAGAGGCCATCGAGTCTGACCCCCTTGTGTATCAGATGAGTAAAACAAGCAGTTAGCAGGGCCAAATAGAGGCAAAGTGCTCATGAAACCACATCCTCGAACTAGGGTCTATACCTGGACCGGTGAACTTGGCTCTGACCCAAGGCCACAGCAAGGCACTTTTAACTCTGGCCAGCCATGTTCCAAACGTGCTTGACTCATAAAAGAAACTGGGCTGGAGGGAGAGTAGATGAAGCTGGACACATTTACCCCCACTACTGGAGACAGGCATGCCCTGTTGTGGTCAGTACGGTACGTGATCATTCCATACGTAGGAAAGCATACATACTGTTACTCCTGTGACAGCAGTGGCTCTACACCAGCAATTCTCAATGGGTTATGTTCAATTTGTAACAATGAAAATACATCCTTCATATCAGATATTTACATTACAATTCATAACAGTAGCAAAATTACAGTTAGGAAGTAGCAACGAAAATAATATTATGGTTGGGGGTCAGCACAACATGAGGAACTGTATTAAAGGGTCGCGGCATTAGGAAGGTTGAGAACCACTGCCTATACCTACTATGGAAAGCTGCCAGGGAATTTCACCTTCCAGTCTACCCCTGCACAGACATAACACAGTTAAGTCCAAAAATGAAATGATGTCTGAACTAGACAATGCCCAACATCCCCTCCAGATCCAAATGCATAATCTATGACCCCTGTAGAGCTCATCCATAAAACAAGGCAGCTGGACTCAGTGGTCTCTCTGGTCCCTTTCAACCCTATATTGGTGATGCTATGGACAGAGAGACCTATAATGTCATGGTGTCAACCTATGAAAGTTTCCTAGAGAGATGAAAAGCCCTGGCTCTGGCCCTAATATCGGTCCACAGGGTTGTCGGGACGCCTGCCAACTGCATGGGCCATTCAGGCAGGTGACACAGAACCTCCTTCATCTGTGTGGCTGAAAAACCACCAATTCCTTTCAAATTGGCCACTACCAGACAGCAGCTGTCATCTGGTAATAACTTTGGGTCACTCCCGACCCCAGCTGTTTAATACACACGTAAATACAAGTTTCATAAATTGTTCGAAGGCATATTTACTCAAAATGCCATTATGGGTCCATCAGACTGGTGCAGGCCATCCGCTAAATAATATGCATTTTTTAAAAGGCTTGGCAGCTTAATACATATTTTTACTGCTCCCATAACTCAAAAACAGCCTTGGTGTAAAACGCTTAATTTGACACATAAGTAGTCCGTTCTATGGCCTAATCCCTCTCTGTGGGAGTGGTGTGTGGTTTGTTTTGTTTTGTTTTGTTTTGTTTTTTTTAAAAGGAAGAAAGTGACAGGGTATTTCATTTGAGCAGGATGAGCCCTGCACTGGGAGAGGGAATCGGACAGCTCCACAGTGTCAGGGGATGGGAGAGAAGCGGCACAGGAACCCACTGATGACACTGAGCAGGGAAGAAGCTGGGCGGTGGGGGAGCGCCATCCTTAAAAGTTTGTCTCTACCTTTGGAAGAACAACATATCAGTCAATGAGAACAGATCAGGACACTCAGGGCGTCAGACGTTGACTCAGGCCTTGGGGACACAAGGACAAAGGGGGACAGTCTAGGCCCACAAGGTGCTGCTGTTCCTTCCACTGACTCTTACTGTTACCATTCTGGGCAGGGGTCTCCGTGTAAAATTTCAGGGGCTGTTTGGTGGAAAGAGGGAAACTGAGGCTGGCTATCAAGAGGGAATCTCCTAACAATTGGAGCCGAGGCTAATATTTTATCTCCTCTGCACAGCTTTTTACAATCCTATACAACCTGGCCCTTGGCTACCCTTCTAGCCTCCAGGACATGACTCCCCACCCTGCCTCCAGCATTCTGGGATTCAGACAGATTGGTCTCATCTCCGCTCCTTCCTACTTCATCTCCAGTCTCTCTTCCTAGTTCTCCCCCCTCAGGGTCTCCCTGAAGACCCAGCTCAATCATCACCTTCTGCCTGGAGCCTCTCTTGGTCCCCCTAAATGCTAAAGTTTCCCCTCTCAACTCTGAGTACATTTGTGTTCACTGGCTTTTTATATGCTCTGTGTGTGCTTGTATGCTGTGTAGACACATCTATGTGTAGACATATTACACACACATATACACACACGTATGTATCCGGAAGAGACTAGATGAGCTGGGAGCCTGAGTCTTTCCCAATTGCCAGGCTCTTGCCACTAGGGCTTCACTTAAACACAGTTGGCTGGGATACCAGAAAACAGGTATGCAGAGGCCGGCCCATTGGCCTCCCTGCCAGAGCACAAGCCCGGGCAGGGGAGCTCACCTGTCCTCCACCAGAGCTGCTCTCCCTGGGCTGAGCATTTCTCCCCGCTCCCTGGCGGCCTCCCAGATGTGCTCCTGCCAGCCCGGGCCCCGCTGCCAAGAAGATCTTCCCACACGGGCATCGTGACTCACTCTGGTCGAGTCATAAACCTCTACCCTGGAGAGATGCGGTACCAGGGCAGGTTTCCCCTTCCAAGGCCAGGAGTCATCTCAGCAAGGTAGGGGCCAGGACATGGAAAGCACATTAAGCCAGATGGCTGCTCCTCCTCACCGGGAGTGCTCAGGCCTATTTTTTTTAAATTTCCTCTTTTTTAAAAAATCTTTTGGAAAGATTTTCAACTCAGATGGGCAGGGAAGGCTTTCATGGAAAAGGCAGGATCAAGTGGGGCCATAAGGAATGGGAAGGGAGAAAGGGAGACCGTGATCTGAGGAAGGAGTCCATGGCATGCCAAGGAAAGTGGGCTGGACTCAGAGGCAGAGGACCTAAGTTCAAATCCAGATTAGTGCTTTACTACCTACAAGCCTCAGCCTCCCTGGGTCTGAGCATCCTCCTCTGTAAAATGAAGAGGCTGGACCAGGTAACCTCTGAACTTCCCTTCCCAGCTTTTGGTCTTCTTACTGCATTCCCCCCCCCCCACCTTAATCTATCTCCCACCTCCATACCTTTGCATAGGCTTTACCTCAGGCCTGGGATGTACTCTCTTCTCAACGCCACCTCCTACAATCCCTAGATACCCTCAAAACTCAGTCCAAGGGCCCCTTCTTACATGAAGCCTCCCCTGATTCCCCAAGGATGCTAATGCCTTCCCCCAAAGCATTCCCTTATGCTCATTTCACATAGACTTATGTGTGGACATGTCGCGTCCCATGATAACTGTAATTTTTTTAAATGTACTATTTGATGCTGTTATTATAAATGACAGGACCTCCATATGAAGTCACTTAGGCCAAGTGGTCCTACTGACCATAAACACATGAGCAACAATTGCCAGCCTGTACTTTTCAACTACCCTGACCATCTCCCTTGCGTCAAAAATGGTCCCCATTTTACAAATAAGTAGATAGAGTCCCACAGAGGTAAAGGGCATCCAACAAGAAACAGCAGAGGCTGGATTTGAACCCAGGACCCCAGCATCCAAAGCCTGGGCTTTTCCACTGCACCCCATTGTTTCTCCTCTACATTTCTTTCAGTCAAGTCCGGAGGCAGAAAGGGTTTTTATCTTCAATGTGAAGCTGATATAAGGTGACATCTCGTCTCCAGGCCAGGAACTCCCTCCCCCGTCCTCCCAAATCAGGCCTGTGCTTGTAATAAGCTAAAAATGGTGCAGAGGCATTAAATATTTACTCTTCCCATTTGTTAATATTTTGTCCTGGTTGCTTAGCTCTAACCATCATTAGGATGCTGAAAGGGAGTTTCATGTAAATCCAGCCCTAGTGTGGGAATACTCCTGCACCAGCCTGCCAGCCAGCCCTAAACTACACCCAAGCTCCCCACAGGCAGGGCCCGATGTCGGCTTCACTCACAATTTACAAATGATTATTTTTCTAATTAATCATTCATATCAAAAAAGGCATAAATAGCGAGACAGTGCAAAAACAGCATTAGCAATTTTTTTAAATGGAGCTCTGATCTATCCATTTTGCAGTCACAGAATTGAGCCAAATCTGTATGTAGCACTTATCAAGGTGCCTGGCATACAGCGGGCACTTCATAAATGCTTGACTGACTGATGTGGGAAGTGGGAGGATAGAGGCAGACCTCGCCTCCAGTCTGATTCCTCTAGCTTACAGTGATCTCAGGGTTATTGAGACTATCCCCCAGTCTCAGGGCACGGCTAACTCCTAGAGAACCTTCTCAGGGTCAGAGAAGGGAGTCAGAAGGGGCCTCAAGTCTTCCTTTCACAGATGCGGAGACTGAGGCCCAGGCTGGTTTTCAGAGGTCAAAGACACTCGGCTAACTCTCCGACCAGCAGTTCTACGAGTGACCGCTTCTAGCTGCCCGTTTCTCCTAGATTCCCTGCTACCCACTGTACTTCCTGACTGAGAAAAGACCCGACCACGCAAAGCTCTTCTTCACACAATTCAAGAATACTCTTAAATGAGTTTACATTTTATTAATCGCAGCATTTGCATGCAATTAAACATAATGTGCTATGTTGAATTTAGCCGAAATGGTGGGGAGACTTATGAGATTCTTTCATTTTTTCTCCTTTTTCCCCCCACAGTTATAATGAATGGTATTCCAAGAGGGGGAGGGAAGATGGTTAGAGGAAACACGGGCGATGTAAAAACGCAAGAGATTTTGGACCCAAAACAACTTTTAAGTAAGAAAAGTTCAGTTTTATAAATACAGTCCTCTTTCTCATTTTTCTTTTTCCAGGGCATTCCAAAAAGGAAGTTTTAATCTTTTAATAGTTTAAAACATATAATATATCATATATTATACATGTTATCTGCATTATAGTATCTATAAGTGTGTATTATAATATGCTCTGTTATTATATGTTATAATATTATAGATAACCTATGTTTAAGCTTTAACAGTTTTGACTTTTGGAACACCCTGTATGTCAAAATATTTCTGTTTGCTCATCATTGTTAAGTGTATGATAAAAAAGAAAATTTGTTAAAAATGTTGTGAATAAGACAAAGGATCATAGATTTGGGGCTGGAAGGGGAAGCTGAGCAGAGAAGACAGTGCTGGAGCTGGAGTCAGGAAGGGCTGCTTCAGAGTCCCCCAATACTCACTCACTGGGAAGCAGTAAGCCGTTTGATCTCTCTGACCCCCACTTAATTCATCGATGGGCTGGAGACAATACTTGTATTCCCTACCTCACCGAGTGGCTATGAGCCATAGATAAATGTCAGCCTCTATTAATATTTACAGGAGGCCCTCGGGGCATCATTGCAAACAGATGGCGAAGATGAGGCACAGAGACATTGCAGGACCAGAGATGGGGCCAAAAGGATCTTGGCAGGTGCGCAGAGTCCAATGCCGAGTCCATTTTACAGATGAGAAAACTGAAACCCAGAGAGACTGAACCAATTGGAAGGCACACAAGATGTAGACACCAGTGCCAAGAATTTGAAAACAGTTCTGCCCATCATAGTACAACATGCTGCTGATTTATTCAGTCTACCAAAGGGAGTGTGTGTATGTGTGTGCGTGTGCATGCCCGTGCCAAAGATATATTTATTTAGTCGACTAAAGAGATATTTGCTTCTATATTAAACTGAGTTATTTAAGGGATAGACCCCTTGCAATGACCCCCCCAGGGGGCCCCTGCCCATGGGTTGGAAACTGCTGACCCAGACAAGATTCAATAATGATGGTCTCCTGGCTCTTCTGCCTCGTCCAGCCTCTCCCACTCCCAAAGATCAACTGTGCAGAGCTGTCAGAGCGATCTTCCTCAAACTCTTATCCGTCATGACACAGGGGGCATCCCAACAATGCCAATCTCCACATTTCACATAGGAAGAAACTGAGGTCTAGACAGGTGACCAGGCTTACAGAGGGCTAAGCTAGAGCTGAGCTCACAGGCACTAACAGTGCCCTCCCTCTGGCCCTGATGCCCACCTCCAGATGCCCACAAGATGCCTGGTATTACCAGAGGAGAAGATATTGCTTTGGATTTGGAGCCCACCTAAATGGGTTCAAATTCTGGCTTTGCCTTTTATAATCTGGGTGGTGTCAGATGACCCACATGGTCACTCCTGGCCTCATCTCCTCACCTACCAAGCCATATCAAGACAGCCTCTCTTGGAGGCTTTTGGTCTTCAAGTCTAGAGACCTATGGGTGCCTGATTGCCCAATGCCAGAAGGAAAATCTCATAGGCTCCCTGACCTGGCGATCCTTCTGGGAATTCCAAATCCCAGATGGAGACCACTCAACAAGTATTCGTCAAGGAGGGAGTCCAACTGAAATCTTTCCTCTTGAAATGCAAGGCCATTTTATCTTGTCCTATCCTGGGCAGGAATGAAAGGAAGGCAGCTCGCTGACCACTCAATTCATGATTCAATGTGACAGGTCTTTCTGGAAGACTGATCACCAGGAATACAAAAACCAAAAGGGAACAGTCTCAGCCCTCGGGGGGCTTTTATTCTCCTGTGGAGGAAACAAAGTATATACAAATAAGGAAATCTAAAACATATACAAGTAGTTAGAGTGAAGGAGCCAGGGAGGTTAGAAGCAGGGGCAGAGGGGGAGGATTTCCGAGAGGAGGTGGGACCTGAGCTGAGGCTTGGAGGAAGCTTCTAAGATGAAGAGAAAAGGAAGGCAGGCATTCCAGGGATAAGGCACAGCCTGGGCAAAGGCCTAGAGACCAGAAGACAGCAGGCAATCCCACGTTTAGCTACCTAAGATAAATCAGTAACCAGGTGCGTGTGCTTAATAAGGCCTAGCTAACATGATGAGTCAGTGCTGGGCAGGCTCTGCTGAAGGGCCCACACGCAGACAGCAGCTGCCTGCTTGCTGTCCTGACCCAGCCTCTCCAGAGCACCCACTGCTCCAGGAAGGGTCCAGAGGGCTAAAGAAGGGGGGCGGGGTATTGAGCACTGATGACTCCTCCCCTAACATTTATTAATTGGAAGCAGGAGGGAGGCATGAAATGGAACTCTATTTGAGTTGAAAAACCCAATGTAAATTTGAATCAGATAGCAAACTTCTTGTCTGCTAATGACTCTGGCTGCTGGACTGAATGTGTATTGATTGTCCCAAAGGGCAGCTCTGAAAATCTATTTTGCATATTACAGTGCTTAGAAAAATTCCCATTAGTTGTTCTTTGAAATGGCCCAGGCCTGCTTCACTCTGAGAGTAAATCACATATTTACAAGCCTTTTTCCCAGCACAAAGAGAAGGGGGGGGGTGGAAGTGAAGGGGGGACAGAAAATCAGGATGATGTCAATAAAGCAAAAGAGAGCTAATAATGGATAGATCCGTGCGCACTCTTGAAAAGTGCTGAAGACCATTAAGTGCAGAAAACCGGGCCTTGGGCTAGTCATTGGGGATGGCTTCGTTTTTGTCTTTCAATGTCCAGGCATAGAGCAGTGCCCACACACATCAGGCTCTTGATAAATGCTTATGGATTGATTAATTAACCTTAAGGACCATCCAGTCCAACTCATCAGGGATTGCCTCTGGAACATTCTGCTTAAGTGGTCGGTCAGCCTCTCCAGGGAGCAAAGAATGGCTTCCCCTGCCCCCAAGGCAGCCCCATTCCACTCAGGGACATTCTTGTTGTTATTAGAGAAAGTGTTTCAACCTTTATTTTGTATTTATCTGTGCCCATGTTGTCTCCCCTCCTGATCAAATGAGATGAGTATGGAAAGCTCTCGTTTAAAACTCCTCCTCCTCCTCCTCCTCCTCATCACCATTACCACAGTATAAACCCCTCATCTTTATATCACTACTGCCTGGCACACAGGATGAAACGACACTCTATCTGAGCTGGAAAACCCAATATAAAAGTGATTCAAATAGCTGTTTGCCAATTGATTCAATTTGATCAACCAGCATTCATTATCAGATTTTTACTATCAAAGACAAGTCTCCAACCTTGGTGATATCGGGTCAAAAACCACAGGAAGGGTCCACAGAATGCCTAGCTCAATTACCCTTCCCAATCCAATTTTACAGATGAGAGATTTAAAATCCAGGGGTTAAAAGTCTCATGCTAATAATTAACCAAGTGCTTAGAGTGTGTGCCGGGCATGGGGCTAGGCTAGAAAAAAAGCAACAGTATTCCCTGTGCTCAGGGAACTTAGGTTCCACAGAGGGGGCCAGAAAGGACATAAGAAAGTATACACAAGATATAGAATAATTAAGGTAAGCTGAGAATGGAAGGGGCTCCCCTCACAGAGGGGAGAACAGCTAACGTTCCAGCAGAATGCTGCCTTTGAAATGCCTGCATGGAAGCATCAACAATCCCCATCCAGGCACAGCGCTAGTGATACAAAACCAAAAACTGAAGTCTACCCTCAAAGAGCTTACAGTCTATAGGGACAAACCAGGAGAAATTCTGCCGGACATCAATTTTGATAATATTTCTAGTAAGTTCATTTTTTCTAATTTTCTTGGGTCAATCACACCTTCTGCAAAAACAAGCATGACAAGTCCCCTTCTCCCCACAGATACTGTAGGCAGCAAGAGAGAGCTTCCAAAACCATATCCATCATTGCAGTTAAGGAAAATATTTCTCCTTTCTTCCCTCTCCCTCTCCCTTTCTCTCTCTCCCTTTCTCTCTCTCTCTCTCTCTCTCTCTCTCTCTCTCTCTCTTTCTCTCTCTCTCCCTCTCTCTCTCCCCACTCCTTCATCTCTACCCATCCTTTTTCCTGACTTCTTCCCTCCCCTAGCTCTGAAAACTCAAGGAAAGACCTGTCCTTTGCCAAGCCAACATTCATGTTCAACCCCTGCCAATAAATACATGCACCCTCAGTCCAGAGAATGGGAAGTACAGGACGCCAGCATCTTGCAGGGGGCCCTTGGTGAAATGTAATCCAGTGGGCAGGCTGTTTCTCTCCAAGCAGATGGATATATGGTCAGAGGGGAGGACCAGGAGTAAATCTGTCTCCCTGAATGGCTCATGCCGTGTCTTTCACAATTCGTGGGCTATTGTGTTTAAGCTGGCAATATATCTCCTGGGGCGTCACGTCCTCCCTCCCACAGGGAGAAAAGTTGAGGAGGATTGGCACCACAACTCTTGCCTTGTCCCTCTGAAGAAAGGAGTTGGTGGAGCTGGGCATTCCAAGACCTCAATCAGAACCAACTGACCTTTTCAGCCCTGTTATAATTTAATCTCCTGGGTGCACTCCCTCTCCATGGTGCTGCCAAACTGGCCTTGTTGGTAGTTCCTTTCACAGATCACACCATGTCCAGCCCCGGGTCATCATTCTGGCTATCCTCCATGCTGAGAATGCCCTCCCTCCTGACCTCCGATTCCCATATTCCCTAGTCTCTTTCACATCGCATTTCAAGGGCCTCCTTCTTCACAAGCTCTTTCCTAATTCCACCTCCCAGAAAAATTTTGTTTATTTTGAATGTGTGTGTGTGTATGTGCATATATGGGTGTGTAGACATCTCTGATGATAAAATACTGGCACATATTAAATGCTTTCTCAATCCTTTATTCGTTCATTCAATGTAAGTTTAGTGAAGCCACAAACAATTTGCTTTCATCCCTTCATCCCAGTAGCTAGCCCATTTTAGGGATGGTAAATGCATACTTGAAGGCCAGATTGAGTTTCTGAGGACAGACAGCCAAGCCTGAGCAAAGCATCAGCTGAGCCTGAAACCCATCTATGCATGGCCATGAGCACTCATCTTCTGATAGAGTTTGGGAGAGGAACCATGTCAGAGAAACCACCACCTATCAAAGAGGATTTTCAAAAAGGAAGCTTTCAGACTTCCTGAGGACCTAAAGGGGAAGAGATGCTAATTCTTAAACACACATATCCTGCCCACGACTGCCAATGGAAAAGTTCTCCCTACTGAATCTCTAGAAAACCCAGTGGTCAACTCCAGTGATTCCCAATTTCAAAGGGGTCTGCATTAGGCTAGGCCTTGGTCTCATGCCCTGATGTATTCTACAACCATACAGGATTCTTCTTAATTAATCAAGTCAACAAACATTTATTAGACACTTATAAGTGGGAATAGAAAAACCAAGACGACCGTCTCTGCCCTTGATGAAAGTGCTTACTCTCAATATCAAGATTGGAGAAACAAGATTCCCAGAAAAATTCACTACAAATCACCTTGATGTTTGGGCTTTTAAAACACATCTAGGCAGGGAGCATAGGAAAAGAAAACTAGGGTCAAGTGTGTGAGACTTTGGGGAGATGCCTGTGAAATCCCTTCCCAGGAGAATAGCAGCTCCTTGGGGGAAGGCCTTTTCCAACCATCTTCCAGGTAGCTTAATGAATACAGATGTGGGGGCTTAAGTCAGGAAGATGTGAGCTCTAGTCCTTACTCCAACCCGGGCCAGGCGTAGGAGCCTGGAAAAATCATGTAACCTTTCACAGCTTCTTTTTCCTTACCTGTAAAATAAAGGTGATATAGTTACCTACCTTATAAAAGCAGCAGTAAGGCTCACATGAGATAATGTAGGGAAAACACTTCACAGACCTTGAAGCTTGTCTAAATGTTCCTCACCATCATCATCTTTATTGGCATTTAAGAAATATTGGATTGAACTAGCTGAGAGGGAAGAAATTCCTATGTATGGACTCAAGAAATTCCATTTTCATATTTCCACTTCTAATAACTTCTAGTAACTCAGCCACACTTACATGAATTTAAAAAAAAAACTAGGCCTCATGTCCAAACATCTTTAAAATAATTCATCAATAACCATCCATTGACATATCAATGGCTCCCTTGGTAGATGGATTAATAATTACATAGGGAAATACAGAAAAAAGTAAGTGAAGGGGACAGGCACCCAATCCCAGGCCCATGCCATTGGAAGCCAACTTGGAATCTCAAATGACGGTCCACTGGAAAATAGCACCCAGGAAAACCACCATTTGGACCCAATGGTTTGTGACTCAAAAATGCCCCTGCTTCTGTCTGAGTTTAAAACTTTGGCTTAAAACTCAGCCAAAGAATGGAATTTAAAGCAGCAAGAAAATTAACAACAGATGGTCTTGGCGTGTTTAACCTCCATGAGTAAATAATCTAAGCCATTCCCTTAGGACAGCTTTGAGCATATATCCCCTCCACATCCCTCCCAACAACAAAAAACAAAAAAAACAAGAGCCTCCAACACCAAGACTCAACCCAACAAGCATTAGAACAACATTCTCCCCCAACCCTCCATAACTTGGGGGGCTTCTCTCAGATTTCACATAAGCCTTAACCTAAAAAAGAAGGCACTGCCTTCTAGTTTAATTCAAGAATGCCTTATTAAATCTGGCTGGAGGTCAGATTCTCTAGTCACTAGAAACTTATCATTTAGAACATAATGAAGGGAACAGGAGGGTAGAAACCATTTCTGGAAAATTTATGAGAAGATGATATATCCAGAATGCTCTCCCTCCTCAATTCCACCTTTAGGAAATCGTAGCCCCCCACTTTGCTGGGTGGTACAGTTCATAGAGTCTGGAGTCAGAAAGACCTGAGTTCAAATCTGGCCTTAAGACACCTACTGTGTGACCCTGAGCAAGTCATCTTACCTGTTTGCCTCAGTTTCATCATCTGTCAAATGAGCTGGAGTAGGAAATAACCAAACCACTCCACTATTTTTGCCAAGAAAACCCTAAATAGGGTCACAGAGAGTCAAATATGACTAAAAAAAAGACTGAACAACACAATAAGCCCCCGTAAAATCTCAACTCAACTACGCCCTGCTACACCGCTCTCTGTCCCCCAGCTTTCAGTAAGTTCCCCCTTCTCCTCAAGTAAAATATCTACATATATGTTATATTTTCTTAACTAGATGTGTTTTTCCTCCCAGCAGAATCTAAGTAAGCTCTCTGAGGGCAGGGGCTCTTTCATTTTTTTTTTTAACACTGTATTCCCGGTCCCTAGCAGAGTACCCAACACAAAAGTAGGTTCTTAGCAAGTGTCTGCCATCTCAGTCATTGGGACTCCTTCCATATCTCCCATCCTGTGAGTCCCTGTCCCTGCTGCTCCACAAGCTTACTCGTGGGCCAGGAGCCTCCCTCACACTCTCCTGGGATCCTGAGGAAGGTGCAGAAGGGGGCACCCACCAGCTCTCCCATGACTCTCCCCACATAACCTGCTTGTCATCTACAGGTCCTGTTCATTGGCTTCTTTAAGAGAAGAGGAAGGAAACGAGGCTCCGGGTACTAAAGATGATGCCGTTGAAGCTGTCTGAGAATGAGTGTTTGGGAGTGAAAGACACTGGAGGGCAGATGCAGGAGCACAGAAAGAGAAGGTGGGGACTGAATGAGCAAACACTAGGGAGAAAACCAGGCTAAAGAGGAACCCCACCAATGACTGTCAAAAGTACATGAGCAACTGCCTCCCCTTCAACCACGTCCTTCCTTGATAAGGTGCAGAAGCCCAAAGTCCAGGGCACAAAGGCCTACTTATTTATCTACCATTTGGGGGGGATTCCCCCTTATGGGAACCAGAGTCCAGGACTGGATCTGAGTCAATCAACCAATAAATATTTATAAAGCACCCACTATGTGCCGAGATAAGCACTGAAATATAAAGAAAGCCAAAAGACAGTCCCTGCCCTCATGAAGGGAAATCTAATGGGGGAGACAATGTGTTAATGATGTAAAAATAAGATACGGAGGGGGTGGCTAGTGGATAGAGGACGTGAGTCCAAACCTAGCCTCACACTTACTAGCTATGAGAATCAGAACTAATCACTAGAGGAAAGGCACTAGGCTCAAACAGAATTGAGAAAGGTTTCTCACAGAAGGAGGGATGGGATTTAAGTCAGGTCTGAAAGAAAGGAGTGATGAGAAAAGAGAGAACTCCAGGCACAAATGAGAAACCGTGCCTTCCCTAAAGGCATCCCACGAGTCCTCCTCTGGCTGATGACCTCACAAACTCACAAGAAGGCGCTTTATTATATACCTTCTAAAAAACACTCTGCTGTAGCATCCAGGGCACTAGATGTAGGAAGACCCGAGTTTGGATCATGCCTCAGATCCTAGTGCTGCAAACACTGGGCAAGTGACTGAACCTCTGTGCCTCAGTCTACTCTTCTGTAAAAAGTGATTACCCAACACAAAAGAGTCTCAGGTTAGAAACCTCTATTATTTTTTAACGGGGTCAGAATAAGGGAGGCCTTTTGTTGTTGTTATTGTTAAAATCAGTTACCTGTTTTTCCCCCATGCTTCTAAATCAGGAATAAAGTTTCAGGCAACTCAGAAAAAGGCTATTATCATCAAAGCTGCCTTCTACCCCAGTAAGTAGGCCATTAAAAAAAAAAAAGGTCAGGATCTCACACTTGGGTAATTTAAAATGTGTTAGAGCTAGTGGTGACTCCTTATTAAATTTGGTAAGATTCCCAGAACAGAAGCTACCGGCCTCCCTGGAGCCTCTCCCCCACTCCTGCTGGCTCTGAATGGGAGGCTTTATCAAGGACAAGCTCTCAACAAGCCAGCTTCTCCTCTGTCAGCATCCCACGCCGCCATCCAGCGTCCCGTCCCTCACAGGGTGAAGGCGACTTGCCGGTCTGGTGACAAATGGAACTGACAGAGAGCAGCCATTGGGCAAGAGGAATGGGGGCAGAGAAAGATGAGCCAAACCTGTAAACAAAGCAAAGGGAGGAAGGCTTCCCCCAAATGGGATTCATGGTGGTGCTGAGCTTTGCCAAGCATAGGAGATGAGTGACGCTCAGCAGCTACACAGTCCTCGTGGTAAGATTTCAAGTTGGAAAAGATCTCAGAAGGTCATCTGAGTCATGGGGTCAGAGGACCCTTGCCCCAGAGCTGGGGGAGACCACAAAGCCCACTAAGTCTCACCTTTTCATCTTACAGAGAGAAAACTGAGACCAAGACAAGGGAAGTGAATTAGCCAAGGTCACACACGTCTTTCCATCTCAACTGATATTTATAAAAGGCCCTTGGAGAGACACAAAGCATTTCACAGTCATGCAACTGATAGTGGGACACAGGATCAAGGGACATTTCATTTTGCAGACAGAGTAAGTGACCCCCTTATGGGTCACCCAACCTAGGAGCATCAGGTATGGAATCTGAACCAGGTCTTCCTGACCTCAAGACCAGCACCTTGTCTACCATGGCCAACAGCTCCAAGGAAGCAGACAAGGTTTAGCTCCAGCTTCCAAGAGGCCACACTGGCCAGCTGGGCAGAGCGCTGGATTTGGAGTCAAGGAGACCACCTTTAAAGTCCGCCTCCAACACATATTCCCTGTGGGACTCGAAGCAAGCCTGTCTTCTCCAGCCTTGATTCCTCATCTGTAAAATTAGGAGGTCCTTGCTAGCTCTAAATTTATGCTCCTACATAAACTCTGCTTACCAGCCTTTGGACTGTGGAAAACTGGCTTCAGTTATCCCAGCCTCAGTTCCCTCCTCTCTAAGGTTGAGATAATGAGCCTTGCAATACCCACCTTACAAGGTAGTTATGAGGTTCAAATGGGAAGGCAGGTAGAGCAGTTTGCAAACTGTAAATTTCTATTGAAATGCTGATTACCCGGAGCTGGTCTTCCTGCCTCCATTCTCATCCTGGCCCCAGCTCTAAACCACTGACTATAACTCAAAGACTAAAATGCTCCATACAGTTAAAAAACAAACCAACCCAATCGACGCCATAGCACCCAGTTTCTCTCCATTTCTCCTGGGCCCCTCCAAACACAGACATTGGTGGGGAGGGCAGAGATATTAGCAGGACAAACAAGCCGGAGTGTGTACACACACACACACACACACACACACACACACCCTGACCTCTCCTCCCTTCCCCCATTGCATTGTCACCTTCCCAAGGGCCCATCCGGAAGGGCTGGGCTTGCCTTCCTCTTGCCCCAACCACTCACAGCTGATGAGAATCAACAACTCCAATCCTTCTGACGAGAGTGAAGACCACCAGGCCTCACCCTGGGCCCCACTGGCACAACCTAAAATAAGCCAGGTCTTGTCGCCTGCCCTGCAGCCCCTGGCAGGGATCTCAGAGCCCTGGGCCTTGCCATCTACCCCACAGAAACATTTTCAGGATCCCCAGGCCTTGCCATCTGCCCTGCAGCGGAACTTTCTTGGAGATAATGTTTCTGCCAATTAGATTGTAAGCTCCTTGAGAGCAGGGGCTCTCTAGCTTCTCCATTCGTATTTCCAGGATTTGGCTCAGTACTTGACAAATTTCCATTCATTCTTTCATTCATGCTATAATGGAGGCCTTTCTGGTCCTGCCTTGACCTTGATCAAAGGGTACCAAACAGAACCGCAGGACACAAGGTCAAGCCTGGTCCAATCCCATCCCATACCTTCATGGAGACAGACTAGAGGGAACCCTGTCATCTGATGTTCCAGTAACCCCCAACCCAAGGACTGTACGGGAGACAGGATGCCACCAGCTGCTAAATATTTCATCCTGGGATTTATGGCTTATATCTCCCTAACATATTTAAAATAGAAATGTGTTATTTTCACAGATACTGT
Source organism: Pseudocheirus occidentalis (assembly GCA_028646575.1). Lineage (NCBI taxonomy): Eukaryota > Metazoa > Chordata > Mammalia > Diprotodontia > Pseudocheiridae > Pseudocheirus > Pseudocheirus occidentalis. Next base: position 371,416,589 of record CM053593.1, read on the forward strand.
AATATAACAGCTACTGCCAGATACCCTATAATGAGCTCTTGGGAAGAAAGAAATATAAACATAGTTTTAATATGTTAGCAGAATGATTTTCTAATTCAGGGAATTATCTTAAATACACCACTAAAAACGCACCGCTCTCACTCGGTACTCGGGTGAGAAGACGCTGTTTGCTATGACTATTGACACACTTCCGAGGAGCTCTGAAAACACGGCTTTCACTTCCTCAGGAAGGAGGCGCCCACACTTTGCCCCTGATGGAAGCAGGGTGCTGAGGGTGCATTTAGCAGGATGGCGCTTCATCCATAGCCATGCTCGCTGCAATCCCGATGAACAGCATCTCACCTGTTATCTGGGTGGCCTCCCTGACCCTCGGTTTCCTCATCCACAGAAGGAAGGGGTTGGTGTAGACGTCTCTGTGGGCCCTTCCAACACTCTTGCTATGATCCTGTCTCTACAACTTGTTATGACTGTTCCTAAGGGACGTTTCCATGGGAAGACAGAGAAGGGGAAAGGGGGTGGGATTAACAAACATGGGGTGGGCAGGATTAACAGAGATGCCCTGGAAAGAGCATGGAGAGAGAACTCTCTCTTTCTCTCTCATTAGAATTAATTCAGAAGTTAGAAAGACAACTCCAGCAAAGGAAGAAGAAGAGACGGGCTTCCAGCCTCTCCAAGGGCCATGGGCCTGGGTGTCCAGAAGAGCTGTAAGTCAATCCAAGTGCCCCCACTTCCTACACACCAATGGAAAGCAGCCAGTTGGAGCTTTGGGCCCGGATTCAGGAAGACCTGAGTTCAAATTTAGCTTCAGATACTTCTAGCTGTGTGACCCTAGGCAGGTTACTTCACCTTGTTTGCCTCAGTCTCCTCATCTGTCAGATGAGCTGGAGAAGGAAATGGCAAACTGCTCCAGTACCTTTGCCAAGAAAACCCCAAAAGGAATCACAGAGACAGCCGTGAAATGACTGATGGCCCTCTGCCGCTTCCTCATAGACAATGCGCCACCTTCCACCTCTGAGGAGCCTTGGTCATGGCCTGGAACGCGCTCACTCCTCACCTCTGCCTCTGGGAATCTGAGGGCTCCCTTCAAGATGCAGCGCGAGCACTCACTTCTACATAGATCCCCTCCTGATCTCCATCCATTATTAGAGCCTTCCTCCACCCCTCCTGCCCCCCGGAAATCCTGTTTTACTGTATCTTGTATATATATAGTTAAATATGTACAGAGCTGACTTCATTCACAGAATGCAAGCTTCCTGAGGGCTGGAACCAACCAATCAATCAATCAACAGGCAACTGGTAAGCACCAACTGTGTACCAGACCCTGTACCAGGACCCTCAGGGACTTTACTTCTAATGGGGAGACTATATACATATGCATGCATGTATAGGTATGTGCATAGACATAGACAGACATAGACACGTACACATGTGTGTACAAACATGCACATTTCTGTATGTAGTACATTCTAAATACATATGCACACACATACATGTACATGTCAGATATAAAGACAGTAGCTTGCCAAGGAAAGTCACTAATTATGAGTCAAGACAAGCTCAAACTTGAGCTGAGTAAGGAATACTAAGAAGCAAAGTGAAGGAGAACTCATCCTGAAGGATAAAACATTTCCATTTTGTCTTTTATCCTAATGTGAAGCCTGGTACGCAAAAGGTACTAGATAAACGCTCAGTTGGTTGTTTACTTCAATACAACAGAGACTGCAGGATCATAGATTTTGGGCCAGAAGGGGCCTTAGTGGACTTCTAGTCAACCCCTTCATTTTTTTAATTGTTTTTTCAACCCCTTCATTTTCAAGAGTAAAATCCAGACCAATGAAGTAAGGTCAAAGCATAATTAGAATTCAAATGCAGTTCCTCAAACCTCAAATACAGCACACTGGCAACAGCACCAAAATGCTTCCCTATATAAAAAGCTCCAACCATTCACCCCTTGCAGTGAACGGCCGAACATGCGACCTCTTTGGGCCCCAGATTCAGCCAGGCTGTTCTCGCTTAACCTTGCTGCACCCCACATAGAGGGTAGGAATATTGGATCCTTCCCCCTAACCTTTCTCCACTTCACAGCGATGTCAAGCAGATAAATAAAATAATATTTTCACAAGTGCTGGGAACTCTTGGGAAAAAGGTGCAATGTAAATATAAACTATTTTTACAAACTCCCTTTTATTTTAAATAGTCAGGTCTATTTTTGACTCCCAAGTCACCAACATCAGGAATTCATTTTGGGCCTTGCAGCCGACACCAGCCTGCACTCGCTTCCCCCGACTGGTGTTTGCAGAAATAGAAGCCCGTGTCAAAGGGCTGATATGACTCCGGCTGTAATTAACCCAAATCACACACCAGAACACGTTTGCCACCGCAGATACCCTGTAATTATGACGAGTTTGCTCCACCGAGAGGGGACAACACCGGCTCCTGGCAGTGTCACAGCCCTAGCCACCCGCTTCTCCTCCACCCTATCTGGGAGCCAGATCCAGCACGGGCATCCTTCCTCTTTAAACAAGCTACGGATGTAGTCATCAAAAGCATTTGGCCTGGCAAGCACTGAAGCAAAGGGGGCATTTGCTGTTCTTCTATCACAGGATTCTGGCCCTACAAAGGACGGTCTGACACTTGTCAGGAAACCATCTAGGTCAGCTCGAACTCACCACCCCGGGCTCTCCATCAGGGAGCCTGTCTTTCTCCTAATTTCTCTGGCAAGGGGGGCTGGCCTCCAGGAGTGGGGGACAATATGGGGGCTCTCAGAGGAATGAGAAGACATACTTTTCTTAAAAAATCGTATCCCCTACTGGTCTAACCATTCTAGAAAAAAAAATGGAACTATGCCTAAAGAGTATAAAGCTACATACCCTCTGACCTCGCAACACCACTAGGTCTGTACCTCAAAGAGACCCAAGAAAAAAGAAAAATGCATATATACAAGAATATTTATAGAAACTCTTTTTGTGGCGGCAAAGAGTTAGAAATTGAGGAGATGGTCTATTAATTTGGGAATGAGTGAACAAACACGTGGTATGTAATTGTGCCGGAATATTACTGTACTATAAGAAATGACGAGGGGGATGCTTTCAGAAAAAGATGTATATGAACAGATGCAAAGTGAAGTGAGCAGAACCAGGAGCCCACTGTAAGCAGTAATTGTGACAATCAACTATGAAAGATTCAGCTGCTCTGATCCATGCAATGACCCAAGAAAATTTCAAAGGACTCCTGAAGAAAAAAACGCAATCCGCCGCCCGAGAAAGAGATGAACTCTGATTGCAAACTGAAGCATAGTTTTCTCTTTCTTTATTTTTCTTGTTGGTTTAGTTTGGGGTTTGTTTGTGTGTGTTTGAAACACAGTCAATATGGAAAAGTGTTTTGTATGATTTCACATGTATAATTTCTACTGTATTGCATGCCTTCTCAGTGAGTGGGGAAGGGACACGAGGGAGAGAATCTGAAACTAAAAAAATATATAATGCAAAAAATAATTAATAAATATTTTAAGATAAAGAAATAAGACTAGATGGCGCAGTGAATAGAACATCAGCCCTGGAGTCAGGAGGACCCAAGTTCAAATCTGGCCTCAGACACTTGACATACTTACTAGCCGTGTGACCTTGGGCAAGTCACTTAACCTCAACTGCCTTGCCTTCCCCCCTCAAAAAAAAAAAGAAATAATAAGATTAAAAGAAAAACTGGTAACACCTTAATGAGCCTTTTCCTTATAGGGTCTTTCCTCTATGCCTACCCATAGCAACTAGTACCTTCCTCATTGCTCCTAAAAATATTTGTGTGTGTGCATATGTATATGTATGTTTTTTTATTTGTTTTTCTCCCCATGTATTCTGTTTATTCATGTGTGTAGCAGCCTAGAATAGAATGTAAATCACTTGAGGACAGAGACAATTTCTTTTTAACCTTTGTATCTTCAGAGTCTGGCTCTCTGTAGAGCAGTGGTTCTCAACCTTCCTAATGCCGGGACCCTTTAATACTCATATGTGAGCATATTTGCATGTGGGCGGACCCTCCTGGAGACAGACGGAGCAAGTTCCTAAGACCATCGGAAAGATGTGTTTTCCCATAGTCTTAGGCAACCCCATTCAACCTCCAAAGGGGTCTCGACCCACAGGTTGAGAACCTCTGCTATAGGCGGTTAATCAGTACTTGATCCATTAGCCTTACATTCTACTGTCTGTGAGTCTTCTTAGTGACTGTCTCAGGAGTCCTATAATAAAAAATGCTAACAGCTACCCTATGTATGAAAACAATTATCATTATATATTAAGAAACACTGCAATATCCTATATCTATTATGTACTATCAATGTTATGACATGTTAATATTAAATAGATTTGTGTTTACTATATGGTGATGGATACACGTATGATTTACATGTATCATATATGATATGCATGCAGCAATATACATGTGTATATGCCATGTGTGAAGCTTTATATCATATTACAAATAATATACATGTCTATGCATCAATATATTATAGATTAAACATCAAATGTTACATAGTATTAAAGAGGTCATATAATATTGATATTAAGTAACATAAATATGCAGTGATAGTCCCATAAATCATTATTACATAATAGTTGTCATATGTGGTAGCTATTAGCATCATTTTACTGAAGGACATATATACACACATAAATTTTATTTCTATACACACACACACATACCACATATATTATACATATAAAAATAAAAACTTCGAGCTCTGCAGAGTGCTTTACACAGCATAATCTCTGAGGCTCATGACAGCCCCCAAACTGTTGCAGTTCTAAGTGTTCACGTTCTCCGCATTTCAGAAAGCAGGGAAGTGCGGCTGAGAGATCGTGGTGGTCCGCCCAGGATCGTGAGCGAGCGTGTAAGGTGGGATGGCACCCTGGGTCTCGCTGACTCTAAACTGAGCACTTTATCCGAGACCTTCCGCTTAACCTCTAACTAAATTAAGCATCCCCTCTGCACACAGCTGATCGCGCAGCTTTCCCTACAGAGAAGGAGAACCCACCAGTTGTCTGGAGAGGTAACAAGCTGTATCATCGCTGTGTATGCACTCTGTCTGTATTTCTATGTATTGTATGTCCTTGTGTGCCGCTGACTGTAAGCTCCTGGAGGGCAGGGAGGGTTTCCTTGCTTCTGTCTTTGCGCCTTCAGTTCACAGCCTAATTGGGCTGGTCATTAATACCTCGGTGAGGGTCAGTTATCACATCTCCTTGGGACACAGAGTAAGTGAATTTGGGAAGGGGAGAAGCCTGGCCATGAAATTTAGGGACGCATCCCCCTCGATAGAATTAAAGTTACCAGAGAGAGGGGCTTCCTTTTTGTTCTGTCTTTATCCATTTCACGTACTAGCATGGGGTCTGATATAGAGAGGCCCTCAATAAATGCTTGATTGACTGACTAATTGAATAAGGTCTCTAGGCAGCCAAAGACATTGTGATTCATTCATTCATTCAATAAACATTTATTAAGTGCTGACCATGCGTCCAGGCATGGTGCTAAGCACTGCAGATACAAAAAGAGACAAGAAACAGTCCCTGTCCTCAAGGGGCTTATAGTCTGAGGGAGATGACGGCAGGAATCTGTCATCTCTACCATTAAGAGGGAAGGGGCCCAGAAACCCGGGCAGCAGGAAGGCACATGACTTTCTGGTTTCTCTTCCTCAAAATATATTCCCATGACTCACTTTAAAAATTAAGGCAATTTTTAAAAAGTTTTAAAAACTAAAGTTTACAATATGGTTTTAGTTCCATCTTTCTCCACCATCTCACAGGTAAAACAAAAATCTCTAGCTTCCTCCATCTTCCCCCAGCCCCTGCCAAGCATCCCCAGCAGAAGACTGATACACTTTATTGATAGCCCCTGGGTCAAGAGCACAGGGGAAAGTTTCTAGAAATATCAGCTCAGCTCTCTCTCCAGGATACAGCTGAATCTTTAACCTGGTAGAAATCTAAGAAACTCAAATCATTTGCTATTATAATAAGGGTTCAGGGAATATTTATCAAAGAAGGAGGTTTCGGCTTTGTAGGGATTCTGCTCTAATATCCCACAAAGATGTTAACATCCCACTCCCAAGGTATTCATGTTTTAACATTTTTAAACCACCCCACTGCAGAGTGTGTGTGTGTGTGTGTGTGTGTGTGTGTGTGTGTGTGTGTTAAAAAATCTTCTATTACTATGCTGGGTCCTCTCCACTCTCTTCCTGGCCATCCCCCAGGGCACCATCAGAAAACTTCAGGATGAATCCAGAAGAGTAAACCTACCAGATGAACTGAGAGCTTGTTCCCAAGATGGAGAAATCCCTGGTCCCAAGCCAATGGGCAGTAACAGTGACCCCAAAGGGGCTGCTAACTAATGGGCTTCTATGACTAGTGAAACAGACCACAGGCAGCCCAGAAATCACCAACTAATGCAGAGTCCAGAAATCACCACTGGCATTGGGCTACCCATCAGAGGCCAAGGACCACATCAACCAAATGACCAAGAACCTTAGAATGGGTCCAAATGGAGGATGCCCCAGCAAGAAACATACATGATGGCTCGGTCAGTGCCCTCTGCTCAATAGCTAAGGAAGGCAATCAATAATATAGAGACAGAGACAAGACACACCCAGAGAGGTGGAGACACACAGAGGCAGACAGAAAGACAGAGGGATGGAGGGAGAAAAATAGAGACAGAAACAGAGAGACAGAGATTCAGAGAGAGACAGAGAGAGAGAGAGAGAGAGAGGGAGAGAAGGAGAGGGAGGGAGGGAAAGACGGAGGGAGGGAGGGAGGGAGAGACAGAGACAGAGTGAGAGAGAGAGAGAGAGAGAGAGAGAAGGAGAGGGAGGGAGAGAGGGAGGGAGAGATGGAGACAGTGAGAGAGTGAGAGAGAGAGAGAGAGAGAGAGAGAGAGAGAGAGAGAGAATAAGGAAACCAGAATGATGCCTGGGTCTTTGTAATCCATCCAACCAATGCCACCTGTCCTTACTGATGAGTGGAGACCCCATTTCTAAGGTGCTAAGTAGGAGGTACTGAGGAGTGATAAATAAAGAACCAACCTAGGAGTCAGAAAAATCTGGATTCAAGTCCAGCCTTTGGCACACACTGACTCTGTGACTCTGGACCAGCCACTTGCCCCCGTCAGAGGCCCCAGCAACTCTTGATGAGCATTTGTTAAATGCTGTGCTGGGTGCTGTAGCTATGATGACAAAAATGAGCTGGCTTTGCAGACCACCAGAGCAGTGCAGAAATTCCTGCTATCATTAGGATGATGTTCAGGACCAGGACCTGGGGGCATCCTTGTCCAAACAGCAAAGAAAGAACTAATCACCTCATCTCATCCCATTACTGGATGCCCAAAAGGGGAACAGAGACGCTCGCTGCCACGGGCCTGCCCGCTTGCCTGATTTAATACTTGCTTCCTTCAGCCTTTTTCATGCCACTCTATGATTCTGCTCCTAATATGAGGCTTCACAGAAAACAAGAGAGCTTTATTAAACCGCTATAAGTTTTATGTTTGAGGAAAGATTCTCAGGATCTCCAGGAACCTGAAGGAGGGGAGAGGAGTTCAGCAGACCTCTTCCTCCAGCTGACTCCTCAAGCATCCCTCTTTACACGAGCCCCAGCAGGATCAGGGGGTCATGAGACCCCCCCAGTGTATACATGTGTATGTCTATCTATGATATGTGTGTATATATATATATATATATACACACACACATATGTGTATATGCACACATACACTACATATATTGTGTCTATACTTACACATGTGTATATGTTCCCATACAGTACCATACACACATATGCATACACATACACACAAGCTTAAAATGATCAGGTTTGCCTTGAGACAGCACAGTACAGATCTAGGTGTAGGGCCAGATAATCTGGGTTCACATCCTGGCTCGGTTTCCTTCTGGCTTTGAGCAGATGACTTCACCAGCTGGGTCTCTACTTTCCTCTTATACAAAACAAGAGGGTAAGATGCCCTGACCTCTCAGGCCCCTGCCCACTCTAAATCTATGGCCCTATGGCCTAGACAAAGACGTCTCCCTCATACAGTGCCATCTGTCACCTCGGACACTTGTTGAGTTTCCTCGGATGCCCTTTCCTGAACTTGAGGGCGTGGGGTGAAGGCAGGCTGCCAGGAGTCAGTTAAGAGCCTGCTCTCAGAAAATCGAATCCTCCAGGGGCTCTCTGACCTTTCCAAAACCAGTCCCATCCAGAGCCAATTAACTCTGTTATCAATTCTACTATGGGTTGCCTGGGGCAGGCTAGAGGCAATAGAATTTCCTCCTAAAATATGCTGGCCTATAACTGAGTATCTCACAGACAGCCTGCCTTCTGGTACCTGACACAGGTCACCTCCCTTCCCCATCAGGTGTGTGCATCCCACCCCTGCCCCCAAGTAACCTCCCAGCATGGCGACTGGAGAGACTGGTGCTGCAGAGTGAACAACGCCACTGTAGCAGAAGACAGAGTTCAGATTCCATCTCTAGACTTCAATCAATCAATCAATCAATCAGCCCGTAGGCATTTATTAAGTATCTACTACTTTCAGGAACCCTGCTCAACACGGCTTAGACAAAGACAAAATCCAACACTCTCTCTCCTAAAGAAGTTTCCATTCTATGGAGGAAGTGCCTACCAGACTTCAGGTAAATTACTGACACTCTCAACCCTTGATACCTGTTCCCTAGATATGTGTCCTGCTCCCTTACAGCTCCCTCCTCTGTACCATATGCAAAGGGAGCCCCTGGGCAAGACAGGTGGCCAACTAACCCAGCCCAAAGTCCTGCTCACTCTGGTAAGCCGGAGCCCTAGATCTGGAAGGGAACTCGGAGGTCATCTCGTCTAACCCCTTGTGTTATAAAGGTAGAAACAGAGGCCCAGGATGAAGTGACTCTCCCAAGGTCACATAACTAACAAGAACATTCCCCTCACTGTCTAGCATAGGCCCAGGCCCAGAGTAGCTCCCCAAGACATGTCTGTTGAGTAAATACTAACACCTATGGGACAATTAGCATGGTGTTACAGCTAGAGCTGCATGTGGGAGTCAGGAACACAACTCTGGTGGAGTTGTGAACTGACCCAACTCCTCTGGAGAGCAATCTGGAACTATGCCCAAAGGGCTAGAAAGCGGCAAATCCTTGGACCCAGCAATGTACTACTCAAAGAGATCAAAGGAAAAGGACCTGTACATACAAAAATATTTACAGGAGCCCTTTTAGGGGAATGTAAAAACTAGAAACTGAGGGGACGCCCATCAGCTGGGGAATGGCTGAAGAAGTTGTGGTGTGTGATTGGGATGGAATAATATTGTGGTGTAAGAAGTGATGAACAGGATGATTTCAGAAAATCCTGGGAAGACTTATATGAACTGATGCAGAGTGAAATCAGCAGAACCAGGAAAACTTCATACACAGTTAACAGCAATATCAAATGATGAATTATGATTAATTACTCAGTTCCTCTCAACAATACAATGACCAAAAACAACCCTGAAGGACTTAGGATGAAAAATGCTATTCACTTCCAGAGAAAGAACTCATAGAGTCTACAAGGGGATCAAAGCATACTTTAAAATTTTTATTTTTCTTTTTTTTGGGGGGGAGGTCTGTGTTTTCTTTCACAACATAACTAGTATGGAAATATGTTTTGCATGACTCATGTGTATAACGTGCATCAAACCGCTTGCCTTCTCAAAGAGGGGGAAAAGGAGGAAGAAAATTTTGAACTCAAAATTTTAAAAAATGTTAATTGTTTTACATGTAATTGGAAAAAATAAAATATTTGAGAGACAGAGAGGCAGACAGAACGGCTTTGAAACCCACCTTGGATACTTATGTGGCATGTATTCATGGACAAATCATCCAAGTGCTGTGTGCCTCCATTTTCCTATCTATAATTACTGATATCCAGTTCCTTGATAACAAGGTCTAGTTCAGTTTTGTCTCCATAGCACCAAACAGTATCTGGCAAACAGGAGGGGGTTAATAAATGCTTTACAGGATCACCGCATACCACCCATCACCAGATTTCTCTCTAATGTTCTTCACTCTTCTCTGATGTTATCAATTTCTCTTCCTTCTTTTCTGACTTTCTGACCAGCGCTCAAACAACTTCCAATCTTTCAAAACACTGCGTCCCTGGGACTCCCTACTCTCTAAGAAGCTAAATTCTGTTGTTAGTTCAGACCCTGGTTCTGCCCCTACAGACTGTGTGACCTACAGTCAAGCAGCAGCCTCACCTTTCTCATCAATAAAACACCGGAAATGAATTGGGACGATTCTCTCCATTTTTATAGGATCATACAAACACAGATGAAAGGGATCTCAGGAGCTACTTTGCCCAACACCCTCATTTTAGAACTGGACCAGACAGATGACCTCAAAGCTCCCTAAGCTCTAACTCTATGTGGGGAAACAAAAGGCTTTTAAATAAATAATTTTATTGACCTTGCCCTATTTCAGTACTGCTCACTTCTGTCTTATATCATTTATAAGAGATCGAGTCCAAGCTGTCAATTCCTAGCAGGAGAAGAAAAAAAAAACCATGACAAATATTCAAATATTCATTCTTCTATATAGAATTTACAGGATGACAGAGACTTTTTGCTCTTTCTTTGTATCTCCACCACTTGGCACAGTGGACAGGACAGAGTAAGCATTTGATGAATACTTGCTGACAGACGGATTAATTGAACAGGACAATCAATTCTGCTTTCCTATTGTTCTGGGTCACTGACAAAGTAGATTCCCACCCGTCCACTTCCAACGTGTTTCCACTGGGGCCATTTGCCCTGGCTTACTTCCTTGCAAGCCTCTAAAAATAAAAAATTAAAAAAAAAAACATGGCCCTATCTCTGTGGTTAATATAAAATATTAATGTCTCATTTGTTGGACGGTTTTGTGGAAATTAGAACTTTTAGGTTAATCATATACTGAACAATTTTAATTAAAACAGCTATAAAAACAATTAATCCACAAGAGCAGGCTTGGAACTCGGCCAGCCTTATTGGTCCTAATGCATGGAGGCAAAACTCATTTTTTTTTCCCTTTTGACTTAATGAATGCTAATATGTGACACAAAATCTGCATACTAAGCTCCTAATGCAGCGAGTCCATCTGGTTTTCCTTGCATTTTCTATTTGTCATTTCGCTTTGATAGTGAAATTGAAAATGAGTTCTCTGCGTTGGAAATGATAATGATGCGGTGTGCCCTATTTCATTAAAAACGCTTTTTTGTGAAAAAACCTTTCAGGGTGAAATTGACACCCTAAGTACTTTTCCTTCTGCCCCAAACTAGCAGAGAGCTGATGGAAACCAGGCCCAGGCTAGCTCAGCACCATCAGCTAGGGCTTCTGAGAATAATGGGACGGCTCCTTCCATGGTCTTTTCAACAAATGTGCCCCTTTGGTTGAGGGCAATATGGAGACATAGAGAATAAAATATGATTTTAAGCATCTGAGACAAATCCTCAAGTATTTCAATTTGCTCTGCATTACAATTTATTTGATCCATTTGGGGATCTGTTTGTTTGCCAAAGCAAGCTCAGCTCCAGTCCTTTGTTGGATATTTAATGCGTGCAAAATTACCTTTGTAGCTGTGGCTCTGGGCTGAGAGAAAACGGGTGATTTCCAATAAGGCTTAAGGACAGTATCGTGTCTGACCATTATCCCCTCAAATTGGCTTTCCATGCAAGAGCCTTCAGGAAGGCCCACTGAACTGATAACTTCCATTAAATTCTGATTCTCCTCCCAACCAAGGCTTGAATCTCTGAGTTCTCTATACCCAAGTGGACTACAAATCCTTTTCCACAAATATCAAAGGCACAGAGAAAAAAGTCACTCAACTGCTCTCGTTCCATAGTCTATGCCAGAGGAGTCAGAGAAAGGAATACTCTACACTGTTGGTAGAAATGTGAACTGGGTCCCACAGTTCTGGAAGCCAATGTGGAATCATGGTAGAGAACTGACTCATCTATGCTTTTCTCTGATTCAGAGATGATAAGATAAACTAGATCATACTACTGTGCGCTTCAAGTAAAAGAAAGGTTCCAGATTAACCTGAAGAGGCAGCAGTAGAGGCTTGGAAGCCAGTAAAGCCTGGGTTCAAGTCCTGCCCCTGACACTTACTGGATGGGTGACTCCCTCGGTAAATGACAGTTCTCTAGGACTGTACATCACAGAGAAAGGTCTAACCTGCTTTACTAAGGGGAGTTTTCTCACCTGAAAGTTCTTTAAATCAATAAAATTATAGGCCTAGTCTGAATCTCATTTAACCAAAATATTCAGAGTAGTATTTGCTGTGGTAGCAAAAAGACTGAAAATAAAATGAGTGTCCAATGAATAGGGAATGGTTGTACAAACTGTGGTGTAAAAGACACACATACATATATACACACATATACATATATACACACAATACATATACATGTGTATGTATATGTGTGTATATACATGCATATATTGTGGAGAGAAGGAAAGAAGCAAAGGGAAGGGAGAGAGGAAGAAAAGAGACAATGAGAGGAAAGAAGAAAGAAAGGAAGGAAGGACGGAAGGAAGGAAGGAAGGACGGAAGGAAGGAAGGAAAGAAGGAAGGAAGGAAGGAAGGAAGGAAGGAAGGAAGGAAGAAAGAGAGGGAGGAAGAGAGGGAGGGAGAAGAGAGAACATTTGAGTAACTTTGTATAATAGAATCATAGCTCTAGAGCTGAAAGGGGGTCCCTCTGGTCCAATCCCCTCTGGTCAAAACCCTTCATTTTACAGATAAAGGAGCTGAGGTCACAGGAGGTAAGAAACTTGCCCAAGACCACAAGCAGCAGGCGTAAGAAGCACAATTTGGTCCCCATCTGGTCAGACCTCCTAACACTGAGAGGGATGATAACACATGTCTGCCTCCTTTTTTTTTTTTTTTTTTTTTTGCTTTTTGGAGGGGGGAAGGCGGGGCAATTGGGGTTAAGTGACTTGCCCAAGGTCACACGGCTAGTAAGTGTTAAGTGTCTGAGGCCACATTTGAACTCAGGTCCTCCTGACTCCAGGGCCGGTGCTCTATTCACTGCACCACCCAGCCATCCCGGTCAGCCTCCTTTTGAAAGCAAGGTGGGGGGGCTACCAGTGAAGAATATTATCCCCAAGCCAGGGACGCAGTAGCTGCATCAGGCAATTTTGCTGAACAGTTTTTCTTTAGGACGTGGAAAAAACTCGATGAGGGCTGGAAGGAGGAGATGGCATATCGAGAGGTAATGACGGCATTTAAAATAATAATAATAAAATAAAACCTTATAAAATAGATGAAAGGTACGCGGCCTCTCAGCCCTTCTGCTGAAAACACACGCCGGTCACATGGCTAAGAGCTGCCTGCCCAGACCCCGGCAGAGTGGTTTAGGCGCCCCTGCTGAGCCCCTCTGGAGAAGGACAGAGCTCAATCTAACTGAGCCTACCACCGTGGGAAAAATAATACCAAACACACCTGACGCGCCGGCGCACTCACATCTGTTTCTTGGCCTCGTTTTTCCAGGCCTAGCCTTTCATTACATCAAGAACCAAGCATACTTGCAACTTGTTAAAATTTTTTTTTAACATTTCCCCTCCTCCTCTGCCCACCTGCCTGACCACTCCTTCCTCCCAGGCACAGGCCATTCCCTGCTCCTTCGGGGAGTCTCCACTCCCACCTTGTCAGCTCCTAAGGATGCTGGGCCAGAGGGTCTGCCCAACTGCAGCCCCAAACATCTGCCCAGACCTCCTGGAAGGCCAGCAATAGTCTCAGCAAGCTAAGGGACCATGAAGCGGTTGAACCATCTATTCCATCATCATCTGCCCAGGAACACTGGAAATAAATAATTAATCCACTGTATGCAAGTCCAGCAAAGCCCAAAATAAAGCGGGGCTTGCAGCAGCAGACGCCCTGGCGCCTAACGCCGTGGTCCTCTAGGCTACACCTGTCCTCTGACCAGCGAGGAAGAAAACAGGGTCACTTTTTGTTCAGAGGCAAAGGCGAATCAACAAGGATTCCAAACGGGGCCAGAGAACGGGGCACTGAGGAGGAGACGATGCATCCACATCAGGTGGTCATCTGCTGATGATTTCCCAATGATCTTCCAAAAGGCCCTGGGACTGTCTGGAGAGACAGGTAAGCTTGGAGAAAGGTAAGCTGCAAATGTATTCCTGTGAGACGCTGGGTCAGACCAAGCATCTCTGGTATGGACTACTTTATATGTAGCATGTATGTGTGCATGCATGCATGTATATGTGTATGTGTATATGTATGATATAAATGTGTGCTAGGTGACCTGGACTCAGGAAAACTCAGTTCAAATCCAGCCCCAGACACTTGCTAGCCGGGTGACCCTGCATAAGTCACTTAACCTTGTCTGACTCAGTTTCCTCATCAGTCAAATGAGCTGGAGAAGGAAATGACAAACCCTTCCAGCATCTCTGCCAAGAAAACCCCAAATGGGATCACAAAGAGTCAGACAGGGCTGAAAAATGACTGAATACAAGAAATATACATATATATCTATACTACATACGTGTGCATGCACGCACACACACATGCCGCATGTCATACATATGCATTCTCTGTCCATATGCATTTCATAACTTTAGATCTTCCACTTTATCTCTCTCTATTTTTAAATAAACTTGTCTCCTCCATCAGAATGTAAGACTCCTTGGGCAGTGAGGACAATTCACTCTCTGCACTTGATAGCACTAGTGCCCATCCCAGTACCTGGCACACAGTAGGTGGTACTTAACAAATGCTCATGGATTGACTATATGAAGAAGGAAAAAAGGAAGAAGAGGTGGAAGAAGAGGCGTCGGCAGCTCTGTATTTATTTTAGTTTTGTTCTGCTTGGAATGAGGCCACTGAATTCTAAGCAATGTCCAGGCTCAGTCACAAAAGTCTTGATCCTCTATTAATTACCTATTATGTGCCAGACCCCGTATGAGATGTTGGGGATCCAAGTACAAAGGATGAAACAATATGGACTCACAAGGCGCACACGTTCCAACAGGACAGACAAGGAGATGTACAAACAGATGCGGAAGAAATAAAGATGACTATGGCTGGGGCTGGCAAATACAGGGTAGGGGGTTTCTAGAAGGTGGAGGGGATCCGGGAAGTCTTCATACTAAGAGAAAGTTAATAAAGAGGGGAAGGGAGGGAGGGAGGGGAAAAGAGAGAGGCAGAGATAGAGAGAAGAGGAATGAAGAGGAAAAGAGGGAGAGAGAGAAGAGAGGGAGGGAAGAAGAGAGAGGGAGGGAGGGAAGGAGAAAGGGAGAAGGAAGAAGAGAGAGAGGGAGGGAAGGAGAGAAAGAGAGAGTAAGGGGGAGAGGCAGAGAGGGAAGAAGGGAGGGAGACAGAACTTGATTCCCAAAGCAGCCAAGTGAGGCTCCCTGAAGAGGGAGGGGGCCTCACTACCATGCCAATACCAGCTGCCACCACCATCAGCAGTAGCCACCACATTTCTGGTTCCCGGGGAATCCCACCAGGCCACCCCATCTCCCACATCTAAGGTGATGGGTGGGTCTGGGAGAGCTGCAATCCCTACCCATCACCTCCTCGACTTACCCTAGTCCCCAAGCACCACTAAAAAGTCAACATCACTCTTCATAAAAACATCAAGAAATTTCCAATTGCCTTTGATTCCTCCTAAGATGCACCTCTTTAAAGGAAAGAGAGAAAGCCCTGCTTTAAAACCAGATAAAAAGGAGCAAATCGAGAAGAAAAATTACCCTCTTCTCTAAACCCATGAAAGCGTTTCAAATCACAGCAATCGCATGCCGCTTAGAGAATCCCCCTTCACACTCACAAGACATTTTTTTCCTTCCCTGGATGCTATTTCATGCTAAAATGACACTCTCCCTGTGTCTAGGTACCACCATCCCGGGTGCTATGTAAATACCTAAGACAGACTAGCGGCTCCCTCAACTACATCTCTCCACACCCACCCTCAGTGCTCCAGGAGCTTCCCCAGGGAGTGGCCAAGGGCATTCATTTCAAATACAGTCCAAAATCTCCTTAAGAGAGTGTGGAACAGCTGAGAAAGCAATAAATGGCTCCTAGAGGGAAAACATCTGTGTTCAAATTCTGCCTGAGTCGCTACCTCTATGACCTTGGCCAGTCACTTGACCCATCTAGGCCTCAGTTTCCAGATCTGTAAAATGAAAAAGGTTGGACCAGATGGCCCCTGAGGTCCCCTCCGGCTCTCATGGGAGCCTCGTCCCTCAAGAACAGTGGCAAGAGGCCACAATTTATCCTTACCAAATTTTACCTTTCTTTCTTAAAACCTCTCCCTCCCCAGGCTCCAAAGTCTGAGGAATTCAAAATGATGGTTCCATTATGGAAAGGAAGATGGGTGTATCAGGCAGAGTGGAGTTTTTATTCATGACAAATGCTTGGGTGTTGTTTCCAGTTCTCCCCCCCTCACTCCCTCTCACTCCCTCCCTCTCTCTCTGTCTCTCTCTCTGTCTCTCTCTCTCTCTCTGTCTCTCTGTCTCTCTGTCTCTCTGTCTCTCTCTCTCTCTCTCTCTCTCTTTCTCTCCAAGAAAGATTCTGTGGCAAGAAGCTTCTAAACAGTCTGAAAGCACAGAGATGTGTCAAGCCTCAAAACTGGTAGGGAAATAAGTCCTGTGAAAACTCAGCGTGAGTGCAAGGCAAGATTTTGAGACGAGCCCCCAGGAGCGTTAACCCAGCAGGTGCACAGGGGAACCGGTGTGATGAGGGCTGGCAGAAGATAAAACCTAGTGAGAAGAAAACGCCGGCTCCTCTGAACTGCGCCAAGTCATCTTCCAAAAAGGAACCCACGGAACCGGATGCTCCAAACCCATGGAATGCAGAGTCTGATGGGGAGGCACACACGTGTGTGTGCATGTGCATGTGTGCTCTGCCTCAAACGCTGGGAATGTAGCATCAAAGTGGTCTTTAAGGAGCAAAGAACAGATGCTCCTGACAGTCCCCCCACCCATATACCAGGCACTGTGCTAAAGACACAGAAAAACATCAAACCATCTCTGCCCACCAGAAGCTCACTGGGACAGATAAACACACCCAAAATAAAGACAAGGGGATTTTCAAGGCAGGAAAAGGGCAGGAGCCGCTGTAGGGGATCGAGAAGACTTCTTAAGCTTTCTGAGCTTTGAAGAAAACGAAGGATTTAATGACAAGGGAGGGCACTCTGGGCAGAGGGGGCGGACTGGTCAAAGGCAGGGAGATGGGAGATGGAGGACCCTGTGTGAAGACCAGCAAGAAAGCCAGTTTGGGAGGACCTTCGAGTTTGTTCCAGCCTTAAGTATAATACGACTGGAAAGGCAGGCTAGAACCAGGCTTTAAAGGCCACAGCAATGGAAACGGACCATTTTAGAGATGAGAAAATAAAGACCCAGAAAAGTCACCCAAAGTCACTCCATTGAAACGGGACGAACTAGGACATGAATCTGGGTTCTCCGACTTCAGACACACGTTTTACCTTCTAAAAACTGCCTTGATCAAGACTCTGAAAGGTATTTGAAATAATAAACATGAAACACTATATAGGTATTATAGTTATTACTATCACTACTCCAACTCCTCTTTTTTTTTAAAGGGGGGGAA
Source organism: Pseudocheirus occidentalis (assembly GCA_028646575.1). Classification (NCBI taxonomy): domain Eukaryota; kingdom Metazoa; phylum Chordata; class Mammalia; order Diprotodontia; family Pseudocheiridae; genus Pseudocheirus; species Pseudocheirus occidentalis. The sequence continues at coordinate 371,434,191 of CM053593.1, forward strand.
GGGAGGACAATTGGGATTAAGGGACTTGCCCAAGGTCACACGGCTAGTAAGTGTTAAGTGTCTGAGGCTGAATTTGAACTCAGGTCCTCTTGACTCCAGAGCCGGTGCTCTATTCACTGCGCCACCTCGCCACCCCTCCTCTTTTTTTTTTTAAACTCTAACTCTTTAAAAGGTTTGGACACAAGGAGTACAATATAAAGAATACTGCATCTGAAGTCCCAGGGCCTGGGTTCAAATCCTGACTGTCATTTACTTACTGGTGTGACCTTGGGCAACTTCCATCTCCCTGGGTCTCAGTTTCCTCATCTGTAAAAATCGAGGGTTGTCCTAGAAGGGCCTCTGAGGTCTCTCTGAGTGCCCAGAGCCACAATCTCATGATTCCCTTGTCCAAAATTGTGGTGTTGGCCCGGACAGTCTCTGCAGACTTTTCCAGGTCTGCACTTAAGGTCACAGTACCAGATTAATGCTCACCCATAAAACAAGGGGACCCCTGACACCCCTTCCAGATCTAAATCAATGACACTATAGATACAGAGACTGTTCCCTTCTTTAACTACAGGCACATCTGCCCCCCAAAAGTACCTTCTCCTCCTCTCCCACTTCTCTCTGACCGATGACATTCTTGCAATTGGAACTTTCACATCCTTCCATTGAATCTCTTCTTGCTGCCTCTGCACCCTTGAGGCATCAAATGGTCTGAGATACGGGAAATGATCAAATAAATGTGTGTATTTTATATATATGTATATAAAGAGAGATAATGTTATTCATTATCCAGTCACATAATGGTTTCCAAAGTCAATACTGTTTACACTTGGTATTTACAATCATTTTTTCCAGTGTTTACTTTATTTAAGCCAAGTGTTTATTATTTCAAGAGATACGTTTTCCTAGTAATGAGCGGCAGAGCCTACGGACAATAACAATAGCGTGTTTCTGACTCTTAAGAGGCGCTGTGTCATGCAACAGGACTGGGTCACGCTCGCGCACACACCAGGACCGTATTACCACTTGGAATGGAATAACCGAACTTTCTGGAACAGAATGGGCATGAGTGAGGAAAGCACAGCATAAGGAACCAATTTTAAGCCCTGAAGTGTTTCTGACTCATTGGGTGACCTCTGGAAGTCCCCCCTCTCTGTGGCCTGTGGATTAGTGAGAACTGAAGAGAAACCATGCACCTGGACTTGGAAGACCTGTGTTTGAATCTCACTTCCTGTCACGCACTGGCTGAGTGGTCATTGGCCATGTGATTTCTCGGTGCCACATGCAACCTTCTGAGACCCCAGATTGCAGGTGAATGAATATTCTAGGGAGATGCTGTGGGAGTCCCTCACACTGACGAAATCATAGGCCTTGCCCAATGAGGAATTACATGGTGTTTTAACACTTCTAGAAAGACAAGCATCACGGTACAATGGGCCAAAGCAACGGGGTTTAAATCCAATTAATTCAAAATTAAATTTAAATCAGCTTCAGACAATTCTGGGTTGCAAGAAAATGGATAATTCACTTGAGCAAAGCAAGGGCCAATAAGGTTTAAAATGCAGATAGCATCATTTACTTAGCAGAATTTACATATCAAATGAAGTAATGTGTATGAAATACTCTTTAAAACTTAAAAAAAATTTCTAAAATATCGGGGTTTTTGAAATAAAATTATACAATTTTATTATATTAATTTCTTACATTAACATACATTTCCCCCATTAGATTGTTCCCTCCTTAAGGGCAAGGGCTAGCTTTTGCTTCTTTTTATATCCATAGGAATTAGCACAATGTCTAACACACACAGTAGGTACCTAACAAATGTTTACTAAATAAATGAATGGTTTGGGTAAAGATCTCTATTTTTCTTGGTGAACTCCTTGGTGAACATCCACTACTGTGGATGAGTACCTTCTCATGGTCACAAAGAGGGGCCTGGGCCACTGGGACTGAAAATGACCTATCCAAGGTCACCGAACTATCGGGTTAGCCTCTGCCCACTAGACCATGCTGTCTCGCTACATAAAAGGAAACCTTCAAAGCATGAGAAATAAACCAGCAACATCAAGATCCAAACCAGGACCACAGAGCAATCGTAACTAAGCCGAATTGCTTCTAATTAAAATGCCTCCTCCATGTGCACCAGGGTCCAGTGGGGGCGCGAGTCTAGATACTAAAGGAGGCCGGATTTGGCTCTCTCCAACTGACAAATTGCTGAAAGATGCCTCAATGAATGAAGAAACTGAGAATGTGTTTTAAGAGCCTGCCACCCACATCTGTTAAGACTTTATCAAAATATGCATCCCCGTTTGCAAAAGTCCCTTTTAATTAGGGCGCCTGCTCAGATCCTTCACAGGGTTCAGGGCTGCCACTGATCTGTCTGGGGGTGGGTGACCGTGGTTTGGGTAAGGGCAGGCTCACGGGCCAGGTCGACTTCTTTTACTTGTCACAGATGGGGGGGGGGGAGGTCTCCCTGACACGCCTGTCTGGCATGAATCAAACCAAGGTTTCTCCCAGTGAAAGGTCAATGGAATAATCAGCTTGGCCAGGGTCTCAAAAACTGGGCTGCACCCAAGTGTTTCTGGCTTATCAAATCAGGTTTATTAAAGGGGCTAAAGCTAATCCGAAGGAGGGTTTGATCTGCATTTGGACATGTTAAGGCAGATTTCCTTTCATTATCTCCCCACCAAGGAGACTTAGGTCTTGAGACTCTAATTGTCACCATCTTCCTTGTGTGCCAGAAACGGAGGCAGGAGTGCTGGAGCTAAGACCAGGCACCCGCTTCCATCCAAGCCCTCTGAGGAGTAAACAGACATGGGAAGAATAACAGAGCCAACCTTTGGGTTGCAAAGCAAAGACCTCCCAGTCCCTGCTGAGCACGTCACTGAGGCTCCCATCTCCCTCAGACTCTGAGTTACAGAACATTGATCCTTTGGGAAGAGCTGACTGATGTCTTTGCCAAACTGGGGTGCCCAGAACCAAGCAGAGGCCTCCTCCAGCCCGGTCTGGCCAGGGCACAGTTCAAGGGGACGATCGCCTCACTAGCGCTGGAAGTTGTCTCTCTATGGTCACAGTTCTCACTGTTAGTCCCTCCACTGGTGCAGAATACCACCTATCTCTCTCCTCTCCACCCAGTACCTTCCTTTCCATGTCACAGGATCGTGGCTCAGAGGTCACAGGGATAGCTTTCCCAAGGCTTCTCCCCTACTTTCAGGGAAGGCACATGAAACCCAGCAGCCATAAACTAATCCCAACAAACAAAAGAATCTCCTAATTGTTTTCAACTGGGGGAAAATGATGACCCAAAGAACAACAAATTCGTATCTGAGCTGAAGGGTTTTTAGATGCATGGAAACACCTGCCAGAGATGTTCAAGTGTGGACTTTACTGGGTCATGGGTTTGCCCACAACCATAAAGCAGGACTATACATAAAACACGGAGGGGGAAGGGAGGATGGGGAAGAGGGGGGCTCTCCATGTACATGCTATTATTTCATAATAACTAATTATGAGGCTGTTAAAAACCAACTAGTCAACAAACCCTACCATGGTGCCTCCATGGTAGCCTGATCAATCTCTCTAGGTAAAAAGGCTGAGTCTCAGTTGAACTACTTGGTTGTGGGTTCCCCGGGCATTCCCTGACCTATCCTTAGACCAAGGGGGCCAATTCCACACAGACACACAGAAGCCTATCAGCCCCTGATGCCCTCCCAGGCACTGCCCTCTCTGCTCCATTTCCTCACCCCATCTGGGTGCTCCAGGTTGTTTCAGGGCTAACATAAGGACCCACCATTAAAATAAGCTTATATTTTGGAGCAGCTAGGTAGATAGATAGAACTGTACCAGCCCTGGAGTCAGAAGGACCCGAGTTCAAATCCAGCCTCAAGCACTTACTAATGTGTGACCCTAGACAAGTCACTTAATTCCAGATATCCCCCAGGTCCCCCTCCCCCCCCAAAAAAGAAAGTGTGTTTTGTCCTTTTTCCCCAAAGGCTTTGAGAACAAAAGTCCTAGATATGAGGGAGGAAGACCCGAGTTCAGATGCCAGTTCTGCCATTTTAAATACCAGGGTGGAGGAGAGGAATGTACTGATTTGGAGTTAGGGAACCTGGGCTCACACCCCAACTCTCCTACTTGCTAAGAATCTGTAAGACTTGGGGGAAATCTCTGACTTTCCTCAAGCCTCGGTTTCTTCATCTGAAGGAGAGATTTCAACAAGAGGAGCTCTAAGGCCCCTCCAATTCTAAATCTGTGAATCAGAAAGTTAGCAAAGAAAAAAAACACCTCACTGGCTGAGTATGTGGAATAACTCACTTCATCTCCAGCTTCATTTCCCTTCTCTCTAATAATACTGGGCTTCCTCTAAGCTCCTTCTAGCTCTAAACCTATGAAGTAGGAATAAACCAAGAAGATGGTGAGAATCAGAGCCTCGAGACCCCCCCCCCAAAAAAACCTTACTGCTTGGGTGACTTGTGCCTCAGTTTCCACATCTGTAAAATCCAGATTTTACAAAGCCAAAGTTGAAACATGACTCCAGAATCCATTGAGCTTTCTCAAATGGAAGGATTGTGTGGGTTGGATTGGCTTTCTTTTTTTTCCTTTACTGAAGTAGCACAAGGAAAAACGCGCGTAAGAGCTGTCCTAGTATCTCAGTTTATTTTAGAAGGATTCTCATTGGCAGCCTCACACACGCCTGCCAGCTCACTGCGCACTGAAATTCCAAAAGAGCTTGGAGTGCTTTGTCAGTGACCTGGGCTCTCAAAAACACAAGTACAGCAGAAGTAGAGACTCCACGCACTTGACTCTGGGTATCTGGAGAGGTAGAGGAAAGCCATTGACCACATCAATTACACTCAGCTTAATGGTTCTGATTTGCCTTTAAGAAGAAACAGGAACAATCCTTGTGAAGGCTCCCAGGCTACCTGGAGACAGAGAAAAGACAAGGCACGCACAGCTCTTTTTTTCACCAGATGCATTTTTATTTATTTCTGTTAATATTTTCCCATTACATGTGAAAAAAAATTGACATTCACGTTTTTAAATTTTGAGTTGACCCTACCACTTTTGAAGGTGATGCTAAAATGAAGCTGTCTGAGTCACCTCTGGTCCTAGTTTATTAATATCAGGAGATAGGACCTGGGTAGGGAATAGATTCCCATCAGGCATAGTCTCCCTTCCTGAAAATGTTCCCTAAGTAGCAGCAAAACAATTCTCAGAAAGATCAATTACAAAATATTAACCGTAGGAAAAATGTTCCAAATCACTAATAAGAGAAACTGCAAATCAAAACAACTTTGAGATTTTACCACACACCCACAATTTGGCAAAAACAACAAATGATGAGAAGGGTTGATGCTGGAGGGGCTGGGGAACAACAGGCACAGAACTGACTAGACCTGGAGCCCTGAACTGGTCCAACCATTCTGGAGAGCAATCAGTCAACAAGCCTTAATTAAGGGCTTTCTATGTGCCCTGTGTCGTTCTGGACACTGGAGAATGCAAATACAGAGAAAGAAACAATTCTTACTTCTATACTAAACAACCTGATATTATTCTAACAAGAGTGAAGGCTCCCTCCATACCCTCTGACCTAGAGAGCTCACTAGTGGGCAAAGAGAGAAAAAAGAGCTCCACATACAGCGTAGCATCCTCATAGCAGCAGGTGGGGTGGTAACAAAGAACTAGCTGTCCATCCACTGTGGAATGGCTAAGCAAATCATGGTCTGTGAGTGGGATGTTACTGAGTCCCTAGAATGAGGCATGCAGAGAAGCACCAGCAGACTTACATGAACTGATGCAGGAGAAAGCAAGCAGAACCAAAGAAACAAGACACACAGGTAAACACAACAATTACATCCATAGCAATCTAACTGGGCAGAACTGAGCTCAAAGTGTGCTAGGTTTAGGATCAGAGGAACACTCCCAACACCACTCTGGACCTCAGTTTCCCCATCTGTAGAAGAAAGAGGTGAAGAGTCAATAGCCTCAAGGTCACTTCCAGCTCTAGGTCTGGGACCCTAAGTTTCAGGCTAACAACTGAAGCTGCAACCAAAAGGAAATGGGGAGCAGAGGGGATGGAGGGAGAGGCAGGGAGGTGGTGGGTTACCCCCTCCCCTTGACCAGAGCTCTTTGACCAGAAGCTAGATGCACACACACTCTAACCCCCCCCTCCCCTGGGAATGCTTATTCCATTATGGGTTGGATTCAAGGTCTCTTCCAGCTTAGAGAGACCTAGAATCTATACATACACATGCCTGCTCACCCTTACACACACCTCACCCACTCTGAACAGAAACCCTTCTACTCTCCGGCTATCCACTCTCCCAAGCCCCAACCCCACTTTGCAGATTAAGGAATTAAGAGGAGGGAGTAAAGTGGTTTGTCCAGTCAGACAACTAAAATAAATTTGAAAAGCGAACCCAAACCCCAGATCTAAGTAGTAAGTTCAGAGTGGGCTGGACCAATTTCAGGGTTAACATGTAAAAATAATAATAATAATAATAATAATTAATGATAATAATAAATAATTATAATGATAGTCAATAGGTAGGACTTAACCCTTCTGGTACTGTGCCAGTGACCCTCTTCTGGTAGGTACTAACATCAGAAGGAAGAAGATGCCCTCTGCCACGAAATGGGATCCCAAGAAGCAAACTTTTCTTACCCAATGTCCTGGGTAGTTCAGGAAAGATATAAATCAGAAGAACATGTAAGCAGGAGACCCACCTGGCTCTATCCAATCTTCTTAGAACTCAGAAGCATCAGTCACAGGGACCAAAGCTTTACAGTTAACACAAAAACCGCTGGCACAAAGAGAAGCAACTTTCACAAAGGCCTCTCCATCCCTGACCACCTGGACAGCAGGCTTAAATGCTTTTCAAAGTGTCCTCTCCAATTCACTGAAGAACATCCAAGACGTCCCACGTGCTGAGCAGCACCAGAGATGTTTGGACGGTGCTTACAGCATGTACCGCTGAAGGCCACAGGAGTCGGTGGTTGTGGTTTGTCATCTCTACTTTGCAATTCCCTACTCCTAGACTCAGGGTCATCTCCCTAGGCTGGAGTCTTTCCCTCTGTAAAACTGGGGGGATGGAACAGACAATCTCCACATGCCATCCAGCTCCAAACCTATGTGCCCATGACTAGAGTTCATACACAATCAAGGTGACTTTGGGAAAGCCATTTCCCTTCTCTGGGTCTCGGTTTCTCCTTCTGTAAAATGAGAGGTCTCAAAGAGAGAGGTCTCAAAGAGAGAGCCAGCTCCTACTGCACTCTGAATCAACCCTAAACGTCACATTACTCTACAGCATTATCTTAACCAAGTCCAAGGGGTTAATTCCTCTAATTCATTTTTCTAAATAGGGCTGGGTTTTTAATTACCAAACAAAAAATGATGAACAACCAAATTTAGAGCTACATAATTTATTTGCATTTATAATACACCTTTCCCAGAGAAACTCCGGGCACATTGCAGACTTTAAATTACCCAATGCATACTAATCTTCACAAACCCCCCAAAAGAAAGTGAAGCAGGATAAACTATGCAATCTATAAATCGCTCAAACCCCTCCCCCCCCACACACATATTTTGCCAGACATTTCCACCATTACAGGGCCATTCTTTTGGCGTTGAGGCGTCCCAATGTTTCCACTCTTCTATGTCCCCTCCAATCTCTCTGACTTCCTGTACCTTTTAGGGGTTCCTCTTCCTCCCCTTGGCCCCCCGATGTAAGCCCTCCCAAAGATTCCTACACTTCCATCTCTCAGGAGCCAGTACACAGAACTCTGCTTGGTGACTCAGAGGAGTGGGAGGGACCTGGGCTCCAATCCAACTTCTGTCATTGACTACGTAGACAAGGCACCTGTCTTCTCTAGGTCTGTTTCCTCATCTATAAAATGAAGGCATTGGATCCACTGACCTCTGATCTCTGCTCTGTTCTCTGATGACCTCAATCCCCCAAAGCATTTGGCATTGCTTCAACATGCATCATCCCCACATCTAAGCCACAAAACATATTTCTTTAAAAAGATCTGGATTCAAATCCTGCCTAGGTGACCCTGGGCAAGACCTCTACTGGCCTCAGCTTCTCCTCTGTATAATGAGGTTGGACGAGATGCCCTATAAAGTGTCTCCCAGCTCTAAATCTATGACCTTACACTCTTAAGGCTTTCCTGGACCTCAGTCTCCTCATCTGTAAAATGAAGGGTTTGAATGAGCTGGCCAGCTCAGATTTAATCTGTGTTTCTATGGTCCTATGAAGCAGGGACAGTTAGTCTGGAAAAAAAAGAACTGAGGGAAGGAGGGGGAGAAGACACGTGGAGACTGGCTTTAAGTACCAAAAGGCTGTCAAGTGGAAGAGATATTTGACTCTTCTGCTTGACCCCAGGGAGAAGAACTAGAAACAAGGGGCGCACATTTTAATTTTTTTCTTTGCTTTTTGGAGGGCAGGTGGGGTTAAGTGACTTGCCCAAGGTCACACGGCTAGTTTGTGTGTGTGTGTGTGTGTGTGTGTGTGTGTGTGTGTGTGTTAAGTGTCTGAGGCCGGATTTGAACTCAGGTCCTCCTGACTCCAGGGCTGGTGCTCTATTCACTGCACCACCTAGCCGCCCCCGCACATTTTAAAGAGTGAAAGTTAGGTATGAAGTCAAGAAGACGTGCCTAAAAGGACTGTCCAAGACCCTCACCCTCCACCCCCAAAGAAGTCTTCTCAATAAGCTACAACAGCATAGATGTTGTCATGAGGATTTCCTGCTCAGGTAGAAGCTGGACTAGACCAGACCAGAAGAGGACCCTCTTCTTTTCCTTCTATCTCCCTATTTATTTTTAACATTTGGGTCCGAGACACAGAGACGGAAACAGAGAAAGAGATAGAGACACAGGGACAGACAGAAAGACAGAGAGAGAAGGGAGCAGAGGAAGAAAGAACCTCTCCAATCTCATCACCCATCTTTCCTTCCTTTCTTCTTTACTTCCTTCCTTCCTTCTTTCCTTCCTTCCTTCCTTCCTTCCAAGCATTTGCCTACAATCCACAGTAGACATACTTAGCAAACTCTAAAATACAGCCTCTCAACATTGTTACAATTAAGTCACTCTGAAATGTCATGAAAAGGCAATCTAGTCCCATTAAAATCTTCACACTCTCATTAAAAAAGCACTTACAGACTTGAAAATGTTCCTAATACATTATTTAAAGACACAAGATGTACAGTGACTAAAATCCGTGTACAGGGAGGGCTAGCAGCAGCCTACTTTGGAAAAAAATGTGCAAATGTGTGTTATAATTGGGTAATTGGCAAACTACAGGTAGCACTCAGGTTATAATATACTGGTTAAAAATGAAAGGCTTTTTGGTGTCTGTGCATTTTTTTTATGGTGCTCCAGACCACACAGGGACCATCTACATCAACTGTTGGGTGCTCAAGACATAACTTCACTGAGTTCCTATCCCACCCCTTTCCCAATTTCTAAAGCTGGAAAAGAAAAAGAATTGAAAGGAGGAAAAAAAAAGCCAGGTCAGCTGGTCCAATGGTTCTCTCCACCCCAGCGCCCTCTTCATTAATGTTCATTTTGGATATGGGCTCAAATCCAGAAAGTCTAATGTGCTCTTATAAGCAGTAACTCTAGAATCTTTAAGGAAATGGGAGGAAAGGGCATGGGGTTGCACTCTAGCTTGGAGTGCTACCCACGATCCCATCTATTCATCAGCTATAACCTCACTTTCAAGGAAAAGAAATGGAGGTGACGAGAATCCTGGAACTCAAAACCAAAAGCCTGGCTCATGCCTTAACCTACTGTCCAAGTAACCTATCCTCAACTATTACATTTGTCCCCATTCATATCCTTACTGGGTCAGCCTGAACCAACCCTGGGGTTTTCAAGAAAGTCTGGCTAAAGTGTTTGTTAGAGAGAATTTGGCTTGAGGCATCTTTGCAAAATGCCTGGATTTTTTCCTGCTTCCAGGCACTCACTCAGCAAGCATTAATTAATGTGCTTGAATACATGCCAGGGACTCCAGGTGAAGTAGCTCCCTCCACCAATTACCTGAACCTGTTCAACACCTTTCCATGACCCCATTTGGGGTTTTCTTAGCAAAGATACTGAAGTGGTTTACATTTCCTTTTCCAGCTCATTTTACAGATGAGGAAACTGAGGTCAACAGGGTGAGGTGACTTGCCCAGGGTCACACAGCTAATTAGTGTCTGGGGCTGGATTTGAACTTGGGTCTTCCTGACTCCAGGCTTGGTCCTCTATCCAGTGAGAGGCAGCTTGCCATAAGGATTAAGACTCCAGAGTTAGTGAAGGCACTGGAGTCAGAAAAACCCAGGTACAAATAACACCTCAGTGTGAGGACAAATAATGCTGTGCCTCAGTTCCCTTATCCATCAAGTAAGAGAGTTGGACTCAAGGGCCTTGAAAGCTCCTTCCAACTTTATTATGATCTGTAAACTTGAGAATAACATTTGCACGGGGCGCCTGTTGTAAGCACCCAATGAAATAATGAATGCAAAGTACTTCGTAAACCATAAATCACTCTGGTATCACCATGTGGCATTAATATTCATTATTACTGCAGTGGTCATTGAAGCCATAGAATCAAAGGAACTCATCCAGTGTAGGGAGAAAGGAAACCTTGGGGAACATTCTGGAGAGATCCCTGCACTGAGGGGTCAGCGTCTGGAGAGCCTCCCTTCCCTTTCTCTCTGTCTCTCCTCCTTTCCTCTTCTCTCTCTCTTTTCCTCTCCCCTCCTTCCTCCTTCTCTCCTCCCCACTGAAGGAAAAGTCCAAGAATGAGTCTGGAGCAGAAAGCCTCACGGTACCATAGACATCCTCATCCAAATTCATCCTTCTACATTTAAGGAAGCTGAGACCTGAGGAAGGTAAAGTTCTCATTCAAATCAATGGGAATACATGATGTGAATGACCCTTGGAAGCAATGCCTCTCACAGATTTGTAGATTTAGACCTACCGCAGACCTCAGAGCTCATCCAATCCACCAACCCCATTTTACAGTGGGGAAAACCAAGGCCTAGAGCACATACGTGACTTCCCAAAGTCACACAGTAATAGAATCCAAATATGAATCTGGGTCTTCAGACTCCAAACCAAGTGCTCTTTCCAAAGGCATTGGCGCACACTAATAAATAAATAGCAATAAAACCTCATCTATCTAGTATGCCAGGGGACTGGCAAGATCACTCATTTAATTTTCAGGTTAACTGAATGTTACCCAGAAACTACTTTTTTTCTTTTAATTATTGCTGCTGAAAAAAAATTCTCATTTTTCTTAGTCCTCCTTCCTTCCTTCCCAAAAGTACAACACAATGAGAATAAGAGAATATTTTTCACTGCCTCGGGCCATCATTCCATTATGCTTTTTCACTGTATGTGACCATGGATATGAAAGATGGGACTAAATCTCTGCTGACCTTGGAGACATAACCCTGGGAGGGGCACTTGTCTCTTCCTCTGCCGTTTTAATTTATAAATAACTGTCTGGGTTGGCCATCATCCATCTCTCTCTCTCCCCAAGGAACAATGAGAAAGCACCTTTTGTGGGAGCAAAAACCAGAAACCAAGGAGATGCCCACTGGTTGGGGATGGGCTGAATCACTCGCTGTGCTTGAGTGATTCAGTGACATGAAATGTCACTCTACCTTAAGAAAGCACGGCTATAAAGAATGCCAAAAAGCATAGGAGGACTTATACTAACTGATGAAGGGTGAAGCAAGCAGCACCAGGAAAATTATATCTACAATGATCATATCATGTAAAGGGGAGAAAACCCCCACAAAACTAAATATTATGTCATTTTAATAACCAAACTTTACCACTAAAAAAGATGAGAAAAAGCAGCTTTCTGCGCCCCCCCCATACTTTTGAAGAGGTGGGAGACCGGGGTATGATACATTGCAAACACCATCAAACCTGGTTGACATATCAGTCTATTTTGTTGAGTCGCTTTTCCCCCTCTTTCTTTTTTTATTCTTTGTTATAAAAGATGGCTATCTGGAGAGAGTAGGCAGGTATTTGGAAAGGGAAGTAATGTAAAAATATAACAGATCAATACTTTTTTTAAAAAAAGAAGCAAGCAAGCAATTCAAAGGGGGATACCCAAGTAAATCAAAGTTTTGTTATGCTCAGCAAACTATCTTTATCACCCAACAAACTGATGACAATCTGTAGGTGCAGAAAAGTCCCCACCACCACGTGGAAGCATTGGGAGTGGGGAGGGATATCATCAGATCCAAGAATGTTAGAACTGGAAGGTGCCTGGGAGATCATCTGATCTAATCCCCTTCTACTTAACAGAGAAAGAAATTGAGAATCAGGAAGAATAGGATAGCCCAAGGTCACACAGGTACTGTTAACAAAGCAAATTCTTCAAATTTAGGTTCTCTGACTTTAAATGCATGGTTCTCTCCACTCTATACCTCTCTGTCTCTCTCTTTCCTCTCCTGCCATGTCTGTCTGTCTGTCTGTCTCCCCTTTTTAATTCAGGAGTCCAGAAGAGTCATACTGACCTAAGCCTCCAAAAGATTCATAATTTTTTTTAACCAATGCCCTTAACCTAGGCCCCAAAACACTCTCAGGCAAGAAAGGTCTGGTCCTTGTCAATCAATCAATAGGCATTCATTAAGCTCCTACTATGTGTCAGGCACTGGGGATACAAAAACAAAAGAAGGAAACAATCACTACTCTCAAGGAGCCTTCACTTATAGTACACACACTGCTATGAAATTCCAGCTGCAAGGCATGTGGATGAGTCTCAAGTGGACAACACCATCCTTTCAGGCACCCAGGCCTTCCCTTCTGACCTTGATCATTCTCAACTCTGCACACTTACCCCACACATCCCAGTCACAATGTTTCTACCTTCAAACATCTCATTCCTATGACCCCTTTCCCAATACACACATATACATATATATACATACATATACACATATACATATATGTATATATGTGTATGCAAGTGTGTGAGTATATATATAAATATATATAAAGTCACATACCATATACATATATGTATATATATTTTTTATTTATAAATATAAATATATTTATTTATAAAAAATTTTTATTTATATGCTGTATTTCCCCATTAGAATGTGAGTTCTTTAAGGGCAAGGGTTATGTTTGCTTTCTCTGTAACCTCGTGGTTAGTACAGTGCTTGGCACAAAATGGATGTTTGTTGAAAGTGAAGCAGACAATTCAGCCAAAATCAGAATGAGAGTGGTCAGAATTTGCTTAATGGAACTGAAGATCCATGAATCAAATCAGATTTTAAATCTGCTGAGGTCAATGGAGACGTTATTTAAAGGAACCCCACTGTGAATGATTTTCTCATGTCAATAGCGTCTCACCTTCCCTAATTCATTGTTTATGGGAATCCGGATTTTCATTGATTGAATTTACTTAAAGTGAGGAACTTCACAGAGATTAACATGACCATGGACCTCAGGCACCCTTCCGGAGGATTAGACAGTCTAATTTTCTGCTACACCAATGGATCTGGGAGTTCATGGGTGTGGACAATCCATTCCAGTCTGCCCTAAGACCATACAATTAAAGGATCCTAGATCTCTAGCTAGAGGGTCCCTCAGAAACCATCTAATCCACCCCTCTTATGACAGCTGAGGAAATAGAGGCCCTCACCCAAGGTCATACATGGGCAAATGTCAGAATTAGAATCTGATCCCAGGTCCTCTACTTGAGAGTCAAGGCTCTTTCTACGACTCCATACTGTCTCCTAATCTTTACATTTATCACAGTTTTCGCCCATCTATCATGCAGGAAGCACTCCTGCTTCTTCAGCAAAGGCCTCAACTTCTAGCTGTTTTCCCTTTACTACCTTCTATACCTTGAAGTGAAAGGAGGCAATAAAAAGAGAAATTATGTGATCTGAGAGGGACATCATTCATGGGGCTTGGTGAGCTCAATGGTAATTTCAGTCTCTTTCTCCTCCTCCCTTCTCTCTCTCCCCTCTTCTCTCCTTCTCTCTCTTCCTTCTCTTCCTGCTGTCACAAACATTAGAGGCAAGATTTGAACTCAGGCCTTCCCAACTCCAAATCAGACTCTCTGCCAATCACTTATACCCCCCAAAGCTTGGTGTAAGGGATTAAGCACATCCAGTGCCAGGTCTAACAAAAAAGAACCACAAGGACCTTATCAAGCAAGTTACTTGATGGCACTAGGGCCGCAGTTTCCTTCACTGTCCAATGAAGGCATCGGACTCAATGGTCTCCAAGGTCTCTGGATTCCCACATCCTGTGACCTCCACATTTCTGTGCTCTCATCGCCAAGCTAGACTGCTGGGCTCCCTCGAGAAGCCAACCCGAGCTCCCTTCTCTTGGGTCATCACCAGCCCTGCTCACTTGGAGTCGAAATTTGCTATGTTTGCACCAAGTACTCGGTGTTACAGGACATAAAACAGGTAAGTACTCTCTGGATACACGTTATTCTACTTCCCTATCATTTAACATACAATAAAGAGAGGCATTATGAAATATTATGGAACCTAAGAGTCCAGTATCCCATGCTGGTCTCAGTTCCAGAGCTTACCATTTTAATCAAACTCTGGGATGATTTGCTGAGAGGGAGAAAGACCAAAGTCACAGGGGGAGGAGCGACCTGGCCATGCTCCAACTTGTCTCTAATGCCAGCCCCGAATCTGGTCTCATGTGGACAGCCTGGACTCGCCACTCTCCAGCAAAACACTTCCTGTTCTGGTCAGACATTGTCTGACTTCTCCACCAAACCCTGCTCGTTGAGGCAGGCCCTAAATGCCACTCCAGGACTGTATGTCAACAGACTTCACTCCCTTGGTAATCCTATGTATTTTATTGTTGGCATTTAAAAATGTTCTAAGACTGGTCCAAAGATTTTGCTACCACACACACACACACACACACACCCCTCTACAATGCCAATACAATACCAATAGTTCTAGATCTGAAATCAGTGGACCCTGCTTCAAATCCCGGGGCTTACTACCTCTGCAACTTGCATGAAATCATTGAACCTCTCTGCCTCAGTTTCCCCATATGAAAAATGAAAAGACTGAAGTCAACTAAGGTTGAACTGGGGTCCATTAATTTCAAATCTACAACTATTTCCATCACACCAGGCTGGTAGAGACAGTGTGTGTGTGTGTGTGTGTGTGTGTGTGTGTGTGTTCTAAGCATAAGCTGGACATGAGTGCTGAGGCCCAGCAGCGCCAGGACCCTACCCAGTCACTCGGTCATCAAACATTCTTATTAAGCCCTATGCACTAAGGGTTGGGAAATACAAAGAAAGCCCCCAACGGGGCTCTCTGCACCATGCTCCCTATTATATAAAGAGCTGAAGACATACAGACTTGGGTCTCTGAGTGCCAGGACTTAGAAGAAAAAGGAGAAGGAAGAAAAAAAGCCACCGGCTATCCATACCAAGAGACAGCCCTTGTGTTCTGCCAAAGACAAATGTAAATTGTTTGGCTGTCTCGGCCACGACCAGTTCAATTACAGTCAAAACAAAAGCTCTTTCTTTAAAAGGCCACTCACACACTCCATGGGCTGGAGTCTAATTGAGCCAGGTTGTAAATTAATCACCAAACAGGGTGACGTCAAAATAGGACAAGGAAAAGGATTCCGGGTGACTTGAGGCCATCCCTTAAAGTGAGGACCAGGCCGGGGCTTCAGCGGGAAATGCTCCAATGTCACCAACGAGACCATTGGGTGCCTCTTGGAGATTCATGATAGACTGGCTCTCCTCCTGCCTAGGCACTTAAGGTCCCTCCTCTTTTCACTGTAAGAGGTTTCTCTGACAGAGAAAAGGATTCATTCTCTCTCCCTCTCTCTCAGTCTCTCTCTCTCTGTCTCTCTCTATGTCTATCTCTCTCTCTCCTCCTCCTCTCTGTCTCTCTCTCAATCTCTCTCTCTCTCTGTCTCTCTCTATGTCTATCTCTCTCTCTCTCCTCCTCCTCTCTGTCTCTCTCTCTGCTCCATTCATCCATAGGGTCACTAGCCCTACAAGACATGAGCATTGGCTGGTTCTTTCCCAGTTTCTATGGTCCTAATCTCCTCCTACCTTCTTCACAATAAAGAGTCCTCCCACACAAAATGTCAACTTGCTATGACATTGCCTTCTGGCTCCGGGTCCATCCTTGTACAAGCAGAGACCGTATGATGTAACTCTTGGCAGAACGTGTGGTCCGTGTCCTATCAAAAGTGGCAGCTTTTGTTCTCAGGGGTGGAAGGCCGATGCCAAGCGAAGCAAGGTCACCGCCCTGAACGACGTTTCAGAACAGGGTCAGGAGGAAGAGCGTAAAGCCTGAAATACAAAACTCTTAGAATAATGTTCTGGATTTGGAAACCAGACCAGGGTGGCGCCAAGCCCCAGGAACACATTCTCAGAAAAGATGGAGGTGGAGATAGGAGGAACCTTCAGGGCCATCAATCCTCCTCCCAAGTCACCTTAACCTTAAGAACTTATCAGATCCATTAAAAAGACCTGAGTCCTCCACTTTGGAGGGTCAGTGGTGGAAACATCGCCCATGGAACAGGCCAAATGGAACCCCCAAAGTTCACTTCTGTTCACAGGCTCGCAAAAAGCAGAATCACAGGGTTCCACTGCAAGAGACAAACCAGGGCTGAGAATTCAAATGAATAAAATCAAATCAACAAACTTTTAAGTGCTAGAGATATAAATTAAAAGCAGAACAATTGTTCTCACTTTCGGGGAGCTCACAAATCTAATGGGAGGGAAATGCAACATGCAAAAAACTATGCACATACAAGATACATGGCCGGTAAATTAATAATAGCAGTTAGTGTTAATTATGGTCATTATTTCTTAGCCTAGGCCTATCATTTCATTGATACGGGACTTGAGCCTCGGTTCATGGCCACTCTCCCTACGGTAACTTCTGAGATGAGGAAGAAAACACCAGAGAGAGAAAGAGAGAGTGTATTTCCTAAGATGCAAATTAGGGATCAAACACTAGTAATCTCCTCTGGTTACTAAAACCACAGAGGAATCCTGTATATCATATTTTATTTCCAAAACCATTGGGGACGGGTTGCGGCACCCTCCCCTTCTAACACTGGCTAACCTCAGGCCTTGAGTTTTTAAATGGCCTATAATCTGCACTGCTGTGGTTCATCATTCCATGTTGCTCATGACACATATAAATGCATTTACATTACACAAGTATGGGGGAGACAGGGCAGGAAAAGGGAGCAGGACCACAACGGGGAATAAAATCTGGGAAAATCAGAACCCTTAAGAGACTTCTTAAGGCTGATTTTTTTATTTTTTTGGCTTCTTCATTCAAAACACTTAAGTCACCTGACAGCTGAGACCCTGTAAATGCCATGTTGTCACCTCTAGAAATGTTTTCTAAGACCCAGAAACTGAATTTGATTAGAAGGTATAGGGGATGACATGTTTGACTGGCCTCTTCTTTGGGGAGGCTGAGTCTGGAGAGAAAGCCAATGTCATTACAAAAACAATGGCTAATTTTTAAAAAGAAAAAACTCCATTTAGGCTATTTTCCCAGTTGAAATGAAGGGCTGAAAGAAATGGGGGGGGCATCAAATGTTCTTTACTCTGAGACTCTTGGTTTTTCCTTCCTTACTGACCACCCTCTCCCCAACTCCCCAAACCCCAAGGATCATAGATTAAGATTCAGAAAAGAGCTTGGAGAACATTAACTCCTACTCCCTCACTCTATAAAGAAATGAAGGTCAAACAGAATTAAAATTTGATCCTGGAATTAATAAGCAGCAATGGAGTTGAGATTGGGGGTGGGGTACAATAGAGAGGAAAAGCTGTGCTTTCTGGGGAACCCAAGTGTTTCTGGTACATGGAGAATTCCAGCAGTGGCCTATGTGTATCAGGTGCCCACTGAGTAAGGAATGGGCACAGCTCCATGAGATCCTATATTAGATACAAATTATGAGGTGCCCCAAGGCAGACAAAATGGGGAGCTGGGGAGAAGCAGCCTACAAGGAGTCACAAGGAGTCTAGACTGGGGAGAGACCTCAGAGGCCACAGCTAGCCCAACCCCCCTCCCATCTTTTGACAGATGGGGAAACTGGGGCCCATAAAGATCACACATCTAAGGAGTATATATGGCAGAGCCAGGATTCAAACCCAGGTCTCCTGATTCCAAAACCTATACCCTTTCCATGAGAACATAAGAAAGAAAGGGTTCTATGGATGCACTTGTATTTTAAATATCAGAATATTCCATTCCCTGAGGCATGTGGGTTATTTATTTTGTACTCGGTCAAGTTGTCTGTATTACAGAGACGCCTCAAGGCCTCCCAGTGGAGAACCACACACACTGTAAGGGAGGAGGATGTTCAGACCTTGCCCGGGGCCAACAGATGCTCTGAACACACAATCCCCACCCTACAGGAGTTGACACTCTCCTGGTGGAGATCAGACAAGGCCCTCTCATGGATGACTGCTCACATGCTAGAAGTGTGATATGCTCTCTCTGCGGACGGAGGCAGGCACTGACATTCAGAGGAATCAGGCGTCCGATAGCCAGGCAGATAAATCACTGGCCTTCCCACTGCCTCAGTCTCTCCATCTGTAAAACGGGCGCAATAATATCACCTGCCTCCCTGACTTCACTTGGTTGCTGTAAAGAAAGTGCACGGGTGGAAGTGTCACAAGTGAGAAAAACAATTATAATAACTAATGATCTGGGGAGATTCAGATTTCAAGTACAGAATGTAACCCGTATTTTTGGATGTTTTCCTTAGATGTTTTCAATGTATTAGTAAAGTTCTACTGATTTTTTTCCCCTCTTTTTCCTCTCTTTCATTAAAAAACAATTATTGGTTGAGATGGCTCTCCGGGAGGAAAAGCAGGAAGAAACTTAGTCAATGTAAAATCAAAATATATTGATTTTCATTTTTGTGTAAAACAGAGTGTTTTATGAGCAACTCAGGAGAGCTTTCATCACTGTGCTCCAATCCAAACAAAAAAACTTGTGGGGAAAACCACAGCCCCCAACACCCACATACACAACCCTGAATCTCTGGATTGTGAGGACCAAGGCCCCTTCCACAGAGGCAAGAACATGTCCAGATCCCTCAGCAAGCAGCTGAGGCAGAATGGGAAAACCGGGTCTTCCTGGGAACCCAAGTCAAGGCTGACGCTCAACCGTCTAGGGGTCTCTGGCCAAGCTTTGGCTACCTTGTGGGGTCAGGACAAAGGCCACCCCAGCAACCTGGGAGTCTGTTACCTCCGAGGCAGAAGTCCTTTCAAAAGAAGTGGGTGAGAAACTTTCCAGGTGTCTCCCTCACCTGAGTGTGTGAGTGTAACAGTAAGCGGATGGATGGAGGGGAGAGAGAAAGATCCCTTCTGGACAAGACTCCCTCCTAATTAATGAGGCACGTGGGGGACCTCAGTGATGGAAGCTAATGGGTCTGAGAGTCATGTGGGGCCAGCCCGCAGTCCAACCCTATTCACACCACTGACCCTCTGCTCCAGAAGCGGGAATGCCGCAAAGAAAGAGCCACTGCTGAATACTTTTATCCAACTATAAAAAGCCATTGTTTCATCTTCCTGCACCCTAACCCAGAGAACATTAAGTGTGAAAGAATAAACTTGTCCTGGGACCGTTTCTATATGAACCTCATAAAGAGAGATCCAAAGGATGAGATGAACGTGACCGTAGCATTAATAATCCTGATTACACTGGATACTATCAATCATTCTTATGATAGTATTAATGGTCATTAATACTGCATAACATTGGTTATTATAACTATGGTGCTTACAATTATTAATGAAATAAATTAATGTAGCAAACATAAAATTAGTGATAATTAATAAGATTTATATTATGCTTTTAGGCTCAGACATGATGAGGTAAGACCTGGCCTCTGAGTCAGGAAGATCTGGGGTCAAAGCCTACCCCAGATACCTCTTGGTTGTGCAACACTTACAACCTCACACTGCCTTCATTCTGCATTGACACAGGGGTTTTATTCCCCGGCACCTCCCTCTCCCAACTTAATTATAGATCAGGACTGAAAGAAAAATCAAGCTACAAAGTACAATTTTACACATACACACACATACATACATATGTATATGTGTATGTGGCATATGTATTTATGTGTATGTATACACACATATATAATATGTGTATATATTTCTATATAAATGTGTATGTATTTATATATGTGTGTGCATATATATATTTACATGTGTATATATATTTATACACACACATATATAAAATAAATTCGCCTTTGATTCCAAACCTTAGAGGTCAATATTACAGATATTGTCATCTCCATTTTACGGATGAAGAAACTGAGGCTCAGGGAGGTAAATCCAACTTGCCCATCCATCTTATTACAGTCAGCCAGAGATGACATTTGAACCCAAGTCCTTCCTGACTCCAGGCTCAACACGTCTCTTCACCCCTGACCTGAAACTCCTAGGAAGGGTATAAGACGAGGCTGCCCCAGCACTGACCCCATCACTGAGCACAAGATTCAACCAAAATGGAAAACTAATCTTTACTTGTATAGCTATGTGGTGAAAACTGCCATCCATGAGCTGGCTAATTATACACTGTAATGGAATATGAGCAAATCCTCCTCATTACCTCCTGGGTCAGAACCTGTTAGGTCAGCAAGCTAACCGCCAGACGCGTTAGCCTTTCTCTGTTTCACCATGAGCTTTGACCTTGAATCTCAGGGTGTCATCTCAACTTCACTTTGTTTTTCTCTGAACACCTGGAGCAATACAGAAAGGTAGATTCAATTTTGCCAATTGCTGAAGTTTCTTGAAAAAGCCTAGAAAAATCCCCAAGAGATTTTGAACTAGAAAGATCACTGAAAGATCATTACACGATCCCCAAAGTTGAATCTTTTTTTTTTTACAAATAAGGAAAATGAAAGCCAAAGAAATTAAATGGCTCGCCCAAAGTCACTGAAGCACTTGGGTTACAGAGAGACAGGTGTGCTAATACATTGTTGATGGAGCTGAGACTTGACTTAACCATTTTGAAAAACAATTTAGAATTATGTGAGCAAAGTCAATCAACTGTCCGCACTCTTTAAAGGCCAACAATTCCACGACCCATACAGGGTGTCCCAAAAGACTTTCAGTAGAGTTTCAAGCTCTAATCACAAATAGAAAGTTTTAATAGCTTAACACTGCACTAAGCCTTTTGGGACTCCCTGTACTCCAAGGAGGTCAGTGACAGGGGGAGAAAAAAAATCTCTCACTAAAATATTCATTGTAGCATTCCTTGTTCGGACTAAGCCTGTTACGTTACTGGACATGTATGAGAGCTGGGCCATGGATACCGTCCAGGGGACACTCTTGGTGGTGGCAAAGCCATGGAAATTAAGTGGGTGCCCATCAACCGGAGAAAAATCGATGGTCTGTGAATGTAATTGAACATTACGGTGCTATGGGAAGTGACAAAAACAGGAGAATGTGGGAAGACTTGTAAGAAAAGACAAAGTAAAGAAAGAACCAAGAAATCAGCAGGACAGAAATTTAAAATAAACTGCACTAAAACGCAGTTAAACGGACCTGAACAAGCTGCATGGTGTACTTCTCCCCTGTTCTTGTTTCCCTGGACTCGGGAAAGTCGGGTCTAACTCTAGTGTAGGAGGCAGAGCAGGTGAATGCCGGGGGATGTTCATGCCACCATTTTGTTTTGGTGTTACCTACTGAGCTTTCCTGACTCAAGGTCCTGGGCTACACAGCCCACGTCTCCCAGCCTGCTTGCAGGCTGCCCCCCATTCCTGGAATGCTCCCCTACTGTCCTCCAAGACTCCCTCTAAATCCCAACTAAAACCCCACCTTGTGCTGGAATCCTTCCCCAATCCCTCCTAACTCCAGCGCCTTCCCTCAGTTCGTTATTTCCCATTTATGTTATATATAATTTACTTGTATATTTATTTGTTGTTTTGCCATTTAGATTGTAAGCTCCTGGAGGGAAAGGACAGTCTTTGCCCTCTTTTTGTATTTCCTACACTTAGCGCAGTTCAATGTTTATTATTTGGTTAATAAGAATTACCCAGAAGGGGTGCCCTTCTGTGATGTAGTGGTTCCCCCTCATTAAAGATCTTCAAAAAAGTTGGATGCCCATTTATTGTAAAAGGGATACTGGGGAGGGGGGCATGGCTAGACTGCGAGTCAAGTCCCTTCCTACTCCGAAATTCCACAGGAGAGGTGCAAGAACATTCATGATTCTTTGAGGGAACGATGCTCAACTGTTATTTGAAAGCGCCGTGTCCTTGACAAGCCCATGTACCTGTCAACCCGAATTCAAGAGAAAAAAAGCCAATACAGCAAAATGGAGGCCTTTAATCCAGGTAAGCGGGATGCAGCTTTGGGGGCCATGCAGCAGGAGCCAGGGTACCTAAGGAGGGGCTGGGAACAGGGTTTACATAGAGTACTATATAAAGGGGTGTGTGTGCACACCTTATATATAGGGTACTAGTGTATACAGAGTGCTGGGAGAAGGACTGGCCGAGCTACAGGTGGGAGAGGATGGGGCACCAGGTAAGTTGTTTCACACAACAAGCCAGAGTCCTTAGAGAAAGTTTGGGAATCTCAGGAGGGGAGAGCTTGAGGCTTTTACAAACCAGTCAGAGGCTGGAAACGATGGCATCTGGTCAACCTATGGCAACTCACGGCTCTGGGAATGGGGACGAGGTCAGAGTCCCTCAGTCAGGTCCGACACTCCCCAGGGATGGGAAATAGAATTCTGCAGCCCTGAAGAACCCCGGGATAGAATCCTCACTGGCTCACTGCTACCTAAAGAACCAAGTATGAACGTGGATTGATATTCAAAGGAGCACCCACTCAAGGGTATTCTATTACTCCTTAGAAAGCCAGTTTCCTTCATCAGGCTCCACGTAGCAACTTTCTCTAAGCACCTCAACTTGCAATGACCTACTGACCCAATCTCACTCCCCCTTTAAGGCCCCACTCATGTTCTAGGTCACTCAGAAAGGCCTCCCAGACAACTAAAGAACGCCTCAGGACCTATGAGGGATTATTACAGACAGAGTTGGAAAAGGCACTGGAAGTCAGCAAGTTCACACATTTTCAGTTCATAGAAGTTAAGTGACTTGCCCAGGCTCACACAGCTACTTAGTGTCTGAGGCAAGATTCAAAGGCAGGTGTCTTGGATTCCAAGACCACTGCTCTGTCTGCTACACTGGGTTGGCTCTTCTTTTAGCACCCAAACTAGACACGCCGCTTTATTACAAACCACTAGGTAGCATAGGAGTCCACTGATGAGATAGAATGAGTTCTTCAAGGACAGAAACAGCGTCTCCTTCCAATCTCCCCCCACACCATAATCTAGCTAAGTAAGCAACATACTGGCAAAATGACAAATAGTTGTTGATTCACACAGCTGAGCAGCAGGAAGATGGAAAAAAAGGGGAAAAGGAGGGGAGACGGGTGATTCCACCAACTCCCAAACTCCCCTCTCTTGATGCACAGCCGAGTAATCAGCCACTTAAGAGACGAGATGCTGCCCTGGACGCTGAGAGCTGAAGTCCCTTGTCCAGGATCCCAGACCCAGCAGGTGTCAGAGGTGCGGCTTCCTAAGGGGTCTCATTGACTCCAAGGATGGCCCCTCCACCTGCCACCACACTGCACTGTCTCCAGGGACCACATCCTATTCCCCTCTTAAATAAGTTACCCAACCTCTAGTAATAGGCCCGTCTCCACAGCCAGAGGACACAGGTCCAAATCCCACCTGTGTGACCTTGAACACAGACACCAACCTCTCTAGGCCAGGAGACTGGACTGGATGGGTTCCCAGGTCCCTTCTATGCTTAACTAATTTACATTTTATGTAGTGCTTCAAGGTTTGAGAAGTACTTTATGTATAATTCTCATTCTAACCTTATAACAGGACAGTTGTGAGGGTCAAATGAAATACAGGTAAAAAAAGGTAAACCTTAAAGGGATATTATATATTAATTTATTTATTTAGTTTATATATATATTTATATACATAAATATATATTTACCTTTTAAAATATCATATACATGATATATACATGTTATTATATATATGATATTTTAAAAGGTACATAAAATTTAAAATACCATGACTTATTCTTCCCATTTTAAAGATGAGGAAACTTAGGAAGAGAAAAGTCAAGTGACTTATCCAGGCTCACACAGCTAGTAGACACTGCGTGAGGCAGGATCTGAACAGTCTTTCAGAGTCCTGCGCAAGGACAGAATTGAGTTCTTCAAGGTAAGAAACAGTGTCTTCTTCCAAGTATCCCCCCATCCCATAATCTAGTAAGGCTGCAAAGAGCTGTGTGCCATGGGCTGCCAAAGCGCTGCTCCCCACCCCACCCCCACCTTCTTCTCTGCCAAATTAAAGGCTGAGGGTATAATTCCAAGGCCAAGACTGATACTTTGTGGCTATGAACCCATGAATCTCTCCACGTGTCCCCTTTCCTCCCCACTGCCAGAAAGTTCCCCAAGAGGAGCAGGCTCTCTCCAGCTCCCTCTCCAAGCTGTTCTGAGAAGGGCCCAAGCATAAAACCAGCCAAGGGGAAGAAGGGAGCCATTGCCCAGCACCCACAAACCCACAATGACTGTGGGCTCCTGACCCAGAGGAGACATCTTTGGACATGGCGATACAAGAGTTTGTTTTAAATGGCTAGGCACATTGGTCACAAGGCTTTTGCTTCTCATTTTTTTCCTTCTAATGAGAGTGGGGGAGAGGAGAAAAAAATAAATGTTTAATTGAAAAACAAAATAAAATCAAAGGTTAAAAAAACCTGACAGTGGGTACTAGCAGGCACGTTACTGCTGGATGATGTCAGGCTGGGCTCTCTTGGCTCCCCAAGCTGTTTTTCCTCCCTGGTATTCCTCTTGGGTCCCGTCTGCCCCCAAGGTTAGAGGGGCTGTGACTTAGAACCCACACCTTATCATTTCCTACACTCAGCCCTGAACGTCTCACTAATTACCAATTCAACAGACCGAAGGAAAACAGGTAATTCAGCTGTCAGATCACATCAGACCTGTTTCATACCTTCTTTGTCTTTAATTTCCAAGTAACGAAAAGATTAAGATTTCTTTTTTTTTCTCTTGTATCAAACCCCATTTCTGTTTTAATGGCATAAGAAGGAAACTGCCCTTATGAGAGAAAGGAGCATATAAAAAGGTAATAAACATTTAATGATCCAATAATTGGTTATAACCCAGCAATCACTGTTCAGTAATTAACTCCCCCCCCTTCAGCTGGTTCACTTGGTGTGGTGAGTTCCTCTGGCAGATTCTTGAGATCATCCCAATTCCAACCTCTCTCCCTAACCCAAACTGCAAGCCTGGGTTAGGGCTGAGAACGGACGACCCACCCACTCCCATCCATCCCGGCCGGCTGTCACTGTGGCTCCTCAGGAACAGGTTAACCAAAGAGTGGGCATTTCACACCCCTGGGACCCAATGAGCCACCGAAAGAAATCATGGAACCCCCCGTGTTGAGAACCATGAGCCTGACAGCAGGGATGGGGGTTAAAGGGAAAACACAGCCGGGGAATTTTTTTTTTTTAAAGCAACACAGATCTTAAAAGATCGCCAAAAAATAATTAAATCCCAGCACCAAGAAGTATGGTGAACAGCTGGTATGTTGTTACTATGTAAAATCACAATTAAGCTCAGGTTAATGTCATTTCCAACTAATTACCCGTACATAGGCAGCTAGAAGAGAGGAAGACAATGAGGCTCCACTTTGTGTATGCGTTCCAGGCCCATTCATAGGCACATGGATAATAATGACAAAAGCTGGCATTTATTAATAAGGAGCTTTAAGTCGGAGGAGCACCTTCTACATGCTGTCTCATCTAAGCCTCACAAAAGGTAAGAGTGACAAGGATTATTACAGCCATCTTGCAGATAAGAAAAGTGAATGACTGAACCCACAAATGGGGGAAGGCCTTGATTAAGGGCCTACTGCGTGCCCAGTGCTGGGGACGCAAGAACAGAAGTGAGCCGCCCCTTCCCTCAACCAGCTACCCCTCTAATGCAATCACAATAATGACAGTGAGCATTTGCACAGCACTTGGAGTTTAGGAAGGACTTCACACATCTCATCTGATGCTCACAACAACCCCACGAGGGAGGCAGGCAAAAATATTATTTCCATTCTGTTTTTGTGGCTGTTCAGGCATTTTGAGATTGTCCGACTCTCTGCAGCTCACCATTAGGGGTTTTCTTGGTGGAGATAATACAGAGGTTTGCCATTTCTTTCTCCAGCTCGTCTGACAGACAGGGAAACTGAGCCCAAAGGGTTAAATGACTTAGAGATGAGGAGAATGGAGGTGAGAGCATCTAAGGCTGGATCCTGATGCCGAGTCCACCGCTCAGCCCTGCCTGTCTGGGGTAGGACCCTCACTTCTCCCTGCTCCCCGCCAAAGGAAGTCAAGCAGTCTAAGGACCTCCAATTATTTTATGCTGCTGTAGGAATTCTCCAGGACTCTCCCGGAAAGACCCGCTGCCCTTCAAACACCAGGATCCTTCCCCCACCTTTCCTGGGGCTCTCTCATTCACAACCCTGACCCCTCTGCATTCAACAGCACCATGGGTGGGAGGAGAAAGGATTTTCTTTCTTCTTAAAGAAACAACTATCTAGAAATGATAAACATGACACTTTTTAAAAATAAAAACCAACACTAATTCCCTATCCCAGACACCGTTTTTTTTTTTTTTACAAAAATCTGCAGGTCCAGAAAGGTGAATTTCTGTTTTGCCCAAACTAGTCATTTTTCTCACCTCCGGAACACCATTCTCTGCCCCGGTCTTGTGAAATACCTCACAATAGCTTCCAGGCCCTGGCTTCCAAGGCATCCTCTCTGGTGAGAAGCATCTCTCCAACCCTGCAACTCTGCTTTATCTGGCCACTATCCTTCTCTGGGAGTTTGTAACTAAAGACACCTGTGACCCAGCTTCTATCTGCAGATCCCCTGGGCATAACATAGTCGTGGAGCACCATTCAGAGATGGCCAGCAGACAGTCTCCTCATTGGGAAGATCAGAGTTTAAAGTCTGCCTCAGATAGTAGCCAGCTAAGTCAATAATCTCACTCAGCCTTAGTATTCCTGTCTATAAAATGGGAAGGAAAACAGGAGCTAAATCCTTTAAATCACTGCAGGAATGGTAACTGGCTATTGTAAGAGCATATGTGAACTGTCTGGAAAACCTTAAAGCCCTAAGTGAACATTAGCTGGCATTATGCTTAGTGTTATCATAGACTTGTGTCTAAGGCTGCTTCAGGACCAAAGCAGGCTATCCTGCCACAGAGGAGCCAGATCATTCTGCAGTCTCCCAGAACACACAGGAGGCCACAAGGTGAGGGATGAAGATGGCACTTCCCCAAGGCAGGAAAACCATGAGTGCAAACTTGTCATTCTCTATCCATAAACATCTATCAAGCTCCTACAATGAGCCAGGCACTCTGCCCGCATCATGCCAAGCCATGGCTCTGAAAAGACATGTTCCAGCAGAAGATGCCCTTGCTTTATACCCAGGCTTGAAAGGGGATATTAATGGGTTCATTACATGGGCCACCTTTGAGAAGATATCTGGGAGGGAGATTTTAAAAAAAAAAGAAGCCAAGAGGAAGGATTCCTCAAACACCACCCAACCATCCCTGGGCTGGTTCACGGGAAGATAACCACAGAGTGTAGTCCGATTTCTTCTCCTTTGCATGTGCAGGAATATTTATTTAACGAGTCTTGCGTAACCAAACAGGCCTCCAGCATGCCATGGCCAAGACGGAAATCCATTCAGGTTGCATGGTTTGAATCCTGCCACCTGTTCCTGGTCCCAGAGTTCACCAAGATCTGGGGGTGGACGAGGAGGCCTCGGAAGCCCTTTGGTTTTTCACGCCCTTCCATCTCTGGACTCCTAGGGGTCGCTGGCATTGTCTGCCAATGAGGCCTCGGTGCCAGGCCACTGCTACTTGGGAGTCATGGGTAGAAAGCAGCTTCCCCCCAGCAGCTGACGTGCATCGTTTGATCCCTTTCCCATTATCAGCATCCCCTTCCAAACGGAAGCAATCTCCTTCCTTAATAAATCTAATGATTCTCTCAGTGAGAACCTAATGGTTGCTCAGTGATGAAAGTAAAAATAAGCAAGGAAAAGACAAGAAACCTTGATCTGGAGCTCTGACTCGCGCTGGCCAGGTAGGCGGCACTCAGGATTGTGACTCAGTCTGTTTCCTTTCATAGATAAACCAATTTTTTATTATCATGAACCAGTTAGAGATGAAGATCTTTTCCACCACGGTGACACATTCCCCTGGCATCCACCAGCCAATAATGACAAGACTAATTTGTTGATTACAATTCTAACTGCCAAGGCTGGTAATCTGTCCTTATACATTTTTCAAAACTATCAGGAGACTCTCTTCTGCCCGACCCTGCATCCGATTGCAGGCAAGATACACAGCTTCCAGCCTCTGGCCCAGATGGATGTGAGCTCAGGCTGCTAACAGACAGGGGCTGTCAGGGAATGATTTAAGAGGGGAACTCAAAGCTAGGTAAACAAGACCAGCTTTGACATCATTGCAAAATTTACAGCCGGGGGTGAAGCATTCAACTGCATACGGTAATATTTAAGGGTGATACCCCCTCACCCTGTTTGTTTCTGGAGAGGCTTTTGGGGGGAAAGGGGACTAGAAGAGGACCCCAGAATGCAAATTTGAACAACATGGGAGTGATTGGTCTTGAATTCAGGGTTTGCCCTTGTGGGAAGAAACAAAATGTTTTCATTTGGGAACAAACTCTAAAAATGTTATCTTTTGAGATGAGAACAGGATGCGATAGGCAGGCGGGGAAGCGGGAACTCAGAGTATCCACACTGGCTTCTCATGTACATAAAATGTGGAGAAAGTGCCAAAGCTGGTCCAAGTTTTGCTTGAAACAGGTTTGAGTAGATTTTAAAAGTTACTTCACTAAATAAATGCCCAAACATTTGGGAAAGTGACAGCTAGCTAGCCTGCCTGCCTTCCTCCCTTCTGTCCTCCCTTCCTTCCTTCCGTCCTCCCTCCCTTCCATCCTCCTTTCCTCCCTTCCTTCCTCCCTTCCATCCTCCCTTCCTCCTTTCCGTCCTCCCTCCCTTCCTTCCATCCTCTCTTCCGTCCTGCCTCCCTGCCTTCCTTCTTTCTCTCTGTCTCTTTCTCTCTCTGCCAAAGTTGTGATTTCATGGGCACAAGGAACTCCCAATAACAAAATTCCCTCTAATGATGCAGAAAAGTAGACATTCTACCAGTTATAACCCTAGAAATTTCTGGGGAATTGAGAAGTCAAGTGACTTTCCCAAGGCTCTACATGTCGATGGCAGGATTTGAAAGCTCAGAGACCTGCGCTCTGCCCACTCTGGCAGGCTGCCCCTCTCCCTCGTTAGTAACAATTACTGGTGTTACTTTTGGTGTCAGTCCTATCATTTCATCTGAGGAACTCGGTCAGCTACAATTTTATAAGCACCTACTATGTGCCAAGTCCTGTTTTAAGGGGTGCTGATACAAAGGAAGGCAAAACAGGGCCCCTGCCCTCCAGCAGCTCACCACCTAATGGGGGAGACCACAGGCAAACAGCTACGTGTAAACAGGAGAGGTACAGGAGAAATGGGGAGGGGTCTCAGAGGGAGGGACCAAGATAAAGGAGGCCTCTCCCAAACCCATAGAGATCTTGTGTGTGTATGTGCATACATACATACACACATACACACACACATTTATGTACATGTGGCTTCTTCTGATAGGAGGTAAGGTCCTAGAGGCCAGGGACTTTCCTTTTTCATTTTGCTTGTGGAGTGAGGGATCGACAGTGTGCAATGACCACCCAGCTAACGGCTAACATCTGAATCTGAGTCAGGACAAATGCAAATGCCTTTAAAATCACTTTCCTGGACCTGTCCCCCCTCCCAAGAGGCCAGTCCAGGACGTTGGCTGAGCTGGGTCAAATACAATCAAAGGGATGTGATGGGGGTGAGGGACACTGAATTTAGGCTCAGCTCTGCCCTTTACCAGTCTCTGGTCACTTAACTCTCTAGGCCTCAGTTCCCTCATATGAAATGAGGGGCTGAACTAGCTGACCTGGAGGCACTTTAAGAAACCTTTCTCGACCTGATCCCATGGGGGGCCAGGTCAAGCCATGCCTGCTTTCATCCCTCCTCTGGCAGCCCAGCCCAGAGGCCTTAGCACCAGCCTGCAGAGCTGGGAGAGGATCTCCCACTGGGCTAGGATTTCAGAGGCCATATCCACGTGCTCCCCTTTCCAAATGCTGATTCCACAGCCCCAGAATTTAGGGATCCTTCCCTCCCTCCTGGGCCCATGCAAAAGCAACCTCAATTCCAAGGTAGCTCCTCCCAGAGATTTTATCTGAGAACAGTGTCAGGGGAGCCAGGAGATCATTTGTTTGAGAATACCAGGGGGTTTGTTTTTAAACAAAGCATTAGCCAAGGAAAAAGGTTACCAGGGGAGGAAATCACAGGCCTGAAACCCAACCCCTCAACCACACCAAAGCTGTGTCAAAGCAGGTGCTGGAGCCCAGAGAAGGGAAGGAGGGGAGGTCTCTCACTCTCTCTGTCCCACCTTCCTCCACCAAAAACCAACCTTTTTTTCCAGCACTTCCATCAAAATGTGCTAATTTCCCTTATTTCCTGCTAACCAGAATAATTAGAAAAGATCAGAAACCTGGAGACAGAAGGAACATTGCTGGAAGTCTGATCCAACTCCTCTTTTTACAGATGGGGAAACTGAGGTAGTAAGTGGCTGAGCTAATGGAAATTCTCCCCACCCACCCCCAGCAGCTAAACCAGTAGTATAGCCTGCAAATAAAAACACACCGCACTCACACACACACACACACACACACACACACACACACACACACAAAATTAATGGGCAGAAAGAGCAGCTCTGAATATCAGTTTGGGGGCCACATGTCCCGAGTTCAAATCCCAGCTCTATCTGTTAGGCCTTTCTTACCCACTGAAAGGTCCCCATGTTGAGACAAGTGACACTGATTTACAAACACAGAGGATGTCTGTCTGAGGTCCCACTTGCATTTCTAAATCTACAATACAACGTTCAATTTTTTTTCCTTTCAGTTTTTCTTGTAAGGCAAAGTAGTGATTCTGAACGTTGGCAGGAGACCTGGGTTCTAATTCCGGCTCCACAGGTCCTCTAAACTGAACAGAACCAAGTTCCTGGAGTCCAGAAAACTTCCAGCTTGGCTGGAAAGACCAACTGCACGGAGAGGTGGGGAATATCATCGACCACATTGAGAGACATTGGGTCAGGTTTATCTGGGTGAGTGTGGAAATGTTCTCAGCTTCTCCCTGGATTCATCTGGATTCGAATCCTACCCCTAATGCTTCCCTGGGCTCAGCTTCTCCCACTCATCAGGCTCCTTTCTCCCACTATCCTGATCCTTTCTGCCTTTCCAGGACCAACTCCCTTTCCTGGTCCCCATTCCCCTCTCCCTGCTACCAAATGTAATCTCTGCCTCTATTTTGAGAGACAGAGTCTGTCTCTATTTTCTTTCTTTAAATACTGGAGTCCCCTGGGCCTAGCACAGGATAAACCCCAAGTAAGCCCTTTTCATTCAATCCTCTGTAAAAGCAGGAGGCCGGATTCCATGGCCTCCAAAGTCCCTTCTCCATCTCTGATGCTATGACCCTTCCCAAGAAAGGCTCCTCCTTCCCAGTCCTGACTGTCTGGCTGGGCATATGAGTCCTGGCTCCTCCTGACCCTCCCCTAAGGACCCCCAGGCATCTGAAGTCCCCTCAGGCAGTCTAGACAAGGCAAGACACTTCCCCCCTCTGTTTCCAGCTCCCTTGCCCTGCCCCTCCTCTCCCTCCAGTGCCCTCGAGCCAGAATTCTACCTGGGCAGTCCGGAGGCTCAAACCCAGCCTGTTCCTTTACCCATTCAGTGACTTCTCTTCCTTTCAAAGAGCTCATACCCATAAAATGCACACACAGAGAAATGCTTTCTTCTCCTGTGCCTGAGCTAGCCACACAGCTTCAGAAAAGCAATCCGATCCCTTCCTTCCTGGCCCCCTTAATCACCCAAAGATTGCTTTCAGAGCCAGAAGGCTTTTGCACAGACTCCAATTTTGCCCCTACCCGATCTCTGCGCTTCTCTGTGAGCAAGCTCCTGCTAGCTCTGAATGGTGTCACTGCCTGAGTCTT
The DNA here is from genome assembly GCA_028646575.1 of Pseudocheirus occidentalis. Taxonomy (NCBI): domain Eukaryota; kingdom Metazoa; phylum Chordata; class Mammalia; order Diprotodontia; family Pseudocheiridae; genus Pseudocheirus; species Pseudocheirus occidentalis. The sequence goes on from CM053593.1 coordinate 371,466,386, forward strand.
GTGAATTCATTCAGGCTGCTTCCATCTGGGGTTTCGACAGTATTAACCGAGGGGACCGCCAATCCCATTTATTGTCACCACACTCCGTTCTTATTAAATCCTTCCAATATCGCTAAGATGATCTCGCTTGCTGGAGAGCCTTTGGGGATGGCCTTTTCATCCCATCCACTGGCTGCCTGGGAGATCCCGCTGGGCTCAGATAGGAACAGGCTTTGAATTGTTGAACTGCATCTTGCCTAAACCCCAGTGCCCAAGGGCACTCTCATCTCTGGCTCATCACTCAAGTACAATTGCAAGAACCTTGGAGGCCCCCAGGAAAAAAAAAATCTAAAGCTGAATCTCAGCCCCCACTTCCTCAGTCCAGCTTGTCTACAAAAACAACTCTTAAAACCTTGTGAGTGAAATATACCCCATCAGCCCACAAGGACTTGGAGAGCCGGGGTAATGGAAATCCACATAACCCCAAATTTCCCAACTAAATTAGGCTAAAACCCTGTCTACTGTCTGCCAGACAGCTTCACCAACAACAGCTGCTGATAAATTACTAACTCCAGCATCAGCCCCTTTCTGTGTCTAGCCGAAGGACTCCCAACAGTGAAACGGTCCAGAGACTGACAGCCAAAGGGGATGGACTGAGAATGGTGGGGTGGGGTGCCCAAGGATGCCCGCACTGGTGCCCGGAGGGGACATGGGAAAGGGCCCAACACATAAGCACCTCTGGGAGAGGATCCAGGGGAGAGGCAAGAGGCTGGCCCAGATGCATCTCAGCTAAAGAAGAAAGGGGTCTCAGCCAGGTTCCCCTGCAGGGAGTCCAGAAGGGGTGGAGTGTAGACCGAGTCACTGCAAGGATGAAAATGGGATTCCCCACCAAAAGTACCTTCAGAACTTAAGAGACAATGAGGAAATTACCTTCACTTAGAAAAGTCACATTCCCCTTTACAACACATTCCTTACTTTGTACCTCCCTTTTACAGAAGGGGAGACTGAGGCAGTGATCAGTGACTCAGTTTCCTACCTCTGATTATGACCTCCCCTTCACTTCCCCAGGTCTCAGTTTCTCCCCCTGTCAAATGAGGAGATGAGACTCGGTAGCCTCTGAGCTCCTCTTTGGCTCCAGATAAATCAATAGGAACCGGCCCTGAGCCTCTGCATTTGTGAAATCAAACTAGAAGGCCTCTCCAGTCTCTTCCAACTATGATACTGTGATAATAAAAGGCTGGGTTTTTAAAAATAAAATTCCTCAGCACCCACCCCTACCTCCTTTCTCACCTCCACACGCCAGGCCCTCCTCCAAGCACAGCAACATAGATTTAAAGCACCTGGGCTGCTGTTCAGACATTTCAGTCACATACAACCCGTCATGACCCCACTTGGGGTCTTCAAGGTACAGATATTGGAGCAGTCTGCCATTTCCTTCTCTAGCTCATCTGACAGATGAAGAAACTGAGGCAAACAGGGTGAAATGACTTGCCCAGGGTCACACAGCTAGTAAGTGTCTGAAGCTAAATTTGAATTCAGGTCTTCCTGACACTACATACTATGATGCTCCTTCCTCCTTACTTTTGAGCAGAGGAAAGTCCTTTGGGGGATGGACGAAGATTTGGAGATTTTGGATTTCACTGGCATAGAAAAGGTTCTCTGTGCCTATAACAGAACCGGGCTAGATTTGGTCCTGGTGCCCTTGCCCAGGGGCCACAGGTGGATCTCTCCCAACTCCCTATTCCACACTGTCCCCATTCTTCTCTTAGGAGGCACTCAAGAAACATTTGCTGGAGCCGCCTGGTCTGCCAGGTCTAGTCTTACTCTAGGAAGATGGGAGCTTTCAGCAGACAGGACAGGTCCACGCTGAGTCAGACACCTAGGAAGGCTCTGAATGTCAAAACCACCTCCCTCTGCCACTCAGCAGAGCAGAGCCGGGTAACCCCGGATCCAGCCCCAACCTGAGACTCGCTGCCCCACGAAGAAGAGACCAGCAAAAAGGGGAACCCTGGGCAACCAGCATTTATTAAACACCTACAACATCAAGCAGCAAACATTTATGAAGCACTTACTATATACCAGGAACTGACCCACGCCTATGCCAAAGGCAGCTGGTCCAGCACAGGATCCAGAAAGAACTCAAGCTCAAAAACAAGAATTCCTTCCATGAATAAGGATGTACAGGTTCTGAGACAATGGTGTCACTTATGCTCCAGCAGGAAAAAAAGCTCCAAAACAAATCCAATTATGTCTGCTGCCTTGGCAGCCACCTCCTGGGCTGGAGATTGAAGTCACAGCACTAAATGTTCCTTTTGGGCACAGCAGACAAAACCCACAGCATCCATCCAAACAGAGATCACAGAACACCAGCTTCAATCTCCCTGGCACAAGAAAGATTTACAAGCAACTTCTGGTTAAGTTGTGAAAGTATCATTCACCCCCACTTTACAGATGCAGATACTGAGTCTCGGAGGGTAGCCAAGGCCACAGAGCTCACAGAGCTAGTTGCTGCTACGTTGAATTTCTTCTCTCCCTCCCTCCCCCTCCCTCTGTCTCTTCTCTCTCTCTCTCTCTCTCTCTCTCTCTGTCTCTCCCCTCTCCCTCTCTCCATCTCTCTTTTTCTGTCTCCCTCTCCCTCTCTCTCTCTTTCTCTTTCTCTCTGTCTCTGTCTCTCCTCTCCCTTTCTCCGTCTCTATCTCTCTGTATCTCTCTGTCTCTCTGTGTCTCCATCTGTCTGTCTATCTCTCCCTCCCTCCCTATCTTTTCTCTTTCTGTCTGTCTCTCTTTTCCCCCTCTGTCTCCCCTCTCTCTCTCCCAACAAAGCCAGCAAAGCAGGACAGACTCAGACAGCCTGGCTGCTTTCCCCTCACCACGCTGCATTAACTCTTAGCACTGGAAAAAAGATGTTGGGGCCAAACCCAGCCCCTGCAGCTCCCATGCCTTTGGGATGGTGAGTATTTAGCTGGGGCACGGGTTAACAGACAGCAGTCCTGAATCCATAAAATCCCCAGCCCCCTAAAGAGAAGGGCTAGTGATCTAAGATAGAAAAGGTTAGAGTACCCTCAAACTAAGTGCAACCCACTCCCACCTTCAAGAAATCGGCCAGCAAACCTTATTCTCAGTAAGTATTTATTAAGGGCCTAATGTGTACCAGAGCTGGGGAGGAACAAACATAAATTCACTTTACAAGTAAGGAAACCAAAATTCTAAAATGAAATAACTTCCCCAAGTGGCTTTGACCACACAGTGTCTTAATGAGCAGAACTTGGGCTGAAAAACCCACATCTCTTAAGATCCTGAGATCATGAGGGATCATGGGGATGACAGATTTAGAGCCAGGAGGACCCAAAGAGGCCGTTAGTCCAACTTTCTCATTTAGCAGCTGAGAACCCGAGGCCGTAAGGGTTAAATGAGTTGTCTGGAGCCAGAGAGCCTGGAAGTGTCCAGAGCAGAATCTGAACAGAGACCTCGGTCCCACCAAGGCCAGCTCCTTCCCCACCACATCAGTCATTTTTTTTAATGTTTCACTAACTGTATTTCAATGTAATTGGTTTCCTTTATAAGCCCACATATTTTATTTTATGCATTTAAAAGCATCATTCTGAGAGATCCAGTGCAGTCAATAAGCATTTATTAGGTGTCTTTTATGTGGCCAGCATTATCCCTCACTGGGGATATCAAGAAAGATCCAGGTTACCAAAAAAAAAAAAACAAAAACAAAAACAAAAAACAAAGAATGGTTGAGAACTCTTCCATTCCATGATTATTAGCATGCCATGTCCCTAGCACCCATGTCCCCTCGCCCTGGGTCCTCTCCAGAGAGAAACACAAAACAATTCCTGGCTGGAAAAAAAAACAAACAAACGTTTCCCACTGACAACATGACGAGGCTACCATGCTGCCCAGCAGATCTTGGGCCGGGGGCTGGCTCCTTGCAAAGACGTCCGTCCCACGTCCTACCACGGCATGTGATGGGGCCTTCCCAGTGGCAGCACCACCTCCCCCGGCCTGGGCAACCTCAGCACCCAGCCTACCCGGTAAATCAATCAGACCGCTGCCTAATCCATACCATTACCCAGTCCAGCCAAGTGTGGACTGCCCAAGAGCCGCCTATTGAAAATGTAGTGACCCTTGGGCTGACACCGTCATCGAATCCTCGAACTAAAGACTGTTTAATGCCTTTACACATCCATATGTTTCCCATACGGCCGCTGCTGCCGCTGCAGGGGCATCTCCAGGATGATGGGATCTCCACGATGACAAAGCGCATCATTGGGAAGGCAATTATAGACTGCAGTAACCATTTTACAATGGCCCATATGGGCTGTATTTCAATGATGCAATTTTCAAATCGGCCTCGGCAAACATCTATCTATCTCCATCCCTAGTCCCAGGTAGGTTTGACAAAAACAAAATAAGGCCGCAGCCAGAACAAACCGGGAAGATGGAGAACAGATGCAGGTCTGTGGACAAACAAGACGGAGAAAACAATTTTCGTCTGCTCAGGAAAAGGCGACGCCAAGTTAAGTCTGAGCACACATCTTCACGAGTCACTGAGGCACCTGGCTTGGTGAATCATCAGCATCACAGGTACCACGAGGACGTGCTGACTTTGCTCGTGGGGCACTAGACACGTCAGAATGCTGTGTAATGGGGAGAAGAGAGCCCACGCCGGAGCCACCGGCCAGGCAGGGCCAGCCAACAGGTCTCCTCCTCCCTTGTGCCCAGGACCCCTTGGGAAGGCAGGAATGGAGAAGGGGGCCAGAAGCAGGATCCCAACTCCCTCCTTCATAAAACAGGGATGAAAATAGTGATCCTAATAATTAATAATGATGCCCAGCAAGATGCTGGGAGGAAATCCCATAGAAACGGGAGTCCTTATTAGTCTGGTCCATAGCTGTGAGTTTAACAAACTTCTCTAGGCAGAGAAATGAGGGAGTAAGCTGGAAGTGTTCATCAGTGTGTAATGGAATTGTAACAATGGGAGGGAATGCTGGAGTATCTGTCCCCAAGCATATTAAAGTGACAGACACTGTTTTGATATGGGGGAGGGGCAGGGACAGAGGAATTATTTAGTAAAGGTGTTCACTAGGAATAGGGGAGGACAGAGGAAGAGGAAGGGAAGGGAGGAAGAAGAGGGAAGGAAGGAAGGAAGGGAGGAAGGGAGGGAGGGAGGGAGGAAAGGGGAAAGGAAGGGAAGGAGGAAGGGAGGGAGGAAGGAGAGGAAAATCTGGACATTAGACAGACTCTCTAAATGGGGCTCTTAGCCTGGGGTTCATAAACTTGGAGAGGAAAAAAATCCCATCTTTCTTTTAACTGTCTAACTGGAATCTAAGCATTTCCTTTACAAGCATATGCAGTCCTGAGAAGGGGTCTACAGGCTTTCCCCCAGACTGCCCAAGGGGGGCTGTAACACAAAAAATGTTAGACCTTCTGATCTCTAAGGAAAGATATCCCAGCCATAAAGGAGTGTGTGTGTCTGGGTTCATGCGTGCAAAGAAAGATGGACAAAGACCAAACAAAATATAATTAGCCATATCAATGATTACAAGGCTGGCACTAAGTTAAGACAATTCTTGGGTCCCCCTACCCAACACTGCTTTTAACTAAGGCCATGAGTGAACACGGAACCATTTTTCAAAATTGAGCCAACGTCCACTTTAAAACTCTCAAAGGAAAAGCTCAGGAGTCGGAGCCACTCAAAGAACAAAATATTAGCAAAGAAGAAATTTAAGAGACCCTTGGGAAACTGATGTCTCTTCCCTCATTGTAGAGTGGGGGACTCTGGGTATGGAGCACTGCATCTATTGTCAGAGAGGTGTCTTATAGAGCTAGAAGGGACCTTGGGGGATATGGATTCCAACTCCCTCATCTTACAGATAAGGAAACTGAGGCACGGAGAGTGTTTCAATGACTTGCCCAAGGTCCTGTAGACCTGGGTTTTTTTAGAATGGTTATCTGGGAAGGCAAAGAGAGGAGAGAGAAACAAAAACAGAAAACACCAATAAAAATTTAAATCAAAATAAAAAAGAAGACTTTGGAATTGAAGGGGCATACTTTGGGATGGGTCTTTTATGAAAGTGCTAAGGGCACCCCTAAACGAGAACCTGAAACAATCCCAGCAGAGGGGCTAACACTAGAGCCACCATGGGTCTCCAGAGACAGAGATACATCACCACCAACACCCCCCAGAAGGCTAAAGAGCAGTTTTCCAGAAGCTTTGAGTCCACAGAAAATAAAGATTTTTTTTTCTGAGAGCAGAGGGCACCTCTTATTTAAAAGGTGGTCCTAGTCTCACCCATGGCCCATTTACATGCTCGATAAACTTAATTTATTATCACGGGTGAGACTGGAAACAGAGGTGATTGGGGCAGTTAAAAATTAATTCTGTATTGAAATAAATGAAGATAAAAGGAAGTTTTTAGTAGTTTCCTTTTAAGTTTATGTTCATGAATGATTAAAAGTAGCCAGCCGTATGAGAGAGAAAGAGAAAGAGAAAGAGAAAGAGAGAGAGAGAGAGAGAGAGAGAGAGAGAGAGAGAGAGAGAGAAACAGACAGAGCCAGAACCAGAGAAAAGGACAGAAGGAAAGAGAGGGGTGGAGGGAGAGAGAGGGAAAGAGAGGGAGGGAGGGAGACGGAGAGAGAGACAGAGACAGAGAGAAACAGAGAGGAAAGGACAGAAGGAGAGAGAGGGACAGAGGGAGAGAGAAGGAGAGAGAGGAAGGGAGAGAGGGAGGGAGAGAGAGACAGAGACAGAGAAAGAAGGACAGAAGGAAAGGGAGGGAGGGAGAGTCAGAGAGATAGAGAAAGACAGAGAGAGAGAGAGAGAGAGAGAGAGAGAGAGAGAGAGAGAAGGACAGAAGAGAGAGGGAGAGAGAGCTCTTACAAGGACCGGGTGGGAATAAACACACTGAGGGTGTCATTTCTGGCCCCCTTCATCTGTAGAGGAAAACCTCATTTGCTAGAAGTGCCTTCCAACTCCAGGAAATAGCTGGAGCATCTTTTCATGCTGTATTCACTATTATGTTGTATTAACCTCGTATACAGTTTGTATTTACTTACATATGTTAACTGCCCCCAAAACACATCTGCTCCTTGAAGGCAAACTGTTCCATTTCCATCCCTGCACACAGAAGGCCCCTAATCAATGCCTGTTGACTGACTGAGTGCTTATGGGAAGGCCAGCCCTCTCTCCACCCCTCGAGGCTGCCTCTCTGGCTGACTGTGCTCGGTGATCACGAAGACTCCACTCTGCAGCCCCCAGCTGGGTTTCCTGTGCCCAAAAGGAAACCTGAGGGTCAAGACTCTGCAGGAGAAAGGTGGCCGAGCCAAGGCACCGGACTCTGCAGAGGCCAGGGCTCTCCTCCATGAGCTGAGGCCTTTGCCATCAATGAACCAAAGCATCCCTGAAAGGCTGAAGGCTGCTCCCCTTTCCAGTCTCCCGCACTTCACCCAGCAGCCTCCTGACAATGCTGTATTTAGAGCTCCCACGTATTAGGCATCTCCACACACTTTTAAAATTGTGACTACCCTGTTTTGTTTTTTTTTAAGGATGATCTGAGCATCTTTGAACAATCCCCTCTTTGAAGTCGACAGGACAGGCCTGGGCTCTCCTCTGGAACACAGATATGGAAACCAAACTCAGAATTAATAGCTGCCAGACATCCCTGCCCCAGGAAAACACAAAACAAGGTTTCCCATCTGGGGGAGATGCTTTACTTCCTCAGGTCGCTGACAATTTATCTGAGAAGACTGGTACTGTATTCCACACACAGCACTGGAGAAGGAAAAAAGTACAAGATTTGGGGGCTGGCAGAGATAGCTGTAGATAATATCTGGTCCCATATTCACATCAGACACAGAAGGTCCTAAGTTAAAGCAAGAATATTTTCCCTGGAGTCAGAGGTCTTGAGTTCAAATCCTCCCTGATATGGCTAGTTAGAAGCAGAATTTTAATGTACTAACAGAAAAGTTCAGCACTCAATTCACCTCCTAATCAGGTGCATAAATATTTACACATTCATTCAACCAGCACAGTTATCCCTTCTCCATCATGGAAAGACATGGAAAATCCATGTGAAATTGGCCCTCTTTTCATGCCAGAGAAATCTGAGTTATTATGGTATTAAAAGATAAAATATGTTAATATTATATAATACTATACATATATTTATGCATTTCTGAGGTTCTAAACTTTTTCTGTGTCCTCTGCTGGCTTCACATGGCATCTTCAGCTTCCACAAAACTCCCCCAAAATCCCCATTTAATTTCTTATGCCAACCCACAATATGTCAAAACCAGGATGGGTAAAGTCGCCACGTGGGAGGGAGAACTGTACTTCCTTTGGATGTAGAAGAGGGTCCTGGCAGGACCCGTAGAAACAAAAAGAAATATAATTAGATGAAGAATTCCAAGATCAGAAAATCCATGATATACCAAGAGATAATGAGGAAAGGGACGTGTGTGTGACTTATCCAGTTATCACCCGCCAGCACGTGTCAGAGACGGGACTTGCACACAGGTCTTCTTGTCTCCAAGGCTGGCTCTTTACCAACTCAAAGTCAACAAATCTCAGACTCACCCAGATCTTTCAGGGCTGCATCTACAGGGTAAAGTCAGCCCCACCCACATTCAAAATTTGGAAAGGCAGCTTCTCTCTCTCTTAATACAAATTCCATCTGGATTATCTCAGGGCACGAGTCCAATAACCTCCGAAAGGGAACAGTCACCCCCTCAGCCAGTCCCTTGCATTCCGTAATGGATGGGATATTACTCATTTGGAGCCTCTGTGAGTTCCCGTTTCCTGGTCCTGCAGCTGTCTGAGCTAGGAGTCCATCAATTCCATGGCCACCCCAAACCCCAACAATCTCAGATTAACACAAAGAAAATATGAACAGAATAAACTAGCCGGTCCTCCCGCAGCCCCACACCCACAGAGCATCATCAAACTCTCTTTATTTGCATATCTGGCAGGCTGCCCCTCCAGCAGATACCTGAGCCACAATGCCCAGGTAGCCTGGGTTGGCTGTTTGCTTTGAATTCAGGGTGTCAATCTGCTTCTGTTCTAATTATAGCCATCTTGATGTGTTATTACAATCTCATGAAAACTTCTTTTCATTATGTGAATGGCTATAAATACACACACATGACAAACAGTTGTTATAAATTTTCTGGTTCAGCAAAAAGCAGGCAAGATGCCTCTGCCAACACGTCATGTGGATTTAAAGCTTGGAACCCAGCTTCTGAGGTAGGGTTTGGGGGAAGCACCGCTGCTCATCCCGGCTCCACCAACCATGTGTTTCAAAGGGTTGGATACCCAACGACTTAGGCCAGGAAAAATAACCCATGGAGAAAGCTCTTTAGAGGCAGGATCACAGAATTATGGGATCCTAAGTCAGGGGGTCATAGATTTCAAACTGGGGGAGACCTCAGAGGTCCCATGCAATCCTTTCATTTGACAGAGGGGGAAATTGGGGCCCACAAGCCCCTGAGTTATGTGCAGACTTACAATGGAAAACTTACTGCCTGCAGAATCAGGAGGTCTGGGTTCAAACCCTGCCTTTCACACTTAATAAATACCCCGTGTGCCCTTGGATAAGTGATTTCACCTCTGAGATGGCTGCTGAGGTCCCTCTCAGCTCTTCATCTATGATTCTATAAAATGCCAGATGGAATTTGAATCTAGATCCATCTGACTCTGGCTTTTTGGGTACCATTCGCCTTTGTTTGCTCAATGAAGGCTCTTTTTCATTTTGTGTTGTGTGCATGCCCAGTGCTCAGGACAAAGCAGGCACTGGATAAAAATGTTTGTTTCACTGAATTGGGAATTTTTTTTCATGAGTCTATGGTAAGCTCTTACCTGGGCATTCTGGGATGGCAAACAGCCAGTTTATCAACCTGACATCGTTTCTGGTCTCATAACTCATTAAATTCTTCTCTTTTTAAAGCAAAAGATTAGTCACAAGGCACTTGCACAGGATGACAGAGAGTGGCCCACTTAAAAACACGACTGTGTTCAAATGAGTAACTATACGTAGTGAAAGAAAAATCAGTGGTAGAAAAAGGGGGCGTTTCACAGTCATGAATAACGTGGATGTTCATGGGGCAATTTTCAGCCACAGATCCACACTTGAGCATCCAACCCACCCACCCCAAGGCCTAAAGTGAGCTTCATGGAAAAGGCTTTGGTTTGCCCAATCAGGGTTAATTTACAGGCTAGACCCTAGGTAAGCCATTTACCAGACAAGGGGAGACCTCCCTCCTCACCTCTCTGGACCCCAGGGCCACCCACCAAAGCCACCGTTCAGGTCAAAGTACATGGCTGCTCACACCACCTGGGAGAGATAGGAGCCAATGATGGCTCCTCCTTCCAGTGAGAAAGGGGACCAACAGTGTTACCCTCAGCCTCTGTCACCACCAGGCTCCAAGCACTGTCCTCTGACCCAAGACCCATCCTAAGAGCCTCTGGCCCTTGCCACCCACTGCCATGCTCTCAGTCTCTCCAGGCCTTGCTATCCTCCCCTTTATGGGTCATCCCCACCAGTTAGAGGATAAGGTCTTGGAAGACCGGCACCGCCATCTTTTCTCTCTCTATTCCCCAAGGCTTGGCAGAGAGTAAGCCTTAATAAATACTTCTTCATTCGTGCCATTTTCTCATCTGTGAAATGAGGGTGTTGGAAGCAAAAGAAAACAGTAGAAAGAGTTCAGAGTCAGAAGTGTTCAGTCAGTTCAGTCATGGCCAACTCTTCATGCCCCATTTGGGGTTTCTTGACAAAGATACTGGAGTGATTTGCCATTTCCTTCTCCAGTTCATTTTACAGATTAGGAAACCAAGGCAGACAGGGTTAAGTGACTTGTCCAGGGCCACACTGCTAGTAAGTGTTTGAGGCCAAATTTGAACTCATGTCCTTCCTGACTCCAGACCCTGTACTATATCCACTGTGCCACCCAGCTGGCCGTAGAGTTGGAAGAAATGAGTTCAAATCCCAGTTTCGCCACTTATTTCTTGGATGACCCTGGGGAAATCACTTTACCACTTTATGTCTTGGTTTCCTTCTGTGTAAAAATAAAGGATCAAACTAGAAGATGTCTGAGATAGCTCCTAGCTGTGAGTCTATGACCTCCTTCCACAACCACTCTCTAGGCTCCGGTCCCTTCTTCCTGTGACATCCTATATAAAATCGCTTCTGAATCACACCATATTAACAGTGAAGTACTAATAAACTGCGCCACAAACATGGGGTGTGGAAGAGATGCTGACTGACATCCTACAAGGTACCCATCCAACCCTACAGCTGGTATCGGTCGCCATTTTATAGATGCGGCTCCAGCGACTCCCCCAGTTTCACAACCAACTGAGTGCTGACAGTAGGATACGAACCCAGATCTTTCTGCCACCCGAGCCTGACTTCTATGACTCCTCTGTGAGGTCACAGGGGCTGTGCGGGGTGGGTACACACTCCTGAGCAAAGTTGAGTCTGCCCAGGAATCCCAGACTTCAAATAACAAGTCTCACCAAAGACAAATGACAGTACAAGGAAAAAAATAAATAAATAGCCTTGGCTAACAGTCTAAGAGGGTGTCAGAAGCACACCTCCTCTGCTGTCTTGGGGAAAAGTGTCATTTTGTTTTAACTCCTAAGATGATTTCTGAGCAGAGGAAAACTCAAGACCTCACTATGTTCTCTGCCAACTAAATATTTACTAAAAGATTGAGGGTGGAAGGTGTCAGGATTTCTGCTGTGTAGAGACGAGAATTAGTTCTACTCTTGTTGCATTTAACTGGTCAGTTCTCTCCTTAGCTTTTACCTTCCAAAGGGAGACGGGTCTTCTGGTTTGGAGGACCTGCGTTCGGATCCTGCCTCTGACAAGGTGGGAGACCTGAGACAGTCAGCTTACCGCCTTGGCCTTAACTTCCTCATCTGTAAAATGAAGGGTTAGACCAGATTCTAGCCCTCTAGACCTAGACTTCTATGAGACAAATACCCCAAGAGATGGTATACAGGAGGCATCACAGGCGACTTGACATGGCTGACTTAAAGCCAACGCCGACCTTGGAGTTTTGAGAACTTCAGGATCCAGACTTCCTCGGGTCATAGTGGAGGCTCCTTGGGGGTGGGGGGGGCAGGGGCCTTCCTTCCATTCTCATCTCAGCATCCCCCTACTTCCATATATCTAGAACATCTCAGGCCTATGGCAAATGTTTGTTAAATGAGTGAGCAACTGATTGGTCCCCTTCCCCCATGGGCTTTCAGTTCCAGAACCAGAAAAGGGAGCTCACTGGCCATCTAATCCCCCACCCACCTCCCTCATTTCACCCAGGCCCAGGAATGTTAAAAGCCAACCTGCTCATGGCCACCTAGATAGTAAACATCCAGGGTGGAATTTGAACCCACATCCCCTAATTCCAAAGTCAAGCCTGGAAAGGGGTAAAGAATCAGCCCCCAAATCAGCCAACTTTGATGGAAATAAACAGAAAGAACCCTTGGCTTCTAATTTGGAAATCTGGAGAATTTTCCCCGAGAAATAGCTTTATTTCACTTCTAGATATAAATGCTTCTATTCTGGTAGTCACAAGGTGACCTAGCTGCCTCGGTGACCAGGTCAGCCCATCATCCTGAAGGTTCAAACTACAATAAGAAAATCCTTGGTTCTAGAGTCTGTTCCAAATCCTGACTCTGTCATTTAACTACCTCTATGTGACCTTGGACATGTCCCTTGACCTTTCTCAATGGGCCCCAGTTTCCTAATTTGCAAGATGAGGGGGTAGAAGCAGGCCCTTCTGGCTTTAAATCTATTATCCAACAAAACCTGTCAAATCAAGTCATTACAAGGCCCACTGCAAGAAAAGACAGGGCAGTCTACCAGAGAGGTGGCTTTCCTACTGGTGATAAGATTCAGACAAATAAAATATATGCATAGTTTGCCCAAACAGTTCCAGTGCTGTGCGGTCAACAGATGGCATGTGCCAATCCAGATGTAAATAATGCCAGCATTTGGAAACTCATTCCAGTTCTCAGCTTGGCATTCCCCATGCCTCTACCCTTGACCAGAAATCCTATCAACTGCTCAGCAGGGGTCCTAGGACAGCATGTCTCTTTCACTTTTAAAGGCCCCTTTCCTCACTATCTCTCAAACATACAAGCCTCAAGGTACAGCTTGAGCCACCAGGCCAGGAGGGGAAAAACAAGGGATCTTCGAAGCTCAAGACCGGCTCTTGTCAAAAGGGGGTGGGGGTATGAGAAGCCATTCTCCCAGCTCCCACAGCAAAGCCAAGCCCCCCACCCCACCCACTACCTATATTAACCTTTTTTTCAACCACTTAAAACCTAGGGCTTTTCCCTCTGCCTTCTATGGTGTCTATTTCAGGGCATTACAAGGCTACTTCTAATGGTTTGGAGTCTCCATGGTGGCTTGGTACCAATTTAAATGACAGCAAATTGGCCAAAGACAAGTGTGTATGTTTGGGAGTATGTGGTATCTGCTTGGGCAGATCACATGGAGGAGGGAGTGGGAGGAAAGGGAAATGGGAGAGAGGGTAAGGAGAAAGCAGAAAAGCAGAGGAGGAGGGGAAAGAAAGATGAAAGAGAAGAGGAGGAAGAGAAAAAGAAGAGATGAGGAGAACCCAAGAAAGAGAAAGAAAATGAGGAAGAAAGAGAGAGAGGAGGAAGAGGAACAGCCCAAAGAGCAAAAGGGTAGTTCCAGAGGATGATCCCTAAGACCCCAGGAAGCCCCCCCGCCAGAGCTGACCTCGATGGCCTCGGACAGAACACCAAAGGACAAACACAGCAAATCTCTAAGGGAAGAGTTTCCACTTTTCATCCCACAACTTCCCAACTCCACAACCCTTCATGAATTGTACAGGAGCCTTCCCACTGACTCTAAGCCCACTCTTGCTTCTGCTTTTAAGGACCCAATTTGGGAGCAGACAATTCACAAGGATACAACTTCTCCTTGAAGAAAGGTGTGAAAGAAATGAGACCCACATCACAGTCCCATAGGGCAGCGGACCCATCACTGACCCAGACTGAGCTGCCGAACCACAGCAGCTGAGGTTACAATACATTTTCCCTTGAAATAGCAGCCCAACGCAAGGCAACTGGCACCTGCCCATCACCAGGGAAGAAAGGGCAGATTCTTTGGTGGAGATGGTGCTGCCTGTAGATCCAAGGGACCCGAGTTCCGGCCCAGAACTGCAACTTACTATCAGTGGGACCTTAGGCAAGTCACATCCCAAGTCATGAGATATGAAAGGGGAGGACCAGACAATCTCAAAACCCCAATGATCCCCATGGCCTGAGGCACCTGCACCATTACCAAGGATGTAAAAGATAACCTACAGAACCAGAAAACAGACTGGAACAAGGAGGTAAGAACAGGAGCGGAGAAAACCCCACCAACGAAGCCAAGTGCTTTCAGTGACCCCCTCCCCTCCCGAGTCCTGAGCCAGCCCATGTCCACCTGTGCAAGGCACAGACTAAGCAAGAGAAACAAGTCTGCCCCAGTTCTCAGGCATTTGGGATTCCCATAAAGATGGCCACATTCTGCTTCTTTCAAACCCCACTTACCGGGACTCTCTTCCAGGGTGCCTGCACCTTCCTTCAAGGCAGGCAAGAGACCCATTCCTTCCCAAGGACCATACTCCTGGGTCATGACAATAAACGTCACCTCCTTAACTAGAAAAATCTAGGTTTCTTGGGGGCAGAAAACAGAGTTAAGAACCCTGGCAAAAGGTGGCAAGCAGACTATATGAGTCATGGTCATAAGTCAAGTAATAGCTACCGATCCCTTACACATCCAATTTCTACAGCTGTTTATCATGCAATATAGGGGTGAGGGGAGAGAAACAGACAAGGAAAAAAAAATCAACACTTTCCCTTTATACACAAGTCCTTCCTGGTGTGATTGATCCTCACATCTCATTCAGCCCTCTGCCCAGGTCACATTGCCTTCTGTGCCAATCATCCACTCTACCAGCCTGGGTTAACACCAACTGTAGAGGACCTCCACACACATGTCCTAAGTCCCTCCTGAAGTTAACCACACAGCCTAGGAGCTCCTGCCCCCAGGGGCCCAATTATCTCTACTGGTGATTGAATGAGTGAAAACAAGCCTAGCCCATTTAATTTAGCTGGTCTGAGACCCAAAGCCATGAATCACCTTCTAATCCCAAAATGAGAGAGATAGAGTCACATATAGAGAGAGAATAAGTGTGTGTGAGTGTGTGTGTGTGTCTGTGTGTGTGTCCCCAGATCTTTACCACTTATTCTGGGTGGCACGGCAAATACAGGTCTGGGTCTGGAGGCAGGAAGACCCAAGTTCAAATTTGGTTCCAGAAGCTTATTAGCTTTGTGACCCTGGGCAAGTCACTTCACTCTGTTTGTCTCAGTTTCCTCATCTGTAAAATGAGCTGGAGAAAGAAATGGCAAACAACTCCAGTATCTCTACCAAGAAAACCCCAAATGGGGTCAGATAGAGTCAGCCGTGACTGAAATGACTCAACAAGAAAATCAATAATGCCATTACTTCAAGAAAGGATCCCTGTGGATCTGCTCACTACTGCTAGGACTGAAAGCCCCCTTCCCTGTCACTAGTTCCTGATACATGTGGTCTTCTCCTACAAGAACATAAATTCCCCGAGAGAACCAACGGACAGTCAACCAACAAATATCTATGAAGTGCCTACTCTGTGCCCAGTACTGAGACCGTAAAGAGGCAAGAAAACGGACCTGCCCTCAAGAAGCAGACATTCCAATGTAAGAAACAACATGCAAATAATGACCCGCACAAGGGGTACAGCAAGCAAGCAGGAGGTGATCTCAGAGGGGAAGCGGGAGGGGGGGGGAAGGAGGAAAACACCACACAAGGCCCCTGGCGGACTCTGGAGTGGCCTTGATTTTCCCCCAAACAGGAGGCCCTGACACGGAGTAGGCCTACAAGCAGACGCATTTTTCATGCATTCATTCATTCAGACCTGAAGCACTGAATGCCTCCCATCTATGTGCTTCTCATCTTCATCACCATCATCATCTGGTGTGTTGGCAGCACCTTCATGTATCCAAAGTGTTTTACACACACACACACACACACACACACACACACACACACACACGCACGCACGCACCCACGCACACACACACGCACACGCACACGCACACACACACAGACACACACACACACACACACACACACACACACACAGCCGGGTTCAAGATGTACACTGGATGATCAGCATTATTTAATTAACACCTTCTCTTCCAATCAATACACAATTCCCCGAAACTCTGACCACCCAAACACCCTAAGTTACCCTCATTTTTAACCTCTGCCCTGAAGCCACTAAGAGACACTTCCAAGGTGGAAACGCAACTGTCTAGGAAACAGAGGGTTTTACCAAGAGAGGGGAAAGAGCACTGGCTCAAGCACCAGAGGCCCCAGGTTCAAATCCTTATTCTGCTGCCTCCTAATGGTGTGACCTTGGGCCAGTCAACTGACCTCTTTTTTTCTTTTCCCCAGCCTCCAGTATACAGCAAACACTCCCATACCTGACTCACTGATGGACTGATCCAGAAGAACAATGATTAATCCAAAAGTCAGATTTGACGGAGAATTTATTCCACTATACACCACATACATGCAATTCAAATTCAGCCCAACAAGCCTCCCCACCACTGTGTGGGTAAGCAGGGCATCAAACAGAGCTGTGAAAGTGAAGCCACATGATCTCTCCCCCTGACTAGTCCACCATAAGTCACCATTCCGACCATGGGCACAGCTGCAAACCTGCACTCGCAGCCCTGGGATTTGAGAGCTGGAAGGGCCCTGGCTCACTCTAAGGCGGTCACCTCACCTTGGCAAGGCGGGACTCTTTTAAACTTTACAACAAGCTTTCCAAGGCATCATTAGCTCTCTGGGTTCTCAAACCTGGCCTTGGCCTGCTTCCTCTAGAGCACAGTTTGCTGAAAGTGCCCTGCGCCAGCCTGAGAGAAACGTAAGATGTGCCAGCCACCGCTGTCAGAGATGGGGGATGAGAACAGCAACACTGATGCTTTCTCCTGGACGCAAGGAAGGGCGCAGAGCAAGGAGAAGCAGCGGCACAGATACAGGTAGGAAGGAAGACTTGGTTCAGGCACAGGATCTGAGTTCAAATCCCACCTAGGACACTTTCTACATTAGGCACCCTGAGCAAATCACTGAACCTCCTTGGGGCTCCCTCTGAGAAATGACAGGGATGGCCTAGGAAGTCCCATCCAGCACTGAAACAATAAACAGGTAGCAGGAAAACACTACCAAGAACTTACAGAAAGAAACCACAATCACCCCAACATTTCCACTCAGATTTTGTGGGGTCCTACACCTGGATCACTGTCTAAATACATATCTGTAATATTCACAATGCATTAAGGAGCAGGGATGTAATCTTAGCCGCTAAAAAAAAAATCCCCTCAAAGAGACTCTAAATAAAGCCTGGTTCATTCTTCTCCTGCTCCAAATTGAGAGAAGAGTATCCCAAATGTTCTCTCACCATCCAAGGCTGTGACACTCAGGAGTGTGACAGACACATTCCAACATCGCCAGGCCCCGAGATCATCCCCTACATAAAGTCAGCCTCAAACTCTTCCCCGTAATGGCCTGCCCAGTTACAAATCTGAGCTGTGATCTTGGCTCTCCTCCTGGACCCTGGCCTTCCAAAGCTGTCAACTGGGCTTCCCTGTACCTCTTAAAAGAGGGTCCAGCCAATTTTCAGGAAATATAAACACAACTCCCCAACCTCAGGCCAGTTGGTAGATTTTACTCTTAGTTGGATTTGTTTATATCAGCACATCAGATTCTTTATTACCAGCTAGAAACACTTTTTTTTTTCCTAAAAGGCAAATGAAAATAAAAATGCTAAGTAAATAGAAATCCCCTGTCAAGGAGCCACTGTGCACTCACCCCACAAGGCACGCCTCTGAATAGGTTACTGCTCTGTAGGGGATTAAGGTGAAAACTTGGCTAAATCCCGGCTCATGTTCCTGACCTCTCCTCTTTGCCAGTATGCACACAACAACAACATCACACCGGTAGCAGCCATGGCAATCTGATTGTCTGGAATACAAACTTCTGAAAAGGTTTAGGTCTGAGTTTTGCAATAGTTGGCATTTGCAAGATTCCTATAACAGGTCTGCCCAAATCACATCTCAAGGATCTATCTGTTTTCTAATATTCCTCCCTTTAAAAAAATGTTATAATACTTTTATTTTTCAGCAGGCCTTCCAAAGCAAATCTTTGTGTTTTGTGGGGGAGGGTCCCCCATAATCAGTTCTGCATGCCAAAGTGTTCTGATGATCCAAAATACATACAACAGGAATTACAGGCTTAGCAAGGCACCTTTTCCCTGCTTAACAACACACACTCAGTGAATCCCATTTCTCACTCCCATGCAGGCTTTTAAATTGCAAACCTCTTTCAAATAACATCTGCTCACACTTTCGCCTCTCGGACCCAGCCACACCAGGGAGTTGTCATATGATTTGGATATGGGGTCTGTTACAAAATGGGGAGACCAGGCATCCTTCTTAATCAAGTCCTAAATTAACCTAAGGGAATTAGTACAGAGTAAGCCTCTGTGAGAAAGAAGGAAAAAAAAAATCACAGCAGGGGCAGAAACATGGAAGGCTAACAAGAAGACAACTTGAACTTGGCCCAACACACAAAAAAATATATGTATATAAAAATACATAACACACCATTTTCCCAGAGTTTACAACTTTCATCTCATAAGCCAAGTACAGCGTGGAATGGACTGGCCATTTCAAACAATCCTGCTTTCTGTTCTGTTTATAGAAAACACACAAACTGTCAATATCCTAATTAGCCTCCAGGGCCCTCCCTGGACCCCGATATGTGTGAGGAGATGCAAGGGGCAAAGGGTAAACATCCAATAGAAGCACAACCACTTGTAACCAGCTCTGACTCAGCCACAGAAAGCAGTGGCAGCCTGTTCTGTCCTATCTGGAGAGACTCCGAATTTCAAAGCAAGGAAGTGAAAGAGAGAGGTCAGACTCTGGAGCAACCTCCTACCTTGGCAAAAAAATTAAAAGCCATAGCTAGAACCATTTTCATCCCTGGTGAACCCTGGGTCCCCCGTGACAAGAGAGGCCAGTTCCAAGATAGCACAGATTCCAGAGTCAAAAACTGGGGGGAGGGTTGTCATCAATGTGTGTGATTTGTGTTTCAGACAGACTACATCCCATCACCAATACCAGATTCTGATATACTGGCCCCCCCCCTTGAAAATAAAAAATTTCAGTATGGTGTAATAACCTTAAGAGGTCAAGTCTTCATTCTAATTTATTTAAAATACTTAATATAGACACAGAGACACATACCCACAAGCAATGTTCAAGCAATCCTACCAGTAATTTTAACCTGGACAGACACTGTGTGAATAGCTAAAGCTGTCATTAACAAAGGTTCTCTCTTACACAGATGTGCCCCAAACCACACACAAAATTAGCCAAAAAACCAAAAGGGAAAGAGGAAAAGTTTCTCTTTGAATCTTTAAACCATGGCTCAGGCAAAACACAAGGTTACCACCGACTCATGCTCCTGGTTTTGTCCTCCAGAAAGCCAAAAACCAAACCCACTCTGCTGCTTTTCTCTCTATGTGGGCTGTGTGTGTTAAAAACATTTTTCTTACTGCTTGCTCCCAAAGGGAGTGGGGGTGGGGTGGCAGAGGATGAAATTTACAAGGGCCAATCCCAGTTCTATCTCAGGTCTGTCCTGGCAAAGAGAGTTTCCTCCTGACCCCTGCACCCCACCTCCCCACTAGCCCCCTCCTCCCCAGGAGCAGCTAGTCTAGCTGCTGGAAACTGTGCATTTGGTAAGGCACCCTGCAGGTGCTCAGAGAATAAAGACACACACACACACACACACACACACACACACACTCTCACACTCTCTCTCTCTCTCTCTCTCTCTCACACACACACACACACACACACACACACACACACACACACAAAGCCAAGCACTTGGGGAGAAAAGGAAAGAAAAAAGAAGGAAGGGGCAGGGACAATTGGGTGACAGCCCTTCAGATGTCAGCAAGGGGTTTTATTCCTTCTCCCCCTTCAGCCCGCCCCAAGCTGCCTCTTGTCTGTCTCTCTCTTTCCTGTCTGTGTGTCTGGCTCTCATTACACTTAACCCTTTCCAAAAGGGATCCCTATATAGAAGAAAGGATCTCTCTCTCTCTCTCTCTCTCTCTCTCTCTCTCTCTCTCTCT
>CM053593.1:371487126-371524235 GCA_028646575.1 Pseudocheirus occidentalis
CTTGGTACCATGAAGGTCTAGGTTAGCATCCTGCCTCAGATACATAGCTGTGTAACCACAGGCAAGGTAATTAGCTCTCTTTGCCTGATAATCCAAATGGCCTCTTCCATCTCTAAATTTATTCTCACACAATCCCATATCAAGTAAGAAATTGGGGGGGGGGGGCGGTGGAGTCAAGATGGTCACCTAGAAGCAGCAAAACTCCACAGCTCTCCCCATAACCACCTCAAATACCTATAAAATATGACTCTAAACAAATTTTAAAGCTCCAGAACCCACAAAATGACAGGGTAACAAAGCTCCCACTGAAGGCAGCCTAGCAGGCAGACAGGAAGGGGTTTATCACAGCATGCTGGGAGCCCAGATCAGCACTGTGTGAACCCGTGGCTGGAGCCCTAGGGCCACAAGAATAAGCTGCAGCTGGAGCATGAATCACTGGCAGCTGTGGCATTTTCCAGACTTACCAAACCATAAGAAACAAGGACTAAACGAAAGGTAAGTGGGGATAAATTCGGGGGAGAGGGTCCAGCTAACTGCTCCATGCCTAGAAGTAGCTGAAGCAGTGGCCCTGCAGCTGCCTCCACGTGGCTACTTCAGAGCTCAAGGCCTGCATACTGCAGGGGGGCCAAGCAATCATTCAGAGGCTAAGTGCTCTTGCCTTGAGCTGCCTGGATCGGGATCGCGGTCTTGGGTGGTGGTCCTGAGGTGTGTTTTCAGTGAGCCAAAGCTGGTGGAGGCTGCAGAAATGGTGGCCTCCTAATAGCTCCAGCAGCTATGAAAACCCTAGCAATTTGGGACAGAGCCCTCCCCTCTGAAAGCAAAGTTCTATTGAACCTAAAAGTCAAGTAATTGACTGGCAACATGAGTAGGCAAAGGAAGCAAAGCAAGCCCAGCAATGCAACTTTAGATTCCTTTTGGGGGGACAAAAAGGATCAAAGCATGGAATGGGAGGAAGACAACACAGTCAGAGTTCCTGCACCAAAAGCTTCCAAGAAACATGGAGACTAGTTATAAGCCATAGAACACCTTAAGAAGGATTTTGAAAACCGAATAAGAGAAGTGGAAGAAAAATTAGGAAGAGAAATGAAAATGATGCAAGAAAATAATGAAAAGAAAGTCAACAATCTGACTGAAGAAAATAATACCTTAAAAATAGATGAACTCAAATGGCAAAAGAGGCCCAAAAAGCCAATGAGGAGAAGAATGCCTTAAAAAATTGAATTTGCCAGATGGAAAAAAAAATCTCAAAAGGTTTCTGAAGAGAATAATTCCTTCAGAATTAGAGTGGAGCAAATGGAAGCAAATGACTTTATAAGAAATCGTGACACTATTAAACAGATCCAAACAAATGAAAAATAGAAAGCAAGGTAAAATATCTCCTTGAAAAAGCCACTGACGTGGAAAATAGATCCAGGAAAGACAATTTAAAAATTATTGGACTACCTGAAAGTCATGATCAAAAAAAGAACATAGAAAGCATCCTTCAAGAAATTCTCAAGGAAAATTGCCTTGATATTTTAGAACCAGAGGGAAAAATAAAACTTGAAAGAATTCACCGATCACCTCTTGAAAAAGATCCCAAAAAGAAAACTCCTAGGAATGTTATAGCCAGGTTATGGACTTCCCAGATCAAGGAGAAAATATTGCAAACTTTCAGGAAGAGACAATTTGAATACTGTAGAAGCACAATCAGGATAACTCAGGATCTAGCAGCTTCTACGTCAAGGGATCAAAGGACCTGGAATATGATATTCTGGAGATCAAGGGAGCTAGGGTTAAAACCAAGAATCACCTACCCAGCAAAATTGAGTATAATGTTACAGGGGAAAATATGGTTATTCAATGAGGTGGAGAACTTCCAAGCATTCTTGATGAAAAAACCAGAACTGAATAGAAAATTTGACATTCAAATACAAGAAGCACGAGAAGGTAAACATGGAAAAGAATTCATAAGGAACTTATCAAAGTTGAACTATTTACATGCCAACATGGAAAAACAATCATTATAAATTATGAAAATTTTCTCAGTATGAGGATAGTTGAAGGGAATATAAATTTACATATACATATAAGTATGTACACATATACATATGTCTATATAGGAGGGTATATATATGCATATGAATACATATGTGAGTATGTGTATATATGTGTACATAGACAGAGGGCACAGGATCAATTGAATAAGATGGGATAATATTTTAAATGTGAAATTGAGAGGTGGGAGAGGAATAGTATGAGAGGAGACAGGGAGAGACAGAATGGGGATAATCATCTCATATAGAAGAGGCAAGGGATTATTGTTACAATGGAGAGGAAGAACAGGGAGGCAAAAGGGAAAGGGTCAACCTTACTCTCATTGAAGTTAGCTTAGGGAAGGAATGACATACACTCTAAACTGGGTATCTTGGCCTACAGGAGAGTAGGGGGAAAAGGGATGAGAGGGGGAAGGATGGAGGGAAGGGAAGGATGGGGGGGATAGTTGTTAGAAGCACACACTTTTAAAGGGACAGGGACAAAGTAGAGAATAGAACAAGTGGTGGGGTGGAATAGGAAGGAGGGAAATATACAGGTACTGGGGTAGGAAGATCCATCTCACCCTACCAGAAAGTCAGAGGGGTGATGGGGGAGGATATAGGAGAGAGCAGATTGGGGGAGGGGGTATACAGTGGGATCACTGTTTTGGGGTGGTGGGTAGGGGAAAGATGGGGAGAAAATTTGTAAATCAAAATCTCATGGAAATGAATGATGTAAACTAAAAATAAACAAAAGTTTAGAAAATAAAAAAATAAAATAATTTCACTGAACCCAAGTTAAGAACCCCTCAGTTAAAAAAAAAAAAGAAATTTTTGGTAGAGAATGTCTTCTCAACTGGTAAAAAAAATGTGCTATGACCTCTGCTGGCCCCTAGACACACAAATGGAAAGATTAGGGCAGTTGATGTTAGGCATATTCTCTAGCTCTGACATTCATGATTCTAGAAGTCTATAGTTGAGTAGTGCCAACAGCTTTAGAAGTCTCCTGTGAAAATTACTGGGCATTTATTATCATTTGAGGAAGTCTCTGTAGAATGGAGGGAGCATCTCCCTGAAGGAATGGGATAGAGGAAAGGTACATTGTTTTCATGGTTCGTGAGAGAGTGGCCAGGCAGATCTGAAGTAGGGGAGTGATTGGGTGAGGATGGGCTCCCAGGCTCCCAGAGGGAGATGCCAAGTGGATGAGGGTTGAAGTGATGGAGAGGGAAAGAGGGCAAAAGAAGACAACTGAAGAAAAATTTTGACCTCCTAATTATTTTTTGCATTAGTCAACATTCAGCTCTGCTGACACAAATGGAAAGAGATACATAGCATCTCTGCTACGCATTAGTAAGCAAAATGCTGTGGTATAAGCAAGAGATTTGGACTTGGAAGATTAGGGTTCAAAACCAGGCACTGATACTTTGGGGACAGCTAGGTGACGTAGTGGATAGAGTGCCAGACCTGGGTTCAAATCCAGCTGGGCAGGTCATTTAACCACTGCCTGCCTTAGTTTCTTCATCTGGTCAGTTGTGAGGATAACATGAATCAGTATTTGTAAAGCCCTTTGCAAAGTTTGAAATGATATGTAAATGCTTGTTGTTATTATTAGTTCTTGGACAAGTCACTTCTCTTTCTTCATCTCTTTATTGGAACCACCAGACTTGATCATTTCCAACTGGAAATCTACAATTCCATCCATCATCTCTGAATGGTTACTCAGGTCTGAATGTAGACGGTGGAGAGAAGGCCGGATCTGGAGTCTGGGTTGAAATATCAGCTCAGACACTTCAGACTCGGGTGACCTCACACATTTCATTTAACTTCTGGACCTCAGGCTCCTCCCCTCTAGACTGAGGAGGCTGGACAGTGCCGTATCCCAGAGAGTGTTTCCCGTCCACAGAGGTTGCTTGAGAGGTCATCTCCCACAATGTTGCTTAACCACTGGGCAAGAGGTTGTCAGTGGTTATGTTGAATGTTGAACTTGGAGTCAAAAGGTCAAGCCAAGAGGACCTCAAAGATCCTAAATCTCAATCTACATTGCTGGGGAGGCTATGAGCTGAAATTTTACCAAAAAGATGAATAAATATCAACAATGACTAGAGAGGTAGTGTGATATAGTGGACAGGACATCGGACTTGGAGTCAGGAGGACCTGTGTTAAAATCCTACTTTCTAACCATGTGAGATAGTTAAATGAGCAAGTCTCTTAACTTCTCTGGGCCTCAGTTTCCTCATCTGTAAAATTAGAGGTTAATTGACAGTCAAGATGCCTTCTAACTCTAGATCTATGAACTCTCTGCTCTAAATGCACATCTTCTCTGTGGTTGTTCATCCTTTATTTTCAAAAAAGTAGCGTGTCTAGACTTGTGAGTGAATTGGACCTGAGTGAGGTGGCTTGCACAAAGTCATCAGCCTCATCCTTTTTTCTAGCGTCATCGAAGTCTGGGGGCAGGACAGAAGTCAAGACAACTGTCAATGGTCCAGTGGATAACTCTGGCATCTTTGAGGTCTGACCAAGCTCTATAGCACCTACTTCAGCTGGAACAAATTGCTCCCATTCTCCCATTCTGCCAGGGTTAGTCTTGACACACTTGGGGTAACTCACTGATGGCTTCAAGGTCTATTGAATTTGTTTTAACTATCTGCTGAGACAGTTTTACCAGGTGTGGCTGCTGCTCATGCTTCCTAAAGCCACAGTTGAGAATTGGGTGGCAGGTGGACACCAAACAGGAAGGAGCAACCCTGAAAAGGGTTAGGCAGCCTTCTTACCAGAGATGCTGGTCCTTCCTGAACACCCCACACAACTCCAAGACCTGCCTAGAATAAAGAGAGGTTAATGGAGTTGTCCATGGTCACACAACCAGTGTGGGTCAGGAGTGAGACTTAAACCCAAGTGTTCTTGGTTCTGGAGCCAATTTTCTATCCAAATACTTTGCGTCTTATGCAAAACCTGATTGTGCAACCTTACACAATTCATAGACCCTCTCTAGATCTCAGTTCCTTTACCTGTAAAATGAAGTTGTTGGATTCGGGTCCTCTATGGTCCCTTCCAGCTCTAGGTCAATGAAGGAGCCTCTATGCCAACCTCTGGAGAATGCCTTAGAAAGGGCTCCTGCACCAGATGAGACATAGAAGGAAGAAGGCCCTATTTTGTCATTCCCCTGATCAACCAGGAGGAAAATCTCTTTTAGAGAATGCTTCACCCCCTGGGGGGTGGGTGCCCTGCATCTGTACAATTGATAGAAGGTCAAGAGAGACCACTTCCACTCTCCTCTACCAATGGGGCAAACCCAAGTCTCCAACCAGAATGCCAAAGCCTGAAACAGAACTGAGCGGACTTCTTGTGCTGATTAAGGACGGAGAAGTCATACCGAAGGAGGTAGCAGACAGCAACGCATCACACTGTGCTGGGACATCATTGAACAGTGCTTTAGTGTACAGTAATGGGAAACCTTTCCTGGCGATAATCTTCTGTAATGCGTTGCTGAGCCCCAGTGTTATTTAAACAGAGAGAACAAGTACTATCATAAATCTACACCTGAGACTCCCAGACGAGAGATGCTTAACGACAGGATCCCATCTATTACAAGGCTGCCAAGATAGAGAGGATGTCATGACTGGGTCCCTCAAATGACCCGCTCATTCATCCTTGGACATCTACCTCCCCCTCTTCCCCCCAGCCCCCTGCCCATTCTTAACAGAGGGAGGCAGGGGGCTGGCCTAGCTCACCCGCTTCACTACACTGATGCCCTGGCTGGCATTTCGGTTTCCACATCTCACGCTTCCCAAGCCCCTGACCTTTTCCATTCTCCTGTAGCCATCAGTCTCCAGACTCCAGGCTGAATAACCAGCAGAGCCGCTGATGGGTTGGGGGTGTAGGGAGGGGGAGGGTACAGTGAAAAGCACAACAGCCAGGGTGTGGAGGCTCCCCTCCCCTGCCAGACCCAGGCACTGAATCGTGCCCCATCTGGGACAAGATGCTAACATCGTCCGCTGCATTCTGGCTTCCCTCCTCTGTTTTCTATGGCCCAGGAGCTCAGCACCCAGGGTGTCATTCTTCTCCAGGACTGACATCATGGCTACAGTAAGGTATCCCGGGGCTTGCATATTAGCACGACCAAAGGCAGCCAGTCATTCACGGAATGGTGTGTGTTCACAGCATGGGGCTCGGTTGTTCTGGGGAAAGAAAAAGGCGGCATTGTCCTGGTCTCACTAAGGACTGGAACTCAAGGATCGAGTGAATGTATTGGTGCATGAAAACACTCACTTAGAAAGAGGCAAGAGAAAAAAAAGGAGAGGGAGACTATTGGGGGGGGGAGGCAGACAAAAGGAACCAAGTGGAGGTCAGCACTGAGAAAGAGGAAAAGGACAGAGTCTGTTGGCACAGGGAGAAGTGGACTTTAAAATGGACTGCAGAGCCAAAGGCACCTCTCAGGTACTCATAAAACAGAATGTCAGTGAGGAAAGTTTAAAATAGGAAAGATTAATCTACGTTAAGAAAAAAGAAGGTAGGTATCAGAGGACAAAATGTGGTACTCCAAAGTACTAAAGAGATAATGAGTGGGCATAAAATTATTCACACTGATATGACAGGGGGGATTGGACCAGTGCTCAGAGAAGAGTACCAGGGCAAAGACTGATGTCCAGCAAGAAGGAAGAAGAAAGAGGGTAAACGTGAGCAATGTGATAGAAACGGAGGGGATGACAAGGAGGGAGAGGGAAGGAGTGATTGAGCAATGAATTTTGCTAAGGAAGAGTCAAGCAACAGCAGGTCAGGGGCATCAGGTTTAATGAAGTTCAAAGCCAAGAGAGAGTAAAGGAAAAAAAAAGAGGGGAAAATCCCATTCCCCACCCCCATCCTCAGCCCACCACCCATATGAATACTCAAACATAAAAACACACCATATAAAAACTCAAAAATGAACCTGGGAGTCATGTTTGTCCCTGAAAGAAAAAATGGTATCAGAGGATGGAAATAGAGATAGTATTTTGTCCATGGTCAATGTGAACTTGAAAATATCTAGGGAAAAGCCTAAGTCCAAAGCTTGGACAGTGCAGACAGTCAGTCTCCTACTAGAGAACAGGTAAGGGTCCAAGAATTCCAACAGGGGAGAAAGGTGTGGTGCATAGAAGACTGGCCTTGGACTCAGGAAGGTAATAGTCCCAGAACTCCAGGGCTCCAGATTTGAGTGTTATCATGCTTCTGGGTTCAAATCCCACCTCTGATGGTTATTGGCTGTGTGTCTCTGGACATATCTCTAGACTTCTCTGAATCTCAGTTTCTTCACCAATACAATAAGGATAATAATAGCATTTGCCAAGAGACTAAATGAGGTATGTAAAGGCAGCCCCCTACCAATTTCCCAAAGCTGTGCAGGTAATAATATTCTCACTTTTAAAATGGGGTATTTGGGCTTTGGAGAATCTTTCTCTCATGAAAGTAACATTACAAATGACGGTACGGTCCCCAGGATGTGTCTTCCTGGGACACAGTCTTCCAGTCTTCAAGGCTGGGACCACCTACTGTCACCTTAAGCCTTAGCTTCACCTCAGGCTCCAGGAAATAATATTGCCTCTCCTCAAATCACACATAAGGCCGTAGAAAGGATAGATAGATAGATAGATAGATAGATAGATAGATAGATAGATAGATAGATAGATAGATAGATAGATAGATAGATAGATAGATGGAATGGATGGAAAGATAGAGATAAGACAGACAGACAGACATAAATGGAATGAAAGAAAATAGAGATAAACGGGTAGATAAGACAGATGAGACACGTAAAGACAGAGACAGAGAGAAAGCACTATAGATCTAATATGACATCAAGTCACCCTTGGATCATAGCTTTAGAGTTAAATAGGATGCTGTCTGTCTCCACAAATAAATACAGCAAACACGCTTTCTGTATTTATGTCTTGAATAAACAATATAATTGGCACATGTATGTATGACTATTGTTCACAGGTATATAGATGCTATTGAGATGTACAAAATGCAAATTAGTTTCCAAGGCTTCAGAGTTCATAGTCTCTTCCCTCTTCATACCAGAGTGGTGGGGGACGTCTGGGGCAAGATGTTCCATACCTTGCTAATCTGTATCTTAAGAAATTGCTTAAATATGTTCTTTACCAGCCATCATTCACTTTTGGTTTGGGGGGTGGGGAGAGGGAGGAAAGAGGTGGAAGGGAGAACAAGGTGTAGAAATTATTTCCAGAAAATATTGTGCTATAAAAATAAAGCTCAAAAAAAAAAAGAATTCGTGCAATCATTTTTGTCATGCTTTATTTTCTCAATTCAGCTCCCTTTTATCTTACCCCATTGGAGTAAACTCTTGAAGGCAAGGCTGTATTTTTTTTCCCTTTTTTTTGCCCCAGAACTTAGCACTTTGTCTGACACATAATAAGTGTTCATTAAATTGACTGACTTGAATTGAAACTAATATTGTATGGCATGACCTGAGTGGGGACTAGTCACTATTGAAGAGCTGGGAAATGTTTTGATCTAAGAAAAGGGTCCTCATATTTAAAAATATGGAAGACAGCAGACCAGATGGGCTCCAAGCTGTAAATATTTTGAAGTTTGAGGTCTTTGTGGTCTAAGCCTTGGTTCAGTCCTGCTTCTGACCTCTGCTGGCTATGTGACCCTGAGCAAGTCACCTAACCTCTAAGTGCCCCAGGCAACTCTCTAAGCCTTCTTAGTTGCTGATGGGATGCTGATATTCTTTGGTGAAGGGAATTTCCTCAAGGGAAGCTGCTTAAACTAATGAAATCAGGGATCTGAACATCCCTCCAAAATGAGCCATCAGGTAGAAAGGCAGATCCAAGTTGAGACACGTCCCTGAGTCACAGGAGCATGAATTTAGAGCTGAAAGTGTCCATGGAGGCCAATTGGTCCATTTTGCTGATAAAAACGATTGAGGCCCAGAAAACCCAGGTGACAAATGGCAAGGTTAGGATTCCAACTTAAATCTTAAAGTGAAAGTTTGATTTTCCCCACAGTGTCTCCCTCTACTTAGGAAACCATAAATCCTGTTCAGATTCCAAGGTTTTTTTTTTCTGTGGGGCATCTGGAAGAGCAAGGAATTCCCCTGGGCCCCCTTAAAGACTTGTAATTTGAATATTGGGAAGTTGGGAATGTCTGTATTAAGAAGGGGCAAGAAGTCAGTCTCTTATCCAGAGGGTGTATACATAAAAAAACAATCTTGTTGAAATGTGATATTGCTTAGGGATTAGGATCATGGCGCTAAAGCTCAGAAGGGACTTCAGAGGTTATTGAGTCCAAACTCCTCACTTTACAGATGAGCAAACCAGAGCCCAGTGAGGTAAAGTTACTCGTCCAAGGTCACACAATTAGGTAACTGCAGAGTCAGTGTGTAAACCCAAATTCTTTGACACCAAACCCACCACTCTTTCTAAAAGGTAATAACAGGTTTTCTACATGTAAAGGAACTGATAACTGAAGGTATTTCTAAAAACCAAATTAATACCTTAAGAAGTCTTCATGGCAGGGATGTCCTATCCTTTTTTTGCAATCCTGTGGAAGTCTGGTAAAATCAATGGACCTTTCTCAGAATGTTTAGGAATGCAAAAAACCCAATATATATGATATTCTAAAGAAAGCCAGTTGTACTGAAATAAAGATATAGGGTTTTTTTTTCTCCCCATCAGCATTCATGGATGCTTTGGAAACCATAGGGGTTTCTAGGTCAAGAACCTCTGACTTACAGGTTAAAAATGGCAGTCATTTGGTGGAGATGAAATAAAGGACAGATATTACAAAACAAAATGAGGAGAGTCAATTTGGAGCTAAAGGCAATGGGAAAAGAAACTATTTAGGTAAATGAGAAATATAATGGGCAAAACCTGAGAGAATATAAAAATACCATTTGTATAAGCAGAAAGACAGGATTAGTCAAATGGAGGAGAAGAAGGAAAAGAGGAGAAGGAGGAAGAAGAGAAGGAAGAGAAAAAGGAGGAGAAAGAGAAGGAGGGGGAGGAGGAGAAAAGAAGAAAAAAGAGAAGGAAGAGGACAAGAAGAAGGAGGTAGAGAAGTCATTGTGAATTAAGGCAGAGGGGAACATGAGAGAAAGCATACATTGAGAACAATCCTCCAACCCAAAACCAAATGGGTTGAGAGAGCAATATTAAAATTTGAAGAGAGAAAACTAGATAGACCAGGAATGTATCTATCAATGGACTAGGACATTGGGACATGGGAATTGGAGGAGATAAAACACTCAACCACCAAATAAAGTGATTCCACATAATATCTGTGACTTTCCATGCCAATAAAAATAATAATAATCATATCCTTCCAAAAGGTCACCAAAACTGTCACCATGTAAACTTCCTCCAGTTTCTGCTCCATCACCCATAAGTGATCCCTTGTCACTGGAAATGGCCAGTGGAGAATAAGCTCTTATCAGTGTCTACTAAGCTAGAAAGGTTTTGAGTACAGTCCTAGCAACATGAGGAATTGCAGTCCAAAGGGACCGACTTGGCCAAGAGTGAAGAGCCTCTTTCCCGAGAGGCTGGCAGCCAGAGGATAATCTCCTTTGGCCATAGCAACCCATGAAACAAAGAAAAATAAAACACAGTCCCCAGGCTTGTGTGGCCCTCCATCCATCAGACTTCAGGCTTTGGGTAGTATTCTAGTGGGAAAGGGATCCAGAGGGTATTAAGAATTATAGAGTTATTATTATGAGTTATTTTGTAATTGGGAAAGAGCACTGGTTCTGGAAGTGTGAGAACCTGGTTCAAATCCTTCCTCTGTCACTGTGTGACCTTGACTTTCACCTCTTCTGGCTTCAGTTTTATCATCAGCAACATGAAGAGCTTGGACTAATTGACCTCTGAGGGCCCTTTCAGCTCAAGATCTTGGATCTATAATATTACAATTACTTTGGGCAAGTCACTTAAGTTCTCTGGACTTCAGTTTTGCTTCTATAGAGAGAGAGGGAAAGGGTAAGGCTTACCACCAGTTGGTGAACTGGTGGTAAATGTTTAACAACCAGCTCTTAGGGAGGACAATAATAGCATGACACATTTTTTTCATTTTAATCTGCACTGTTAACATTTTCTTAAGTCTAGGCAATCAACAATACAATAAATTAAGCTCTAATTTGTAGTATTTGCCAATTTTTAAGGTATCAATGTTCTTGAAAATCTAGCACACTCACTTAAGCCCAATTACCACAAGAAAGAAAGAAAGAAAGAAAGAAAGAAAGAAAGAAAGAAAGAAAGAAAGAAAGAAAGAAAAAAGAAAGGAAGGAAGGAAGGAAGGAAGGAAGGAAGGAAGGAAGGAAGGAAGGAAGGAAGGGAGGGAGGGAGGGAGGAAAGAAAAGATAATCCAGCATATTATTGGTTGAGCTAACTGTCTCAGATCTTATCCCGATTTAAGTCCTTCCCAGAAACAGTGCCTTTTCTGTTAATAATAATAATATTAATAGCCAAGATCTATATAGCACTTTGCATCTATTGTCTCATGAGGGGAGGTGGGTGCTTATGACTATCCCCATTTTACAGATGAGGAACCTGTTGTGGAGGGAGGTTAAGTGGTTTGTCCAGAGTGCCACAGCTAGCTAACAAGTATTGGGGTGGAATTTATAGGTTCGTGGATTAAGAGATGGAAAGGAATTTAGAGGTCCATCCTTCTCTTCTTACAGATAAGGGAAAAGAGCCACAGAAAATCATGATTTGAACCCAGGCCTTCCTGCCTCTAAATGCAGTACTCTACTCCCTGTTCCATCTTGGAAAGTAAATGATATGGGGAAGCTAGGTGGTACAGTGGATAGAGCATTGGTCCTGAAGTCAGGAGGACCTGAGATCAAATCTAGACTCAGATTCTTACTAGCTTTGTGACTCTGGGAAAGTCACTTGACTCCTATTGATTAAAAAAAAAGTAACTAATATGAGATAAAGGAGGAAGGCCAGTCATACGGTTAGAGGGAAGGCTCCCAGTCTCTGTCTGAGATACACAGTAAAGCCTCCAGCACTTGGGTAGCCCCTCAGGGGAGAGCCTGTGGGAAAAGACAGACAAAAAAATGAGCAGGGTGAGAGAATATATATGCACTTTGATTTGCACTGGGAGAATAGGATAACCCCACTGATAAGTCCACAGAACTGTGGAAGCATTTTAAGCACCACTTAGTTTAAAGTTTCATAAATAAATCACAGTGCATTAGAATTATTTACTTTTTTCTTGCTCAGATTATTCAAAACCGTACAAGCAAGGAGGGTGGTCACAGAAGAAAGGTTTTTCCTGTTGACACTCATTGCTTTGATTTCTGCCTCCCTCCCACGAAGTTCAATTTCATTTTAAGTTCCTTCAAGACTCAGCTCCAATCTCACCTGCTTCAGGAAGCCTTTCCCAGTCTCCCCAGTTGCTAGTGTCTTCCCCTCTCAGATTCCCTTCCATACACTCAGTATATGCCTTTTGGCTACCAGTTATTTGCATATTGTCTCTGCTATTAGAAGGTAGGCTCTTTGAGGGTAGGAACTGTCTTTTGCCGTTCTTTGGATGCCAACCTTTATCTGGTACATAGTAAGCATTTTAAAAATGCTAGTTGACTTTCTTTAATTTAACCTCATTTATTTTAGCTCCTAAGAAATTGGCTCAGAGATGTTTTGATTAGTATCATTAACAAACATTTATTCAGCATCTCCTATGAAACAGGCCCTGGGGATGTAAAGGCATCTAAGACCCAGGGTCTGGCCTTTAGAAGATTGTAGATTTTGAACTAGAAGAAGCCTTAAAGGGCATCCTAGTCCAAACCTTTCATTTTACAGATGGTAAAACTGAGGCCCAGAGAAGGAAAGAGGCTTGCCCAAGATCACAGAGGTACTCAGTGACAGAGAGAGGACACAAAGCCACCGCTGTTTCACCTTATCATACCGCCTCTCCAAATAGCTTCCACTAAAGCCGGGAAGACACTTTTATAAAAGAACAGTCACAATAATTATTGAGTCACTAAATCCTGTATACCAGGCTCGTCTTTGTTCTCCAAATATCTATTCACTTGATTTCTTCCTTACACTATATCTCCAATACAAAAATAATCCAGTGATCTATTGATGTAATAGATAATTTTTCAAAAAAATGTAAATATTTAAAAAATTATTTGGGCAGCAACAGTATAGCCCTTGACCTTGAACAATCTCTTTTTTCTACTGAAGTAATTAAGGGATTCCTATATCATCCTCTACGTTTAAATTTAGTCATTTTTCAGTCATGTCTCAGTCTTTGTGGTCCCTTTTTGGGATTTTCTTGGCAAAGATACTGGAGCGGTTTGCCATTCCCTTCTTCAGGTCATTTTACAGATGAGGAAACTGAGACAAGCAGGGTCAAGTGACCTGCCCAGGGCCACACAGCTATTAAATGTCTGAGGGTAGATTTGAACTCCCTCCCTGACTTCAGGCTAGGTGCTCTGTGCACTATGGCATCCTCTAGCTGTCTCAATGTTTAAATTTAGACGTCACACAAGTCACGTACCTGAACCTAAGTCATTGATTAATAATAATATATGTTTTCATTGAATTTTAAAGTCTGTAAACCATCTCCACACATTAGCACCTTTGAACCTCATAGCAATCCCAAGAGGTTGATACAATGGGCATCATCCTCCCCTTTTCACAGCTGACAAAACTGAGGCCTGTGTTCACGCAGCAGATAAACATCAGGGGTAGAATATATATTGGGCATTCTCATCCACCACTGTTGTGGTTTTCTAAATCATCTTATATATATATTTGTTTTACCTTGTGTCCTTAATAATAGTGCTTAGGATGGACAGAGTGCTATATTTGGGGCTAGGAAGATCTGGTTTGAAATTCTGACTCTGATGCTTACTACCTCTGACTCCCTGAGGGTATCATTTAATATAACCGGGCTTCCATTTCCCCAACTGTAAGATGAGGGGGTTGGACAGAAGGTCCCTTCTATTTCTAAATCTATGATTATGTAACAGAGGGAGAAAAGCAGACAAACCGACCTAGCTATTGATAGATACTGAAGGAAAGGAAACTGGATTATTCACTGATTTTACAAGAAAAGGACCATATTTAAACCCTGGGAAAATATTTATTGTCTAGCTAAATGCTGCATACATAACCCAGTCCAAAGGATATCCATTTCACCTGATACTGGTTAGACAATTAGGACCACCCTAGAAATCAAAGGCTCGGAACTTGATCTCCATTCCCACTTGGAAGTGGTAGAGGTGAGATTAGCCCAAAGAAGAGTGGCCAGCACCCAGATGGGTTGCTTTTCCTGAGCTTACCCAGATCAGATTTCTTTCCCTGGAAACCAAGCCTGGGTCTTTAACCTTTAATGGGTAAACCATAAAAGTTAGGAGCATTTCCAAACTAAAGACTATGAAAAAAAGTTAGACTAACTCCTGATAAAATGCATCTTTCCTGTCTTCTGACACCCACGCTGACTAAGCCTGGGTCTCTTTGATGTGGATAACACTGGGCAGGTAATGTTTTCCTAGGGATGAAGCAGCACTTGGCTCCAGATTCTGCTTTACTCAAACATTAGGCAGACTTGTCTTCTCTCCACCCTTCTGACTCCCACCTCTTTGTTTTCGAGAACAAACATTTTTGTTAGCAGCTGCAGGGAAAACCACAGCCCCCGTACCCCTTGCCTACACCATCACCCAGAGCTGCCTGCTCGCACAATATGGTAACGTCTCCATGTTTTGGGGGAGGTTCCAGTGCAAGGGCGCATATGCTCTGATTTAGCAATGTTCCCAGCTTTTCCTCTCCTATCTTCTGGACACCAAAGTGATTTCTCGTCTTGGCAACCCCTTTGGCATTTCGACATACGCAGACCCATATTTTCCTCTTTACCCTACCACCTTGGGCTGTCACCTAGCAGTTTCTGAGGCATGAAAGACATCCCACCTGGCAGCTGGGAGGGCTTCAGGAGTGGGCTGGTGCCCAGCATCTTCTGGGATGGTATCACAAAAGGCCCACCTGTTCTCCAGATTGAAAGAGGGGCACTTTTTTTGTCTTCTGGGAATCTCTATTCAGGCTAAAGGAGGAGAGGACATGTTTTTAAAACATAGGAAGGAACGGCCAGCTCTTGTCGACTCACGTTGATTAGGACTGGAGAAGATGATAATAGTTTCCATTTGTAGAGTCCTTCATGGTTACAAAGAGCTCTCAAATATACCACTTCACTGAATGTGCATGAAAAACTCCTGAGGGAGCCAGAAGGACAATTCTTATTCCCATTTTACAGATGGGGAAACTAAGAGTCAGACAGTAAGTAACTTGTCCAAGAGTACATTGCTTGCAAATATCAGGGAAACAGGTCTGGAATCTAGGCCTTCCTTGGCTTCAGTATCTTCAGTAAAATGGACTAGAATCCAGGGGTTTTAAGCGTTTTTTTGCATGTCATGGCAAAAGTTTGGCATAGCTAATGTACCCTTTCTGAGAATGTTTTCGAATAAGAAATAACCCAATTATAATGAAATACTGTTATCAAATTATTTTTAAAAAGCAGTAGACCTCAGGTTAAGAGCTGGTGATGGTGTCAGATGCCTTCCACCTCTAAATTCTACAATCCCAAATCTAGGACTCTTTGCACCGTGCCATGCTCTTTCTCCTTTTGGGCTCATGAGATCAAAGTTACAGGCTGGGTCAGAGATAGATTGGTTATTTTTGCAGTAGAGAAAGCAATGAATTGTGTTCAAAATCTGCTTCAGACGGTTACTTTCTAGGTGACCCTGGAAGAGTCATTTAAATCCTCAGTGCCTCAGTTTCCTCATCAGTAAAAGGAGAGAACTGGGTTTGACAACTCTTGCGATCCCTTCCAGCTTTACACCTACAGTCTGAGGGACGTCTAGTACTCCTAACTAGTTGTCTCCAACATTGGCACTCAGCAATCAAGCCAATCCTAACACCGAAGAATCCTAAGCATAAAGCTCGTCTTAGATGCCCTCAAGTCCAATTCGCTCCTTTTACAAATGGAGAGACAGATGAAGATATGGTGATGGAGTGAGGATGGCCTCTGAAAGCCCATCTCTGCTACTGGGGAAACAAATGGTACCTCCATAGTTTCATTTTTGATTTAAAAAGAACACGTCATTTTGTGCATGTGTGCATACACACAGAATAGAGCGAATGTGGATATCAATTAAATATCATCTTGGCTGCTCATATTATAGCCTTCTCACATTTGACAAGGAAACATACCAGTCACTGCCTTTCTTAGAGATTCTAATGAATGCTGATCATTGTGACACATGCCTGTAATCCCTGCTACTGGGAAAGCTGAGGCTGGAGGATTGATTGAGCTCAGGAGTCCTAAGCTAATGCCAGTGAGATGCCCTTATTAAGACTGGCACCACTTTGGTGAGCACCTCAGAGTTGGGGACACCAGGCTGCCTAAGGAGGGGGTGAACTAACTCAGGTCAAAAACAGAGTGAGTCAAGATTTCTATGCTGGTCAGCAGTTGGACTGGGCTACCAGCCAGAATGAGATAGGGAGACCCAGCTTTAAAAAAAGAAAGCTATTGATTGATGGGATGAAGAAGGGAAAGGAGGAAGAATTTGGGTAACAGGCAAGACAGATAGTCAAAAATGGAACTCTCTGTGTGCAGCATAATAGAAAAACAATACCTTTCGTTTGTAGAGGACATCAGTTTTAAAAGGGCCTTCACGTATTCTCTCATTCTGAAGAATCCTGGAGTAGAAGGGGCTTCAGAAGCCCATCTCTAAGAAACATCCCCAACTATCTAGCTAGGCTTTGCTTGAGGTCGTCCAGGATGGGAAAACTTATTGCCTTCTGAGGCAGCCTCTTCCTCTCTGGGTCTGTTCTCATTACAAGGAAGTTTTCCCCCTATGTTTCAGAGAGGGAACATGACATAGGAGCATTCCTTTTCAGCTAGGCCCTTTACATAAATGCCACCTTATTTCCATTCTTGGTAACCAGAGGCAGTATGGCTTAGTGGCTAGAGAGCTAACCACAGAGTCAAGAAGACCCACACTCATGTCCTGTCTCTAACTTATACTGGCTGTGTGATCCTGGGTAAATCATTCAAGCTTAGTGCCCCAGGCAACTCTCTGATACTATAAATTGAAGAGAAGGTGTATTGCGATAGGGAATTCCTCATCTGGGAGGATTCTCGTTCTTATCCCTATAAAATCACAGGTCTAATCCCTACTCCTATACAGAACTTAAAACTGCCTCTCGGTACTTTCCATATGTTAGCGACAGGAGCTGTCTTGGAGGCTGTGTAGGTAGATACCCCTGCAGGAAGAGAATAGGAGATTGGGGCAGCTAAGTGGTGCTGTGAAAAGAGCACTGGTCCTGGAGTCAGGGGGACCTGAGTTCAAATCTGGCCTCAGATACTTAATACTCACTAGCTGTGTGACTTTAGCAAGTCACTTAACCCCAATTGCTCTGCCTTCTTCCCTCCAAAAAATAGACCAAAAAAAGAAAGAATAGAATATTTCTTTCTCCTCATTCTGACCATCAACTACTACATCTAGCAGAGACTGGCCCAGAGGGAGACACCCAATTTAGCAGGTCAAGAGTTCTTTGGTCTAAGAGACAACTCAAGGGATAATTGATAGACTAGAGACATATACACATTACAAAGATACACATAGGTAGTCACTCCAGGGAGGAAGAAGCCTCAAGGAACAGGACCCCTAATAGCAGAGCAGAGAACCAGAGAGAGATCAGACCCTAGGGCCTCAGCTGAGCAACATACCCAACAGAGATATCGCACCCAAGTCCTGCATTGCTATGAGTTATATGTTCCCTTTTCCGTTCCTTCGTCCTACACATGACATGTGTGTCTCACTACAGTTGTAGTTTAGATTTGACCCCTCATTTCCCTTAGACACTGTATATTTGAAAGAGTTTTGTGGGAGTTGCACCAAGCATTATTTTATCATATTACCTTTATAAATGCTTTTGCTAAAGACTAAGTGTCTACTGGCTGATTGTCAAAGGGATGCACACAGATGGTGGCTTGTGAAATTCATTATCCTATTGGAATAGACATCCTCAGGACTCCCTCTAGAACCTGAGGAAGCAGCCATTCTCTGGGGACCCAACCTGTCAGTGTAAGTGAAAATTGGGGGAGTAGCCCCAAGCAGAGTCTACATTATAATCCTATGAACTTAGAGGACTGCAAGTTTTAGTCTTTATAGCATTAGCTGTGATCATGGTCTTTTGGCCTGAAGAACTTGGGGAAGCAGCTTGGGGAAACC
This sequence comes from Pseudocheirus occidentalis, assembly GCA_028646575.1. Lineage (NCBI taxonomy): Eukaryota > Metazoa > Chordata > Mammalia > Diprotodontia > Pseudocheiridae > Pseudocheirus > Pseudocheirus occidentalis. Next base: position 371,505,376 of record CM053593.1, read on the forward strand.
CAGGTAAATCCTGGAAGTGAGAGGAGGCAGTGTCACATCTCTGAAAGTTACGGAGTTGGAATTACAGTGTAGCCTGGTTTAAAGTCTTCTTGTTCATGTCTTCGAATCACCAGAGCTCCAAGGGGAAATAGTGGACCACAAAGAAAGCATTTTAGACAGTCACATGGTATCCAGTTAACTATAAGCTTATAAAGGGCAGGGACTGTTTCACTTTTGTCTTTGTTTCTCCAGTGCCTGGCATAGTCAATGCTAACTAAATGTGGCTTTTTAAACAGAAATTGGATTGCCTCCTGCATAAACCAGGAGTGGAATCCCATTTGAAGTTGAGATTTAAGTTACGCTTCAAGTCCACTCAAGTCCCAGAAGCTTTAAGAGCAGGAGAGGATAATATTACTGTTCATTGCTGCCTACTTATTTGTGATTTAAACCTGGTTTTTTTCCCCCTCTCTCCTAGCAGAGGGGGTTGGCTTAATAGAGTGTCTGGGGAAATGTCCAGTAAATGTATTGATTCCCTGTGCAATGATAAATGTGGGTACCATCTCCTAATCTTTCTCTGGGCTGGCCTGACTAGAAGTGAATAAAATTATTTTTCATAAATCTCAGTTTCTTTGCCTGGTAATCCTGGGGGCCATAAGATGCCTAAATGCATCCCTTAAGCCCTTCTCAGAGGGACTTGCAGACTGACCTCACCCAAGGCCCCACGGAAGTGGCTCTTTCAGTCTGTTGGTTTCTTTCCCAGCCTTTCCATTCCATAAGTTAGGGATAACTAAGTTATGCAAGGGTTTCTCCCAAGGAGGGAAATGAAGAAACACATTCTCAGCTTCCAAATCAAATGACTCCAGGTTTCACTCGAGATGAAGCCAGTCAAAGGAAGATCTCAAGGGGGAAAGAGAATCAACAAACTTCATTACTACAGGCTAGGGAAGGTTTCTCAATCAGCCCTTCCTTTCTCTTCCACATAAGGGACTGAATGAAGAGACTTAAACAAACAAGGAGAGAGTAGTTTTTCTCTTTTAAAAAATATACATCACTCTATTCTTCAGGAGAACTGAAATAAATATTTGTTGGGTCTCATCTTCTTCTGCAAAATATTCTATGGAGAATAGCTTCCAATGATTCTCTTTTTTTGTTACTGAGTTTGTATGTGTGTGTGTGTGTGTGTGTGTGTGTGTGTGTGTTTCTCTTCTTTTGAGACAAGTACATTACAGAAAATGTTTTTCCTAAGATTCTGCAATGAGGTCTGTTAAAACTGCCCCTTTCTTACCTTTTTTATTTTGCACATTCATTTTTTAAATATTTCAGTTCCAAATTCTTTTCCTTCTCTCCAGCCCCTCCCCACCCATTGAAAATGCAAATAATATACCATCAATTATACATGTGAAGTCACGCAAAACATATTTCCATATTAGCCATGTTGAGGAAATTTTTTAATAAGCAAAAAAATAAAAAAAGTTTAAAAAATTCTACTTCAGCCTGCATTCAGAGTTCATTCACTCCTCTCCTTGGAGCTGGATAGCAGTTTTCATCATATACGTCCTTCAGAATTGTCTTAGCTCATTGTATTGCTGAGAATAGCCAAGTCATTCACAATTGTTCATCATACAATATTACTGAGACTGTGTACAATGTTCTCCTGATCCTGCATGCTTCACTTTGCATCAGTTCACATAAGTGTTCCCAGGTTTTTTTTTTCTGAAACCACCCTGCTCATCTTTACTTATAGCACAGTAGCATTATGCCACAGTCATATATCACAACTTGTTCTGTTTCTCAGTTGATGGGCATCCCCTCAGTTTCTAATTCTTTGCCACAGCAAAAAGAGGTTCTATAAATATTTTTTCTATAAATAATTCCTTTTCCTTTTGATCTTTTTTGGGATACAGATCTAGTAGTGAGTAGTATTACTGGATCAAAGGGTATAATGCTGTCACAGTTATGGTGACTAATAATACTCTATATTCCATTTCAAACAATAGAGTCTTCTTGTTTTTAGAGTTATTCCTGGGGCAGCCAGGTGGTGCAATGGATAGAGAACCAGAAGGGAGTTTACGTCAGACACTTACCAGCCGTGTGACCCTGGGCAAGTCACTTAACCTCTATTGCCAAAAAAAAAGGTTTAAAAATGTCATTCTCAACTCTCACGTTATTGCTATGCTTCCTTTTATTACCCTACAATCTCATTTTACTGAGTACCCCAGAATAATATAAGGGATTTGGGGGATCAAGTTAGGGGAAAGAAAAGCATATTAATACATTGTTGGTGGAACTGTGAATTGGCCATTTTCATATAAAACATTTTGTATGATAAACAAGTAATTCAACTGTTCATAGTCTTTGTCCCAGTTAATGCCACTATTATAGATACATACAGCAAGTAGGGAAAAGACAGAGGAAAAAGTTTACTGTTCATCAAACCACTCATAGCAATCCTATTTCTGGTAGCAAAAAAAAAATGGAAATAAAAGTGGGTGTCTGATGATTAGGGAATGTGAACAAATGATGATCTTTGAACATGATGGAACACTACTGTGAAATAAGAGGATTAATAGGAAGAATTCAGAAAAACATGGGGAGAATTATATGAATGAAGTAAGCAGAGTCAAGGAAATGATAACCACCATGACCACAGCAGCAGAAAAGAAGACGGTGCTCACCCAAATCAAGATCAGTGCAATGACCAGTCTTGACTGTGGAGGACTGATGGTGAGCGGCATGGAACAATGGGAAAAGGGCAGGATTCAGGGTCAGAAGATCTGAATTTGCATCTTGACTCAAGTCATGTCATTTGGGACAGGTCATCTGACCATTTGTGCCTTGGTTTTCCCATCTTTACCCACGAAGGAGTCGAACAAGAAGACTCCTGAGTCCTCTTCTAGCTTTGAATCTGTGATCCTATTAAGATGCTCTTGGTAGAGAAGTGGTGGGCTTACTGGTGTGGAATCCGCAGGAATTGCTTTAGTGTGTTCATGTGTTTTGCTTAGATTCTAGATACTTAAAATTAAAACACGAGCATTATGGGAGTATCTCCTGGGAAATGATCATGATGTAAAAAACAAACCCAAGGGGTGGCTATTTGGGCAATAGCCCCAGTGTGTGTTAACTGTTCTTTAATGGGCTTAAGCCCATTGGAATAGACATGGCGCAAGTCCTTTAAGTTCATAGGATTATAATTCAGACCCTGCTTGGAGCTACTCCCCAATTTTCGCTTACACTGACAGGTTGGGTCCCCAGAGAGTGGCTGCTTCCTCAGGTTCTAGAGGGAGTCCTGAGGATGTCTATTCCAATGGGCAAGTCACTTAACCCTGATTGCCTTGCCTTCCCCCTCCAAAAGATAAAAAAAAGAACATTGTAACACCCCCAGCTGAAAAAAAACAATAAGCCAAATAATGAAAGTGCAGTGAATAGAGCACCAGCCCTGGAGTTAGGAGGATCCGAGTTCAAATTTGGCCTCAGACACTTAACACAAAACAAGCCATGTGACCCTGGGCAAGTCACTTAACCCCAATTGCCCTCCAAAAAGAAAAAAAAACACAACCCAAAAGCACCCAAAAAAATGTTTTCAAGGTGTGTGAAGTCACAGTTGCTTAAGAATTCTTTCCTTATCATTCTGTATCTATTTGTTGGAGACAAAAAAAAATGTGTTGTATAGAATTCTCTGTGATGAACTTACCAGACTTCCAAAAGATAGATGCTGTGAAAGCTATTCCTGGATCTTGTTTTCATTTTTTCAAGTTAGAGTTAGAAGCAGCACATTTCCACCAGCCTCTTCTGCAAAATGTAGATGATCATGGCAGAGTGAAAAGAACACTCAGTTGGACACCGGAAGACCTGGGTTGTAATACTGCCTCTGAGCCCTGGCCTTGCACAAGCTGCCTCCTGCTTCTCTAGACTTTAGTCTACCCCTTTCTAAAATGAGGGGGTTGGAATTCCAACCTCTGACACTGAAGCTAGCCCATAATAAGTTGGGGTTAAAATATATTTCATGCCTAGGCAAGAGCTTGTCATTCAAGACATCTGAAATGTTTTTAAAGGTCATGGATTAGGTTCTATGAAATTGATGGGCATCTAGGGGGACTGTTGTGCTTAAGCATGGAGACAAATTCACATGATAAATAGAAATGGGGGTTAGAAAAGAGAAATCACTAAAATCTAAGTGTGTGAAATGTGAAAAGTACCTAACAGAATTACAGAATCAATCTGAAAAGAAACAACAGCAGAAACAAGGAAAGACTGAGGAACAGAGGATGGTGATGGTCAACAACTTGAAGTCTGCACAAGATGAAAGTTGCAAAGAGCTAGAGAACATTGACCACCCGTTCTTGCTTCATATTTGGCTGGAGTCGGGGAGCTTGATGGCATTAGCTTGAGATGCTTGGGGAAGGTATTTAGGGCCAGAATTTATTTAATCTGATATTTTCAACACCATAACATCAGAAGCCACATTTTAAAACATAAATTTCCTGAAAATTGGAAATAAGAATGGCATGATGAGAGCACTAGATTTCTAGTCAGTGCGACTGAATTAAAATTCTCCCTTTCTAACTCCCTGTGTGACTTAGGGAAAATGACAGCCTCTCTAGACATCAGTTTCCCCATCTGTGTAGGTAGGAATAGTAGGCACATGTGTACTTGGAGGTCCCTCCCAACTTCAATCAGATGATCTTTTGATTTCTTTCTCTAGTAAGAGTAGGTCCCCTTCCATTTCTGTTGTACCAACTCACCCCTGAATGGGACTTTTGCCTCTTTACACTTTCCTATGTGTTTGATTATCTTATTTACAAAGAAGCAAAAACCAAACCAGACTTTCTCTCTTGGCTATTTTTGGAGCAATATGAACAAAGAATTGATGCCCAAATGTGCCATGGTTTGAGAGATGTTCTGTTTTTTGTGGGTCTGGGTTTTTTTGGGGGGGTATTTCGTGGATCACTGAGTTGGTCTTTCTCTGATTAATTATTAAGCATAACCCTGATCATCAGAATGGGCTCTGGGTTTTTTTTTGGGGGGGGGTGTTTCGTGGATCACTGAGTTGGTCTTTCTCTGATTAATTATTCAGCATAACCCTGATCATCAGAATGGGCCCACCCAATTCAATTTGATTCATGGATGACTATTGGACAAGGCGCTGGGGCCTTAACTTCTTCCTCTGTAGAGTTAGGAGGTTGGAGAACATGGTTTCTGGGATCCATCTGGCTCTGGCTGTTAGATCCTATGATAAATTTAAATTAATTTAATTCAATAAATATTTATTAAAAGCCATAATGTTAAGGCAACTTTAACAATAAGAGTTGCAAGGCAGGAGCTGGTTGACATTGGTAGAGGGCTTTTATTCATTAGCAGTTTCTCATGTCGATGAAATCCCAAGTTAGGTCCCCAGCTCAAATCTGTAATGACTGTGCTAGGGACTGGGCATGCAAAAACAAAGAAAAAAACAATAAGCCAACAACCAGTCCCTGCTAACAGTGAGCTTAAGTGTTGAGGAATGATGGAGCAGGTACATAAATAAATACAAAGTATAGGCAGTGTTATGCAAGGTAATTTCAAAAGGGAAAAAACACTAACAAATTGGTAGCAAGGGAAATCAGGAAAGACTTACAGGATATGATGCCTGAGCTGGACTTTGAATCAAGTATAAAGCTGTGTCCCTGTAAAACTTCCAGGAGACCTGAAACTCACAAGGGAAAAGACAGAAAGAGTGAAAATGTGAAGGGTGAGGCAAATATAAGCGGAACATTTCACAACTTTTTGCGATCAGAGGGTTTGAATTGCTTAATTTTGGAGGAAAAGGATAGCAAGGACAGTGGACTTGTCCATAGGGCACAGCCTGTGTTTTCAACATGGAATGGTCTCCATAAGTTAGAGTGAGATCCCTCACCAAAGGAACCAAGGAGAACAGTCCAATAGGAGAGGCTATGCTTCTCTCATCCCTGCCTGGGAGATGACAAATCTTAGAACCAAGGTAGGAAGGGAGGCTGGTGCCAATTGTAGAGTTAGGTAGCCCTGGAGTAAGGAGGACCTGAGTTCAAATTCAGCTTCAGACACTTAACTAGCTGTGTGACCTTGGACAAGTCGCTTAACCCTGATTGGCTTGCCTTCCCCCTCCAAAAAATGTTTTAAAAAAAAGAACATTGTAACATCCCCAGCTGAAAGAGCATGAGTTTGGAGGTGGAGGGCACTAGAGAGTGAGCCTCTGGAGTCCAGTGGCTCTATCTGTCCAGCAGAGATACTGACCAGTGACGAGCCAGCTTAGAGCCTTAGGCATTTGGCCTAGCCCTACTCATAGTATGTTAACCTACCTAGTAGGGAAACCATACCCTTGGAGAATCAAGCCGGATAGAACCATTTGCCCGGTTGAAAGGCCATTCTGTGGGTAGCCAGACAAGCCTAGCAGCACAGTGACTCATTCGTCACCAACACTGAAGCAAGCCCCCCAGTGAGGACCTAAGGACCCTTTGGAGAAAGAAAAGACACAGGCTGTGTAATTCCACAGCAGTGAGTGGTTTGGGCCTTATGTGCCATTATATTTTGCCATTATACTTTGACCTTGTGCCCCTCCAGCTGTGTGTACTTGTGAGAGATAGGACCATACAGATTCTTTGGGGGAAATGTTTTGTAACCACCATTCTTACTGTGCTATTTGGATAAATATCGTTTTCTAAGAGTTAATTGAATATGTTGGCTGATTGATGGTTAAAGGGAAACATGCCAGTTGGGGGTCATGAACTGTAAGGTTAGGAGCAGTCACTCTGACCAAAACCCCTGGGCTCCTAGGTAGCAGTCACACCTCTTGGGACTCAACTTGCCATAGTAAATTTGGAGGAGTACCCCGAAAGGGGTGATACAGAAGTAGAGTGAAGATGGGCAGGGGATCACCTACAATTTCAAATAGATTAGAAATCAAAAACAACACCTCCATTTAAGAAGACAGAGCGGTACAGTGGGAAGCCAATTAGATTTGGAGTCAAAAGACTTGGATTGAAATTCTACCTCTATCAGTTCCTACCTGTGTGATCATGAACAAATCATTTTAACTCTGGATCTCAGTTTTCTCATCTGTATAACAAAGGGATAAAAACACCCTACAAGGAGTGTTTTATGGAAAGCCAAACATTGGCAAATGTGAACTGTTCTTATTCTCTAGTGTCAAGAACTCCATATCAAGGCTCAGGATTTGGAGTCAAGGTTTACATTTCCTAACTGTGTGACTATGGGCAAATTCGTGCTCTTTCTGAACCTCAGCTGTCTTGTCTATAAAATAGAGTTAATAAGGTCAATGGAAGGAGATGGTTTTGCTAAAGTAAAAACCCTGTTAAAAATGTACTGTTTAATCACATTTCCTTCCTTCCTTCCTTCCTTCCTTCCTTCCTTTTTCTTTCTTTCTTCCTACCTACCTACCCACCCATCCATCCACCCACCCATCCATCCATCCACCCATCCATCCATCTATCTATCTATCTATCTATCTATCTATCTATCTATCTATCTATCATCTAACTATCTACCTGTCTGTCTGTCTATCTGCCTACCTACCTCTCTATATAAATATGCACCCAAATGTGTGGGTAAACACACACAGACACATAACACAAGGCCTTTTTAATGATGTTACAATTTAATGTTTTGCTCTTCTTCTGGTTTTAATTTTATATATCCTCCTCAACTCACCTTAGTTAAATAGAATTAAATCAGATGTAATAGTCCTGAGAAGCTAATAACCTATAGTCTAGGACAGCGGTTCTCAACCTGTGGGTTGCAATCCCATTGGGAGTCAAATGACTCTTTCACAGGGGTTGCCTAAGACCATCGGAAAACACATATTTCCTATGGTCTTAGGAACCAAGACATTGCTCCTCTGTCTGTCTCCAGGAAAGTTCACCCACATGCAGATACACCCACATATGAGTATTAAAGGGCTGTGGCATTAGAAAGGTTGAGAACCACTGGTCTATGAGAAACAAAAGATATATTAGACTCCATAAACCATCTGCTTAGAAAGAATGACATGCTTTAGCAGCAAAAAGTGAATCACTTGATCCCATGAGATCCTATGAGATCCCCTGGGATCCAGCAACAGAAACAAAAATGACTTTAGGCAGATTTCTTATTTTCTCCATGAATGAGAGACCACCATATTGTTTTTATTTCTCTTGTGTATCAGATGAGAGCTATTTTTGAGCAAAGCAGACTCCCCTCCAAATAAACAAGGGACATTTAATAAGAGACAAAGAGGAATAGAGTAAACATTGTGGTGGGAAGGGGAAGGTTCTGAATCTCAAAGTCATGATGATGGATGATGATGATGGTGGTGATGATGATGATTTTAATGAGTTCATGGTATTAATGAGTTTAAAAACTGTCCTGAAAAGCAGAAACCTTATTTGTATAATGTGGTCATTGGAACAGAGCAAGGGATGGTGAAAATGAAATGGGCAAAGGGTGGCATTAGAAACAGTAGTAACGACCAGACTAAGCAAGCAGGAATGAGACAGATTCCATGCATTGAAACAAGAGAAACAAAGAAGTCATAGCAAAACTGCCCTCCCTCTCCGCTACAGAATTAAAGCACCATATGTGTTCAGTCATTTTCTCCATGTTTCTCTGATTTATCAGAAGAGCTGGAATCAAGGCACAGCACACAATTGTGTGTGTAGTACAGTGTTCAGATCTCAGGAAGAAGCACCCAGAGAGATGGCAGAGCCTGGAGGATGAGTCATTGTACCTAATGATTAATTTGGAAATGAATGGAAGCTCACATGTACCAAAATATTCCTAGCAGCCCTATTTGTAATAGCAAAGAGCTGGAAACAAACTGTCTGCCTAACGATTGGGGAATGGGCTGGAAAAAATGAGGAGAATGTCAAATATTCCTGCATCATAACAAATGAATGGAAGGAATTTATAGAAACACGAGGAGACTCATAGGAAGTGAAGCAAAAGGAATTGTGTGTATGGCAACAATGGTAATGTGAACACAACTGAAGTTAAAAGGCCATAAAACTGAGGTCAAATTCAAGGAAACAGGTGGATTCCAAAGGAATCAAGCTAAGCCTGGCTCTCTTCCTTGAAGCCAGGGACTGGCCCTGAGATTTCAGTGGGTTAGGGGACTGCCTGGTAAGGATGCTTCTCCTGCTCATGAAGTTCCATCTCCTCTGCAAATTATAGTCTTAGAGAGATGTGTAGGGGTATTGAGGAGTTAGGTGATTTGCTCAGGAGAACAGTCTATTTGTATTAGAGGGAAGATTTGAACCCAGGCCTTCCTGGTTTCCAGGATGACCCTTCTATACCCTCTCCTGTGCTGCAGAAGTCATGGTGGCTTAATACATACACATACACAAAAGTCATTGTTTGTCCTTTGTTTCTGAAGAGAACCAATGGCATCACGGGTGACGTCTTGACTTGAGTACAAATTGAATTTAAGTGAGACAGAGGCACACAGTCGTCGGCCTCACTCTCTCTTCCAGAGCCATCCAAGTCCACTGGCAAGATGACCGGTGATGGTCTAGGATGCAGCGATGACCTTGGCATCTTTGATGCCTGACCAAGCTCACAGCGCTCCACCTCAGCTTCAGCTTCTTCATGGGCTTGTTCTCATCTACTCATTCCACTGGGGAAGTCTTCACAGGACCTCCATCCCATTCACTGATGGTCTGATGCCTGTTGGTTCTTCTCGATCTCATTTAGACTGTTTGGCAAGACAATTTACTGGAGTAAGTTAAGTATAGCCCGTGCACATGCTACATACAGCTTCTTGGAGACACAGGTAAACACTGAGGGCCAGGTAAACACTAAAGGTATATGAGCAACCCTGAAAAGGGCCTGGCAAGTCCTCACAGCAGAAGTGCTAGTCCTTCTAGGCTCTATAGACATATGTACACATACATATATGTGTATTCTGTGTATATATGTGTATTTACCTATTTATTTATGGAAAATTCCTAGAAACAGAAGCCTAGATTTGTAGTCAGGATCCCTGGTTCAAATCCTGACCCAGACACCTACTACCTTTGTGACCCTTGGGCAAGTAATTTCTCCTCTAAGGGACTCAGTTTCTTTCTCGGTAAAATGAAGGGCCTGTACTAGAAGGCTTGAAGGTAAATCTGTGATCCTAGGATTCTTTGACATGAAACACACACGTTCACAGCAGAGATGATCAAAATCCCCAACAAAAGGCATCCAATCATAAAGATCCACTTTTCCCGCTGCGACAGAGCTGAAACGCTCTGTCAAGATGTTGGCAGCCCTGTCTCCTGAATGACTGATGAAGTAGCCATGTTTTATTAGCTTTACTTAAAACTATCTACAAGTTGAACAACCTTCCTGAGCCCTTTGAACACTCCGGCAATTTGCTGGAGCAATGATTTCTTTTCTTTTCCTTCCCCCACCCCCTTCAAGCTACAGTAGCTAATCTGATCTGGGTGTTTTTGTAATTGTGTCAATTAATGTGAGCTGAGAGTAATTTCATTTGTGGGGATGGATACCAGGTGAATATGTAATTAGGAGAGGGTTGTCACTTTAAGACCTCAGAGATCCATCACAACGGGAGGGTTGAGATTCTTTTAAAAAAAATACTGTTATTGTTAATAGATGTAATTTTTGACCTGAGACCAAATTGGAATTTTTGGTGTATTTCCTGAAAATTTAAATTACAGTCTATATTCCTACATATAACAGGTACAGAAAACATTTTTAAAAAGAAATCATGTAACTTACCTTCCTTAAGTTAATTCTCATTTATTTGTATGTTTGCTATATTACCTCTCCCCCTAATCCCCCTCTCCCCTCATTCAAGTAGAATGTAAGTTCTTCAAGGGTATAGATTGCCTTGTATTTAATTACTGTGTTTACTTTCCTTCTGTTTCTTTTATATTTGCTTATATGCGTTCTTGTACCTTGTGAGGAGGGATTGTTTCATATTTTGTCATTATATACCCAGAGCCCAACCCAGTGCCCAGCAAATAGCAGGTGATTAATAAGGTTTGTTGAATTAAATAAACTTTTGGCAAAAATCTAGGCAGAGCATAGAGTAGTGGTCCTCAACTTTCCCCATGACTGCAGAACCCTTCTATTTAAACAAAACTTTGGCAGGACTCTTGTATTAAAATCCTCTAAAATTATTTTTAATGTCTTTTAATAAACAATAGAGGGAAAGCTATATAGTGGATAGGGCACCAGGTCTGGAGTCAGAAAGACCTGAGTTCAAATATGACCTCAGATACTTACTTAGCTGTGTGATTCTGGGCAAGTCCCTTCACCCAGTTTGCCTCAGTTTCCTCATCAGTCAAATGAACTGGAGAAGGAAATGGCAAACCACTCTGGAAGGAAATCCCAAATGGGACCATAAAGAGTCAGATATGGGGGCGGCTAGGTGGCGCAGTGAATAGAGCACCGGCCCTGGAGTCAGGAGTACCTGAGTTCAAATCCGGCCTCAGACACTTAACACGAAAAACTAGCCGTGTGACCTTGGGCAAGTCGCTTAACCCCAACCTGCCCTCCAAAAAGCAAAAAAAAAAAAAAAAAAAAAAAAAAGAGTCAGATATGACTGAAATGACTGAACATAAAATTTCATTAGAAAAATGAACCTGGGGGTGTTTCGGGGTTCTTTGTAGCAGTCTGAGAAATGCTGGCAGAGAGGACTTCTAAAATTGCTGCCTTTTGTTTTAACACCGCGGCGATCTTCCCCTCAAACATTCCTCCCCTTGAGCGCTTCCTGAAGATAAAGGAAAGTACAAAGCCAGCTTATACTGCAATGGTGTATACAGCATGCTACACTGACGGTCCCCCACCTTCCTGCGAAGAGGAGGCACAGGGGTGTCATTACAAGTTTTCCAAGACCAAGATGGTTCAGGACAGTTCATCAGAGTTCTTTTGCCTTTTGGTCGTGATATTATTTGTACAACTGCAGTCATTGTAAATATTCTTCTGTGGGTTCAGATTTTTTCACTTTGCATCAGTTCCTATGAGTCTTGTCATGTTTCTCTGAATCCTTCACAATGGTCATTTATTATGGTTCAATAATATTCTTGGTGCAATGGAAAGAATGCTGACTTAGAAGGGAGAAGATGCAAGTTTGAGTTCCCATGCTCCCACTTTTTACCTGTGTGACCTTGGGAAAGTCACTGGTCCTCACATTTCCTCATGTGTAAAATTAAGGGGGTTGGACAAGATGACTTTTGAAGTCCCTTTCAGCTCTAAAATGACGATCTCATAAATCCTAATATCTATTCTGTTACATTTAGGTAACACAATTTGTTTTGGTATGGTAGGTAGAGCACCAGGCCTGAAGTCAGGAAGGCCTGAGACACTGAGTAACTGTGACCCTGGGCAAATCACTTAAATCCCTACCTGCCTCAGTTTCCTCATCTGTAAAATGAGCTGGAGAAGGAAATGGCAGATCACTTCCGTATCAAAGTCAAGAAAACCTCAAATGAGATCAAGAATTGGATGTGACTGAACAACAATCAAAGGATTAGACCTTAATCTTAAAATCTGTAGCATTAGTAGAAAGCTTAAAGTTTTTTCATTTTATAGATGAGGCAACTGAGGCCTGCAGAACCAGAGACAGTAGGTACTTGCTTTATTTCTGATCTTTATACCCAACATCATTTTCACAATGCAGCTCAGAAACTTTTGAATTATCTGAGATTTTTGCTCATGAATCATACGTGTCTAGATGTCTTATTAATCAGCCTAACACACAAATGTGACTAGTCTATGAAGGGCTCCAATATGTGAAGTTGCTCTAGAAATCATGCAATGCTGCTTAATTGGAAAGCTAGAACTGCAAAGAGTATTTTGATAAGGCACATCTCGTTTATCACCACGAGGAGAAATGCTCCAGTTTCTTTTATTTTTATCCCCAAAGAAAGTTATTACTTTTAAAATAATCCCTGAATTCTCTCTGTGAAGTAGGGAACATATTTTATTCCCTAAAAGAAATGGAGGACAATATTGAGAGTTGGAAGTGACTGTTAAGATCCTCTTGCCCACACTTGATTATTTGAGGTAACTGGTAACACTCAGAAAATGCATTGACTTGCCCAGGGTCACACACATTTAACACATAATTGAACTGAGACAGGGATTCAGATCTCATTCCAAATCCATTGTTTTTCTATTCCTCCACTGGCCAGGGTACTCAGATTTCCTACTGATTTGTTCACAAGAATAGCAGTCCATTTTACAGCTCTTTCTTTTTTTCTTTTTATTGATATATTTTGGTTTTATATCCCTTTCATTTCCAAATATATCCTTCTCCTTCCCCCTACCCAGTGAGTTATCTCTTGAAACAAAGAATAAAAGAAAAAGAAAAAATCATTTCAGTAAAACTCACTAAATATCAATGGAACCTGACAGGTTATGTAACAGTCCACCACCTCTCCAAAGAAGGGGAGAAAAGCACTTCCATTAACTCTTGTTTTGGGTCTAACATCCTTTAGTATTATTATTTCACAGCATTGAGTTCTGGGTTTTTAAAAAATATTTCAAATTTATTTTTCTTAATTACATGGAAAAACCATTTCAACATCCATTTAAAAAATTAGTTTTGAGTTCCATGATTTTTTTAAAAAATCTCTTTTCACGTTGTATGTCTCTATATTCTTTTCCTTGTTCTGTTAACTTCATTTACATTAGTTCACATATGTCTTAATTTATCTTCTTTTGAACTTAACAAACACCAAAATGGTAAGCATTTCTATAAATCCATGCAGGATTACATATGAAACCATAAATGTATCTTCTATACTGCTTTCTTAAGTTCATAGAAGCCTTCCTATGCTTCTCTGTGTTTGTACAATGAGATAATGTTGGTCTTAACGGTGTCCTGCACACAGCAGGTGCTCAATAAATGCTCACTGCCTTCCTTCTTCGCATTCACTGTTTTCTTTTTTGGGAACTATTGCTTTAGTTAGCATGATTTGTTTAGCAATTCCCAGATTGATGGGCACCTATTTTTTTTCCAAGTTTTTTGATACTACAAACAAAGTACTGTCATAAATATTTTGGTAGTCCTTTAGGACCTTTCTTTTTTAACTTTTCACTTTTTTAGGGCATAAGACTAGCTGTAGGATCTCTAGGGAGATGGGTCTAGACACTTTTTATACCTGCCTTCGAGAGGGAGTTCTCTAGCTCATGTGTTCAAAAATGCAGAACCTATGAAACACCTAAAAATTTGCATCTGTCTGCATAGAGATTATTTTATAATACTGTCATTCAATAAAAGTCCAAGCCAAGGGATGAAAATTCTCTGTGTCCCAAACTGGACCAGATTGATTGGGTAAATGGAGAGCCTTAGATACATTACAATTGGAGTCCATTCTAGATTTATAATTAAATTCAGAAGTGTTGGAAGTTTCTGGGTTTCTAAAAAAGTGTTTTCTAGGGATTTTAATTGCTTATTGGCTCAGTGTCTATTAACAGGGTTACCTGGTAGTTGAAAAAGCTGCCACAATCTACTGCCCAGAACGAGGGAAGTAGTCTCATCCTGCTCTGCTTTGCTCAGACCATATCTGGACCATTATGTTCAGTTGTGAGCACCACATTTTAGGAAAGTGTCTAGACTCTAGAGGAAGGCATTCAGGGTGGTGAATAGCGCCAGTCCATGCCATATAATGGGTTTGTATCTTAACTTGGAGTTGGTTTAGGGAGGGATATGACAGGTGTATTTAAGAACTGAAAAAGCTGTCATTTTAAAGAAAGATTAGACTTGCTTGACTGCCTGAGAACTGAACTGGGAGTAATGGGTGGAAGGTAGAGAGGCAGATTCCAACCTAATGTAAGGGGGGGTTACTTAATGATGAGAGCCATCCAAGGGTCAAATGTGCTGTTCATTCTCAGTGGGGGTGTTCTCAGATGTATATATGTCTATCATCTATCTATCTATCTATCTATCTATCTATCTATCTATCTATCTATCTATCTACCCATCTATCCATCCATCTCTCTATCATCCATCTATTTAACCTGTCTATCTATCTATCTATCCATCCATCACCCATCTATTTAATCTGTCTATCTATCTATCTTTCTATCTATCTATCTAACATCCATCTATCCATCCATCCATCCATCTATCTGTCCATCCATCCATCTAGCTGTTCAGGTATAGGTCGAACTAGCTAGCCTTGGAGGGCCCTTCCCACTCTGACATTCTGTGACTCTCCAAGCAGGATGCTTTATGACTTTATATCTTAATCTTCTCTTGTAAAGTACTTTATAGAAACACATGCTCTTCAAATAAAAATAAAAGAAAGCCACAATCAAAGTGAATCAGAGTATCAAACAAGGGAGAAGAATGGAATTTCCCAACATTATTCTATAGGGAATAGTGAGCTTGGTCTGTCAAAAAACAAACAAACATTATTTGATGTTTCCCTTACTGTGATTATATTTTCTCCTAAATCCCTAGTTACTCTTTACATTATTGCCAAGGGAGTTTTCAAGTCACATAGACAGATCGTTTGGATCTGGGGACAACAAAAGTTCCCCAGTTCTGTTGGTGCTGCCCTTTCCCCACCAAATCTTCCAGGATATTCTCAGCGCTGTTACACGGGCTTCACGTGGTTGGCCCCAAAAAGCCTCCCTTGCTTCAATGTACCTTTCATTAGGAAGCACCTGCCGAGATGATGAAGTTGATAATGTACAATATTACAGAAGGCAGCATAACACTGAGCAAATTGAACCCTATATCCTTCTTTAAAAAAAAAAAAAGGAACATTAAAACCGCGTCTTGAAAAACAACTTGTGATGGGAGAAAAGATGAAAACAGCAGGTGACAATTAGTGTGGAATACAATGATGGGTGATTGCTGATGGGCTACCTGAAAGTTAATGGAACTGATCAGGATTTCTCCCCAGGAATATTTTTTATTAAAAACGATGTATGGAGGTTAAGGAGGAGAAGTCAAGTTCTTTTCATCATCTTCTTATCTATTCAATTGGAAACAATGGTGTGGTCAATTGGCTAACTTGCTTCAAGCTCTGCTCTGCTCTCTGGGGCGCTCTCTCTCTCCCTCTGCCCTCTCTCTCTCCCCCTCCCTCCCTCTCTCTCCTTATCCCTTTCTCTCTCTCTTTCTCCTCTGTGTGTGCGCACATACACACACACACACACACACACACACACAAAAGGACTGAAAGTTATAAACTACAAAAACATAAACCCTAGCTGCTTTGAGTTAAAAATCAATTTTCCTAATAAATTAAATTCAAATCTCACATACTAGCATGTAATATCAAGAAAGATGCTTTAATAATCACACTGTTGGCAGAGAATAACGGGTGAGACTGAGAGAGATGTAAAACTTTAGTAATTTAGGAGGTCTGGAACCAAAATCGCTATCTGTGAGAAGGCTCAGAGTTCAGGCAAATAGAAACAAAAGCTTTTTTCAACCCAGTCCAGATGAAATGTCCAAGATGTAATTTGGGTATTAATCATCGATTGGAATAAAAAGATGGCAGAACTGGAGAGACACTTTGGGGGTCAAGTACTTTACCCCTGAGCAGGGCTGGAAGATTTTTATCCTTTGTGTATTTCAGAATCATTTGAGAGGCCTATTCCTGCAAAGCCAAGAGGCAGACGGTCACTTGAAGGCTTTTTTGTTTGTTTGTTTAAAGCACTAGTTTTAATGAACTATAGTAATTTGTGCCAAGATTTCACCTAAGCCTTGTTGATGTGAACTGTGGTCTTGCTCCAACTGTTAACTCCTTCCAAGTTAAAGCCTCTTTTAACCAAAGGGGAGCCTTTTCCTTTGAGTCCTGCCTGTAGAATCAGAGTGCCCCTAAATCAATGGGCTTTATCTGAGCTTCCAAGAAATTTTTTTTTTTTCGTTTCCAAAGGATGTAGCCACAACAAAAAGCATAGAGGACATACATGAATACCTGCATGGCAGTTTGATTTCTTTGGGAATAGTCCCCAGGAGAGACAAAACAAAACAATTTGTTCCACAGGCAAGCCCCTGAGAATGTTTGTAAGCAATCCTGGAAGATACATCCATGAACAATTACCCCTCTCTGGTAGAAGGAGCCAGAGAAACCCATTTGACCCACAGGATATTACCAATTCCACTGAGCATTATTCACAGACCCTGGAAAAAAGATTCATTTAAACATTATCCCAAAATGCATTTACAAATTACTCTCGCTGCAGGCAAGGTTCTTGCAGTGTCCCTAAGCCGACCTGTGCTCCCTCTCCCTTTCTGACTGCCAGACACTATTCTTTTACAGACAAGACTGCCAGGGGGCAAGTTGGGAAAGTCACTAATAAAAGACCTTTTTATTATATTTGCAAATTGAACTCCTCCCTCCAAGTCCCTCTCTCTCCTCCTCCTCATTGCTGAAAAGGGATTTTAAAGGAGAACCTGTTTGAAGTTGGCCTTGAACTTTTATAGTCTCCAGGGCAGCCATGATGTCCTAAAACACCTGCCCTAATAACTCTTAAAAAAAAAAAAGGCAGGGTTAGTGAGTGCCTTCCTTGAACCATTGGTTAGTACAGTCTGCTCTGGAAGATGCAGAAACTGGCCTAAGTACCAGCCAGGTAACCCGAGGGCAAATTACAGCAGCCCCTAATGACTGTCCTAGGAGTTATGGAGGTACAGTCTGTCCAGAGGTACTGTATTGGGAAATCATGCCAGGGGCAGGCTCTGATATCTCTGGAAGTTGGTTTTGTGTTCCTAATAAATGCAGTGCATATCCCATCCATGGAGTGGTCCAGCACACAGTCTCCTGGAAATGAGTTACATCCCCCCTCTCCACCCTTCTTTGGGTGTGGCAGGGGCAGAGAGATGAGATGACTTAGAGAAGAGAGCTGGCCTTGGCCCCTTCTGTGAACGTGTTCAAGCCCCTGCCTCTATCAGCAGGGGCTTCTTACCAGAAGAAATCATAGGTTAGGAACCTACAAAAGAGAGGTGTGTGAATGGAGGGAAGAAAAGAAGAGGAGAGAGGGGGAGGGCCAAGAAGTAAGCATTTCAATATAAAAGACTGGTAATTTAGGTTTCTAGCTCTAGAATTGGAAAAGATCTCGAGGCCTTCTACTCCAACTCCCTCACTTTACAGATGTCTAAACTGAGTCTCGGAGGTTAGGTGATCCAAGGTCACAGTTTTATGGATGCGATTTGAGATTTGAACTCGGGTCCCCTGCCCTTTCCAGTGTCTCTTGTTCTTTTGGTGAATAGGAGAAGAATCCTGGTTATCAATTCAAAAAGGGGAGGGGGGGGGACGAGGGGAAACTGGTAGAGAATCTGAAATTATTCAAGTCTTTGACCCCCAAGGAAGAAAAAGATGAGAGAGACAGAGAGACAGAGAGACAGAGAGACAGAGAGACAGAGAGAGACAGAGAGATCCATCACCCGTGACCCCTTGACTTTGCTTTCATGATTTAGACCCAGGTAAGAGAGCCCCAGAAACGGGAAAGGAGAGCGTATCCCCGGTGCTAGAGGTCGCTCCCCCAGCTCGAGGGCACAGAGGAAGCCGGCAGGATGAGCCGGGCATACCCGTCCTGCCCGGACGGACAGGGCAGTGGGCACTGGCGGGGAAGGGCCGGCGCTGCGGCTCCAGGTCAGCGCCCGGCCATCCGAACGCCCCGCACCAGAGCGAGCGGTTTCCGTGGAGGAGCCGCTCACTGTTTGTTAATCGATTCGGGTCCTCCTTTATTGAAACATTGTGTCTAGGGCGGCGGGCGGGGGAGGGGGAGCCCGCAGGCGGGAAGAGTGGCGAGATCCCGCCAGCTGGAGCGGGGCTGCCAGCGTGCCCGGGCCGGCGGCTCTGCGCTTGTCAGACGGGCTCCGCACGTGGCGTGGCCCGCCCCCCGGGGGGCTTCCCGGTGACACGCACTCGGGAGAAAGGGAAGGGGACTGGGCTGGCGGGCGCTGC
>CM053593.1:371524735-371632197 GCA_028646575.1 Pseudocheirus occidentalis
GGAATGAAGGAGCTGGCTGCTTCTTGCCTTCACAGAGTTTATAGTTGAGTAGGGGCATTTAAGACAAACCCACAGCTGCCTCTGATCCAGAATAGATCATGATAAGAACCTAAGAGAGATGCCCCACACTTGAAGCAAGGCTCTCTTTGGCTCTTTATCTGCTCAGAATATATGGACCATGCTTGCTGCACTCATTTGCTATTGTTGATATGTTCCTTTTTAAGTGTTCAGTCTTATTCCTGTGTGTTTTCGGCTTCCCCGACTGGATTATGAGCTCCTATTTCTTCTGGTATCTCCCGACTGGTCCTGCAACAGGACTGTGCACATACTGTTGACTTAATATCTTCCTCTCAGAGTAGTAACAGCTTTATTTTATAACCTAGAAACTGGAACTACCTGCTGCCCATCCCCCAATCACTCTTTCTCTCAGTCTTTAAAGGATGCTTGTCTGCCAAGCACGGCTCCAAAACCCCAGTTAGTTGGAATGACTTGGCTTTCCTCCCCTCTCAAGCTAACCAGCAAACTTCATACCTTACCTACAATAGAGCTAGCTATGCGATCACTCTCTGGGGTGGGTGGTTTCAGAAATCTTTCCAAACCTAGGCATTCTTTTGGGATGCTGGACTTTGAAAGGAACTCACCTTCCTTGCCTCTATCAACACTAACTAATGACTCTCTGCCTCTGATGGGCAGGTAAGTTCAAGAGTCCAGTAATGCCAGTGGCCCCCAAATCCCCAATGCCATCACCCTGGGAAGTGCCATCTGTGACAATTTGGCCTGGCCACTACTCTGCAGCTGTGGTAGCCATCATGTCCTCAATAGCCAAAGTTTCTAAAGATCTCTATAAGAAAATTCTTGGTAGCACTGTGATATGGCTCAAAATTAGAAACAGATTGGTGGAAACATCAAAGATGCTCCTTGCTATTAAAAATTGTCTTCAGTTGCCTGCCCCTACTTATGTTTCTAACACATGCTCTTAAAATCTGAGATTGTCAATGAGCTTCCTGTGTGGCCACACTGGTCACTTTAGATACTTCTTCTAATTCCTCGATGAAATAATTTGTGATTACAATGTCAGAATTTCATTGTTGAGCTGACTCTGAAAAGGTTTTTTGCTTCAAGCCATAGTATTCTTTTCAACTTTCTTGTTGTTCTTTGAAACTTGTTCTCTTATTTTCAGCATTCTTCTCTTCCCTCATTATGAATTTTAAGACAATGAGACCCCTTCCCACAATGTTCTGATAGAGCTGTTTTGGGTAGCCCTAGAGGACAAAATGAGGCCCATGTGTGGAAAATCTAGAAGCAGATTTCAGCTCAATATAAGACAAGAATTTGTGTAGCTAATAGAATTGTCCCAAACTGGCATGGGTTGCTGTTCAAAGGCCATGGTAGCAAGACGTATGCCAAGACTGTGAGCTTATCACTTTGTCCACAGGGAAGTCTACTTTGCTTGGCACCACCCTGCTGTAGAAGAAAGCTCCGTGGGATTTGTTTCCAGAAGGTTGGTAGTTTATAACTGCCTGCTCATCAAAGCAGTTGACCATAGCTTGGAACCTTTGGCTTTAGGGATTCTGTGCTTATCTCTTGGCTCTGACACATACAAGTTGTGTGACCATGGGCAGGTCAGAAGTTTTGAGGGTCTTGGGAAAATCTCTAGGACAAGGAGTTCTTCACTTGGGGTCCTCAAACTTCTTTGCTTTGTTTTTAAAACCAGGCTTGATAATTATATTTCAATATGTTTGGTTTTCTTCATAATCCTACATACTTTATTTTACTAAGTGGAAAACAGCATTCTGGGAAGGGTGACATAAGCTTCACCAGACTGTCAAAGGGGTCCACGACACAAAAAAAAGGATTAAGAACCTCTGCTCTAAGACTGTTAGTTATAGGTGAGTGACTGATCTGCATCAGTGAAGGGAATTTCTGCACAGGGAGTTTCTGCACAGATAAAGTCAGAGATTTAGATAACATTTGAGGAGCATGAGACAGCCCTAAGATCCCTTCCAGCTCTAGAAATGTGATCCTTTGGTACTAAGTGATTCACTTAAGTCCACTTAATTGAGGGAGGCAACAGGTACAAATGAAAGAACACTAAATTTGGAGACAGAGGGCCTGAATTTGAGTCTTGCCTATTCTACTACTTACTTTGCTATGTGACCTTGGGCAAGTCACTTATTTTCTTTGGGCCTCAGTTTTTCCATCTGTTGAATGAGAAGGTTGGGCTTTGAGGACCCTTCCTGCTCTGATCTCTATGACCTTACCCACATAAGACTGGCCCAATTATCTCTTTCAGTCCTGATTTACTAATCCTTAAAGAGAAGTGGGTGGGCTAGGTCACCTCTGTCATAGGTTTCTAATACCAGAGCAGAGACAGAATCAGCCATCAGGCGCCCTGACTCTGAATCCATTTTTGCATCTCACCTATTCTTAGTCAGCAGGCTCACCCATGTTATGCCAGCAGATTTGCTTGAGTGGAGCCAGGAGCCTGTGTCAGGGAATCAGGAGAGATGAGGTTGGTGGGACAGCTGAGGTAATACCAATAAAGCATTTTTTAAAAAGTGAGACGCATCAGACCCTGACAACTGACCTTATTCTGAGTCCTCGAGGAAAAGTTTATCCAACAGATTGTCCCTTCCCTGCCCAAAAGGAATGCATCATGCAGGGGAAACGATATGCTTCTAATGCTCAGACTCCTTGTGCTGGTCCCCACAGGAAGCAACGTGGAATTTTCTGCTTGGCCCCAGAAGATAGATCTAGGAGCAACGAGGTCAGGTACAAAGATGCCCATTTTACCTCTGGAAAAGCTTCCTAACAGTTTGAGCTCTCTGGAACTAGAATAAGGGGCAGCTGGTGGCACAATGGATAAGAGTGCCCGGCCTGGAATCAGGAAGTCCTGAGTTCAAACCCAGCCTCAGACACTTCTAACTGTATGACTCTGGGCAAATCACTTTACCCTGTTTGCCTCAGTTTCCTCATCTGTAAAATGAGCTGGAGAAGGAAATGGGAAGCCACTCCAGTATTTTTTTTTTTTGCTTTTTGGATGGCAATTGGGGTTAAGTGACTTGCCCAAAGTCACACGGCTAGTAAGTGTCTCAAGTGTCTGAGGTGGGATTTGAACTCAGGTCCTCTGGACTCCAGGGCCAGTGCTCTATTCACTGCACCACCTAGCTGCCCCACCACTCCAGTATCTTTCCCAAGAAAACCCTAAACAAGGTCACAGAGAGTCAGACGTAACCCGAGCAACACCAGTAAAACAGGTTGCCCCAGGACATATCGATTTCCCTGTTCCTTCATCATGTATCTCCATCTGCCATGAGAGGCCTGGGTCAGGGGGAATTCTCCTGGAAGTAGAGACAAAGGACGTGGGTTCAGATCTCTGTCCTGCTACCTACTTATGTCCATGAGCCCAACAACAACTGTCATTTAAATAATACTTTCAAACTGACAAGGGATTTTACAGATGATTCTCTCATTTAATCCTTACAACGGTCCCATGAGGTAGGTGCTTTTTAAAAAATCACCATTTTACAGATGAAGAAACTGAGGCATGGAGGGGTTAAATGATTTGCTCAGCTAATAAATGTGTCTGAGTCCAGATTTGAAAACTCCAGATCCAACACTCTATCCTTTGCACCACCTCTTAGACTACCTAGTCCTTAAGCCAGGTACGGGCAGGAGTCATGGTGAACCTTCATCTTGGAGACGCACCCAAAGGATAACCTTGTCAGGAAGGGACAGGAAGTCTTAAAGCCTCCCAAATCCCTAGCAGGATGTGGCCTGAACAAGCAATTTTTCTTATATCCATTGTCTCTTTTTGTCTTCTCTCATCTTCTTATCAATGTTCATTTAAAAAAAATCCCACTACTCTGGACATTCACATTCCTTCAATTATAGTCCACACTCAGTCTGAGCTATCTTTACTCATTCATCCACTTGTCCACTCACTCATTCATTCGTTCCTTTGTTTATTTGTTTATGGTATAGACCTAAGACTTCATCACTGGGGAGGGGGTAGAAGTGAGGAAACCCCCTACTAATGGACATTGACAACTTGGGTGCTTATTGTGTTAGATTGCTGCTTAGGGGCTCTCAGAGGTTAATTGTCCAGGATCTGGTATACATACATGTAGATATGTATATACATGCATTCATTGGCATAGGTTTATATGTAAATATATTTACATATGTTAATATATACCGGACCATGGGGAAGTATAAACCAGAATACATATATGTGTGTACACATACACATGCACATTACATACATTCATATATGAGGCAAGACTTGAGCCTCCTGACTCTCTGAGATCAGCCCTCTTTCCATTATACAATACCGCCACTTATCTATCTAATGTTACGTGTTTGGTACTGTCTGTTCTAGAACTTTTAGTTAATCTCATAATTTAGTATCTTAGAAACATTGTAGATACTCTTTTGGGGGGAATTCTAGTAACTGTGTTATTCATTTACTCTTTCTTTGCCTTAAAATGCTACTGAGTATATAAAAAAAATTACATGCAGTAACACATTTTATACAATTACTGCCTTTGTCCCTGTTAAAGTGTAGCAGTCATTGAAAGGAATAGAAATATAGAATAGGGTTAGAGTTGGAAAGGACCTTGGAAACCATTTGATTCCAACTCATTGGTTTCACAAATGAGGAAACTGAGTCTCGCAGTTACTAAACACCTAAGGTGGGCCTTATTCTAAGGTCCTCCTGAATCCAAGTCCTGACCTCTGTTCATTCTGCCATGCTGAAAAAGGAAGAATGAGGGGGTCCATCAGCCTGTTGAGAGATATGACCTTTGCAGGAGTACACAGCCACGGTGTGTCCCAGGGCTCAAAGGATTACGGCAAATTCAGCAGAACTTTTCCGGTGGCTGGTGAATTTCAGTGGGGCTGAATGAACGAGGAGTAGCAGGATAATGTCATTCTCAAATAATTTGGCTCTGCAGCCAGATCATCAAGCCCATAGGACTGAACAAAAAGGGGGAAAAAAAGCATCAACCTTCTCTGACTGCCTGCGAAGATTAGTTCTCAGAGAAAAATTGAAAAATTGGATTTTTGAGTTGTAGTTTGTGTCAGTGTGTATATATGGTTTTGTAAAATAAAAGAAAGAAAATAAAGAAATAAATTAAAAAGCTACAATGAAAACTGCAGTACCAGGCACTAGATGCCTTTTTTTTTTATCAAAGAGAGTGATGAAAAATGCCAGTTTGTGCTGACAGCATGAAATGCCAACTTCCCCTGACCTGTCGGGTTTCATCAGAACATGCTTTGCTGTCTATCTGTCCTGCAGACTCAGTCACTGCCTGGATAACTTCATTTCTCTCAGGCCAGAGACCAAACTAGCAATCTGCTTTTTAGGGTAGGAATGGCGGGCCTCACACCAAATTGTACAGAGACTTGATCAGAGGAACATAGATCCAGAGTTGGAAGAGATATTAGGGCTTTTTTAGTCATCCCCTCATTTGCCTGGTGAAGAAACAAGGTTTAAAGAAAGAAGTTACTTCTTTTGATATGCTTAGGGTTATAGGATCAGAGATACAGAACTGGAAGAGGGAGTTTAGAAGTAAAAAACTGATCAGCATTTATTTTCTTTAACTTCCACCTCCCTTTACCATTTTGGGGGAAACCCACTACCACCAACAAAACCCTTGTAACAAATAAGTGTAGTCAAGCAAAAAAAAAATTCTCACCTTGGTTATGTCAAAAAATGTTCTCCATCTTGGACCCATCATGTCTGTCAGGGGGTAGGTAGCAAGCTTTATCATCCATCCTCTAGAATCAGGGCTGGTCATTACACAATTTATTATATAATTTATTCTGCCAGGCTTTTCACTGACTCTGCATCAGTTCATACCAATCTTTCTAGGCTTCTCTGAAATGGTCCCTTTAATCATTTCTTAAGGCACAATGGAATTCCAGTACATTCATACGCCATTACAATATATTGCTTGGCCATGCCCCATTACTCTCCAGTTCTTTGCTACTATAAAAAGAGCTATTATTAATATTTGTGCAAGCATGGGTCCTTTTTCTCTTCTCTTGCTCTTTGTGGGTGTCAACAGGAGTGTGCTAGACCCAGCTCTAAGTGGCTTGGAGAACCAATTTCAGTGTGAGCATTTATATCCCAGAAATGGGCCAACTATAAATCAGGGCTCCATATATTCTATTTTCTAATTGTCTAGACTTAAGGAAGTGATGGAGACAATGTTAATGATGCAGATAAAACTTAAACATGTGTCCTGCAGCTGGCTGCTAAACATTGAATACCAGTACACCCTTGGGTATAAGCCTACTAGTGGTCTATCTCCTAATTTTTCAGGTGAAGAAACAAGGTCTAGAGTTTCACGATGTCACCTACATAGTAAGTAGCAAATCTTCTTTAGAGAAACTGTCAGTTTCTCATTAAAAGCAATACAACAAATGACTGGAATAATATGATAAAGAGGAAAGACCATGAAATAAAGAATCAGGATATCTGAATTTGCATCCACTCTCTTGCTTCATTTCTTATATGACAGGCAAGTCCCTTCATTTGTCTAGACCTGTTTCTTCATTTGCTAAATGAAACATGTGGGCTATATTTATAAGCTCCCTTATAGTTATTGGATTTTAAATTGGTATTTCAGGTTCCTATAGAAGAAACTCAGAAAGTAGCCTCCTTATATTTTTTAGTTAATTGTGAAATGAATGGGTAAATGAAAAACATTTATTAAGTGCTTACCATGTGCCAAGCATGGTGCTAGGCACTGAGAATACAAAAACAAAACTAAAAACAGTCCCTGCCCTCAAGGAGCTTATGATCTAATAAGGGGTATAGTGGTCAGGGAGGAATGTTTTGGTTTGGAAATTTCCAAGGATGGCAAATAGAGCTATAGGTGTATGAATTCACAGACCCTTTAACAATAGCAAGACTGATTTCATTGTGGTTCCATACCTGGAGAATTGTTGGAGGGAGAGAGAAATGGTGGGTATGTACAGCAAGAGAACTGGTGAGAAAATGGAGAAAAGTGAAACGGGGCTGAGTCTGCCTGGATATGGGTGGTTGGTCAGGTGCTCATCCATCAGACTACTTGAGACCCAGGGAAGGAGTTATGGAGACGAAAGCATTAAGTTCTCCCAGGGCATAGTCTATAGACCTAGCAGCAAATCATAAAGATGGTCAGAGAGGAAAAGAAAGAACAAAGCAGAAAAAAAAGACATGACAACAATAGTTCATAAGTTCATTGTTGTTTTGTTGTTGCCCAGAGTTATGCAGCTAGTAAGTGTCTGAGGCCAGATTCCAACTCAGGTCTTCCTGATTCCAGGTTCAGTGCCACCGAAATGCCCCATAAAGCAAAGTGCTTCATGAAATTGCAAGGGACAAAGGTCATTAGGAGCTGAAGAGCTGGACAGGGTCTTAGAAGCCATCAAGTTTGCTCCCCTTCATTTCACAGATTAGGGGACCTGAGGCACACTTGCCCAGGGTCACAAAGGTTTTAAATATCTGAATTGGAATTCAAACCTAGGCCTTCTTAATTCTCAATGCAGTATTGTCTATTGCCTACGTGAATGCTGCCTTGCCCTCTGGTTTCAAGTTCATCTCACTCTCTCTTGCACCACCCTCCAGTTGGGCTGAAGAGGAATGGGAGGGAGGACATTCCAGGCAGAGGGGACAGAGTGAACTGAGTCATTCAGGCAGAAAAATGCAGGGTGGATGTCCCCACTCTTATGATCTGCATGTAGGTTGCTGCTCACAGCTCTTGGGGAACATGATGTAATGTCTGATTTCTCCATAGTGATGTCCTGAACACCATATGCCGCCTTTGTCTTCCTTCAGGGGCCAGCTCAGGTCAGCTCAGGTGGTGACAGCTGCTGAGAGTTAGATAGTAGAGCCTGACCTTGAACCTCCCCCCCTGGTTTGAAGGGCAACAGGGCCTCTCCCTCTCTTCCTCTGACATGCTGCCTGAGACACACTGCCCAGACACAGAGGCACAAGATTTGAGCCTTAGAGGAGAGATCAACAGACATCATCTCCCCTGAAAGGAAATCCCCTGTGACATGTGGAGCAGGTGGGCAGCCAGCCTCTTCCTCAACAGATAAACCATGAGATAAACCATGAGATAACCCATGGGTTATCCAATGAGAGATAACCCATCACTTGTGGAGGTAGCTCATGCTGTGACTCCATCTCACCCAGACCTTCCTCAACCTATCAGACCCCTCTAATATAACTGGGTAACTGCTTCAAGCTTCTATCCTGTTCTGACCAATTGTTGCTAAAGTATCAGATGCAATAGCCCCTACACAGTGGCAGTTCACATGAAAACAATCCTGTTCTCTTAGAAGACCATAAGCTCAATACAACTCAACAATGTACTGTGGCTGCCAAGGAAGCTAAAGAGGGGGCAATCAGGGGACGGCATGACCCTCTTGTGCTCTAGCCTAGGGAGAGTACACCTAGGGTCTTGTATCCCACTCTAGAGGGCACATTTTGAAGACATTGACAAATTGGAGCTTGCCCAGAAGAGGGTAACCAGAGTAGTGAAGGTCATAGGCCATAGGCCAAGAAAGCATAAGAACTGGTTCAAGGTCACATGGTCACATAGCTATTACATGAATGAGACAAGCTTGGTCAAGTTTCTCCTACCACCTGCAATGGCTGTGTTTTGTGAGATGAGAGGATTTGTGCATGAATATGGGCCTCTGATTACATTTATTCATTTATTATTAATGGCAGCTAGGCGGTTCACTGGACCTCAAGTCAGGAAGACCTGAGTTAAAATCTAGACTCACTCACTAGCTATGGGACCCTGGGCAAGTCATTTAACCTTTGAGTGCCTCAGTTTCCTCAACCATAAAATGGTGGAGGGGTCATAGTAGCACCTACCTCCTAGAGTTATAAAATGGGATGCTTGTAAAGCATTTAGCAGAATGCTTGGTATACAGCAGGTGCTTAATAAATGCTTATTCCTTTTTCTTTCCTCTTTTAGGAAGAGATTTGAGATAGCTATGAGTCTCAAAAAGGTGGGAATGTGGGACACCAGAGTCCTGGACCTGGAATCCATGACTGAGGTATGCCAGACAGTAAGGAATGAAGTCCTGAATGACATTCCCTAGCCCAGTCCAGCAGTAGGAGAGAGACAGATTTCTCCATTCATCATCCATGCATTTGGAAGTGAACTTGGTGGGACAAAGACCATGTGGAGACTGCCCTAAGTTTGAGTGCACTCTCCCTGGGAGCTGGGGTGGTATAGGGGACCCCTCCCCAGGTGTTGAAAGCAGGGTGTGGAATGTTAGCACATCAGTTCCTGCCACATAATCACAGTAAATATCCATTCACAAAAAAAATGAAAAAAGGTATCTTAGGCAGAATTCCCACCCAGCTCTTGCCACTTCAGGCCTAGTTCTCTATCTACTATACCATGGCCCTCCCTGAAAACCATGTTCTATAAGGAATGTGTGAAAGATAAAGAATTGGATGAAAGTGAAATGGATGGAAGTGTGGGACTGGGGGTCAGAATGTCCTAAGTTCAAACTCTGCCTTTGACACATGCTAGCTGAGTGACTATGAGAAGGTCACTGTTGATCTCCTTGAGTTTTGGTCACATCTGTCGAATGGGGCTGCCTGGAGCATCTCATAGAGTTGTTTTAAAAATCAAATGAGGCATTCTGTCCAATAAAACACCCTGTCACAGAATTTAGTCAAAATGTCCCTCAGGGGCCACATAGTTCTGCCCAGACCAGAAAGGAATTCACTATGACATTGCCAACAAAAGGTCCTCTAGCCCATGCTGGACAACCTGCAAAGAAGGGGAACTCAGTTTCTACTACATCAAGCTAGCCTGTTTATACTGTTCAACTCAATTCCATTCAAGAAGCCTTTACTCAGTGCCCAGAATGTGCAAGGTATTGTGTAAGACTGAAGAGAGGACAGGGCAACTGTCCTCAGGTGTGTTTAGGGTTCTCCTGTGGAAGTCGGGGGAGGAAGGCATTCTGTGTCATTCTAGGGAGCAGAACCAAGACCTATCAATGGGTAGGCATTCAAAACAGAGTCATTTAAAGGGACAAAAAAATTAAGTGATTACTGTGTGCAAACCTAGGAGTAAAATACAAAAAAAACTAGACCTCAAGTAGCTTAAAAGGGAGCCTAAAGGTGGGGAGAAGGTTTATCTGTCCTTTGTGACATCAGGGAGATGATATCGGGACATGAAAGTGCATTGAAGTGAGGCAGTGCTGTGTGAAGTCACCAGCCTCACTGTCTCCTCGGGAGCCATCTGGGTCCAGTGGCCAGATATAGATCAGGACAACTGGAGACAGAACCTGGGGAAGGAGGAAGGGGAAAGGGAGATGAACATACCAAGTGTGGAGTCATGGTTTGGAAGTCTAGAAAATCAGGAACAAAATTGAGGGGGAAGTAAAGCAAGCTAGCCAGGGGGCCCTCTACAAACTGGAAACTTCAGAAAGTACTCACTAATCATTGAAGAATGGAGGGCTGGGTCTTGTAGAGGGATATTTCAGAGAGCAAGACGCAGAGGTGGCAAGCTACTTCAGGGAGATGTATTTGTCACTGGGTTGAATACAAGGAAGTTTCTAACAGAGTGAAGTAATATTGAGATGGGTGGCCAGGGGCAGC
Source organism: Pseudocheirus occidentalis (assembly GCA_028646575.1). Classification (NCBI taxonomy): domain Eukaryota; kingdom Metazoa; phylum Chordata; class Mammalia; order Diprotodontia; family Pseudocheiridae; genus Pseudocheirus; species Pseudocheirus occidentalis. Next base: position 371,535,357 of record CM053593.1, read on the forward strand.
TGGGTGGTGAGATGGATAGAGCACCAGCCCTGGAGTCAGGAGAACCTGAGTTCAAATATAACCTCAGACACTTGCTGTGTGACCTTGGGTGAGTACTTTAACCCCAATTGCTTTGCCTTCCCCCCTCCAATAAAAGAAAAGAGATGGGTGGCCATATTAAATAGTAAGCTCCTGTTGTTGGAGGTATGGCGGTTAAACAAGACCGGTCAGGGAGGTTGTGGAAAGGAATCCTCCCTGGGGTGAACTCTAGGGTTACTTTCAATTTTGAGTCTTTGATGTGAATGCACCATGATGCTACTTCCCTGCAGGCCCTCCCCCACTCCCCCAAGCTTCCATTAGTGTGTTGTCTTTCCCTTCCCCTCCACCCATTAGAATATAAGCTACTCCTGGGCAGGAACTGTCTTTGTTTTTGTAGGTGTCACAGAGTAAGCACTAATATTTTTCATTTTTCCATTCAAATCCCTCTTCTTGGAATATCTGCCCAAGGGACTGTCCTGGTTCTGCTCTCTGGAGTGATACAGAATGCCTTCCTTCCCTGACCAATAAATCTGGAGTCAGTAAGATCTTTCTATAGAATGGTTTGGTGAAAAATACCTCAGTTAGCATTGGGAGTCCTGGGTTTAAATCCTAGATCTTGATACTGTGGGTATCCACTGGACCCCTCTTTCATCAAATCCGTCTTGGGGTCTCAGTTTCCCTGCCTGTAAAAGGAGGGAACTGGATTAGTTTGCCTCTGAGGTCCCTTCTACCTTTCAGCCTATGATCCTATGACCTGAATGACCCTGGGCAAATTACTTCCTATCTCTTGGCCTCAGTTTCTTAATCTGTAAAAAAGAGAGCAGGTAGTTGATATGGTAGATAGAGGGTGTTGGGTCTGAAGTCAGAAACACCTGAATTCAAATCCAGTCTCAAACACTTATTAGCTGTGTGACCCTGGGCAAGTCACTTCACCCTGTTTGCCTCAGTTTCCTCATTTGTAAAATGAGGTGGAGAAAGAAATGGTTTGCCACCCCAGGATCTGTGCCAAGAAAACCCCAAATGGGGTCACAGAGAGTTGTACATGACTGAAAAAAGAAGAGGCTGGATGAAATAAATGGTACTATTTTCCAGCTCTGATCCTGTGGTGGCAGTTTCGAGTTCTGACCCTGGCTAGCCATTCCAAGTGGGTTCTGGGAGGAGTGCTCAGCCTCGGCACAGGGCATATCACTTATGTCTGAGGAGAGCACCTGGAACATGGTACAGACTCCCATTGATTCCAGGGAGGCTGCTGCCTTGCTCCTCCTGGACTGTGTTCTCTGCAGGCAGTGCATGTCTGCTGGCTTCTCCACAGTGTGACTCTCCCAACACCAGGCAAGTTTCCAGGGTGCATGCTAGCTCGGTGATGTAAATTTTCTGAAATCACTCTCCAGGGAGCAAGTTCCTAAAGCATAAACATACTTAATCCCCAAAAATGTGTGAAGGGGAAAAAAAGGCACAGCTTCCTAGGTAGATGGCAACAAGACATCATAGCTGGGTTTTTTTTTCCTTCTGGAGGGGAGGAGATGCTGGGAATGACTTAACAAGCTCAAGATGAAAAATGACTCCCTAAGCCAAGTTTTGCATGCTTATCTTGCTCAGCAATCAATCTACAACTTGGTCAGATAGACCTTTGCAAAGACCAGACCTCGTGGCTTCTGCAAGAATACTGGAGAATCAAGGGGCAGCTAGGTGGTGCAGTGAGTAGAGCACTGGCCCTGGAGTCAGGAGGACCTGAGTTCAAATCTGGCCTCAGACACTTAACACAAAAACTAGCCGTGTGACCTTGCGCAAGTCACTTAACCCCAACTGCCCTACCTTCCCCTCTCCAAAAACCAAAAAAAAAATTCTGGAGAATCACTTTCCCCCAGAGCTGCTGAACACTGCATGCTCTTTGTGTCCAGCCAGGCTTCTCCGATAGCAGAGACTCCTGTACATTACGGTCCCCCGGAGGGCCGTTCTATGCCCTCCTCACCCCCCAGCCATGTTCACGTAGGGTCTGGCTGCATGACTCCCATGAAAGTCAAAAGGGTTTCTAAACCACGGGCTAATTTTACCCCATGGTTGCTTCCTAGTAGCAAGTGAGTATACTTAAGCTCAGGAATTTCTGCGATCCTGAAATGAGGCTGTTGAGCAAGGTGTGGTGGAAAGAAGGCTCTGGAGTCAGAGGATCTGGGTTCAAATCTTGTGTCTTAATATATGTTAATAAATATTGCTTTCTAGTCTTAAAAGGTAATATAATAAAGTGCAAGGGGTCCTGGATTTTGAGTCAGAGGATCTGGATTTGGATTTTAGTTCTGTTGCTTACTAGCCATGTGATTTTGGGCAAGGCACTTAACTGCTCTGGGCCTCACATTCCTCATCTGTAAGATGGGAAGATCTAAGTAGGATTCACAAGGTCTTGGAAATACAGCTGAAGGGGATCATCGAGATCAATTTTACTGATGACATTGAGACCCAGAAAGGAATCAAGCTGCCCAAGCTCAAACAGGTACTGTAGTCAGTGGCAGAGTTGGAATTTGAACTCAGGTCTTATCATGCTAAGTTCAGTCCTCTTCCCTCTATAACCCATTGCATCCTAGAGGAACTAGGAGGTTCCTCTAAATCTGCAATCTGAGCACTTTACAAAGTAGCTTAACTTTCCTGGAACCCAGGTTCCTCCTGTCTAAAATAAAGGGGGTGGACTAGGGGGCTTCTAAACTCACAGCTCTGGTTTGGGATCCCATCTTATGAAGTCTCAGCCTCCTTGGGCCTCAGCTTCCTCATCTGTAAAATGAAGGGGCTGCACCAGCTAGAAGGCTGCTAAAGTCCCTTTAGTGCCAGAACCATCAGGGTGTAAATTCATTACTTGTAAGACCTTGGGTCATAGGTTAATCACTCAACCCTGAAGGAACTCAGCTTTTTCGACTCAAAAATGAGGGCTTGGATCAGGTGGCTTCTAAAGTACTTCCTGGGGCAGCTGGGGGTGGGGGGGAGCGCGGGGGGGGGGGGGGGGATGCATTAGATAGAGCTTTGGGCCTTAGACATTTACAGCTGTGTGACCCTGGGCAAATAACTTCACCCTGTTTTCTCCAGTTTTATCATCTATAAAACGAGCTGGGAAAGGAAATGGCCAACCCCTCCAGTGTCTCTGTCAAGAAAACTCTGAATGGGGTCGTGGAGAGTCAGACAGCACTGAACAAGTCTATGACCCCATTCAACCTCTACCCTCTCTTATTTTCTTTCTCTTCTATTTCTTCCTCTGTTAAATAAGGAAGTTCATGACATCTGGCCCATCGCTTAACCCCCCCCTTGACCTCAGTTTCCTCATCTGTTAAGTCTGGGGTCTGAACATCCGCTGTCAGCTGAGGTCCCTCCCAGCTCCAAATCTAGGCTCCTAGATGAGAAGATGCCTTTTCCTGCTAAAGGTTTGTGGGCATGACTCCGTAAGAAGGAGCAGTGGTGTTACAAGGATGAAAGAGAAGCAGGTCTGGAGAAGAGCCAGAGGTGTGGACATGATGGAAGTGCTAAGGAATTTAAGAGAAATTGGACATCATTGATGCCCAGCTTTGGTCGTATTATTCCCCATTCAAAAAACCTTCAGTATCCTCCCCACCAAGGCCAACTGCATCACTATGTTCAGGCCCTGTATGAGCTGCTCCCAATGTGTGATTCCAGATTCATTTCCCACTTCTCTTTGATGGCACTTGATGGAAACTTCACATCTCTCATTGACATTCTTTGTAGCTTTCTCCTCCTCACTGGTTCATGTCTTAGGGTGTTCTCCCCTAGTCCTTCTGTCTCCCCGAATCCTACCCAGCCTTTGTTGTTGTTGCTTGTCCTTTGTTCTAGAAGAGGACCAGGACATCAGGAAAGTGAATTGGATTTGAGTGAGGCAGGGCTATGCACTCACCAGTCTTACTGTCTCCTCTGGAGCCATCTGGGTCCAGTGGCCAGACATAGATCAGGACAACTGGAGGTGGCTCTCCATGCAGTGGGATATGAGGCCTCTTTAAGCTAAGGTCTTTCCCAGTAAGGCCCCAGGGGAGTTCCATCTCCTCATTCTCTTTCAATCTAATTCAACTCAACAATACCTGTAAAAGCACCTCTTATCTACTAGGCATCCTACAAAATTCCATGGCTTTCCAAGGGTGGTGCAGTGAATGGAGGCCTGGATCTGGAATCAGAGGACGTGGGATTTGCCCAGGCCTCCTTCTTGATACCTATGTGACCTCAGGGTAATCACGTCTAGGCTTGAGTTTAAATGTTCACAGGGTCATGGACATAGAGTTGGAAGGGTAACTGTCAGGAACAAAGAGAACCTGAGTGGATCAAAGGGGAGACATGGTCTGGGACTCCTGAACTGGGGTTAAATCCTGGGATAACAGAGAGGGTCTGTATTACACATAGAGCTCATCTCATCAGTGACACTCGCTGCCTGTGGGTATGGGAGTATTTTTACACCCGGTGGACCTGCCCTACCTTCTCTCTTTCTGGAAGTGATTCAAAACTGAGTAGTTGCTGTCGCTGTTAGAATCAGCAAAGGGAAGTCTCTGAATGAAAGAAAGACAAAGCTTTTAGTAAACAATTACTCTGTGCTAGATATGAACAAAGTATTAGAAATGCAGATATACCAAGCAAAGTAAACTCTGCCCTCAGGAATCCTATGTTCTAATAGGGGAAGGTAATGCATATTGGTACAGCTAGGTGGCCCTATAGTGTACCTGGCATCAGGAAGACTAATCTTCTGAGTTCAGAGTTCAAATTTGACCAGAAATACTTACTAGCTGGGTGACCCTGGTCAAGTCACTTCATTCTGTTTGCCTCAGTTTCCTCATCTGTAAAATAACCTGGAGAAGGAAATGGCAAAACCATTTCAGCATTTTTGTCAAGAAAACCCTAAATCGGGTCATGGAGAATCTGAAATGCCCCAATAACACATATTGGGAGGGGTGGGCCAAAAAGGGCTGTTTTGCTTTGGGAAATAGCAGTAGTGGTGAGTGGAATCATAGGAAAATTAATTTTATTATTTTATTAATGAGGAAATGAGACTTAGGATAGTTATCTATCACAGGTAGTGTCTGAGGTAGGCCTCAAACCTAGTTCTTACTGAGTCCAAGTCCAATGCTCTAGCTTATAAGCTAAGCCACCTCTCTAAAGAAGCAACTGTGTCTTTACCTGGACGTTAGACTATTGTGGTGGGAAAGGAAAACCCTAGGAAAAGTCTGGAGGTATGCTTGCCATGCCAATCCATAATCTTTCAGAAGAAGGTGCATATACCTGTCTATAACGGAGTAAGAAGAGAAAACTGGTGAGGCGCCATAAGAAAAAAATCAACCAAGATTGTAAACAATTGGCCAGTTGAAAGTTTCTCCAGGAAACAGGAGAGCTCAAGGATAATGAGAATGGGTTCTGTGGAATCAGTAGCATTGAATGCCAGAAAAATCCATGCTTTTCAATCTGTTACCACCTTTATGGTGCTTAATTGCCAAAGAGCATCAGCTGGCACTGATAAAAGATTACGTTTTGACTTGTGTAATTTTCCATGAACCCATGAGTTAATATTAGCTACCTGTTTGATTCTCTTATCAATAGATCTGGTGTAAGACAGAGGTTCTTAACCTGGGATCCACAAATCCAAATTTCAGGGGAGTCTATGAATTTGCTTTTAAAAAATATTTTGATAACTATGCTTCCTTTGTCATTCTTTGCATTTGATTTTGTGCATTTCAAAACAGTCTGAGAAGGGGCCCATACTTGCAAAGAGGTCGGTAACTCAGAAAGAAAAAAGTCAACTCCCGGTATACAAGAAAGCTTGCTCTATTTCGCCAGATGAGACTTGGGGATTATTCCTGAATTTCATTGGTGCCTCAGTTTCTTCATTTGAGGAATGGAGGATCAGAGTAGATAACCTATCGGGTTCCTGTGGATCATAAATCTCTCATCCTCTGACCATCTCTGACCGTGCCTAGCAAACAGTTGTCTCCACTTAAAATAAGAAAGGACTCCACAGAATATCACTGTCTTCACACAGGGTACTGCCTCCAGGAAAATGAAGTAAATGCTTATATGGGTTAATTAGCACTCTAATGTCAAATTTAGATCGCTGTTTTGCAACTTTCTCAAAGCAATCTACTTCAATGACTTTCAAAGGCAAATCCCCAGTTTCCTACCAGCAGTGCACTGGTGAGATACCCCCCAACTTTGAATAGCCTAGAAATAATCCTGCTGCCCAAGAATGTTGTCCCACCTCAGATTGTTGGCTGCCTTCTGCCTCCTCATCTTCAAAGGGCAAGACCAGTCCAGCTGGTCTCCTTGATTGCGCTCATTGGCTAGATTCCAGCAAACCCCCAAAGCCTTAGTTGGGTGCACAGCCAAAGGGCCTATCTGGGAGCCAAAAGCACAGGCCAAGGCTAGGGAGCTTACGTCACCCAGGCTTCACATCTGGCTGCCAAATGCACCTTGCTCTGGCCACCCACACTTGCTGGCTCCTACAAGGACTGGCCATAGAATCCTCCCAGACACTACAAATAGCAGCGGACATAAGTGAAGCCGTTGGGTGGCTGGCACTAACAGTGAAGGCTCCGTGCCAGCTTCCTTTGTCCCTGGGCTGCTATTCAGAAGGAGAAGCAGCAGAAGGAAAGCAAGAGAAAAAGGCATCTTGGAAAGAGGGATTGGGAGTGTGGGAAGTTTGCTGCCGTCTTGCTGGGCTGTGAGCACAGAGGAATGGGGTGGGAGGGCTGATGGAACACAGGTGGGAATGAGTGACAGCTGCTGCTGAACACTGCCAGCCTTCTGATAACCTTACGCCTGCCATGCCATGCACGCTATGATCCAGACATGTGGCCCACTTGTGATTCCTTCAATAGGACCTTCCATCTCCCACCTCCATGCTTTTGCACTGACTGAACCCTATGCCTGAATGTCCTGCCCCTTACCTCTGCCTCTTAACCTCCCTGTCTTCCTTCAAGACTCAAAGCCTGCCTCCTACAAGAGGTCTTTTCTGGTTCTCCACCCCACTCCCCATATTCCCCAGCTGCTTTTCCTTTTCATATTAGTTTTATATACTCTATAATAATACCAGTTAACATTAAAATAGTGTTTAAAGTTTACAAAGCACTTTACCCACTCATGTGCTCTTCACAACACCCCTGTGAAGTGGTGGTGTCAGTGTCTCCATTTTACAGATAAGAAGACTGAGGCTAAGCTATGTTAAGAGATTGCCCAGGATCGCATGTTAAAAACTATCTGAGGCAGGAATCAAATTCTGGCTTTGCCATTTTGCACCAGCTAGCCTCTTGTATTTTGTATGTATCTTGTATTTACGGGTTGTCTCTTACCTTATAATAATAATAGCCAACATCTCTACAGCACTCATGTGCCAAGCACCGTGCTAAGTGCTTTACAATTATTGTCCCACTTGACCCTCCCAACAACCCTGGGAGGGAGGTGCTATTCTTTTTTTTTTTTTTTGCTTTTTGGAGGGCAAATGGGGTTAAGTGACTTGCCCAAGATCACACAGGGAGGTGCTATTCTCAACATCACTTTACAATGGGAGAAATGAAGGCAAACAGAGGTGAAGTGACTTGCCCAAAGTTTCCCAGCTGTAAGTGTCTGAGATTGAATTTAAACTCAGACTTTCTCGGCTCCAAGTCTAGTGCTCTATTTACTGCCCCTTGTGAGCATCTAGTGGACAAAGACTATGTTTTTATCTTTCCTTGTGACCCCAGGGCATCTCACTATCCCTAACACATATTAAGTGTTCAATGTTTGTTGAATGACTGACCGACCTGCTGTCTCTTCCAGGGCTGGTGCAGGGAGAATAATTATAATATCATGTAATACCACAACACATTGTGAGCAGAAGCATCAGATATACAGTGTAGGTAAAGCAAGACTGGCCCATAGGCGGATGCTAAGTGAGACAGCCTTGGGAGGGGGGGAAGGTAAAGAGTGGAAGCAAGGTGGGGATTGTGGGAGCAATGCATTAGCCTCTTGTGGTATGTCTGTGGGTGTAGTCGGCCAGGGCTGGTAGGTTGGTCCCTTGGCTCTGGGACGGTTGCAGAGATAGGACACAGAACACACCACAGGGGGAGGAGGGAGGCAACATGATCTGTTTCCCAGATTCAGCCCAGAGCTGCAGTCTGACCATGTCAGCTCAGCATGCTCTCCTGTCCCCAAGGCACACTGGGACCTAGCACCGGCCAATATTATTTTGAAACAACTTGCACGATGTCTTAAAATGGAAAACCTTGCAGACAGAAATCTCTAAAATAATATAATGCATCATAATAATGTGCATTATTAGTACACTGATTTTGATGTATTTGGGGCAGAATCTTATTGGCCAGAACCCTACCTCCTAAAACACTAGCTGGATAAAACACAGCCTTTAACGCAGGCATAGTCCTCTAGTTTGCATTCAGCATAAGATGCTACACAGTGTCTATTAGAGGGGGAAAAAAGAGATGGATAGGGAGGGAGGTGATAAAGGGAAGGGAAAAGGATTTGAACATGTGGCTGGTGTGGAAACTCTTGTGAAACAGTGGAAGGAGTCCTGGCTCTGGAGTCAAAGAATCTTTGTTCAGATCTCACCTCCTTTGCTTACTGCTTCTGTGATCTAGGACAATCTCTTTGGGCCTCAGTTTCCCCATTTGTAAAATGAAGACATTGACTAGAGGGCCCTTTTAGCTTTAGAGCTGGGATCTACAGTAATCATCTATTTTCTGTCTCCTTGAATATCATGGTACTTACAGGAAAATCATAGCAAAGAACTTGGGTCACTTAAGGCTAAAATAATAGATTTCTGTGATTTTTCTCATAACTTGGCTGAATATAGGATATTCAGTGTTCGACAGAGATGTACACACATACATACAGTCATTCATACATACAAGTAACATTATTTGTGCATTTAACTACACACAAGCATAATACACACTCACACATATTTTACACACTTGCACTCACATGCCTCTCCCAAGGCCATGATTCCCGAAAAACCCCAGGGTTGATCTACTTTTTGCTACTGCAGGGTAGACTGAACAGGAAATAATCTGTGAATTCTTCTGATCCCCAAATGAATTCAATGCATCTCTCTCCTGTTATCTAGTAGCAGGTCAGCAAAGTGGGTAGGAGAGTTTGTTTTTAGCTAAGAGAGACCTAGGCAGGAGGAGAGGAACTTTTGTTCCTGACATTTTGATTGTGGCTGGAAGACAAGGTCAGCCTTAGAGTAGTGGGAGTTATCATCCCAAAGCTGGGGTGTAGTGTCCCCAGAAGGCACTGTTACTTACTGCCAATGACCTTGGGGAAGTTTTCAAACTCTGCAATGGTGTGGTTTCCTCATTTGTAAAATAAAGAGTGATCTCTAAGGCCACTTCCAACCGTAAATATATCTGGGCATCAGAAGACATGGCTTAAATCTCAGTTCTTGACTCTGATAAAGTCATTGAATTTCTCTGAGACTCAGTTTCCTTATTTGTCAATTTGTGGCAACATATTGATAGTGTTTTAAGGTTTGCAAAAAGCTTTACATAACTTATGATGTTTGATACTAATAATAACTCTGGGAGGTAGCTTATTGAGGCCATTTTTGAACTCAGGTTCTCCTAATTCCAGGGTCAGTGCTGTACCTACTCCACTACCTAGCTGCCCCTATTCGTGACTTTTGATTCAGCAACCCACCAGTAGGCATATTCCTTCAAGGAAATCAGACAGAAACTGAGTTCTAGTCTATTCTAAAATATTTATTGTAGCTCTCCCTGTGGTAGCAAAAACTTGGAAACAAAGTGAGTGCCCATCCATTGAGGAATGAAAGAAAACACTGTGGTATATGAATACAATGTAACATTGCTATTCTTTAAGAAATGATGAATATGAGGAATTCAGAGGAACATGAAAAGCTTTATATGAAATGATGCAGAACACAATAAGCAGAACCTAGAAAACCTTTGGTTTGGACATGATGATTACAGCATTGTAAATGAGTTCATCACAAAAAGAAAGCCTTATATTTTTTGGAGAGGTAATTGGGGTTGAATGACTTGCCCATGGTCACACAGCTAATAAGTGTCTAGTGTCTGAGGCTGGATTTCAACTCATGTCTTCCTGACTCCTGAGCTGGTGTCTATCCATTAAGCCTAGCTGCCTGTAGTATACATTTGGAGTAATGGTAAAACCAAAGATGACCCTGGAGAGCAGATAACAAAACATCCCACCTTCTTGGTAAAGATGTGGGGAAATGTTGGGGCAGAATGCTATATATATTGCACTGGGAGCTCCTGGAGAGTGGGGATTTTTTTGGCCTTTCTTTATATCTCCCAGCACTTATCATGTTCCTGGCACATACTAGAAGCCGACTAAATGCTCGTTGACCTGACATTGTTAGATGCCGTTCCTCCATTGGGTGGAAGCTTTCACTTAATTGTTTTTCTTACTCACAGTGGGGATTCAACCCAGAGTGGGGGTGGGAGACAGGTTGAAATAACTGTGATCACTTAGCATTAAAATATATTATTAGAAATAAAAGAAAGGTGTTCATGAGTATTGCCACCATCATTAGATGGACCCAAGAGGACTCGGGGCCTTAAGTCAAAACTATAAGAGGACTGGTTGATGGAAATAAGGATGCTTATTTATCTTCCAGAGGTCAGAGATGCAGGAGATCTGCCTTCAAGGATGTGATTGACTTTCATTTGGAGGAAGGACCAGTAGACCTGCCTGGTGGGCTTGGGAGGACAAAGCCAAAAGGAACGAGTGGACATTGCAAAGAAGCAAAGTGAAACTTGGCATCTGGAAAGAAAAGCTTCCTAATCACTGGAGCTCAGAAGGGAAGGAGGCTCTTTTGGGAGGTGGCAGATTCCCTCTCCCTGTAAGTCTTGAAGCCTAGACTGTATATTCATCTCCTAGTGATGTTGTAGGAGGCTTATGCTAGACCAGAATCTGCTGCCCCTTCTAACTAAGGCTGTGGGATTCTGGGCCTCTTTGCCTAGCAGGGACAGGCCCAGTACTCATGCACTTGTTCACAGTCCATTTTATAGCCTGGGGATAGGAAGCACAGGACTTTGTTTCTTGGTCAAGGTCACCAGTCAGCCAGTCTTGTCTGCGATTAGAATGAAGAAAATGGCCAGCCCAGCACTGCACAGGACAAAAAGCACATCACAGGAGATGCTGAAATGTTGTCCTAATGAGAGCCAAACTAACTGATTAGCTTTGGAAATCTGCACTCTAACTTCATTTCTTTAGATATGAATTAATGTATAACATTTCTCTCCGGTAACCCCCCAGCACTGGCCTGTTGGATTAAAATGTCCTCTTGTACCAAAATCTTTTTTTTTAATTTCTGCTGTTTTAGTAGAAACTCTGAAACTCACGTCTCTCTCTCTCCCCTCTCCCTCTCTCTTTCTTCTTCTGTCCCTTCTGCCCTCTCCCTTCCCTTCCTTTCCCTTTTCCTTCCTTTCCTTTCCCTTCCCTTCTACTTGGACTGAACCCCTAGATGCTTCCATCCCCAAGTCTTTTTGCTCTTGCTGTTTCTCCCCCCCTAAGTAGGCCCAGGCAATCTCAGTGAATCTCCTCTCATTGATTCAGGAAAAGGCTTTGATTCTGCAAACCGCAAGCTGTTACTCTCGAAACTATGACAACTTGGTATTAGCTGCAAATCAATGAACTTTTTAAATGCTGTCGAAGCAACAGAACTCCCTTGCTGCTGAGCCTTGATAAGCCAGCTAGGAACAAGGCAAGCCTTTATCTTAACTGCTGTGGGATCTTTGCCAGTTGGATGAGTCCATTGACCTGACCGATAAGAACAGAATTATGCAAAGGGAAGAATGTGGGTGCTGGAGTCAGAGGAGGTAGGTTCAAATCCTCCTCTGCCACTTGTCACTTAACCTCTTGGGGTCCCTCATCTATAAAGTGGCCTTCCTCATCTGGAAAGTGAAGGGGTTGGACAGATGGCCTTTGAGGCTTATGGTCCTACTTGGCCCCAGTTTAGGTAATACCTCCCTCCTACATCATCAACTTAGGAGAGCTGGAAGGGACCTAGGAGATTCTAGGGGAACCCCTTCACTTTACAGATGAGGAACGGAGGCCCAGGGAAGTCTAGCCGTTTGTTTGAGCACACACAGTGGTGGGGCTAGGTGCTCTTGTCAGAACTATGAGCTTGAGGATGATGAGAACAAAGAGGGACCCTTTCCCTCTCCCCAGGGGGTGTTTGTTCCTGTAGCCTCCTCTTCTCCCTTGCTCCCCTGCTCCTTCCTCCCTTCCTTGCTCCCTCCCTCCTCCCCCTTCTCATCTCAGCTGTTCTTTGGAGACAAAATAGAAAATATGAACATGTCAGAGAAGACGTATGCAATGTGACACTGGGGTTCGGCTGTAACTGAGCGCTCTTGGCAGCTGCTCTGTGAGCAGGGGATTCGGGGCCTGCCTCCCTCAGTGGCCTTCTACAAATGGAAGGCCCTTTTTTCATGGAAGGGAAACTGGGTGCTGTCTCCTCCCCACGTCCCCTCGCCTCAGCTGAATCAAATGAATCTACTTTTTCACTTCAACATCTGGTGTTTGCCCTTTTCTCTGTGGTGGAGCTCATTCATATGAATCTTACTTAGATAGGGGCGTCAGACTGGGGTGGGGAGTGTAGCTAAGGTATGGCCAGGGAGCAGCTGTGCTGGAGCACACCCCTAAAAGGATCTCGGGTTTAGTAGAAACTCTGAAACTCATGTCTCTCTCTCTCCTCTCCCTCAGATAATATATGAGGAAGGACCTCAGAGACCATCTCCTTGATTCATTTTACAGATGAGGAAACTGAGGCTCAGAGACTTGTCCAAAGTCACACAGTTGAGAAGCATCAGATGAGAGATTGGAACCCAAGACTTTGGGGTGGAGAGGGGTCGGAATGGGGAAGGGGAGAGGATGCAGGGACACAGATGGGTAGGAGGAACCGGATGGGTCTCCCATACTACCTAAATAATTCACTAGTCTCAAGAACAGAGGGAGAATGTTTCCTCTGGGTTGTATCTCCCAGGCCTGGAATGTTCTCCTTCCTCATCTCAGCCTCCTGGCTTCCTTCGTATCCCTTCTGAGATCCAATCCTCTATAGGAAACCTCTCCTAATGCCTCTTATTTCTAGGGCCTTCCCTCTGGGGGTGATCACCAATGTATCTGTGTAAGGATAGTTTGTACAAAGTTGTTCACACATTGTCTCCTCCACTGGACTGGAAGCCCCTTGAGGGCAGGGATGGTCTTTTATCTTTCTTTTTATCCTCAGTACTTAGCAGTGTCTGGAACATAGTAGGTGATTAATAAATGCTTGGCCCTTGAGTCAGGAAGACCTGAATTCAAATACAGCCTCACACACTTGCTAGCTATGTGACCCTGGGCAACTCACTTCACTCTATTTGCTTCAGTTTCTTAATCTGTCAGATGAGCTGGAGAAGAAAATGGCAAATCCCTCCAGCATCTCTGCCAAGAAAGCCCCAAATGGGTTCATAGAGAGTCAGACACGACTGAAACAACTGAACAACAGCCACACCACCAACAAAGAAATGCTTGTTGACTGACTATCTGCCCTGCTGGGCTCCATGCTCTCATGCTGCCAACTTTGCCATATTGGCCTCATTCCCTCAGGGATCATGCTCTATCAGATACACAAAGTCATTCTGTGGAAACACATCGGTTAGTGAGGGTTTAATGTGCTATCCCTCCCAGCAGCAGGAGCTTGTTAGGGCTTTAAAGAGGTAAATTCTTGTTATTTTTTTTAACAAGAATTACTGGAGATATAGTGTCTTTATCCAAAGGAATGAATCTCTAACAGTGGGAATTAGAGCAAGGTCAGTGGGATTAAGGGCAGGGGGAGATGGGCTTTTCTTAGGCAAAGTCCAAAAAATTAATAGCTCTCCTAAAATCATTCATCAATCTAAAAGAATGCAATGCAAGAAGAAGATAACTGGTCTCATACTGACATGGCCTTAATTAAATGAAGGCTGGAGCAGCAGAGGGGGATAGTTTTAGCACTAGGAGTCATAAAATCTCTGCTTTTCTATTCACTAGTTAGATGACCTTATGGGTAAAGCACTTGGTTTTCCAACCAGTTTCCTTCTCTGAGGTCCGTTATATCACTAACATTTGATGACTATTTTGGAAAAGATACTTAAAGCCACCTTTCTGTAAAATGGGGACTTATCCATCAATGGATCTGCTGTCTTATCTATTAATCAACATCAATTAAGTAACTATTGTGTGCCAGGCACTGTGCATACAAAAGAGGCAAAAGATAATTCTTGCCCTCAAGGAGCTTATAATATAATGGGGGAATTTAATAGTCTATGGTTATAGAGCTCAGCCCATCCAGACCTTCTTACTCTCTGTCATTTTTGTCTATGTGATAGAATCATGGATTAGAGTTAAAAGGGACATTGGCTAGATTTACTTGACTTGTAGATATCTAATCTAATCTCCCATTTTACAGATGCTCTAGGTCATACATGTAGGAGCATAGGCTAAGTTGGATGGACTTCTAGTCTAGTCTTTTCATATTACAGCCTAGAGCAGGAGAATGACTTTTACAAGGTCAAACAAGTGATTCTAGGTTCTGTGATCAGAGACATCACTAATAATTTTGTCTCCTGGGTCAGCAGCACAGCTGTGGCACATAGCATGTAACATGCCATTGAGTCAACTTTTTAATTTATGTGAAAATAACACAAGAATTAATTATGAAAAATTCAGTCAAGTGAGAGAGGGGGTTGGTTTATTGAAGGAAATATTTCTTATGCCCCCTATACTGTAGTATCCTAGGAGCAAAGTCCCGGTCGTCTAGCCCTAGTTATAGCTTCACCTCTGCCTCTAAATCCAATATTCATTCCATTGTGATAATACCTATCTGTAATCTTCTGTAGAAGATCTACCCAATATTTTGGGGGCCTTCCTTTAGGTTTTCCATATTTTGTGCATGCCAGAGGAACACTTGGACTACCTGTCTTTCATCTCTACATCTCATTTAAGTTTAACCTGCTTATCCCCACTTATACATGTCCTTCATGACCAAACTGACCTATTTTTTTCTTTTTGTTTATATTATCTCTACCTAAGCAAGGAAGTCACGGTGTAGTGGATGGAGAGCTGCTCTCAGAGTCTGGAAGGGCTGGGTTCAAGCCCTGCCTCTGACCCAGAGACTGTGCGACCCTGGGCAAGTCAGTTGTTCTCTGGGTGCCTCAGCAACTCTCTAAGACCGTAATCTACAGGAAAGATGAATTTACTGGGTAGAGAGATTTTCCTTCTCTGGAAGTTCCCTGTACCCATGAAGTAACTGGTCTAGTCCCTCTCATTCATGTAAACTGTGTTATATGATTTGTGATGTAATACTGTTTCACATCATATTATGTCATAATGTATCATGCTATATAAGATACAGAGTATCATAGTATCGATAATATTTCATGTTATAGCTTATGAAATATCATGTCATATATTATATTATGTTGTCATATATTATTGTATCATATATGTCACGCCATATAATATTGTATATTATGTATACCTTGACATAGAATTTTATATTTTCTATACATTGATATTTGCATAGGTATATAATATGTATGTGTGTAACATGTATACTGAACACATATGTGTATGTACCATATACATGTGTGTGTATATATGTGTGTATGTATATCACCCTTCATTTTAGGGAAGAAGAAAGTCTCAGATGGGAAGGAATCAACTTTCCCGAGTTCATACAGCTAATTAATGAATTCCTGTCTTCTGATTTTATCTTTTGTTACCCTATTCCTCTGCTGCCTAGGAATTTGCAAGATTTTCTCTGGTATACAGTACAACATGATGGAGTGTGACCTGGCCTGAAGGTCAAAGAACAAATCTCAAGCCTGATGTTTTCTAGTAGCATGACTTTGGGCAAGTCCCTTCATCTCCTTGGCCTGGGTTCCTTGACTTATAATGTATGGGGGTTGGGCTAGGTGGCATCTAAATTCTCTGCCCCTGCGATTCCAGATCCAGGCTCTTCCACTTCCCACTGTGTGACCCGAGGGCACGTCACTTAATCTCTGTGGGCTCCAGTCTCTTCACTTATAAAATGAAGGGAGTGGACTGGATGGTCTAGAAGGAGGAGAGGTCCTTTCCAGCTGTGTAGCTGGGATCGTGGAATATCTCCTCTCTTTTGACCCAGTGGCAGTACTGAGCTCATAAGCTCTTTTTGGCCAAGAAAATTCATCCCAGGGAGCTGCCAGCCATTTTATTGATAGACTGAAACCATGGCCACATCCATGGCTCCTGGTCAGGTCCTCGCTATGAGAACCAGCCTCCAGGGCCCTGCTTCTTTCGTGGGCATTGGGAGCTGCCTACAAGCAGGTTACATGCTGTATAATTTCTATGGCTTGTATTAATGCAGACAGTAGAGTCTCCATAAAGAAGAAAAATGACTGGGGAAAGATAAAACTAAAATACTGGATACATTACAATCACATTCCAGTGCTGCCATAAATTGCATGAAGCCAATAAAGCAAAGCTAACGGAAGATATTTGGCACAAACCAAAAATGAAGTGAGAGTCATTACGCAGTCTGCTTTGGGGACATGCCTGGCTGTAGTTAAAGCAATAAACTACCTGGGAGTAATCTTTACTTATTTTAAATTGCATATTCCAATTGCAAAACTGTTTCTGACATTTCTGCCACACTAACTTGGCTGTGCGAGGGAAAGAATTACATGTCTGGGTAAGTCATGTCCTATTAAATGCGCCCGTTGGAGCTTCCCCACTCGTAAGTCACCCGAGTCATGATTTTGTTTATTCTCTCATTCGTCACTGCTTTCCAGGCATAAATTAGCCCTTCTCCGGAAGAGTGGGACTTGATGGAGCCCAGATGAGGAGGACTTTATTCCAGAGAATCCCCTTTTCTTCTTAAATTGGATGCTGGTGAAGTTCTGTGACCCCTGGGGAACTTACGAAAGCAAGCCTTGTTAAAAACAAAACAAATATCGTGGTGGAAGGGGGGACCAGCACTAGAGACAGAGCACTGACCCCGATGGGGGGGATCCTCCTTATGCTTCTTACTCTTTGTATGTGCTTGGGCAAGTGACTTAGCCTCTTTGGGTTTCATTTTCTTCTGTAAAATGAAAGGGTTGGACTACATAATGTCTATGATGATGTCTCCTCTCTAGGCCTCAGTTTCTCTCTTTGTAAAATTGGGATTTGTATTAGATGGTCTGTTAAGATCCTTCCAGCTCCAAGACTAAGTTATTTCTCTTACCGGGGGCTCAGTTTCTCCTATAAAATGAAGACACTGTATTAGATGGTCTCTTAAGACCCTTTCAGCTCTAATATCTATGACCATATCTCCTTTCTGGGCCTCCCTCTGTGAAATGAGATTATCCTCAATCCACGGTATTGAGTCAAGGCTAGATCTGAGGGCTCCTCATCTGAAGGCCATTGTTGTTTCTATTGACCTTTCACAAACACCCACTTCTCTTTTCCCAGCGTACCCTTGGCTAGCTATGAACCAGGGCTAAATAACATTTATCTTTAAATAGGACACCTAGTTCTTTTCTCCTCTGTAGCCTGGCCAACCCCTTCTCATCATCATTATCAGTCAACTTTTGTGACTGTGTCCCCTGGGTGCAGGACTTCATCTTGTGTGGCAAAGCCAAGAGGCAAACCCTTCTCAGCTGGTGTTCAAGATTAAATCTCCCTCAGTATCCATCCATTTCCTTACTGAAGAACTGCCCCTCCTCCCCTGCCATGGGTTGTGTTTGCCCAAGAAATGCCCTCCCAATCCAATGCAAAGCAGCTAAGCGGCATCACATTCTGTCTCTCCTTTCTGTAGGCGCTTACCCCTGGAGCTGATTAATTACGTTTTGTTCTTTCTTTCCTAGGAAAGGTAACTGACCTTAAATTTCTATTAGACAGTGCTAATTCCATTGTGTTCCCATCAAATGTCAGCTTCTAAATGGGTGGGTTTGTTTTCCCTGGTGTTTTAGTAGCCCAGAATCTTGAGGATAACATTCCTCTGTTCTGTCTGCCAGTGCCCATAAGTGCATCCCCCTCCTGTTCAAGGCATGGGTTGTTTTGACATTATCATGAGTACATCACATCATGTTCCTTTCAGGATGCTCACTGTGTACTCACAGAGGTTAGAGCACTTACCACAGAGAAGGGGTATTTCATTATGGTGAAGCGTGGGTTTTCTATCAAAGTGAAGCCTAATAACATCAACCTTCGTAACAGAGTAGGTAAAAATGAACAGATAATTCCCTCCCTCCCTTTTTCCTTCCCTTCTTCCTTCCTTTCCTCTCTCTCCTTCTTTCTTTTTCTCTCCTTCATTCTTTCCTTCTTTCTTTCCTCCCTTCTTACTCTCTCCCTTCCTTTCTCCTCTTTTTTCTTTCTTTCTCCCTCCCTCCTTCTTTCTTTCTCTCTCTGTCCTTCCTCCCTCCATTTCTTCCTTTATTTTTCTCTCTACTTTCTTCTTCCTTTCCTCCCTTCTTTCTCTGTCTGTCTCTCTGTCTGTCTCTCTCTGTCTCTGTCTCTCTCTGTCTCTCTCTGTCTCTGTCTCTGTCTCTCTGTCTCTGTCTCTCTCTCTCTCTCTCTCTCTCTCTGTCTCTCCTTTCCCTCCTTCCTTCTTTCCACCATGTCACCTTTTCCTGATTAGATAGCTAGGTATCAAAATACATTAAGCAAGCATTTTCACAATCTAATCCAAACCAATTTGTTCTAATCTAATTCATTCCAACAAACATTCATTAAGCTCTTATTGTGTGCTAGATTCTGTGCTAGGCACTGAAAATGTGAAGCCATGAAAAAGGAAAGACAGCCCCTGTCCTCAAGGAGTTTACTTTCATTCTGCAGGGTAACCAACATGATATAAGAAGAGATTGGAGAAGGGAGATTGCCCTAAAAATAGGAGCAACTCCTCAGAAGAGGGGGCACATGAGCTAAGTCTTATAGGAATGCAAGGATTCCAAGGGGTGGAGGTGAGAAGGGAGGACATCCCAGTCATGGTAACAGCCTTTGCAATGGCACAAAGGCAGAAGATGACAGGCTAAATTCATCAAATAGGCCAGATTTTTTGGGAAGTGCATGAAGAGGAGTAATAGAAGAAGCCTGGAAAGGTAGACTGGCAAAATGTGTCCTCTCTTTGGTAAGCTCCCAGTGACAGGAAATATTCATAAGCTCTAGAGCTGCTGGAAAGGACCTTAGGATGTCATTTATTTCAAATCCCTCATTTAAGGGAAGAGGAAATTAAAGGTCGGAGAGAAGTGACTGTCTAGTGTCACTTAGGTACCATACATACAGCCACACCAGTGTCCAAAGACAGGTCTTCAAGCCCATATCCAATCACCTTTCTTTTGTGCTCCCACCAGCACCTAACAAGGCAAACTGAGCCTGGGTGATCACTTGTCCGGGATGCTGAAGCCAGAACTCATCTTTCAGCAAACGGATGGAGCTAGACAACTTCAGAGCTTCCTCCCAGCTCCAAGATTCTATGATTCTGTCATCAGCAGGCAAGTAGCTATTTGTCAGTTGGAAAACACCTCTCCAGACTGTGGGGATGCTTAATTACTCTCTATTCAGAATTCTGACATCCTTGAGGGAAATGAAGCCAAACAAGCAATAACTATGATCGTAAATTATTAGTCTTATTTACACGTGCTTATAACAGCCTGCTCAGGTCAACCATTAATAGCTGTTATTAAGAGTAATTATGAGCTCCATATTGTCCCCAGCCCATGAGAGCAGCATAGCTTTGACATAGAAAGCTTATTGTTTTAAGACAGACCCAATTATAATTTGAAGTTGGAGATGCAAGAAAATCCTTGATCACTTAGAGAGTACATGTCACATTATAACTTTTAAAAGGCTCATTTAAAAAAGAGAAATGATATGATTGTGTTTGACACGGTTTCAAAATTGAACGTAAAAATTGGAAGAATGAGGAAGGATTTGAAAGATCCAGAGAATCGGGTATACCCTACAAGTAAAATTCCAACTCTGGGGAGAGAATAAGGGGCCATGGGCATTGGGAGGAACATTGGACTTGGAGTAAAAATCCCTGGGTTCGAATTCTGATTCTTTTACTTAATTTCTGTATAACTTCAGGTAACTCACTTCACCTCTGTTGGCCTCAGTTTCATCTTCTGCAAAATGAAGGAGTTGGACGGGATGGTCCCTGAGGTCCCTTCTAGCTCTAGATCTGGGACCCTATGGCCAGCTGACCTGCACTCTGGATAATCTAGGGCAAGTTACTTCATTTCCCAGTTTCATTTCAAGCAAATTTCCTCAGCTGTTAAAAAAGTGCAGATTCGCAATACGCTTTTGGAGAAGAGATTCATATATGTAATTTCATCTGGGTAGTTATAGATCAGCAACTTGAATGGAGCTTGTAGACTCAGATTTGATAGGGGAACCAAGAAATTAAGTGATTTAATTATCATCACATGGCTAGTAAGTTCCAGAGGGAAGACTGGATACAAGTCTTCCTGACTCCAAGCCTGCTCTGTGTCCAATGTCCTATGCTTGTCTTATATAACACCATTGCAATACTATACAATGGATGGGACCACAGGTCGTTGGGTTTGTTTAGAGGACAGGAGTATGTGACATAAAACTGGAAATTTGGGGAAGTACCAGGTTCCAAATGGTGTTAAAAGATGGGTTAAGTATGCTCAAAAGAATATAAAACTGTGCATACTCTTTGGCCCAGAATACCACTACTAGGTCTATACTCCAAAGAGATATAAAATAAAATAACCTATATGTGTAAAAATATTTATAGCAGCTCTTTTTGTGGTGGGAAATAACTGGAAATTAAGGGGATGCCCATCAGTTGGGGAATGACTGAACAAGTTGTGGCATATGATTGTGATGGAATTTTATTGTGCTGTAAGAAAAGATGAGCAGGATACTTTCAGAAAAATCTGGAAAGACTTAAATTAACTGATAAAAAGTGAAGTAAGCAGATCCAGAAGAACATTGTAAACTGTAAAAGCAACGTTGTTCCATGAATAACTGTGAATGACTTAGCTATTTTTAGCAATTCAATGATCCAAGACAATTCCAAAGGACTCATCATGAAAGACACTATCCACCTCCAGAGAAGAACTGATGGAATCTGAACATAGATTGAAGCATTTCTTTTTCTTTCTCTTTCTTTCTTTCTTTCTTTCTTTCTTTCTTTCTTTCTTTCTTTCTTTCTTTCTTTCTTTCTTTCTTTCTTTCTTTCTTTCTTTCTTTCTTTCCTTCCTTCCTTCCTTCCTTCCTTCCTTCCTTCCTTTCTTTCTTTCTTTCTTTCTTTCTTTCTTTCTTTCTTTCTTTCTTTCTTTCTTTCTTTCTTTCTTTCTTTCTTTCTTTCTTTCCTTTCTTTCTCTCTCACTCTCTCTTTCTTTTCTGTGCTTCATTTCATAAAATGGCTAATATGGAAATATGTTTTGCATGGCTGCACTTGTATAATTTGTATCAACTTGTTTGCCTCTTCAAGAACAGGGGAGGGGAAGAAGGGAGGGAGAGAATTTGGAGCTCAAAATAAAAAAAATGTTAAAAATGTTTTTACATGTACTTGGAAAAAATAAAGATTTTCAATGAAAAGGAAGAAAATGGGCTAAGAAGATTAGATTCTATTCCAAAGACAATAGGAAGACTTAAAGAATTCTGAGTATGGGAGTGAACCAGTCATAATTGTGTATAAGGAAGATGAATCTGACATTAGAGAGAAGAATAGATTGATGTGAGGAAGAGACTAGAATGTGGGAGTTCAACTTAGGAGGTTGTTGCATTCTTTTAGATGGGTGGTGATGATGGCCAAGTAAATGGGAACAAGGAGGAGACATTGAAGGATTCTGATAAATGTAGTGATCTAATCAGGCCTATGAAAATGAAGATGAACCTGGCATTGGAGTTGGAGTGAGTGGAAGAGTAGAATATGGGAATTCAGTTAGGAGACTGTTTTATTCAATCCTGAGTGTGATAATGAAGACCAAGTAAACAGGTGACTGCAGAGATACTGATCTCTCCTATTCCTTTATCTTTATTATTTTTTTCCTATATCCTCCATAGAATATACAACTGTCTGAGACGTCCTCAAGGGAATGGATAACTAATGATGGAATATGAGGCATCAATTGGGGAGAAATCTCTTGGAAAGGTGACGGAGTTGGAGCAGGGGTGTTACGTTTCTGAAGCTCTTCAAATAAAACAGTTGGATGACTGATTTTTTTTAATATGTGATTTGTCACTGAGTAGAGGGTAGAGAGCCAATCTTAGAGTTCTGAAGACTTGGGTTCAATTCCTGCCACTGACTCATACTGGCTTTGTGACCCTGGACAAGTCACTTAACTCCTCAGTGCCCCCAAACATCTTTTCAAGACCACATAAACTACAGAATGGTTTTCAATATATGTCGGTAGTATGTTTCCCAGATTTCACTGTACCAATAAAATCACAGGTACAGACCAAAAAAGGCAGTGTGTTGGTGGTAGGGCGGTTGTCTAGGATGGATAGAGTTTATGCCTATTGATAAACTTTGCTTTTGGGGGTAGAGTGTTGTCAGTAATTTCTGGACTCCCTTTGTGATGCTTGAAGGTAGGGGCGTGTATTTGCCTTTCTTCTACTTGCTATTTAGCACATAGTAATTAGCTCTTGATAAATGCTTGTTGATTGACTTACTTGTTTCAGTATCTCTAGTGTCTGTCATATATTAGTCCATTGGTTGAATGAATGAAATGATGGATAGATGGATGGAAGAATGACCCTTGGTTCTGAACGAGTTTCTCTCATTCTCCTTCCCCCTTCTGCCCTCTTCCCATCAGCTTTCAGAGAACCTCCTAGCAGGCTCCTGGCTGGCTAACAGCAGTGCATTACATAGGGAGAATCACAACTCTTGGGTGGTAGTGTGTTGTTTTCAAAAGGTAAATGTTATTGATATTGATACCCAAATGCTGTGCTCTTGAAAATAATCACATCACCCAAATCCGGCTTTCTGCTGACAGACATAATTCCAAGAGAGCACAATTCACAAATCAATAAACTGTTATTATCTGGAGTTCCATTCCAGGGGCTGAACACTGCTCTAATTTAATATGACTTAACAAAATTCTCCATTACATAGTGTAATGCTACTGGTGTTCTGTCAGCTCAGAGAAAATAACCATAACTTAGGAAGAAGGGATAGCCTAGGTCCTTTGACTGGGAATATGGAGGAGGTCCAGAGCCAGAGAAAGAGGGTAGTTGGCCTAGTCTTATCTTTGGTACCTCCCCTACAGTGTTCAGGCTGTTTTCCATTCCTTCTGCTCCCCACTAGGCACTTTTCCTTTATTCCATTCCCATAGTGGCTTCCTCCATTGGATATCTCTCTCAGTTGGAAAGTAGTCTCCCATTAAGGTATGAATTTACAATGATCTTAACCCTTCTACGGGTATCTGAACTTTAAAGAAGCATTCTAAAAGATATCTAAGTTTTTGTCCCAGGTCTAAAACATAGGATCTCAAAATCACAAAGGGGGATTTCAGGGAGTTGATAAGCCATTGTTAGTAATAGTAGTTGAGAGAAGAGAGGAAGTTTTCTAGACTGGAACAGATCTTGGAGCTAAGAATACTTGGATTCAAATTCTACCTCTATTCACTGTGCCACCTACCTGCCCCTTTTTATTTTATTTTATTTTATTTTATTTTATTTTATTTTATTTTATTTTATGTTTTGCTAATAGTAAAACTCTTAAAAGACAGTAAATGACTAATTACCAATGTAGGAGTCATTTATTGCAGATAATCATCTTTCTAAAATGAAGATAAAATCAACACTGAATCAGAAGAAATAATAAAAATGAGAAATGGCATGCAGTTAAAACATTTTCAACTTAATCTTTTTGTTTGTTTTTTTGGAGTGGGGAAGGAAAGGCAATTGGGGTTAAGTAACTTGCCCAAGGTCACACAGCTAGTAAGTATGTTAAGTGTCTGAGGTTGGATTTGAACTCAGGTTGTCCTGACTCCAGGTCTGGTGTTCTTTTCACTGAGCCACCTAGCTGTCCCTCAACTTAATCTTTTAAACAAGCTATGGATGAAAAAAAGGAAATGGATAGAGGAATTGACATTGACATGGCATATCATCATTTTCTATGGAAGTTTTAGTGATGTAAAACATACCAGGTTCATTGAAAGATGATAATTTTCTTCAAAATTCCCATTATTATGAATATCAGTCTATTTGAGGCATTTACAACTGCCATGGAGTTGGCATGGATATGACAAAGTCAAAATGGAAGCCAGATTCCCTAATATGGCAGGGCCCTTCGGATATTTATGGATGACACTTTTCTGATGAGGACATTGTAGATGCTTCCAAGGTAAATCTAGCCTCATTATCCTTCATGGAAAAGTCAGCTCCTCAAAGAATACCTTTTGTCCAGACTATGGTATACAGTTGGGTAGATGGCTCACAGGTACACAAATGTTGGATTGACACTATAGATAGGAAATGAACTAGTCCTAAAATTAAATGGAGGGAAGCAAATGGACTTGGATTAGTGAAATTCCTTAATGCTTTCAAAAGCTGTTAGCTTCTCTCCAAAATAAAAACCTTTTTAGCACCAATAATCTTTCACTGCTACTATAGGTTTACAAATTATAGAATACCATAGTCTCCAAATCTATGGGCCATTCAAAGGACAATGGAGATACACATGGTGGGAATGAGTGGGTTATAGCTTTTTGCCAACAAAGACCTATACACAAAAAGTGACCCAGTAGTGATAAAAATCCAGGCTGGATCTGTGATTTCATAGGCATAGGAACCACTGGATAAAGAGACTCCCTCTTTTAAAGCCGGTTGGCATCTTCTCTGCAACCTACAGTCTTAGTGAATTGTTTTGGGCATTGAGAGGTTAAGTGATTACTTAGAATTACATAGCAAGTGTGTGTCAGAGAGGGGCACAAAAGATATCAGAGCTTTAGGTATGGAATGGAGGGAGACTGGTTATGTTGGAAGGGATAACCAACGGACAGCTCAAATGCCACTTTGGTCCCTACATAATGTTAAGAGGTCTAAAGGAAACTTGCCAGCCTGTTGGGTGGGAGCCTTATGAAGGATTTATTGATGTTGTGGGAACTCAGGAGGCAGTTTCATGTAGTGGAAAGGGAACTAAATCTGGAGACAAAGGACCAGGGCTCAAATCTTATCTTAAATTGTTAGTACCTTGATGAACTTGGGCAACTCATTTAATCTTTGTGGGCCTCAGTTTCTTCAGCTGTCAAATGATAGCTCTAGAACTGTGATCCTATAAGTAGATGGGGTTAGGTTGCACTCTATATCTTTGAGGGAAGTACACACATTGATGAGATCCCAAATATGTTGAGTGATCTAATAATATTAACTACTCAGATTTATAAAGTACTTTACCATTTTCAAGGTGCTTTCTCCATGACAACTCTGAGGAGTTGGTGGAAATTATTACATTCATTTTATAAAGTTCTAGAAACTAGAATTCAGAAAGTTGAAATACTTATTCATGCGGGTAGAGAGGTTAGATAGGGAGGTGGTAGTGATAGTTGGGCTGCCTGTGTCACTTTAGTTAAACTCAACAAAAGACACTGTATAGCATAGTGGAGAGGGCACTCCTTTGGAGTCAGAAAGACTTGGGTTCAAGTGTTGCCTCTGATGCATATTGGTTGTAGGGTCTTGTGCAAGTCACTTAACTTCATAGGGTTTCAAAAAAAACCTCTTGAAATCTAAAAGAAACTATATCAGTGAGGAAAACTTCTACACCAGGCAATCCCATGATTGCTGCATCCTTCCACCACACTCCATCAACAGTGTGAAGGGCTGTATATATCAATGAAAAATGCTGTGCTAGGGACCAAGGGAGATCTAAAGAGAAATGAAGCTCAGGGTCAAGAAGCTGATCACCTACTTAGAGAACTGAGAATTGGACCCAAATAATTATACAAACACCAAAGCACATGTGTGTAGAAAAGAGAAAGTGAAATAAGGATTCACAGTAAGAAGAGTTTACTTCTAGTTAAGTAAATGGAACACTTCTCCAATTTATGTATCATCCTGGTCCAGAGGTCATCAGATGGGTTTCCTCCTTCTTGTCTACCTATTTATAGAGGGGAAAAGTAGATAAGGAGAGAAAGAGACAGACAGACCCACAGAGAGACAGAGATAGACAGAGACACAGAGACAGACAAGACACACAGAGAAAGACAGAGAGAAAGACAGAGACAGAGAGAGACACAGAAAGAGGGATGGGGAGAGATGATAGAGAAGAGAGAGAAGAGACAGAAGGAAGGAAGAAAGAGATGGGGAAAGAGAGAAAGAGAGAGAGAGAGAGAATACCTACTACATGAGAGGCAGTGTTATTACAAATATTATTTTATTTTTCTGATGAGTTATCATTATGTTTTCTCATAACCTTGTGAGGTAGATAGCGTTATTATTTCCATTTTACAATTGAGGAAACTGAGGCAAGTGGTGGTTAAATGAGTCATCCAGGGTCACACAGCCAGATTTGAACTCAGATCCTCCTGACTCCAGTCCCATCACCCTATCCTCTGTACCCTCTGCTGCCTCGTAGGAAGTCTTTTCCCACCCTATCCCACTCTATCCCTTCGATCCCCTCTATCTCCCTCTTTATAAAATGTCCACTTGTTCTATAAAGTTGTTTTCATTACTAAAGGGACTTCATCCTGGCACAAATTCAACTCTGCTTTTTATAATCTATAACTTGGGTGACTTTGGGGATCTCTCTAGACCTCAGTAAAATGAAAGTAAGGCCCGAGATAATCTCTAACGGTCCTTCTTGCACTTAGCCCAGCTTTTCTACTTCCTCCCTGTATGACCAAGGACATCATGGCATTTCTCTGGGACGCAGTTTCCTTTTCTGTAAAGTTGGGGATGGGGTGGTGCCTTCCTGCTCTAGATTCTGTCCCTATAGCTTTGATCTATGATCACTTTCTCTCCCCTGAAGTGGCATGCCTCAGTTTACACTTTCCTTTTTCTTCTCTCATTCAGCCTCCAGTTCATTTCACTTAGCCTTAAAACCCTTCCTTTTGTTGCCTTTCTCTGCCTCATTGAGTGGAAGGATTACACCTCCTCACTCAGCCCTCTTTGGCCAAGGCAGGGGATGCTGTGCCAATTACTTTGCATTCTGTGTATCCCCCAGGAGTCATTACTGTAGGAGGATAACAATAAAGATCTCTTATTGGAACCAGACTCTTGCTTCAAGGAAATTCCAAATCACGTTAGCAGCACCAAGAAGGTCAGCAATACCTCTGCCCAGTCATTTGTATTGACTGGGAGACTCAGTCATTCAGTAAAGACCTAGCAAGTCTCTCTGCCTGCCAGGCACTGAGCTAGGCATTGGCAATACAAAGGCAAACCCTCAAGAAGCTGACATTCCACTAGGGGAAAATGTATATAGGAACAATACAGCATATCCAATGGAAATAGAGAGCATTTGGGTTTGGGTGAGCGGGAGGAGGGGGAGTTCATTAGCAGTTAGGAAAGATTAGGGTAAGCCTGTTGTAGAAGTTGGTAAGCCTAAACGCCAAATGCAACAATTTACATCAGGCTCTGATTTGTGGCATTTGCCGATTTCTGAGGTATAAATGCTGAAACCAGAAAATTTAAGTCAGTTCTGTCTAGCTATTTCAAGCTGGCTCCAGCACACCCCTGTACTATCGATATTGGATGCATGCACGTGCACGTGTGTGTGTGTATTTTTCCTGTTTGGAAGGGGGGAAGCAGGGCAGTTAGGGTTAAGTGACTAGCCCAAGGTCACATGGCTAGTAAGTGTTAAGTGTCTGAGGCTGGATTTGAACTCAAGTCTCCTGACTCCAAGGCTGGTCCTCTATTCACTGCACCACCTAGCCGCCCTTGCACTGTATATATTTTCAGACTTTGGGAGGGATGTATTCATCAGTTTTGCCAATTGGTTTTTTCTTTTTCTCTTAAAAAATTCTTTGCTTTATAGGATGACTTTCTGTGTGGGGAAGGTACAGGGGGAAATTTAGGGGATGAAAAGCCAAAGATATCAATAAGATTTTATTTTTAAAAGAAGGAGGAGGAGGAGGAGGAGGAGGAGGAAGTAAATGGTGGTCAATCTTGCACCAAAGAAGAGGTATGAGAATGTACCTTCCTTCCTTCTTTGCAGAGGTGGAGAATTATGAATGTGGAACATTATATATAATATTAGATTTGTTTGGTATTGGAATTCTTTCCTCTCTTTTTAAAAATTTTGTATTGGAAGGGATAGCTCTGAGAGGAGATTTTTATTTAGCTGTTTCAGCAGTATCTGAATCTTTGTGACCCTATCTGAGTTTTCTTGGTAAAGATACTAGAGTGGTTTGCTATTTCCTTCCCCAGTCCATTTGACAGATGAGGAAGCTGAGACAAACAGGGTTAAATGACTTGCCCAGAGTCACACAGCTAGGAAGTGTCTGAGGCTGAATTTGAACTCAAATCTTTCTGATTCTTGGCCTAGTGCTCTAGCTACTGTGCCACCTAGCCACTCTTGAGAGCAGGAAAGGGAATGTATTAGGAAATGTAGGTGAGATAAAAGATTTTCAAATGAGCTTTAAAAGAAAGTCAATGGTAACAAGGCCCCTTTCTCTTTTCCCACACCAAATATCCCCAGTGTCCTAGCATCCGAACCCTCCGTCTAGATTCTTAATCAGCAGCCAGTGAAGGCACACACTTTCTTAGGGTGTGTTCCCAGCAGTGAGGGCTTCTTGAGCACACCAGGACCTGGATGGTGTGGGCACTCACAAAAATCAGTGTCTGTGTGCATTTTGTGAGGCCTGGGGCTGTGGTTTATTGCCTTCATGGCACTAAGATTAATGACAGACTTTTTATGAAACATTCTGCTCTCGTACCTCAAGAAATAGCATTGTTCCAATAATGCCTTTGATTTTTCTCATCAGGGAATGATGTAGTTGAGTAATGGCCCTCACATAAATAAGTCTTCACTCTTCCATGAGCCTGGACCCTTCTGAATTACACACTGCAATTTAGAAATTACACATATATGCGAAATAATATGGTTAGGCATACATGTTATATAGGCCAGCATTAATGTTTCCATTGTGAAAAGTCCCCGGGCCTTTCTATTGGAGTATAAATAAGCCAGGACTTTTTTCCCCAAGTTCATTATTGATATTTTTATTATCACTATTTATTTATAAGGCATCAGAAGAGCACACAGGTTCAGAGCTCCTATGAAACAAATTTACTCTGGGTCGTAACCTGGCCTGTAAGGCCTCAGTGCAGAAACACAGTTTCTTTCCAGCGAAAGTTTATCTAAATTGATTTTGGTGGTTTGGGAATCGAGGGCAATTATGTGGAGGGTGTGTCTTAGGAACCCTCTTGTATTTTTGTTGAAGATGGTGATTATGTGGGAAAAAAGTCATCCCGGGAGAACTTGGACTCCTTTCAGTGTTTGCTATAGAGAAGCGTGTTTAAGAAATGCTTGTTGACTTGTCTTTGACAACTGCTTGAGAGGCTAAGTACTTTATGGGAGGCCTTTACCCAGTGGGTGGGTTTTGAAGGACATGATTTGACCCAGGGGCCTATCTCCAATTCCATGTAATACAAACATCTTGGCTTGGCATTTAAACCTCTTCAAAAGCTGGTCCCAGTTTACCTTTCCGATTTCCTTGTAAGTTACTTTTCTTTCACTAACTCTATGGTCTAGTCAAATTGGCTTGCTTGTTGCTCCTTAAATATGTTCTATCTCCCAACCCTCTGCCTTTGCTCATGCCTGGAATAAATGATGAATGAATGAATAAAGAACTTATTATGTGCAGCACTTTGAGAATAAAAATAGAGAAGCAAGAAAGTCCCCGTGCTCAAGGAGCTCCCGTTTTAATGGGAGTGACTGGACACAGAGGACGTCTGAGCTGAAGGAATGCACAGACTCTTTGCCTCGGCTTCTCAAAATCACCTTTGTTGTTGATTGGTTATTTTCAGTCATGTCTGACCTTTAGTGATCCCATTTGGGGTTTTCTTGGCAAAGAAACTGGAGTGGTTTGCCATTTCCTTCTTCAGCTCATTTTACAGATGAAGAAACTGAGGCAAACAGAGTGAAGTGACTTGCCCAGGGTCACACAGTGAGTTAAATAGCTGAGGCTGGATTTGAACTCAGGTCCTCTGTACTCTAGGTCCTATAGATCCTCTGTGCCACCTAGCTGCCCCTCAAAATTCCTAGGTTCCCTCAAAGTTTGTCTTAAGAGTCACCTTCTACATGAGGAAGGCCTTTCTTGATGTTATTATCTATCTGCCGGTGCTTCCACCAGGAAATTACCTTATATTTTTCTTGCCTATTTTTTGTGTATACTTAGGGGTTTCCATTTTGTCTCCTCCGTTAAAATGTAAGCGATTTGAGGGCAGGTACTGTTTCAATGAATCATATATACATTGTAGATACATTGTAGATGTATTTCAGTAGTAGCTTCAGTGTCTTAACATAAGGTCTGATACATAAAAGACACATAATACATACATGTCTGTTGGTTGACAATAAGTGTCACAGTATCTTGCATATACTTTAGCACATACATATAATTTCAGGCAACAGGGTAGAAGCTTCTTGAGGACAAGGACTGTTTCACTGTTGCTATTGTACCTGGTGCATCACAGGTATTCAGTAAATGCTTGTTGATTCATTAATTGATAAGTGCTTAATAAATGCTGATTGATTCATTCAATGTTTAATAAATACTTGCTGTTTAGTTGATAGAAGGCTGGTCTTAGAGTAAGGAAGACCTAGGTTCTGGTCCTGCTTCTAACATGTACTGGCCACATGACCTTTGACAAGTCACTTCCCCTTTTTAATGACCTAGGTGACTCTAAGACTGTAAATTACAGACTGTATCCACATCTGTTTTAGAGAAGGGAGTTTCCATGTTGGAAGTTTTCCTTGCTGATGATCTGAATCCCTCTAAAAAGGCCTTGTATATATATATGTATGTATGTATGTATGTATACAAAATGCTCATCTCTCAAGGAGCTCAAGGCACATTTTCAGAGATTATTGATTCAGTATGACTTTTTTTTTTACAGAGAGGGGAAATGGATTTTTAAAAGGCGAGGTGACTTCTTAGTGAAATCTATCACCCTGGTGGGGCAGCTAGGTGGCACAGTGGATAGATCTTGGCCTGGTGTCAGAAAGACCTGAGTTCAAATTTGGCCTTAGACACTGTGTGACCCTGGGAAAGTCACCTAACCCTGTTTGCCTCAGTTTCCTCATCTTTAAAATGAGCTGGAGAAGAAAATGGCAAACTGCTCTAGTATCTCTGCCAAGAAAACCCCGACTTAGGGTCACCAAGAGTTGGACAGGACTGAAATGACCCAACAACAACAGTTCTACATTGCTGTAGTTAGGTTTAGGATTCAACCCCCCTTTTGTTTCCATTAAACTATTCTTTGAGAAGAAACCAATCATTTCTCCCCAGGATTACTCCCTGATGGCCGGTTGAATTCATTATCCATTCACTACTCTCAGGGAACCATATGTTAAACTTGTGTGACCCGGGATTCTGGACTGCCAAGGGGATGCGGCCCGACTCCTTTTCTGGGTAGTCTGGACAATCTCCTTCAGCTTCCTGGATGAGATTTAAGAAAACCCTAAAAACGTTCAGGAGATGGGTTAGAATAAGGGACCCTACTCCTCTGGCTGGAGGGTCTTCCTTTGTAAATTGGGTCTAATGAGAGTCTGCTGCTGTAGTATGTGAGTATAATTAACTACTGTCTCCAAAGGGCCTGAGCCAATAAACAGCATGCAAGCTATTTAAATGGGAAAAGCCTTCTTCTAGGAGCTGCAAATTCAAATGTTTCCTTGGGAAGGAAGCCTGCTGCCATCCAGGCCTCAGGGCTCAGACGAGGTAGGGCCTCTCTCCCTAGTCAAACTCAGAAGCAAACATTTAAGAGTTCAACATTGAAAAAAATGGAGCTTATGCATCCGAGATGGTCAATCCATTCCAATCCAACTCAACAAGCCTTTATTAATCCTGACTTAAAAGTAAAGTCATGTACTAGGCCCTGTGGTTACAAAGACAAAACCAACAAACAGATTTTACTCTTCAGTAAGTTACGTTGTGCTGGGGGCACACAATATAGATTGACCTCCAGACTGATGAGAGGCACTGTGGTCAATACAACAGGGTTTCCTAAACTGGGGTCTATGGATAGATTTGGGGGAGAGGGTTCCATGGACTTTGATGGGAAAAATGCATTTATTTATTTATTTATTTTTTTTTTTTTACAAATCTCTAACTTTCCTTTCCTTTGAGTATTTAACAATATGATTTTGAGCAGACTGCCAAACCTTTGTACAGAGGGCCAGCCTTGGAGTTCAAATGTTCATTTTGCCACTTACCATATTTCACAATGCATAATCATCACACATTTTATGGCAAATTTTTTGTTTGTTTGTTTGTTTTTTTTTTGGAGGGCAGTTGGGGTTAAGTGACTTGCGCAAGGTCACACGGCTAGTTTTTTGTGTTAAGTGTCTGAGGCCGGATTTGAACTCAGGTACTCCTGACTCCAGGGCCGGTGCTCTATTCACTGTGCCACCTAGCCGCCCCTGCTCTATTCACTGTGCCACCTAGCCGCCCCGCAAATTTTTTTAAAAAGTGGGGTGCGACCTTTATGTGAAGCTTTAAAAAATTGTGCCGGTATAATTTGAAAATGATTTGTTACTAAACTGTCTTTGGTGCAAGATTAGGATGCACAGAATACTGCTGAATATATGTTAAAACAGGGAAGGTGCAAATCTTACCTTTCCATGATTTACTCATGGCAGCTTTGTTTGTCTGCCAGTTAGTCTTGTGCCTATGGCTCTTCATTGGGTTCAGCGACAATACTATAGCACTGTAGAGCTCTAAATAAACCATGCGAGTTGGCTTTTGAAGATACACTGACAATGTGTGTGCGCTGAGAATTCTAGGCTTGTAGCTCACAATGTGTAAGAGATCAATGTGTATCCATATACCACTGGCGAATGCATTGCTGCTGTGTTTGTCTTTTAAGCAGCATAATGAACAGAATTATACCATGTAACAATTATGCGACCAAAGGTTATAACACAATTTTTGGACCGACAACAAGCAGTGGCAGCGATTATTTGGTACTAGCCATGTGTCCTTGGACAAGTAATGTCTCAGAGATTTTGTTCTGTCATCTACAGAAGGAAAGGGATGGATTAGACCACAGCTAAGGTCTGTTCCCAGTCTAAATCCAATGAACAATAGAGTAAAGCATTCAAGGCCTTTCACGTAATCTGATCCCCACCTGGACTTCTTCAGGATCATAGATTTTAGGGCTCCCTAAGATCAGACGATCAGAATCTTAAAGCTGGAGGATGTCTCAAAGGGCTTTTAATTCAATTCTCTCATTTTACAGGTGAGGAAACTGAGGCCACAAAGGTAATAGGAGACAGATTCATGACCACTCTACCATTCCACCCAATGCAGTTAAGCTGCTTCCTGAATTCTAATGGGCTGATATCTCATGTCCATCTCTTTGCTTGCCTCCAATGCCATGGCCCATGTCTGGAAAGTTCTCCTTCCCCCTCCTCTACCTCATGGTTGCCCTGGATTCCTTCAAGACTCAACTCAAATCCCATCTTCTGCAAGCCAGGCCTGCCCTGCCTCCGATGCTCTCTGGAGTTAAGTGCAGAGAGGAGACTAACTTCGTCTGAGGCCCTTCCAGTTCTAAATGTATCACTTAACGTCCTTGGACCTCCGATCTCTTGTCTGTAAAATGAGGGCATTGGACTCGATGACCTCTGAGGTTTCCTTCTAGTTTTGGAGTCCCTTTCCACCCTGAGACATTCTTCCCCTGGGATAGGTCAGAGATCTAGCTTTGGCTCCAGACCTAGCATAGAAGATGGAGGAGGGTGGATTTGGGGGTAGAAGCTACTTACAAGCATCTTTTTAGGGAAGCAAAGTTTGTGGGCAAAGAGCAAGGAGGGAGCTGGCATCCTGGTAACCAGGTATGCTGGGTGCCAGGTAACCCACAGGGAAGGTGATGAGGCTTCCTCCCATCCTGGGGTTTTATTGGACTGTTTCGTTACTCTCTCTCTGTCTCTCTCTCTGTCTTTCTGTCTGTCTCTTAGCTTTTTGGAGGGCAATTGGGGTTAAGTGACTTGCCCAAGGTCACATGGCTAGTTTTTGTGTTAAGTGTCTGAGGTCAGATTTGAACTCAGGTCCTCCTGACTCCAGGGACAGCGCTCTATTCACTGTGCCACCTAGCCCCCCTCTCTCTCTCCCTATCTGTATGTCCCTATCTCACTCTGCCTCTGTCTCTCTGTTCTTGTCCTAGGCAGCTCCAAGCTAACCTATTTAGTACAATCCCTCCCACCCCCAAACCATATGAACTTTTGCTTAGACAGAAATACATCCTGGTTACAAGCACAAGGTAGAATAACCAGCACCTTATATGACAAATTCTGGCATTGTTTACCGATGTAAAAAATTATCTATATGATTGTTGAGAAAAATCCATTACGGGCATTGGGGGTGAGAGCTGGGCTGCCTCCAGTTCCTGGAAACAATGGGAGGATTTTATCCATCAGTGGAGGAGGTCTGTTCTCTGGAATTCTTGGCTAGCTACACTTGAAACAATGTTTTGTTTCTGTTTCTTTTTTTTCTGCCACTTTTGAGACCAGTTTAGGTCACGGATCATGCATGGGTGCATAGCACTAGATCTGGAAGCGACTTCAGAGGCCAGATAGGGAAACTGAGGTAACTTCCTTAGGGTCATGAAGGTCTTGTCAAAAGTGGACTTTGAACTCACTTCCTTTGACCCTAGAGCCAATGGTGTGTTGATCTTCTTGTAACACCCCATTTTCTGTACTCCGTTCTTCTGTTTCTTCCTCTTCAAAGCCCTCTCCTCAATGCTTGAACACTTTGGGTTTTCTGGTATTCCTCTCTGGTTCCTGCCTGCACTGCTTCCTCTGAATTATGTCTCAGTTTCATCTGTTAAGTTCATAGTATCATAGGATTTTGAGCTGGAAAGAAACATAGAGGTCATCTTACTCCCATCTTAGGGAGAGAAAATTAAGTGGGAAAGTGGCTTGCCCATGGTCACACAGGTAGGACTGAGATTCAAATCCACATCCTAATCAAAATTGAATTCCCTTCCCCCCATTCCTTATGGAAAAAGAAAAACCATTAAGAAAAGACATGATCAAGTGACCACATTTGACAATGGACTCAACATTCTTTCTTAGTCATCCCCCATATCTTTCCATGAATGTAGAAGGATGTTTCATTGTGTGTCTCATTGGTTTTTTCTCATTATTCAGAATAAGTAGTCCTGTGTAGTCCTGCTGTTGTTATAGAAATTATTCTTCTTGTCCTGCTCATGTTACTTTGTATCAGTCAATATGAGTCTTCTGAAGATTCTCTGAAACTGTTCTCTTCTTCATTTCTTAAGGTACAATAATATTCCATTACATGACACCTTATGTATGTGACCCAGGACAAGTCACTCAAATTCTCTTGGCCTCAGTTTTCCAATCTGTAAAATGAAGGATTAGACTAGATGGCCTTGTAAGTCCCTTCCATGATCTTACTAAGTTACCTTCATGATGTTGGGCAAGTCACAGCTTACCTGGGTCTCAGTTTCTTTTTCTGTAAAAAAGAGAGATTGAATTAAATGGCTTTAAGATTCCTTCCAACTCTTTTTTTTGGAAGGCAATTGGGGTTAAGTGGCTTGCCCAAAGTTACTCGGCTAGTAAGTGTTGTCAGGTGTCTGAGACTGGATTTGAACTCAGGTCCTCCTGACTCCAGGGCTGGTATTCTATTCACTGAGCCACCTAGCCGCTCCAATTCTTTCCAACTCTATAGCTATGGCATTTCAATCTAAGAATCTGTAAGTTTCTTCCTCCTTGTCAAAAAGAAGCTGGGAGGAAGAATTCCAAGGTAACTTGAATCCAGGATCTCCTGCTTTCTTACTCAGTCTGTGTTGATCTCCACGCTAAGGCTGTGTTTATGCAACATCAAAGTCACTGGTTGAAATGGGAGCAATTCAGTCAAACCAATCATTTGGCTTCACTTCAACAAAACAAAAGAAAAACCCTGAACCCCATATGGGATTTAACTGAATTTAACAGGATTATTATTGTCATTGAATTCAGTCAGACTGTTGATGGGAGGCTTGGTGGGTCATTACAGACATTTCCCAAAGAGGGGAGGAAGAGAAACAATTTTCTAGTGAGTTTAGACCCTCAAGCTTATTTTAGCCTTAAATATCTGACTAGTTGAGGTGAAATTTTTATGTGTATAACGTAACACTGTACTGTATGTATAATTCGTTAGTCATAAAGCATTTATTTAGCACCTTTCTAGGTCAGGCACTGTCTCAGGCACTGGAAATACAAAGACAAAAATGAAATGGTCTGAGGAACAAACAGGAAAAGCCACCATCTACATATGTAGACATGTACAGAATATATAAGTAGCAATATTCTCCCAACCCTCACTGTCACTGGCAGGTTGGATCCCCAGAAGGTGGTACTTTACTCTTCCCTTCAGATTTTAGTTGTGGCTCTAAGCCCCTATTTGGTGTGGTCAGTGACATTTATCAACCTGTTGATATCATTTAACTTTCACAAAAGGAAATTTACTAAGAAAGTATAGCAAGAATGTAAAATATAAAACAATCCCCCCTCAACTTTGGGGGACTCGTTCTCTCTTTGTACACACATGGCCCCTGATGAAAAGAGTGGAGAGTGGGCTCCAACTTGCAGCACAAAGGGAGGGAGGCACACACGTAGGGAATGTGCTTCTGAGGGCTACCTATAAATTCTTTTCTGCCATTGAAGAGTCCCAACCAAGTTCATAGCAAGGCCTTGTGTGGGTGATGAATGAGTCATTGATTTGCTCAGCTGGGCTGGCTTCTTGCTAGGCTTGTTGGCTTGGCTGATAGATCAATCTAATGTTGGACTAGATCAAGCAGGTCACTCAGCTGTTGCATTGGCTCCTCACTGGACTTAACCACCAGCTCCAGTTGCTGAGGGGTTCTCTCTTAGCTCTCCTGACCTTTTAAAATTCATGAGATTGTGTGCAACGTCAATTCCATCACCTGATACTCATTCACCCAAGATCAGGGAATAATAAAGGCAAAAGAAACAGAGGATCCATGAGTTCCTGGACACACGGCATCCAGGTAGGACAATGCAGCTTGGTGTAGTAGCTCATTGAAGGATCTAAGCTAGCAGTTCTCAACCTGTGGGTCGTGATCTCTTTGGAGGTCACCTAAGACCATCAGAAAACACATATTTCCAATGGTCTTAGGAACTGAGTCACGGCTCCTCTATCCATCTCCAGGTGGGTCTGCCCACATGCAGATATGGCCACATATAAGTATTAAAGGGTCGTAGCATTAGGAAGGTTGAGAACCATTGGTCTAAGACTCTATGAGACCAAGTCACTCACTCTAAGCCTCAGTTAATCACTCTAAGCCTCAGTTTCCTCAACCATAAAAATGGGAATAATCATAAAACCTGCCTCTCAGAATTGTGAGGACCAAATGAGTTGATGTATGTGAAGAAGGGAACAAATATTTATTATGCGCCAAATATTGGGCTTTATACATATTATTTCATTTAACGAAACAGTCTTGTTTAAAACCAAAACCAAAACCTACAGTCTATGAGTGTAGATAGTCAAGGGAAAAGGGAAGGAGATGGGTCTAGGCCAAGGAGAAAACATCTGCCATCTGGAGCAGCTGAGGCAACCAGGGCCAGTAGTGGCTAAGTACT
Organism: Pseudocheirus occidentalis; assembly: GCA_028646575.1. NCBI lineage: Eukaryota > Metazoa > Chordata > Mammalia > Diprotodontia > Pseudocheiridae > Pseudocheirus > Pseudocheirus occidentalis. The sequence goes on from CM053593.1 coordinate 371,573,104, forward strand.
GTCTAACTGGCTAACCTCCGAGGAGCTGAGAGTCTAGCAGGAAGAATCAGCAAGGACATATGTCATAAAAGGCTTAAGTTATAAAGTACATATGTTATGTTATGTTATACATATGTTATAACTTATGTTGAAAGTATATGTGTTATACACACATTAGACAGTATATATGATAAATATAAGCTATGCCATTACATGATATAAGCTATAGGCACATAGTATATATTATATAATATACTATATATGTTATATACTCGATTTATATTATCTACTATATGTATGTGCTTGAAAAACCTTAAAGTATTATATAGAAGCTATAGAAGCAATATATAATATACATATTTGTATCTATATACTATATATTATACACATATATACTATATACACATGCATGTGTTTGTACTATATGTTTTCTATATAGTCTACTGTGGTATATGTTCTTGGCAAAGATACTGGAGTAGTCTGCCATTTCCTTCTCCAGTTCATTTGACACATGAGAAAACTGAGTCAAACAGGATTAAGTGACTCGCCCAGGGTCACACAGCTAGTGTCTCGAAGTCAGATGTGAACTCAGATCTTCTTGACTCTAGAGTCCCTGTGCTCCAGGCATTGTGCCATCTAGCTGCCCCAAATCCAAACACACACACATATAATGTATCCAAATATATATGTATATGCATATATCTAAAGATATTTATGTGTATGTATATCTCTGTGTCTGTCTGTCTCTCTTTCTATCTATCTGTCTATCTCTCTATGTATGTATGTATGTATGTATGTATGTATGTATGTATCTATCTATCTATCTATCTATCTATCTATCTTTGGATTTGGGGCAGCTAGTTGCCATGGTGAATAGAGCCCTGGTTCTGGAGCCAGGAGGACTGAATTCAAATCTTGCCTCAGACACTAGGTCACTTACTGTGACCCTGGACATCACATCACCCTGTTTGCCTCAGTTTCCTCATCTGCCAAATGAACTAGAGAAGGAAATGGCAGACTACTTCCAGAATCTTTGCCAAGAAAACCCCAAATAGGGTCATGGAAAGTCAGAAACAAGTGAAGAGACTCCCCAACTAGGATAACAATGTTCTACCTTCAAGGGCTCTAGACAAACTAGCTGGGAGGGGCTGGTGTCCGTGTGGAGTCCTGAAGAACACTAGGGTTGTGGTGAGGAAGGCTCACATTCCAGCCACGAGAGACAGTTGGAAGAAAGGCAGACATGGGCAATGTGGGGCTATGAGGAAGGAAAGGTAAGAAGGTGAGTCTGGTTGGAGCACAGAGTAAAGGAAAGGGAGTGAATAATGTGTTGTACAGCTGGGATGGTGGTTTGGGGCCTGGGTAGGAAGAGTTTGAAATGCTTTCATGCTTAGACCATTTCAGAGGTGTGGACACAAGAGCTTTCTGGAATAGGAAGCCTACAGTCACAGGGCTGCTCAGAGAACTGGGGCAGATGCTGGGGCTCAGTCACAGGCCCTCGTGAGCCTCATGGCCCGCTGCTGCCTTCCAGCCAACACTCACCTTTGGTTCAGGGGAGCAAACCTTACCTCCCAGTCTGGGGAATGAATACCCAGGAGTGGGAGGAACTCCCTCTCCTCCAACACAAAGTTATGCTGAGCTGAGATTAATTAAAAGCAGCTGCTCACTGAATTGTTTTTGCTTCTTTCTAGAAGGGCTGTCAAGATATTCCCACCTTTGTGTGTTTGGAAGACACCTCTGTTTATCCACCCCCTTTCAGGGTTGCCTTCATGCCTTCCCTTGTTCTTCACAGAGGGCCTCTGGGTACTCTCTCGTGATGTTCCCAAACATCTCTTTTCAGTCCCCCCGGGAAATAATTTCCTTGGCAACTGTCCTTCCTCTTAACATGCTGTTCCTGATGGAACATCACAATCCAGGTTCAGGTTTTTGAGGCAGCTCAGCTAGGGGCTCGGAATGACATCTGGCTCCCTTAAAGGTTGTGGGTCATTTAATTTAAGTGTAAGGACTCTGCCCCAACCCAAATCCTGGTTTTATAACTTGTAGAGAAAAAAGAAACTGAGGACCCGGGGGTGGGGGAAGGGAGAGAAGGGATTTACCAAGGTCTATGTCATTCTTGCTGAAGAACCTTTAATACCTCTCTATTGTTTGTAGGTTGAAATACAAGTTCTTCTGTTTGGCATTTAAAGCCTTTGGTAGTCTGGCTGCAGACCTATCTTTCCAAGCCGATCAATTCCTCCTCCTACACTCTATGTTCAGTCCAACTGGCTGATTTGATGTGTCCCAGAAGAAATTCCGCCTTTCTTCTCCATGCCTTTGCATGGGCTGTCTCATGCCTACAACTCTCTCCTTCCCCAACCAAACTTGTTCTCCCCAAATCCTTCTAATGCTCAACTCAACAGCACTTTCTTTAAGATGCTTTTCCTGTTTCTCCTGCCAAATGACTTAGTATATGTCTAGTATCTATTTTGTATTTCAGCAAGTGAGTTCTGTTCATATTACTTATTTGTGGTTATGTTGTTCACCCCGGTCTGCAAATTCCTTTGTTTTTCTCTTTTCGTCTCTGTAACCCCAGCTCCTAGGGGGAATGCCTCCAACACAGTAGGCATTTAATTAAAGCCTGTGGAACTGAATTGAACTGCCTACAGTCACATAGGCTGCAAACAGCAGAGAAAAGGTTCCAACCCAATTTTTCTAACATTCCTTGGATTCTTCTCAGGAAGGTGACTTTTTTGAATTGGTTTGGAAGAAACTTACCAATAACAATTAACCTACAAGGCTTTTTTGAACCCCCACCATCTTCAAAACATTGTCCTAAGGAGGATAGTGAAAGAGAAGAAAGGTCTCTGGCCTTGAAAGAGTTCAGTCTCTTTAGGGAGGTAAGATAGATAATTCATACTTAGACCATTTCAGAGGTGTGGACACAAGAGCGTTCTGGAATAGGAAGCCTACAGTAGTCACAGGACGGCTCAGAGGACTGGGGCAGATGTTGGGGTTCAGTCTTCTTGACTGAGGCTTTTTATTCATCATCCCAGAGGCTTACTTAACCTTATTCTCCTTATTCTACCTGGTGGTTATGTGGAGGTGGAAGGCTAAATTATCTATTCAATGCCTGGGCTCCAAGTACTGTCCTGGGCACTTGGTATACAAAAAATGGAAACAATTCCTGCCCTCAAGGGACTTATATTCTATGAAAAATGTACATAAATACCAGCTACAGTCAGAGTTATGCAAAGTCATTTCAAGATGTAGGAAACACTAACCAATAGGACTGGGGATCAGGAAAGGCATCTGAACTATGCTTTGATGTTGATGATGGCGATGATAGCGAACATTTATACGGCGCTTCTTATGTGCCAGGAACCACACCAAATGCTTTATCATTATTACCCCACTTGAACCTCACAACAATCCTGGCAGGCAGGCACTAGTATTATCGCTGTTTTACAGATGGGGAAACAGAGGCAAACAAAGGTTAAGTTACTTGCCTAGGGTCCCACAGCTGGCGAGTGAGTAAGGCCAGATTTGAATTCAGGTCTCCAGGTTCCATGCTCTGTCAGCCTCAATGCCCTATATGAAGGAAGCTAGAGATTCTAAGAGGGAGAAGTGAGGATGAAGAGCTAGAGAGTGGGCACAGCCAGGGCAAAGGCAGGACTTGGAATGTTGTGCAGGGTAAGACAGTTCATCGGTTGATTCTATCAGAATGAACAATGTGAGAAGGAGGACCCTCTGACATAAGCCTAGAAAGGTAGTCTAGGCTTTCAGAGCCAGGCTGGGGATTGAGCATCCAGAGAGAGCCTTCTTCTGGAATGACTGAGGGAAGCCTCTCCAAAGCAGACAGATTTGAACTGGGTCTTGAAGGAGGGCTGGGGTCCAAGGAGAGGGAGGGCATTCTAGAGGAGAGGGGTTTATGTGTTGAAAGACAGATCGGGGATGACAATGCCCTCCTTGCATTGCTGGGCTCTCTGGGTCCTGTTTCTAGGGATGCTTGAAAAGGGCAGCTGTCCTGGTGGTTATGTGGAGGTGGAAGGCTAAGCTTTTAGCCAAACCTAGGGCTCAGTGCTGGATGGGGGGGATGGGCTTCTGGCAGCGATTCCCCTCATGATCTCACCTGAATCAGGCACATGGAATGGTGACAGGGAGCCAAGTCCCTTCATAAAATTAATTATGAACAGGCTTGGAGAAGCCTTTTTGGGGAGGCCGGCAGCTGGGCTTTCTGAGTCTTTTGGCTGGAGGAAATGGACAGTGCTGGGAGGAGCTGTGTGGGTAAAAATAAGCTAATTAGGTCTGGCATGTGGCTGTGACATGGCTTGGTGTTTTGTAAGTGTCCTGTGCTGTATCTGTGCATTCTACCCAAAGGGGAATAAGGTTAAGTAAGCCTCTGGGATGATGAAAAACAGGCCTGTTGTATGTGGGGTGGATACACAGAGAGGCAATTCAGTGCTGTGTGAACGATTCCCTGTGTTAAGATCCCAGCTCTGCTCCTAACTACCTTTGCGTCCCTGAGACAACAGCAATTCTTCTGTGGGCCTCGGTTTCCTCAACTATAAAAGACGGGGTAGACTCAATAGCCTCTAAAGTCCCTTCTAGCTGTGAATCTTCCATCCACCGATCACAGGTCAAATTTAGAAGAGACGACTTCTCATGCTAGCGACCCACCATATATAGGCATTCCTTGCTAGCAGAGGTGGGCAGCTTCAGCAAACATAAAAGATTCCTCTTCTTCTCAGCTGGAGTCTCTTCTAAGCCATTAACACATGGGAGTCAAGAAGGTGGCCAAGGCTGATTTTCTCCATCTTTATTTAGGCACCAACAAGGTTTTTTTCCTTCCAAGGAAATCCCTGTGCACACTTTCTTCAGAAAACGGGGGAAACCGGATCTTAGTGAATTGTATATAATGGAACAGATTCTGTCAATAGTATGTTAATACTCACTACACAGAATTTCCAGGGCCCTTTCAGGAGCACGGCCTGGTAAACATGTTTCCCCATTACCTCATTGACTCTGTATGTGTGTGTGTGTGTGTGTGTGTGTGTGTGTGTGTGTGTGTGTGTATGTGGGTTTGTGTTCCAAAAAATCGAGTCCCCTGTTATTTCCGGCCTCTGTTTGGAGTAGACTGTCCCATTGCTACGTCCTCCCTTCAGCTCAAATTGAGTTATTCTCCCATCGAGGCCAGCAGCAGCTTCATCAGAAACTCTAGGAAATAGGGCCTGAACAACCAGTGCTGTTCAGATGCTTGACATTGGCCAAGGACGTGCCACAGAAACCGAAGAAACCGAAAACAGAGACAGCCCGAAATTGGAGTGTTTGGCATGAAAGGGGAGTGCTAGAAGGGAGGAAGTAGCCGCTAAGCGCCTTCATTCCCTTGGGAAAGAGCTAGGAGAGCATTTCTTACAGGAAATTCAGAGCCATTGGCAGAAGTCACATCAACTGAGAATGAAGTATGCTTTGTTGAAGACCCCAGAATAGGGCACTTTTATTTTGGTTTTGGATGGGACCTGAGGCTTCACAGATATGATGAACTCTCAGAAGAGGAACCTCTTTTTCCAATGCAGGTTGACACCTTCTCTGAAACAGTCTGTGACAGTTGCCTGAGCCGCTGAGAGTCACAGAGTTGAATCCAGGTTTTGTAACCTTGAAACAAGCTATTTGTACCACATTGGATGCCTCACTTCTAGGTCCATAATGGTAACATAATAAGTGTTTGTTGAATCACTGACTGAGTGAATGAGTACATATAATGACTACAATAATCAGTCAAGCAATCAATAAGGATTTGTTCAATTATTCATACGCTCCAGGCACCGTGCTGGGCACTGGGTGGGGACAGAAACACAACGAATGATCGAATCTTTATTGCATGGAGATAAGATCTCTAACAGGGGGACAATGATGGCATCTGTAAGGATGTACAGGATAAATTAAAGAGAATGATATGAATTAATACAAAATAGATAGATATAATGTAGGTAGGAAGGGTGGCTACTGGGCAAAGTGCCAGGGAGGGCACCAGTAGCTGAAGGCGATAGGGATCAGGAAAAGCTTCCTGTAAAAGACTGTGCTAGAGGAGGGTCTTAACATAAAGAATTTTGGTGGAGGTTGTAAACACTATCTAGAATAATAGGTAAGTAACCATCTTTGTCTAGATAGACCCAGAAGGGGCCTAAAAAGGGGGACTGTTTATCCAGTTTAGATCCAATGGGGGCCATAGAAACCCAATACATAGAGAGATCAGAGTCATCTGGGAGATAGGATTCAAGGGGGCACCCAGATCTGACCAGTGACTTTTGACTCTTGTATCCATACTAGAGGTAGCTGAGGGCTTCCAGATACTATAGAAGGCAGCTTGGTGGTAGAGTACCAGGCAGGAGTCAGGATGACCTGAGTTCAAATTCAGCCTCAGAAACATACTCGCTGTGTGACCTTGGTCAAATCACTTGACTGCTGTCTGACTCAGTTTCCCCAACTGTAAAAATAGGGATAATAATAGTACTTACATCCCAAGGTTGTTTTGAGGATTGCATGAGTTAACATTTGCACAATGCCTAGTATATAATAGGTGCTGTATAAATGGCATTATTATTATTTGCTGTGGTTACCAGAGAAGGTACGCTGATTTGGTGGAGGTAGAGGGGGATTGTATTATTCAGCCAAGGGAAAGTGAGGGAGAGGAACAGCCCATTTTAAGTGTTCCTAAATCTCAGGATCTCCTCATGCTCTGGCTTAAACACAACACAAACATCTTTGTTTCTATTGCAACATGTAGAGGGTATGTGGGTCATATTTCCTTCTTAATTGGAGACCGAACGGTACAAATACACAAAATGGAAATAAAATGCTTGGGGATTGGGTTGTCAAATTATATTCAAGAAAGTGTTCTTTAGTAGGGAACAGGTACACCCGGGCAGAGTCCTTGGCTAGGAAGGTAGCAAAGACAGAGGAATCAAGATGCTAAATGCATAATAAAACTTCGGGTTATTGGGTAAGCCAGACAAATACCCCATGTGTTCTGGGACAGGGATATTAGTTATAAATAAAACACCAACTTTGAAGGCAATAAAAACCATATAAGTGAATGAAAAGAGCAGGACCAATCTTGACTTAACCAATTTATTTATTTAAAAAAAATCTCTCAGGGAAAGGTGCTTCCTTTGACTTGCTGATATTTAAGAACTGTCAGCTGAGGATGTGGAACAAATCCCAAGGTCTGATTTGAAAGGTAGCAGTTATGACAGGAGGCAATCATGATGATAATAATTACTAATATCTATATGACATTTCAAAGTTTGCAAATTGCTTTACATATATATTGTCTCATTAAATTGTCACAATAACTCTCGGAGGGAGATGCTGCTATTATCTCCAACTTACAAATAAGGAAGCTGAGTCTGAGAGTGTAAATGACTTACCCAGGATCATGGAACTAGTAAGTATCTGAGGTAGAATTTGAATCCAGACCTTCATCATGCCAGGCACATCATATCATTCTCTCCACTAGGTCACCCAAGTGAAAAAGAGGAATAACTTCTTATGCTTAGCCAAAGATCACCCTGACCTCTTTGAAGGTCCTGGATAGGATTGAAAATTGGACATAAGATTAGTTCCTTTAACTTGTTATTAAAATGTATTTGGATAATAAATTTTGTTGATGCCTTTTGTCTCTATGCCATAATCCTTTCTGGAAATACTAAACCTCCCCCTGGAATTGAACTCTTCGTCAAAAACATCCCTGGAAGACAGTGACTGCATCTGATGATGCACACGCATTCTGTCCTCAAGTCAGTGACCAGCCAATCTGGCGAAAAAAGGGAGTGATGTTTCCTTGTCTGTTTCTCCCAGGTCATTATCGGGTTTTCAGTTAATTATTAACAGTTTGGCTTTCTTTTAGTGACCTTGTGATTTACATTGTTTCTTTCCCAGTGCCTTTTGTTCTTTTAGTCTGGTGAATCAGTTTCCCTCTGACTCCATTCACTGTCCTTGCCCCAGTTCAAAACGCTCCTCCCTGGCTTTGCTGTCATTTTTTTCTGTGTCCGACTCTTCTTTGTGGCCCCATTTGGGATCTTCTTGGCAGTGATTCTTGAGTATTCTGCCATTTCCTTCTCTGGCTCATTTGACAGATAAAGAAATGGAGGCAAACAGGGTGAAGTGACTTGCCCAGGGTCACACAGCTAGTAAGTGTCTGAAGTCAAATTTAAACTCAAGAAAATGAGTTTTCCTGATCTGGGACCCAGCACTCTATTCACTGCATCACCTAGCAGCCCACTGCTCCCGTTGGCTACCACTCCCTTACATGTCCTGTTTTTCTTTCTTAGAATGGAAACTCCTTGAGGGTCTGTAAAGTCTGCCTGACTTACTCCTATTTGTACCCAGGCTTCCCCTTCCTCTGTAATAGAGCCAGGAACATAGAAAGTTATTAATAAAAGCTTTTGTACCCCCAGTTTCTTTTGTCTATATCTTGTTGATGCACAGTTATTTATAGGTTGTCATGCATTAGACTGCGAGTTCCTTGAGAGCAGGGTCTGGGTTTTTTCCGTTTCTTAGTATCCCCAGTGTTTAGTATAGTGTCTGACACGTAGTGGGTCCTTAATACATGCTAGTCGATCTCACTTTTTCATTCATTCATTGACTTTTGTTCATCTCAGTAATTTCCATATCTGTTCATATAATTCTTCCCATGTTTCTCTAAATTCATATCTGTCATTTCTTGCTGCATAATATTCTGTAACATAATTGTTCAGTTGTTTCAATGGGCGCCCATTTTGTTTTCTTCTCTTCCCTACTGCAGAGAGTGCTGCTGTGAATATTTTGGCATTAATTAGACCTTTTTTTTGTCTTTTAAATTATCCCTTAATGTCTTGCAATTTGATGCTAAATAAGTAGTCATTTCATGTTGGTTCAATGCTTGATTCCTCACCTTCCTACTCCATAGTAGCCGCTACCTTGGGTTCTTTTCTTTCTGTTTTTGTGACATTACTTTTAGTCCTTATTAGTCAACATGAGCCCAAGAGTTCCTATGGGTTTTTCCCCCCATAAATATCAGGTATTCTGGGGCCACCCCCTGTTGAGAAATAGGTACATGACACAAAAAAGGTGAAGACTTTATGGGTGAGTTGGCGCTTGTCAGTGGTCCAGTGTGCTCTGAGAACAGGCTAAGCATGCATCCTTTCCATCACCCACTTGGGTCAGGCATGAATCCTCTTCAGACTGGAGGCAAGAAGAGGTCTTCCTGAGCGCCATCTAGTGGCTTCCTGGAGGATTGACTTGAAATACCTTTCCCATTCCTCACACCCTCTGTCCTTCCCTGGGGGGAGAAGACACTGGCTCTCATATTTAGAGCAGGAAATGACCTTAGAGGTCAGCTTCCTGAAACACTCAGAGTGTGGTCAGGAGGGCGCAGGGTGCAAAGAACTCTGATTCGGAACCAGAGCGTTGGGGTGTAAATCCCAGCCATCACTTACCACCTGAGGAAACTGAGGCACAGGGAAGGGAAATGGCTTGTCTAAGGTCATCTTGAGGGAGAAGCTGGGATTTGAATCCGTGTCCCCTGACCCCAAATTCAGTGCTCCTTCCTACTGTCCCCAAAGTATACATTTTTTTCCTTTTCATTTCAGCTCATCCACAGAAATCAAAGCTGTGATTGGGTTAGAACTATTGGGTTTATAAAAAAAAAGGGAGGGCAGGACAAAATTATGAACCTCTCCATCTAAAAAAATAAAATTTTTATTGATGTCTCTGACTTTTATATCATCTATATTTCATAATGCTTCTCTTCCTCCAAGAGAATCATCTCTTATAACCAAAGATAGTATTAGCAAAAGAAAAACAGTTTAGCAAAACTAGTCGATATGTCAACACACAGTCTGACATTATGCAAAGTGTTCCACATCCATGGTAGCCCACCTCTGCTAAGAAGAAGGGGAGGAGCCTTCTCAAATATCTTGTTTAGAGCTAAGGAGCTAAGCTTGGCCATTCTCTTTCTCTTTATCTCTCTCTCTCTCTCTCTCTCTCTCTCTCTCTCTCTCTCTCTCTCTCTCTCTCTCTCTCTCTCTCCCCTACCCCAAGAAGGAAACTTTCAAATAAGGATGAGAGTGAATGTCAGTCATGGAGGGACTGGACTCTGGACTATCTCTGTAGATTTGAAATAAATTAAATGTCCTTTCCAGCATGGTTACTTGTGTATGGATAGCATTAAGCTGGGAAGAGTCAAGCCCTGCATTTTTTTCTTACTCTTATACCGTATGCAGTCCCCTCCAGACCCCATTGGTTATGTAATCCACACTCCTTACTTTGGAACTGAAGAAAATGAGATCTGAAGAGGTTTGGGAATTTGTCCAAGATCACACAGGTACTAGGGGCCAGAAGCAGGATGTGGATCCAGGTCCCTTGGCTCCAGAGACTGTGGGTGCTTATCCCACTGGTCCAGGTATAAGTACATGGACACTCTCTTCTTAATCCTCCATCAATGTTCTGAGAGACTGAAAAAGTCCACAGCCTGTCTGTGGAACAATCATAGAAGCTTCCTTTTGGTGCCCAAATCCCATTGCTCCTTTCTCCCTTTTGTGGCCATCCAAAGAGTTCATCAAGATTTCCAGTTGGTGACATCTTTGTCATGTCCACCTGAGAGGCTTATCCCTGAGGCAGCTGCTTTTCCCCAGCAATGTGCCATCCTTCTCCAATGTTCCCCCCTCCATGCAAGTCACTTGGGAATCATGGGCTGAACAACAAATATCCAGTAGACCCCCATCAACATTCTCCAAATGTCCTAGGCTCAGTGACCAGGTCCATTCCACCTGGAATCTACCTCTCCCAGAATCTCAGGAAGTCTGAGTGGGAAGGGGCCTCTGTGGCCCCACCTGACCCAGAATCCTCTCTTCAACCTTCTTGAAAAGTGGCCACCCAGCTGAATGTCATCAAGTGGTGACCAAGCTTCACTTGAAGGCCTCTAAGGAAGGGGAATCCACCACGTCCCAAGGCATCTTCTTCCGCTCATGGATAGATTTCATTGTTAATGAATCAGACCGAGATATGCCTCATTTGCAGCTTCTACCTGGCTCTGTCTCTGGGCCAAGAATTCAACAAGTATTTATTGTAAGTGCTTCCTACATGCTGAGATCTGGAGATACAAAGTAAAACCAAAACAGTCCCTGCCTTCAAGAAGCTTGCAATCTAATGGGGGAGTCCACATGTAAATAACTATGCCCAAACAAAATCTATACAGTGTAGGTGGAAGATAGTCTCAGAAGGGGGAGGTAGAGGTCTTTGACCATTCTGTTTCTTCACTGTACAGAGGGTTCCAATGTTTAGATGACAATCATTCACACTGGGCTTTGGTGATCTCGGTGTTTTACATGCGTGACCTCAGTGGACCCTCAAAACCACCCTGTGAGGCCAGTACTAGAGATCTTATTCCTGGCTTTGGGAGATGAAGAAAGGGAGATTCATAGAGGTTAGTGAACTTACCTATGGTCACACAGCCAGGAAGTAATGGGGGTGGGCAATGAAACTAGATATTCTCTCCAAGCCAGCATCCCATCCATGAGGCCCTGCTGCCTTTCTGTGCAATGCTCTTAGAAAGGTTCATAGCCTTATATGTTTGTTCTTATGCCCTTCATATGGTCCTTGGTACAATGGAAAAGCTGACTAAAGTCAACTGACCGTTGCAATTCCCACTTCTGACTTGTATCACTGGCATGACTCAAGGTGAGGGATTCAACTTCTGTATGCCTCAGTTTCCTTGTTTGTCAACAGAGGGAATTGGACTGGCTGCCCATTGATGTCTCTTCCAGTTCTGGATCTGTGCTCCTGTGCAGACTTCTTGTGTCTCAGTTTCCTTATCTGTAAAAATAAATGGCGGCCTCTGAGGCTCTTTCTACTCTTAGGACTATGATGCTGCCTAACTTTCCTGCAGCTCAGTTTCCTCATTCGCAAAAGGAAAGAATTGGACTTGATTGTTTCTGAGGTTCCTTCCAATCTGCCCAATAATCTATGGAAGGTATAAATATTGTACCCATTTTAATAGATGAGGAAGCTGAGGCTTAGTGAGGTTATGCTTTGCTTTAGAAGACCAGGACTGGGACCCAGGCCTTCTGAACCTATGTACACCATGCTGCTTAGGAGGAAGACTTGTCTTCCCTCTGCCCAAACTAGATCAGAGAGAGCCCGAAGGATACCCAGAGACCAACAAGTCCCACCTGCTCTTTTTAAAGATGGGGAAACTGAGGCATAAGGGGCATTTATCAAGGACCATAAATCTAGAGTTGGAGAGAACCCAGAGGCCACCCAGATCACCATTTGTTGGGGTGTACATGGGGGAGAGAAGTTTCTCCTGAGCTCAAGTCTCCTGTGTCCTCCTTAACTCTACCATCAGAGATTAATTGGTTTGGGTTAAGCAGTCTGTGTTCACGTGTTGTCTTTTAAAATGCAAACACCCCTGGGGCCTGTTAAGTCTCTAACTGATGAAGTCTCAGCCTTCAGTGTGGATTCATTTATAAAACTCTTTTTATAACACGAGAAGACCCTGTTAGTATGAGGGCACAGGGGACTTTGGGGGTAGAGGGGGAAGGGAAGGCAAGGAGAGAGACAGAGATAGATAGAAAGAGAGAGACAGAGAACTAGGATGGAAATAGAGATGAATAGTGACAGAGATGTGGAGACATGTACATAGAGGGGGAGAGGGGAGAGAGAGAGAAAGAGAAGTAGGGATGGAGAGTCAGAGAGATACAGAGAGTGACACAGAGAAAGAGAGAGGAAAGACAGAGACCCACGTGACAGAGACACCTTTGAGGCAGCTGCTTTTCTCCAGCAATGTATCATCCTTCTGACATAGAGACCCAGAAAGAGACAGGGAGACAAAGATGCAGAGAGAGACACAGAGACACAGAGCAGATACAGACAGGAGGAGGTGGGGTACCTCAAGAAGATTCACATTGCCAACTCACCATTTTGCTGAGGGACCACCCTGAGGATAGTAAACTAATTATGTCTGTTCTCCAGATTTTCTTTCGTCCTAAAAAAGTGTTATGTGGTGTATTTGTGTGTAAAGAAATGGGAAAGGATAGTGTTCACAGCTGAGCCCCAGACTACATTCCATGAAACATTTCTAATTCTTTAATAGACCATTTGAAATGTCCCTGGGGCTTCCAGGCCCCCTTCTTTCCTGCCTAAAATTTCATTTCTCCATATTTTGCACAGAATTGTGGGAGAGAGTGCTAGGTTTGGTTTCATGAGCAAAGATATAACTAGGGTTAGCCTTCTGGGACTTTGTTCCAGGTGTATAACTTGGTGGGCACCAACTGGACTTGAGCAGGGGAAGGGGAGTGGGAGGTGGGGGTGGTGGGAAGGTAATGCTTTCTTCCTCAGTAGCAATGGAAGCCTTCATTGGCTTCATCTACTTGGACTCCCTTTCCCCCTCATCTGACCCTGGCTCTTGCCCTAGAAGTTTTGGGCCTTTTCTGTTTTCCATCTCAACTAGCTCCAGTGAAAGCTCATCCCCTCATGTCCAACTCACACCTGACACTGGCAGCCTTTTATCATAGTGAAGAGTATGACAGATTTAGAGTCAAAGGTTGCGCTTGTTAACTGGGTGACCTCAGGTAAGTCTCTTAACCTCTCTTTACCTGAAAGGTAAAATGATGGGGATGGACAAGATGGTTCTGATGACTCTGCCCACTTTCAATCTTTTATCTTATGTCTCTCCCCAGCCCATTTCATTTCATCCTCCCAGGTTTTCACTCTTCTGCTTGATTCTACCCCTAGCAATTACAGAGAACTTCCCCTCTTGGGCCCCACTTTCATCCAGTTAGAACAATCAAGGGGTCCCAGATGGCACTTCCTTCCTCCCAGGCTATTTCTTATGTCTTCTGCGCCCCATGCTTTCTCCAGGTTAATATTTTGCAATTGAGGCTTCTGGTCACTAGGACTTGGCCTCAGATCCTGCCCTTTTCCCTTTCTATCCCTGAGACCGGAAACATCACTTAACTTCTCTGAGGTCTGAGTAATTCTGTAAGATTTCTCTGTTAAGTTAGAGAAATGTTGTGATGGTGGAGGGAGCTCCCACATTGAAGTCAGAGATCTTTGGGATGTTGGCATTTGTATTGTTTCCATCTATTTAAAAATTTAAGAGCAGTTAGAACCAAGATGGCAGAGTATGGGCAGCAACCCAAATGGAAACTTAAAACATTCCCCTTCGAACAACTTTAAAATAATTCCTCAAATCAAATTTTGGAGTGGCAGAACCAACAAAAGACCAAAATGAAACTTTTCCCAACCTTGGACACCTTAGGAGGTGGGCAGGAGGAGTCTGTGACATTGGGATGGAAGCTGACCTGGAGTGCATGTGGTGGCCAGCAATGCCAGCAGCAGTGGTGGTTCTTGTAAGTAGCTGTGACAACTAAAACAGCAGTTTTGGGAGCTCTCAGCCCCAAGAGAATAAAGAGATTGTAATTGATCAGAAAGGAATTGTAGGGGACCCTTTGCTGGCACTGAGTGCAGCTGGCACTTATTGACAACTCTATTGCCCATAAGCAGTTTTAAGTCACAGTTCCAGGGTAGATAAGAGTGCTTGTGGTTGGTCACCTTTAAGGGAGCAGAGGACCTGGTCATAGTTCCAGAACTGAGAGGAGTGCTGGCCTTTGTGGGGGTAGGGGAACAAGGCTAAAGATCAGAGTGAAGACCAGGAGAGCAATGACCACACCTCTCTCCAGAGCATGTCACCTTGGAAACACCAAAAACTTTCAGAACCTAATAACCAGCTCTGAATATAGCAACACTAAAAATACTGAAGCTTGGAACAGCCTTTCCACCTTTAGGTGAGCAGAGCTCAACTTTAACATAAAGTTCAAAGGCAAGAAATAGACTCAAAAATGAGCAAACAACAACAACAACAAAGAATTTGACCATTAAAAACTACGACAGTGATGGGGAAGACCAAGGCATAAACTTGGAAAAAGACAATAATGTGAAAACACCTACAAGCAAAGCCTCAAAGAAAAATTCTAATTGGACCCAAGTCCAACAAGAAGTTAAAGAAAGAGATAAATGTGGTAGAGGGGAAATTGGGAAAAGAAATGAGAATGATGCAAGAAAATTATCAAAAGAGAATTAACAGCTTGGTAAAAGAAACACAAAAATACTGAAGAAAATAACAAAATAATACTTAACACATACACCCGCCCCCAGAATTAGCCATATGGTAAAGAATCACAGAAATTCACTGAAGAAAAGAATACCTTAAAAACATAATTATGTTAACTGGTAAAAGAGGTACAAAAGCTCACTGAATAAAATAATTCCCTAAAAATCAGAACTGGGCTACTGGAAACTAATGGCTCCATGAGACCTCAAGAAACAATCAAAGTCAAAAAAATGAAAAAAATAGAAGACGTGAATATCTCATCAGAAAAACAATGGACATACAAAATAGACTGAGAAGAGATAATTTAAGAATTATTGTATTACCTCAAAGCCATGATAAAAAGAGGCTAGATATCATATTTCAAGAATTTATAAAGAAAAACTCTAGATTCAGAGGGTAAAATAGAAATGGAAAGAATCCAAAAATTAGAACTCTTAGGAATATTGTAACCACATTTCAGAGCTCCCAGGTCAAGAAGAAAATATTGTTAAGTATCCAGAAAGAAACAATTCAAATATTACGGAGCCATAGTTAAGATCATACAAGATTTAGCAACTTCTATGTTCAATGAGCAGAGGGCTTGGAATATGATATTTGAGAAGGCAAAAGAGCTAGTATTACAACCAAGAGTGAATTTTAATGCTATGGAGAGAGTAACCTACCCAGCAAAAACAGTATAATCCTTGATGAAATAGAGGACTTCCAGGCATTCTTGATAAAAAGATGAGAAATAAATGGTAAATCTGACATTCAAACACAAGACTCAATAGAAGTATAAAAAAGTAAACATAAAAGAGTAATCATAAGAGACTCAATAAGAGGTTAAACTGTTTATATCCTATATGGGAAGATGAACTATATCATTCTTAAGAACTTTATCATTATTAGGACAATTAGTAGGAGTCTAAATAGACAGAGGGCATGGGTTTGAGTCAATTATGTTAGGATGATCTCCAAAAAAAATAAGGATTGAGAAAGAGGGGTGCAGTGGGTAAAGGAAGAAGCGAGAGGTAGAATGGAAAAGTTTTTCTCAACCAAAAGAGGTGTGTAAGCTAAAGTTTTATAGTAGACGGGAAAATGAAGGATGGTGGTGGTGGGCAATGCTCATACCTCACTCTCATCAAAATTAATTCAAAGAGAGAAGAACATACACTCTCAGTTGGGTATAGACATCTCTATTACCTAACAGGGAAATAGGAGGGGAAGAAGATAAGAGGTATGGGCTGGGAGTGGGAATGATAAAAAGGAGAACAGATTAAGGGAGGCTGTGGTAAGAAGTAAAACAGACTGCGGAAGATGGACAGGATAAAAAGAAAGGGAAAAGTATAAATAGAAGAAAAAAGAATGTGGGGAAATACACAGTTAATAATCACAACTGTGAATGTGAATGGGATGAATTCACCCATAAAATGGAGTCAGATAATAGATTGGATTAGAAACTAGAATCCAACAATATATTGTTAATAAGAGACACAGTTAAAATAAATGGCTGGAGCAGAATCTAATATGCATTAACTTAATTTTAAAAAGGCAGGGGTAGCAATCATGATGTCAGACAAAGCAAAAGCAAAAAAAGTCCTAATTAAAAGAAATATGTAGAGAAACTACATTTTACTAAAAGATATCTTTGACAGTGAAGTAATACCAAAAATTTTTACAGCAGGTTTTTCTGATAAAGGTCTCATTTCTCACATGTAGAGGGAACTGAATCAAAATAATAAAAATAAAAGCCATTCCCCAATTGATAGATGGGACTATCATATCAAAGGATATGAACAAGCAGTTTTCAGAAGAAGAAATCTAAGCTATTTATAGTCATATAAAAGTTCTCTGAATCACTATTGATTAAAGAATTATGAATTAAAACAACTCAGAGGTACCTCACGTTTATCAGAAATGATGAATGTGAGAAGGAATAAGAGAAAATAGGTGCATTAATGGAGTTTTGAAATGGTCTAACCATTCTGAAGAACAATTTGGAACTATGCCCAAAGGGCTATGATACTGAGCATGCCTTTCACTCAGCTATGTCACTAATACATTTGTACCCCAAAGAGATAAAAGGAAAAGGACTAATACGTACAAAAATATTTGTAGTAACTCTTTTTGTGATGGCAAAGAATTGAAAATTGAGGGGATGCTCATCAGTTGGGAAATGGCTAGACAAGTTGTAGTATATACTTGTGAAGGAATACTATTGTGCTGTAGGAAATGACAAGGTGTGTGATTTTAGAAAAATGTGGCAAGACCTCTATGAACTGATGCAAAGTGAAGTGAGAAGAACCAGGAGATTATTGTACACAGTAACTGCAATGTTATAATGATGATCAACTGTGAAAGACTTGGTTACTGTGATGAATGCAATGATCCAAGACAATTCCAAAGGAACTCATGATGAAAAAAAAAATGCTATCCACTGAGAGAGATAGAGAAAAAGAGAGAGAACTAAAGTGTAATCCTTCCTTCCTTCGTTCCTTCCTTCCTTCCTTCCTTCCTTCCTTCCTTCCTTCCTTCCTATTAGACTAATATGGAAATATTTTTGCATGATGTCAGTTGTATAATTGATATCAGTTTGCTTACCCTCACAGTGTGTGTGGGAAGGGTGGAGAAGGGGTTGGAGAGAATTGAGAGCTCAAAATTTAAAAAGAAAAGAATGTTAAAAACAAATAATATGTTTGAAAAAAATCTGGAAAGCTAGGAATGTTAAGATTGGAAAAGACCTAGGGGATCCTGGTGTCTCTGATCTCTCTCTAAATGTCTTCTAGCAACGACATTCTCTGATCTCCCTAAACTCCTGTTAATCCTTTTTGCATCTCTAATAGCTCCCCAAAACATAGTTCTGGACCCACAATTAGGGACAGGGATAGAGACAGGATCTATGATTTCATTTGTGGAAGCAACTTCCAGGTAAGGAAAGTCCTACTTCTAGTCAACACCTCTACAACTTGTGGTCTTCAAGAGTTGCAGGAGTCATAGAAAGAGGTTAAGTGACTTGGCAAGGGAGAGAGTCAGAAAATGGATTCAGAAGCTCTGATTCCAAAGCCAGAGCTCTCGCCATTGAGCTGCCTTCTCTTGTGACTGCATAATCTCTGTGTTGATGATTTGACAGATATTTTTTCGAATCCTCTCTTTCTCCTCTCTTAGTAACTGTTTCTTATTTTACATGTATTATCAGATAAGGAGGAAAGAATACTGGATACAGAGTCAGTGAACTTGGGTTCAAATCCTGTATGACATGATTTCCCTGGGCCTCAATTTCTTCATCTGTAAAATGAGGGGAGGGGCTAGATGACCTTGACGATTCCTTCCAACTCTTGATCTAATGTCATTTAAGACTCCCGCCAAAGGTAACATCATTTTACAGCTGAGGATACTGAGTCTACCCGAGTCACACAACTAAAAAAAAGTCAGATGGGGGATTCGAACCCGAGTCAGGGGCCAAGCCTGCAGCCCCGCTTTCCAGCACGCCACTGCCTCTCTGCCTGCAACAACAAGAAAGAGGTTTATGTGGTTGACTCTTGTACTTCTCCGCAGATGAAAGTAGCCGTTCGAGGCCCCTCTTCCTTATCAAGCCTTGCATATGTCAGAGCTTTTGAAGATACTCCGTGCGGAAGCTCTGACTCTCCGGTGACTTCTTCAGATTTAATTAGGCTGACCTTCTTCGATAATCCCCCTCGGATGGCCCCTCCTCCTTCTCCACACTCCCCCTTCCACCAACTTCTAAATCATATTCCGTCTCTGCATTCATCGGCAAAAGACCAACTGCTCGCTTCAGCCCTCAGCGCCATTCACAGCTTGCCTCTCCAAAATGAACTTTCACTCAGAAGGAGCTGCTTTGAGCATTAAAATTGGGCGAGGGAGCGTAGGAAAGTTTATCTTGGAGCCGGCATGGGGTCTGTCCCTCCAAGTTAAATATTTCTCTTTACACGTAGAATAGGCTTCACTGTGGCTCTAGCCAATGGCATCCTGAAATATGGGGCTATCTTTAAACATTAACATTTAGTTACAGCGCTCAAGGCTTTCTGTAGACTTTCCCCCCCTTTCTAAGCTGAGCTTTCCACACACCCCCCTCCTTTTTTCCTCTCTCTTTCGGAATAACCAGGACTTTCATAATGTATGCTTTCTTGCAGTTCCTTTGCTCAAGAGGGAGGGGGACATGCATGCTGGAGTGGTCCAGCGTTGGTCCAGTCAAACAGCTGTTTATTTTCCATCTGCATGGTGAATTTTCCAAGGAAGGTAGGGGGTGGGGGTAGAGGGTCCCTGTAAAATGATCCAGAAAACCAGAACTATCTTAGCATCAAGCCTTAAGATGTATGCTTTGTTGCTGGTAGGAAAATTACCATGTGAATTTACTTCTTGTACAACATAGATTTTGAACTAGACAGGACCTTAGACGCCTTCTCTTCATCCTCCGATTAGGCATCTATGGCTAGAATGGATTCTGGAAGCCATCTAGAGACATAGATCTTGAACCGAAAGAAGTCACATCTAGTTCAGAGATTTTAAAATTTTTATTTATTTTGTTGTCATGGGCCCAAGGGTGTGCTAGAGCCAGTGGGAGTTTTTATACTCCAGAAATTACTACAAATCAGGGCTTGATTTATTGTAGCTGCCAGAAATTGATAGGAAAAAATATTAATAATGCAGGTTAAATGTAAAATTGTGCTATGTACATGTTTTCTTTTGAGAGCTGGTTGTTAAACATTTACTAGCACACCCTTTTGGTACTCTGGCAAAGCCTATAGACAACTCAGAATCCTATCTTTAAATAATTAAAGGAAATGCTGAATTTCAACAATAAAGATGTCATTTCCACCCCCCCCCCTTCAAGTTCATATATCCTATGAAATCTCTCCACAGACCTCAGGTTAAGACTGATCTTTGTCTCACACTTTTAGGGGTAGGAGGACCTTAGATGCCATCTAGTTAATCTTGGCTCCTAGATTTAGAATCGGAAAGGCCTTTAGTGCCTGTCTAGTCCCACCCCCTCATTTTACAGATGAGGCCCAGAGGATTTGAACCCAGACCTTTTGGCTCTAGCTACATAATTTAATAAATCTTTCCTTGTGAAAGTCTGCAGTCAGACACATTCCCATTCCACCTTTATCCTGTGTGACTTCCCCAACCACATTTCCCTCATCAGGGCTAGAGCAAGGAATTTCAATGCATGGAAAATAAATTTCCTCCCAGTAATGGAAAGGAAACAGGTAATGAGACATATTCATAGCCTTCTCTTTAGGAAGGGGAGCTAGATTCCAATACTGGTTTTTTGCTGTGTCTCTGCAGAAGGTTGGTGAGGCTTGAGGGAGTGGGTAGGATTGGGCAGCAAAATGTAACCTGAGTTACATTAGTCCATCAATAAAATATTGAGTGCCTCCTGAGAAGCTGCTACCTAGGTGCTGCTCCTTAAGTGTAGATAAGAGTAGGGCTTTAGAGTTTTCTTTGGAGACAAGGGTCTAATGAGTCTCGTGAGAGATAGTTCTCATCAGTGGGAGTCATCTTTAAGAACTTCAGCAGCTTGAAACTCATTCCTTCCAAACAGGCCCATGTTTCTCTTGGATTCCCCCTCTCCTATCTCACAAAAGTGAGACATGTCTGTTTTGTGCTGGCTCTGAATGGACTGATCCAGGATTTTACTCCCAGACTTACAGGATTGAGTCATTTGAGGGCAAAATCATACTTACTGTAGGCAGAAAGCCTCCCCACCCTGAATATGGGGACTGGGGTGAGTTTCCCTTCTATAAAACTGTACAGTTTCCACTCTTCCAGAACTTATCTCAGAAGTCAAGAGAGGTGTTCTATCAGATGACCAGCGTGAAGAACCCTTTATGCTGGTATTTGTGAGCTCTGTCTGGTGGGGATGGCCATTGCTCAGACTGTGTGGCTTCGGGTCTCTTATTATTCTTGTCTTCTCTCTTTCTAGAGATAGCTGGGTCTGAAAGTCTACATCTTTGCCAAATGGGTCTAAGTTCTGCCTACAGTTTGTGGGATAGTGTGAAGTGTTCTGAAGTCAGGAGGTTCAGTTTTTGTATCTCTTTCTCATTCTAACTGTATGACCTTGGGCCAGTCACTTAATCCTATCCAAGCTTCCTTTAATCAATCCTCATACAGCTCCTCACCTTCTAGGAACCCTCCTCTGGACACTTCCAATTTAATTCTCTTCAATTCATTTGAACTCAACTCCATTCAATAAATATTTCTCAAATTATATAGCAGGCACTCCTCTAAGTCCTGAGGTTACAAATAAGGAAAAAAAAAGATAGTCCCTGCCCTCAAGGAATTTACACTCTAATGCTGGACTACAATGAACAAAATAAAACTGGATACTTTCGAACACCAATGACCTCCCCTAAAATGTGGTACCTGGAACTGAACCCAATACTCCAGATGTAATTTGAACAGATAATGGGGCATGGGTGCCACCCCCTCCATATTCCTGGAAGCCATGCCTTTCTTAAGACTGTAGATGCATCCCAGTAGTATTTGTACCAGGCACATCCCAGTAAGGAAAAAGTTTTAAGAACCTTAAAGCACCATATAATCCAGGTAGTATTCCTATTATCAATATTTTCTGCTGAGTATCCTGGAATTCTGCAGAGTTTCCGTCATTGGCAGGGAAATGACAAATTTGTACTTTTGATGAATTTTGTACTTTTTGTAACTTTTGTTACATAATAACAGCCAGATTGGGTAGTGCTCCCAGAGCTAGCTTTGCAGTCAGGAAGACATCTCTAATACATCCAGACCCTGGGACCGTGGGCAAATCATTTAACCTTTCAGTGCCCCAGGCAACTCTAATGCTGTAAGCTCCAGAGAACATGTTGACCTTCATTAATAGCAATTTCCCCATCTGGGAGTTCCCTATTTCAATGAAATCACAGGTCCATTCTTTATCCCTGAAGCAATAATAATACTGACTGAACTTTGCTTGAAGATTCACAAAGTGCTTTGTATATATTTTAATCATTTCAGACTCACAGCAACCTTCTGTATAGGTCCTGCTATTA
The DNA here is from genome assembly GCA_028646575.1 of Pseudocheirus occidentalis. Lineage (NCBI taxonomy): Eukaryota > Metazoa > Chordata > Mammalia > Diprotodontia > Pseudocheiridae > Pseudocheirus > Pseudocheirus occidentalis. The sequence continues at coordinate 371,595,217 of CM053593.1, forward strand.
CCCCTATTTCACAGATGGGGAAACTGAGGCTGAGAGAGATTTTTAGAGCCTCGTCCAGGGCTTCACATCTGGTGACTGAAGCAGGATTCAAACTCCATTCTGCTTGACTTCAAATCTGGTGTTTTAACCACTAAACCACATTTCATCCTGACTGCTAGTGACTTTAATTAAGAATCCCTCTCCCTTTCTGTTTGATTGTTTTTTTTTCCTTCCCAAATGAATTCGTTTTGCTACAGAAAGACAGAAAAGACATGTCGGGTAAGTTAGGGAGATAAGCACTTCATATGCTTATTTTATGCCTGGCAGAAGGAGGTGGGGAGGGTCTGTGATGCCAAGTTTTTTTCAGCACCTTAGAGGTTGCTTCAGTCTTTGGCAACCTTTCCTAAGTCTTTCTTACATATTTCCCTTTTCCCACCTTAGAGCAAATTCATTTTTTCCTGAGCAGGAGGCAGCATGGTGCTGCAGAAGGAACATTGAACTAAGACAAGTGACCTAGATTCTAGCCCTAGCTCAGCTAGCAGGTATGTGACCCTATTGAATGAACTATTCCAGGCCTTCATTTCTTCATCCAGAAAATGACAGAGTTTTCAAGAGGTTTTTAACATTTGATTTACCCAAGTGCTCTTGGATAGCTCAGTTCTAAAGAAAGACTCAGGTTCAAATCTTTTAAGCATGAGACTCAGTTTTCTCATGTTTAAAATGAGTTGGTTAGGGGCGGCGAGGTGGCGCAGTGTATAGAGCACCGGCCCTGAAGTCAGGAGTACCTGAGTTCAAATCCGGCCTCAGACACTTAACACAAAAAACTAGCCGTGTGACCTTGGGCAAGTCACTTAACCCCAATTGCCCTCCAAAAAAAAGAAAAATAAATAAATAAATAAAATGAGTTGGTTGGACTTTGGTGACTTTGGAGTTCCTTCCAGCTCTGAATCTAGGGTCTTAGTCTACCCTAAAAGTCTGCTACGTGACAGTTTTAATTGCTTAACTTCTCTCCCATCGTGGATAGACTATAAGCCCCTTAAGAACAGGGGCAGATTAGTTATTTTTGCTTTTGTGTTTCTTGCACCTAGTACCTGGTGCGCTCTCCCCCCTCCTACCGTGCCAACTATTACTGGCCGGACGTCCGATTGCAGAGGGTTCTTCACAAATCGTACAACTCAGACTCGCTTGTAGCTGTCGCTCTCCGGTCACCCTTAAGCTGCGCTGTCGAGACCGTATTCCTCCTTCTCTACCCCCTAGTTCCCCTCTCTCACTGTTGGTTTGTTTTTTACCTTTGGGAACTCTAATCTAATCAATACTAACATTCCTGGAAGGGACACATTAATCAATTGCCCAATAACTCTACTGACATCACTGCGAATTCCCAGAAGAAACTCCCTTCCCTAGTTACCATTCCTCTAGATCAGTGGTTCTCAACCTGCCAAATGCCCCTAATGCCGCTAACGCCGCGACCCTTTAATACTCCCTGCGTGTGGGCGGACCCTCCTGGATACGGATAGAGGAGAGGTGTCTCGGTTCCTAAGACCGTCAGAAACATGTGTTTTCCAACGGTCTCAGGCGATCCCTGTGAAAGGATCATTTGACTCCCCCAAAGGGGTCATGACCCAAAGGTTGAGAACTGCTGTGTTAGAGGGAGCTGGGCTGTGCCGGAGACTTCCGTGGTCATCACGGGTCGATGTCTTGTCTACCCCTGAGGGATGTGTGTATTGGGATGGTTTGCACCCATGGACATTAGCATAGGGTAGGAGGGAGGGGGCGTTCCTAGTGTATTGTGAGGAAAAGAAAAAGGAACTGGGGATTGTTACATTGCTATGGCCTCCATTTCATGGTCACGTGTCTCCTTCTAAATGAAACTGTCCAGAGTGTTTTCTGTCATTCTGGTTCAATTAAACATTAGCCAGTCCTTCCCTTTTCCCTGGCTAATGTTGAGTATTAGCCATTTGTGGCAACAATTCATGCACATACAGACAACAGCTGCTTCCTCTGGAGCCGGAGGACAGAATGTGTTCATAGCCAGCTAGCACTCATATAGTGGTTTCCAAATATTATCTCATCTGATCCTCACAACAATCCTGGAAGTAGGAACTGTTATTACTTTCATTTTATAGACGAGGAAACTGAGGGAGATAGAGGTGAAGTGACTTGTCCAAGGTCACACAGTTAGCCAACAAGCCTTTCTTTCTTAAGTAAACCCTCACTATGTGCTAAGCACTGGAGAAAGAGAGAAACAGAGAGAGAGACAGAGACAGAGAGAGAGAGATGGGGGAAGAGAAAGAGAGAAGGAAAGAGAGAAAAAGAAAGGAAGGAAGATAAAGAGAGAAAGAGAAAGAAAGGGAGAAAGAAAGAAAGAAAAGAAAGGAAGGAAGGAAGAAAGAAAGGAAAGAAGGAAGGAAGGAAGGAAGGAAGGAAGGAAGGAAGGAAGGAAGGAAGGAAGGAAAAAAGAAAGACATTGCCTAGTGGTAGAAACAATGCAAATAACTTATACTTATGAGATAAACACACGAAGCAAGAATGATTTCAGAAGAGAACCAAACCCGGTCTTTCTGGTTTGGAGGTCAGTAATAATAAGAGGTGACCTTTCCATATTACACATCAAACCATCTAAAGGAGGCATTATAGGAATTAGATTCTTTATTTCACATATGAGGAAACTGAGTTTCAGAGAGGTGTGCCCATGGTCACATAGCTGAGTAAAATGTCTAAGCTTTAGATCTCCAGCAAGACCACAGCTGTTTTAGGACATGGTTGACGGTTCATCATAAGGGTCTTTGAATAGTTCCCCCCTACACATTGGGGCTGGATTTTGATCCTGTCTGTTGACCCCTTTGGTGGTCTGGTAAAGAGTGTAGGCCCCTTCTCCGAAGAATGATTTTCAATGTATAAAATAAAATGCATACAATTACAAAGAAATCAATTACGTCGTTCTACAAACATGAAGAATAAAATGATTTCATGGACCCCAGATTAAAAACTCCTGGATTACAGAGAAAGAACTATGGGATCTGAATGCAGATTCAAGCAGACCATTTGCTTTTCTTTTTTTATGGTTGTTTTGTTTTGTTTCTTCTTTTTTATGGTTCCTCTTATTAATCCTACTTTTTCTTTACAACATGAATAATGTGAAAATATGTTTAAAAAGAATGCGTATGTAGAGACTATATCAGATTGCACGCCATTTGGGGGAGGGGGGAAGGGAGGGAGAGGGAGAAAATTTAAATCTCATAAGCTTATGGAAGTGAATGCTGAAAACTAAAAATAAATAAATAAATAATAATAAAAAAGAACAACTCCTGGATTAGATGGCAGAAAAGGGTCTTTCCAACTCAGAATCTGGATTCTATACTATACTATTGGTATTTTATACTACTGTTACCACTACTACCACCACCACTGCCACTACCACTACCGCTACCACTGCTGCTACTACTATTGCTACTACTACTACTACTATTACAACAACAACTACTACTACTACTACTACTACTACTACTATTACTACTACTACTATTACTATTACTACTACTACTATTACTACCACTACCACTACCACTACTACTACTACTACTACTATTACTACTACTACTACTACTACTACTATTACTACTACTACTACTACTACTACTACTACTACTACCACTACTACTACTACTACTACAACTAGTGCATTTTACACAGAATACCTTCCCCCATAAATATATTTTTAATGATCAAAATAGCTGCAATTTATGTCTTACCCTAAAAAGTTATAAAACATGACCTGCACGAAGCTTCATGTGACAGTCACACAAACCTTGTGAGATGGGGGTCTCAGAACTGGGGTGCTACCTATTAGAATTAGATGGGTGCCTCCAGTGGAAGTCAGATGATGGCACAATGGATAGCGTGCTGGGACTGGAGTCCACAAGATCTGAGGTTTGACACTGGCATCAGACCCTGCCTAGCTGTGTGACCTTGGGCAAGTCATTTAATCTGCTTGCCTCAACTTCCTCAGCTGTGAAATGGGGATAATAATAGCACCTTCCTCCTGGGGCTGCTGTAAGCATCAGATGAAATAATATGTGTAAAGTGCTAGCACAGTGCTTTGCACACAGTAGGTCATTAATAAATGCTTCTTTTATTTTAGAGATGTCATCTCAGAGAGATTACAAAGGCTAACCTAGCAAATGAAGGGTCATGCCTATGATTTGTTAATTGGTTTAACATTTCTTCCCATTCTTTATAACAAAAAGTCAGGGGGTGAGGGTGAAGGTAGACTGTAGGGGACTAACAATCACAATAGCTAATATTTATATAGCGCCTACTAAGTGCTAAGCACTTTACAATGATTAACCTAGCCCAGGGAGCTAGGTGCTATCATTATATCCATTTTACAGATGAAGAAACTGATGCAAAAAGGTTAAATGACTTGCCCAGGGTCACACTACAATGACCCTCTTGGCTGGAGCTTCCATCACTAGAAGGAGTTAAAAGTGATTGAAGAGGGGCGGCGAGCTGGTGCTGTGGATAGAGCAGCATTCCTGGAGTCCAGAGGACCTGAATTCAAAGCTGGCTCAGTCACTTGGTACGTACTAGCTGCGTGATCTTGGGCAAGTCACTTAATCCTCATTGCCCTGCCTTGTCCCCTCCCCCCCCCAAAAAGAGTGATTGAAGAGAACACCCATCTAGAAGTAACCAGAGCAGGAGCATTTTCTCCAGGCAAATGTCTTCCCAATCCCTCCCTCCTCCTAATGGCCTTGCCATTTGGTGGTCCCAGCGGCCTTTGCTGCTCCATCTTTTTGTATTCCAGCAGACACATGTTGAAGAGCCTGGAAGTAAGTGCATGCTTGGGGTGACTCCTTTATGCTCTCTATGAACAGGGTTCAGCCAGAGGAGGTGGAGGTGGAGGTGGGCAGAGAGCCGGGGCAAGCCAGGCACTCTGCTGCTCAACAGGGATCGTCGGTGTTTCCAGCAGCTTGCCAAGGCTGTGTGTGGCAAGGAGTCAAGGGCAGAGGCTGCTGGAACAAGAGGCGGGCAGAGTCATTAGCCAACACTCCTGCCTGGTTATTAGGGGGCTGGCCTCCGGGACCTTCCTGTGATTGTGCAGGCTGCCCATAGTTGCATGGCTGACCTCCAAGGGCTTATTCCAGGTGTTGGCCTCTTTTCCCTTCATGTCTCTCTCTTCTCTGGGAATGCAGGTCTGTTAGCCTCTCTGCAAACCCCAGGAGGGCTATTGCCTCCAAGGCAGATCTTTTCAGAGACTGGGCCAGGGAGAGAATATATTGATTAATCCATAATATGGGTTGAGGAAAGGGGGTGGTAATGGCTGGAGGGAGGGGGGTCAGAACTGAAGGGAAATAGAGGCAAAAGGCAGGGTTGGGGAGAAGGGCCAATGGTTCCATCGAAGTGTCAGAATATCCATTTATAAAGCGTGCCAGTAAACTAAAAAAAGGAACGAGTTGTTCTTTGCAAACAAAGATCCCCAGTGGAGTGTGAGCCTGGCGCTATTCATTCTCATAGTGTTTGATAATACAGCAGGGATCTGTAAAGGAAGAGGGAGAAAGGGCATCTGGGAATAACAGCAACCTATGGCAATGCTTGCCATTTTTAGAAAACCAGTATGTGGAAATCTGAATATAAGCATATTGGGGGTGGGGTGGTCTGTACAGCTCCTCTCTCTCCCCCATCTGTAAACGATGCCTCCAGTCAAATTTATGACCTGAAGAAAAGAGGGGCTGGTCCCATAGCAAGACTGAGTGTGCTATTGGTGTCCACACAACATCAAGAGACCATGAAGGAGGGTCCTCAGCCCAGCAGAGGTGATTGAAAGAAGGCCATGGGTGGGAGGTAGACAAGAGAGGCAAGAATGGTGGGTTGGGATGAGCATCATTAGAAAGTCACAGGGTCATAGATGTAGCACTAGGGGAGACTTCTTGGTGTGGGGGTGGCTGTGGTTATTGATCCTTCACTTTCCAAGAGGACCATTGTCATAATGGGAGTGATGTCTTGATTTACTTTTGGATTGGATTTCAGTGAGCCCCAAAGAGATTCAATGATTCATTCAGGTTGTAAATAGTAGGGTTGGGACTTGAACCCAGATCCCAGAACTATAAGCATAGTGCTCTGAGTTCAGTACAGTTCCTCCTGGGCCATGCTGCTTCCCAGCAGTACCTTTGGACAAAATCATTCCAATATCGGGTGGGTGGAGGGGGCAGGGCAGAAAGAGTAAAGAGTAACCATAGCAGTAGTTAACAATTCTATAGGTTTTAAGTCTTACAAAGCCCTTGACATACTGATTTCTATTGATCCTCATAATCATCTTGTCAGGTGGCACTACCTCCATTTTGTATGGATGAAGAAACTGAAGGTCAGAGTGGTTAAGCTGCCAGTCTGAAGTCACATAGCTAATGGTGACTCTATCATTGTAGAGTTGGAATCAGACCCAGATCTTCTGACTCCAGTCAATGCTCCCCCTTTCAGTATAATGAGTTTTGGTGTTGGACAGGACCTGGAGGTTAGCTACTCTGATTTCTTTTTATTTTTCTTAAATTCATTATTTAAAATTTCATTTTTATTTTCAGTTCCATATTTTCTCCTTCCCCTACACATTGAGAAGGCAAGAAAACCAAAGCTCATTCCAAATCTGTATAGTCATGCAAAATAAGTTCTCACATTATCCATATCCAAAAAAGAAAAAAGAAAAGAAAATATGCTTCTGTCTGCATCTGAGTAACTTCACTTCTTCAAGATGAGAAATCTGAGACCCAGAGAGTTCAAATGATTTGTTCATAGTCACATAAGCAGTGAGTAGCAGAGTGTTCTGAGGATTTTCTGATCTTTAGGACTCTCCACCACTGCAGATCACCACCCCTCCACTCCTCATTTCCCCTGAACCTCTTGTCCAAGTCTCCTTCTGGTAGAATCTCCTGTCTCTATGAGGGAGATCATTTGCATTATGGGAGGATCATTTTACAAAGGGATTCCCTAAAGGGCTCCTTTAAATAGCTTCTCTGGTGCGTTTAAAATAGGATTTGATTTACCAAAAAAAAAAAAAAAAAAAAAAGATTTCAATGCAGCTTTTCAGGAGCATAGCTATTATGCAAAGCATGTATTCCTGTGTTTAGGAAGTCATTCAAAGAACACTTTGGATTTAGGGAATTTTTAAGACCTGGGAAATAAGTGATGGCCTTATAGCCTGCGGGGTCTGAGACACAAAGAAACATGGGAATGAAAAAATCTTGTTACTAGTGCTAATGGTACAAGGAAGACTCTGGAACTCTGTCTTCGTGGGGTGCTGGGGTCAGTCATCCCAGTCTGACCAATCAGGTATTTCACTGAAACAGACCCAGAATCCAAGAGACTGGAAGGATGATCTGGTCTATCCCTGTCATTCTACAAGGGAGGAGACTTGACTATGCCACTTTCCCCGTCCTCTTCCTTCTCTTCCTTCCTCTCTTCTTCTGCTCCTCCTCCTGCTCCTCTTCCTCCTCCTCCTGTTCCTCCTTATTCTCTTCCTCCCACTCCTCCTTCACCTAATCTTCCTCCTCCTCCTCTTCCTTCCTCTCCTCTTTCTTCCACTCCTCCTTCTTCTGCTCTTCCTCCTCCTCCTCTTCCTTTCCTCCTGAATCAATTAGTTCTTTTGGTATGATATTGACAGTACCTAACTCAATACCCAAGAATGGATAGGATTTGTGTCTTCATAGCTTTGGAAATTCTCCTCCCCCCCCTTCTCCAATGATTCAGATGGCAACCCACCCATGCCAGCCTATTCAGGGAGACTCTGGTCCCTGTCCTCCCATCAGTTCATCCTTGGGGGCCTTCCTTGATTTCTACCATTGGCACAATTGGTCCCTGTCTTTCTTGATCCTCTCTTCTCTCTGGTTTTTCAGGACCCTGCTCTCTCCCATTTCTTTTCTACCAATCAGACTGTTCCTTCTGTATCTCTGTCTCTTTTGCTGAATCTTCACTCAGATCATCCCTTCTAACCATTGTACTTCCACCGCATCCTGTCCTGGTTCTTCTCTTTTCTCTCTGTATTGTTTCACTTGTTGATCTCATTAGCTCCCATGAATTCAATGACCATGTCTATGCAGATGATTCTCAGACCTACTTGTCCAGCCCTAACCTCTCTCTTGACCTTCAGTCTTAAAGCTTTAACAATCTTTTGGACATCAAGAACTCTATGATCTATAGACATCAGCATGTCCAAAACTGTACCCTTAAATCTTTCCCCCAGACTCTCCCCTTTTCCTAACTTCTGCATTATAGTCAAGGTCTCCATCTTCCTCCCAGTCCCTCAAGCTTACATCCTCAGTTCCTCAACCTCCTTTACCCCTCCTTCCTCCCTGTAGCCAATTTGTTTCTAAGGCCTCTTTCACCTTTGCAGCATCTTTCCTTTGGGCCTTCTCTGTCCCCCCCTCCCCGGCACTGTCTCCACTCTGCTGCAGACCCTCATCAAGCCTCTCCCTATTCCTGTCCATTTTCTATTCAACTGACAAAATAACCTTCCTAACATTCAGGCCTGACCATATCACCTCCTCATTAAACTTCAGTGCCTTCCTTCTTATCACAACCCTAACCCTAAACATAACATTGTCTAGATATAAAATCCTGAACTTCCCAGTCTTATACATTCTTCTTCTCCATGTAATTTGAGATCCAGTGACACTAAATCTTGACTCCAGGCATTTTCACTGGCTGTCCTCCATGACGGAAATTCTCTCCCTCCTCACCTCTGCCCTTTGGCTTCTTGCAAGTCCCAGCCAATGCCCCATCTTCTACAGGAAATCTTTCCCAACCTCCCTGGAAGCTGGTGCTTCCCTCTGTTGATTCTCTCCAATTTATAGAGCATTTGGACCTAGTTCTTTGCATGTGGTTCCCCCCCCCATTAGACGAGCTCCTTGGGTTCAAGGACTGTCTTTTACTTTTCCTTGTATCCAAAGCTCTGAGCACAGTCTTTGGCACATGGAGTGTCCCTAATTAATGTTTATTGACTAACTGACTCAACATCAGGAGCATTAGGCATAGAGATGCTGGCTACCATTGCCAAATGACCAGCCATTTTCCCTTCCTGATAAAGAACAGATCTCTACTTTTCTTTGAAGTTTCCCATTGCCTCCTGGTTATTGGCCTGATCACACCTATCATGTACCTCTCCATCACTTGCAGTCCTACAGAGATGGTTGTACCATGTAACACCACCATACAGCAGTACTAGAAGGATATTGGTATTAAAAGGGTGCATCTTTGTTCCCAGAGAAGTGTGGGTTCATTGGAGATGCTAGTATTTTCTGGATGCTCTACCAATCTTCATCTACTATTACCTTAGTCTAGTAATATTGGGGGAGATGAAGGCATTAGTTAAAGTCAAATCAAGTCAACAAATATTTATTAACAGTCAATTGTATGTCAGGCTCTGTGCTAAGTGTTGGGGATGCAAAAAAGTTGTTTTTTTGGTAGTTCCTGTCCTCAAGATGCTTATATTCTAATAGAGATAATATACAAACAACTGTGTGGTTGAAAAGGTAGGATCCCTGAAAAGATCTAGAAACAGATCTGGGAAACCACCACTGGAGATTAAAAATAGCCCTGGTCAAGGGACAGAGCTGTCCAGAATGCTAGTACCTGCTCAGCTGCTAATTTTTCATGTGCCATTGGGAAAAGCACTTGCTTTCTCTGACCCTTCATTCCTTCCTGTGTAAAACAAGGAGCTTGGACCTTCTCATCATTAAGGGCATTTCTAATGCAAATATTCTATGAGCTTGATTTAGACTCGGGGTCATCAGATCATCTACAGCCTTGGAAAGCCCGAGTGCCTGGGAGCCCCCTGGATTAGGGGTGAGTGGAGGCTGCCACCCACAAGCCTGCTCACCTCCTACTCACTGGGCTGCCTACTTAAATATTCAGCAGGTGCTCAAAGGCACCTTGGCCTGGTGCATTGTGGTTCTGCTGCTGTCACCTTCACATCCCCCTGTTACTGGATTCTGCAGGGAAGAAACCTGCGGCTTGTTGGCAAGGCAACTGGCTGCTGATCAGGGAAACTTCCCAGCCTAGAGTGCTTGCCTTTGTCAACTGGGTTACAGTCCTTGGTTTTGTTTTCTGATTTTAAAAGGTGTTTGTGGGATATGTGTTTGTGTTGATACGTGTAGAGTTAAGGGTGTCTGTAACGCCCAGATCAAGTCAGGCAGAGAGGTGTGAATCATAGCTCTAGAGCCAAAAGAACCTCCAACACTCTCATTTTACTTCAGTTGTGTCCAACTCACCATGACCTCCTTTGGGGTGTTCTTGGCAAAGATACCAGAGTGATTTGCCATTTCTTCCTCCATCTCATTGACAGCTGAGGAAACTGAGGCAAACAGGGAGAAATAACTTACTCAGGGTCACACAGCTAGTAAGTGTCTGAGGCTAGATTTGAACTCAGGAAGAAGTTCTGACTCCAAGCCCAGTGCTGTGTGCACTTCACCATCTAGATGCCTGTTCATTTTACAAATGAGGAAACTGAGGCCTAGGGAGGTTAAATAATTTGTTAAGATATAATAGGAATAGTTTACCTCTAGACCCAATGCTTTTTCCATTATACCACACTGTGAGTACAGGTGGAAGGCGGGTCAGGGCGAGGGGAAGAAACTCTCCCTCACTAGCTGAGTCTTCTTCATTTTCCCTGGATCAGCTTTGGGACAGAAATGAAGATTTCATTACAGTGGATTTCTGAACCATTGTATGTGTATGTTATGGACACTTCCAGCAGTCTTGGTGAAGCTTATACTGTATACTCTCCTTAGAATATCAATCAATCAATCAATCAATCAATCAATCAATCAATCAGTCAGTCAGTCAGTCTGTCTGTCTGTCTGTCTATCTATCTATCTATCCATCTATGTATGTATCTATCTATGTATCCATCTATGTATCTATGTATGTATGTATCCATCTATATATGCATGTATGTATCTATGTGTGTATGTATGTATGTATTGATGTATCCATCTATGTATCTATGTGTCTATGCATCTATCTCTATATCTATGTATCTATGTATGTATGTATGCATTTATCTATGTTTCCATGCATGTAACTATGTATGTATGTCTCTATGTATCTATGTATCCATCTATGTATGTATGCATCCATCTATGTATGCATGTATGTATCTAGGTGTGTATGTATCTATGTATGTATGTATGTATGTATTGATATATCCATCTATGTATCTATGTATCTATCTCTATGTATGTATGCATGTATCTATGCATGTAACTATGTATGTATGTATCTATCTATGTATCCATCGATGTATCTATGTATGTATGTATCCATCTATGTATACATGTATGTATCTACGTGTATATGTATCTATCTATGTATCTATGTATGTATGTATTGATGTATCCATCTATGTATCTATGTATCTATCTCTATATCCATATATCTATGTATGTATGCATCTATGTATGTATCTATGTATGTATGCATGTATGCATGTATCTGTCTATGTATCTATCTACATATCTATGTATGTATGCATGTATCTATCTATGTACATGTCTGTGTATGCATGTATGCATGTATCTATGTATATACATATGTATATATCTTTATCTATGTATCTTTCTATAGGTATATATATTCTTTTTATAGGTATATACACACACCTATATATGTGCATACACACATACATAGAGAGACAGACAGTGTATTTGCCTTTTTGTATCCCTGGTGCTTAGCACAGGGCCTGACATATCCATATATACACACACACATATACTTATATGTATACATATATATTCATACAATGTGTGCATGTGTGTGTGTACACACAGAGATATATCTATATGCAGAGAGAGAGAGAGAGAGAGAGAGAGAAAGAGAGAGAGAGAAGTTGATTTAATTCATAGTAGAAGTGCTTTCAGTAGAGGGTAGTGAAAATAGATATGTTTTTCACACCAAGTTCATAAATCCAATGCAATATATCCATGGACCCCATGGGTGTTCATAAACCCTATATTAAGAAACCCTACAGTAGAATGTAGTCTCCCTGAGGACAGGGGCTGTTTCACTTTGGGGTTTGTGGCCCTAACACTGGCCTGGGACACAGTAAACACCAGATATATTGACATTGATTGACTGATCAGCTCTCTGAAGCATGAGAGCTCAGGCTTTGCCAGTGTCTGGAGGGGGCATCGGCTGCTCTATCTTACTTGGGTTGGGGGAAATGTCAGAGCAGAGCACTGGAGCAGGGTTACCTCTGGCTCCTACTTTCTCTGTAACAGGGGCAACATGAGACTGAGGGTGAGCATGTTTGTGGGTGGACATGCCAGGCCATCAATTCCCATTTAAGAGCAAGAAGGCCTGGCCTTCTAAAATATTGAGTTTGGGGTGTGACAAATGGGAATTTATGGCTCCAGGGGAACGACTGTACTAGAGCTGTTAAGGTCTGTCGGCATTGTCATTATAAACTAAATGAGAGACTATGAAAACTGAAAAATAAAATAGGCCTGGGGATCAGCCACAAGGTCTGCTGGGAGTGGACAGTTGGGACAAGGCCCCAGTTACCCTGTAAAAACCCTCTAGGCTGGAAAAGCGAGAGGGAGGTATTTTCTCAGAATTCTCTCAGGGTAATTGTCCACTTGCCTAATTGGAAGCAAATTGAGTTTATGTGGAGACTATTTGGAGAGTTCCATCTTCTTGTCTCTGGTCCAGGAGAGATTCCTGATCATTATCCAGGAAGCAGAAGGAATGTAGGCCTGACCGGGTGGAGCCATTTGGGAATTCCAATTTGGGAATTCAGAAGGGACCTTAAGGAATATGCAGTCTAACTCTTTTGTTTTTCAAAGGTAGAAACTGAGTCCAAGAGAAAGGAAGTGAATTGACACATTGCTGAGAGTAACAAAACCAGGATTTGAATCTGGGTCCTCAGACACTTAAACCATTGCTCTGTTATATCATGTCTGTTGGTCAATATGGGCCAGACTAGCTGACCTCTGCATCCCTTCCTACTCTGGGAACACTGTGACATGGTGGACTAAATGTTGGTCACTTTCAGTGTCCAGTGTGGTGAGGGGATAATCCAGCTCTCCTGCATCCTGGTCAGACCACATCTGGAATGTGGTTATACCTACTTCTGGGAGCCATGTTTTAGTAGAAAGCCTGGCCAGAGAAATACTGGGATGATATCGAAGATTCAAAATCCATGCCCTATGAGTTTGGTATGTAGGAATTAAGCATGTCAAGTTGGGAGAAGCAAAGACTTCTTCAAACATTTGAAGAGGTAAGAGAGTAGAGACCTATCCTTTTTGATTGCAGAGGCAGAATAAGGATGAAAGGTTGGGATTTATTAGGAGGAAGATTTTGGTTTGATCTAAGGTGGGAGTGGGGGAAGCTCCCTAACAATTAGAATTCTCCATTACTGGGAGAATTTGGAAGGCTGATTTGGAAGGTTCTGGATCCTAGATCAAGAGCTGAAAGACCTCAGAGAATGCCTTCTCATTTTAAAGAGGAAGAAACTGAAATTTCTTAGGGGTTAAGTGACTTGCCCAAGGTCACACATAGCATCATAGGCATAGAACTGGAAGAGACCTCAGGAGTCAGACAATTCAAGTCCCACATTCTATAGATGAGAAAATGAGTCACGGTTTTGCAAGAGAGACTTACTTGAGGTCAAGGTAGTGGGATATAGTCATTAACAATCTTCCTGTGGTTCATTGGCCAGGCTACTAAATTCTTACTTTGGGTAGGAGTTAGACTAACGTGGCCTCTGTGAACTCTGCAGATACAATGATTCTACTTTTCTCGGCATACAAGTAAAAGATTAGCAGTACCAAAAAAATATAAGGAAGGAGAAATACATATTCTCGAATGTTTCAGGAATGTTCTTTTTATAAAAAATTATTTTTCAATGAATAAACATTTATCTTGTCTTACCTCCCCTACCCCATTGAAAAGAGAACAAGATAAAAGAATAACAAAACCCTTGCAACAAATACATACAGTGAAGCAAAACAAATTCCTGCATCTTGCATGTCCAAAAATGTGTGTCTCATCTTGCATCTTGAATCCATCAACTCCCTTGGTGTTGGGAAGCCCAGCTCATCACCGTTCTGTAATCCATTCTCACAGCACACCGTGGAGATCCCCCAGGAGATCCCAGGAGAAGACCTCAATATCTTTATCCTACTCCCCATGCCTTGAGATGCCCCTGAGATCAGCTTTGCAATTAAAGGGCGAGTCCCTCAGGAAGACTAAATTGAATGTTACTTTTGTTGGTTTTGTGAGTTTGTTGTGCCCAATAAGAACCTCACCTTCCACACCTGGGAGGAGGAGTCCTGCCACCCCATGGCTGAGTCTGCACGTTACAGACTTGGGACTTTTGAACAAGTGTTGGGTTCATTTTGGATGGAATGTGTTTTGTTTGGACAGATTCTTATGAGGAAGGAGACTTAACAGCCATGCAGGGAGGGGAGAATGGGCCCCTTGGTAAGTGCCAGCAGGGATCAGAGGAGTCAGGGTTGTTTTCCCTGCAGAGCTTGCTTGGGGTAGGCAACATTTTTCACATGAGTTCCTATTTTGGGTGGCCATGGGACGTGACTAGGGCCTGAGGTATGCCTTGATTCCATTTCCAACCACATTCCAGCAGCAGATTCTGGTTGGAAGTGCCAAGTTCTCCTGCTAAAACCCTTCTTGGATGTCTTGACATGGCATGAACATGACTTTGGATCCTTGAAGGCTTCAGTGGTGGAGAACAAACTTTGTTGGGTTCTCTCAAATGGGAAAGACTCTTTTGGCTCAGAGATGTCTGTTTGTCTGTCATCCAGTGGTAAGCCCAGATAAGTATGGAAGGGTAGGATTCAAGAAGATAAAGCTTTGGGCCACCAAATCTTTGGAAAATCATCTGCCAAGTCATAGATACAATATGAGGGGAGAGAGAAAGGCATGGTGAATGATCATTGGCTATGAATTTAATCCTGCCTCTTGTGTACGAGGGAAGTAGAGATTGAGGAAGGGTAGGATAGCAGAAAGAGCACTTAATTCTCAGGTGATGATTCTGGGTTCAAATCCCAACTCAGCTGCTTACTACGTGTATAAATTTGGGCAAGTAATTTCAGCTCTCTAGACCTTAGTTTCCTCATTTCTAAAATAAGGATAATGGAATCAATGGCTTTTCAAGTCCTTCCCAGTTCATGGAATGTCAGAAGGGAGAGGAAATAGATTCTTGTTAATGGGAAAAAAATGGCATTTAATTTTAAAAGCAAGGAAGGAATGGAGGGAAGGAGGAAAAAGTATAGAAAGGAGGAAAAGAGGGAAGGGAAAGAAGAGAAGGAAGAAAGAAAGCAAGGAAGGAAGAGAGAACTAAAGAAAGGGGGAAAGGTAGGAGGAGAGAGAAAGAAGAAAAGAAGGAAGAAAAGAAGGGAAAGGAAGAAGTAAAGAAGGAAGAAAAAGAGGGAAGGAAAGAGGATGAAAAAAGAAAGGAAAAATGGAAGAAAGTGAGAAAAGACGGCTTTCCCTGGCATTAGAAGACTTGATCCTGAATCCTGGCTTTTTTCACCATCCAGGAATAGGAATAAGGACAAGTCCCTTTACCTCTTCTGAGACTCATTGTTTTCTCCTTTAAGGAGAATGATATTGATCCTGATATTGGCATAATGATACTTTCAACGTCTGCTTCATGGAGTTATTGTCAGAGGGTGCTTTTTAAGGACCTACAAATGTGAATTATGATCATGATCTACATTGAGGCAAGGAATAACTATCCCACCCCCCAAATAAGAGGTCCTAGAAATATGGATGCATTGAAGTAGGAGTACATATCTAGAGATGGAAAGGTCCTTGGGGTCATTGAGTAGCACCCCAATGACTTACCTCAGGTCACAAAGTAACAGAGGCAGGATCTGGATGGACCCCAGTCCTCTGACTTCATGACCAGAATGCTTTCCTCCTCTAAAGGCTGAGTTATTCATGGGCTTGATAGTACCCTGTGTTTTAAGTGTGTGTGGATTTGGCAACCTCATATAAGGATGAGCCACAATCCAGTGGAGTGAAGCTTTTCTGAGTAAAATTCTGTGGTTCCCAAATGAGTCATAGTTGGAGAAAACAATGGAGCCTGTCTCTATTTCCCCCCACCCTGAAAATGAAAGCTATGAGTGGGTGTCTATAAGAGAGAAAGGACAAGGCCCTTAGAGAGAGCTGGCTGACTGCTGAGACATCTTCAGGATGCCATATAAATTCCTTCTTTGTAGGCAGTCACAAAATTTAATATGCACCATTAGAGTAATGGATTGTCTTGGTTGGAGAAGTGATGGGAAGAGGCCATGGTGATGCTAAAACAAAACCCACAATTTTTCTTTTGGTGTCTTTTTAAAAAACCATTCTTGGTTGGTCTGTGGATGACTGTTTATTGACTCACAGCAGCCTGCTGAGCCATCCTTTTGATAAAGAAAGGACAAATTGTCTTCTCTGCCCGAACACGGGCCCTTCACTTAGACATCTCTCTGCAGGTCAGTTCTAGCCCTTGTATTTTTTAATAGGATCTAGAATGTTTCTATATTTTGATGGGATTCTACGTTCGGGGTCCTTTTGGTGGCCAGAAATGGCCAATCGGGTCAGTTGCCCAAAATGGCTTCTGGAAGATGACTGTAATTTTATACATTGAGTCACCTGATGAGTGGGTGTCTACCTTGGTAGAATATCACGGATCAGAGAATCAGAGATTTTGAGCTGGAAGCACATGACTTGGGTCAAGACATTGAATTTCTCTGGATTTCTTTTTCCTTATTTGCAAAATGAGAAGGTTGGGCTGGGTTCCCTTGACACTAGCGCCTTTCTTTCTGTTTATTGTCTCCAATTTTTTCTGTGTGTCTGCATGCATGCATGTATGTGTATGTGCTTGCTTATACATACATGTTTGCATGCCATTTCTCCCATTAGACCGTGAGTTCTTTGAAACTGAGGACGGTCTTTTCCCCTTTTTTTGTATCCTTGTGTGGCACTTAGTGGGTATTTAATAAATACACACTGACTCATTGAGTGACTAAATTGATGGTCCTAGACACTCTTTGGCCCTCTCTTTCTTCATATGTAAAATAAAGGTGTTAGACTAGAGGGCCATTCCTGGCCTGAATCTATGACCCTCTGATCCCATGACCTCTTTGGACCTCAGTGTCTTCATGTGTAAAATGAAAAGATTGGGTTAGGTTACTTCTAAGGTTACTTACAACCCTAAAGTTATTATCTTATGATCAATGAAGTACAAGAGGAATTCGACTCCCTCATTATATGTTGGACTTCCCTTGTGGCTTATTGGTTTGAGGATATGAGTTTCTCACTAGAAAGGAGATCTCTGCTTCTCTATGCATAGTCTGAGGTCAAGTTAGCTTGGCTTGTTAGAATACAAGGATGATTAGGCCACTGTGGGGGTTCTGAGCTCTGTAGGAGTCAGAAGAATGTTTCTAGGGAGAATGTGGGGTGTCCATTCCTGGAAATCATTAAGAAGGGAATGAATGATCTTTTGCTTTGCCTAGGTGAGATGTTCTCCTGGTTGAGAGCAGGGGGCTGGATGGATGACTGCTTGAAGTCTTATTCTAGCTCTAAAAAGAGGAATTTCTTCACTTAATTTGACTCTCTAGATAATAGTAACTTCAAGTTTGGGACTTCAAGGACATTGTGCCATCACCATGCTTCAAGGGTTTTTTTAATAATATTTTTCTAATTGTATGTCAAAACAATTTTTAACTTTTTTAAAAATTGAGTTCCAAATGTTCTTCCTTTCTCCTTCTCCTTCTCCCTCCTCAAGAAGGTAAACAATTTGATATAGATTATACATGGGAAATTGTGCAAAACATATTTCCATATTAGTCATGTTGGGAAAGAAAACACAGACAATAAAAAAACCAAACCCTGGAAAAAAGTGAAAAATACTATGCTTTGATCTGCATTTAGACTCTAACTGTTCTTTCCCTGGAGGTAGACAGTATTTTTCATCATGAGTCCTTTGGAATTGTCTTGGATCATTGTATTACTGAGAACATCTAAGTCATTCACAGTTGAATATCACTGTTACTGCATACAATGTTCTATGGGTTCTGCACACTTAATTCTGCATCAGTTCATGTAAGTTTTCCCAGGTTTCTCTGAGATCATCCTATTCATCAGTGCCTACAGCACAGTAGTATTCCATCACAAGCATATACCACAACTTGTTCAGTCATTCCCAAACTGATGGGCATCCCCCTCAATGTCCAAGTCTTAGCCAACACGAAAAGAGCAGCTATTAATATATTTGTACAAAGAGGTCTGTTCCCTCTTTTTTGTGGATCAAGTTTTCTAAACTGGGGAATGAGGTGATCTCAAAGATTACTTCTAGTTTGAAATCCTATAGGACCATAGCTCTAGAACTATAAGAGAATTTGGAGACCCCTTTATAGGCTGACCCTTTTACTTTGCAAGTGAGGAAACAAAGGCCCAGGGAGGTTAAGCCCAAGGTCACATTGGTAGATATTGTCAAAGGATGGTTTGAACCCAACTGACTCTAGAGTCAGTGATTTATTCCTCTGTGCCACACTTAGAATGGGAGTATCAAGAGGGACCCTACAGATCATCCAAAGCAGCCCCCTCATTTCACAGATGAGGAAACTGAGAGAAGTCATTGGATCAAGGCCATATAACCCTTTATTGGTGCTAGAATAGAGAACAGAACCCAGGTATTCTGAATTCAGCTTCTGTGATATTTTCATTACCCCAAACTCCTTCTACCCTGTGTTTGAATTCCTTAGGATCCTGCTGGGTGATAAGCTAGTAAGCTAAACTGAGTTTGAGCTAAAATGTCAGTGAGTAATAATGGCTTAGTGGGATGTGATTGCATGATCAAGACCCATTGTTCAACTCATCCATCAAAAAGCACTTTTTAAGACTCACTGTGTGCTGGGGCCACTGAAGGGGTGTGAGTTTCACCTGAAATCATGGTGGGTATTGTGTTGCTCAGGGTTCTTAAGTCCTTTAAAGCCATTTGTCTTTAGGAAGTTGTCATTATTGCATAAATTGTCCTTCTGGTTCTCATCCCTTTATTTCCCTTATTTTATTTTATAGATTAGCCCTGACTGGTGTGTTATGCTGTGGTAATCGTCCCATGTTGTAGGTTCAAGATCCAGAATACTCCTAGAGCGTCTCCATCCCTAGCACCGCTAAAGGAAGAAGAGAATGGCCATTTGCCCTGGGTGGGTTGAACTCTCTCACGCTCCTCATGGGGAAAGGGAGGGAAAGTGAAAACCACAAGACTAGATTTGCCCAATTCTTATTGGCAAGGCCGAAATCAGGTCTTGTGAAGAAGACTGCTTATCTATCCAGAGCCACAGCCTCCAGTGTTCAGGGAGAAAAAGAACCCCAGTCATCCTCCTCTCGGTGCCCCTGATAACACATCCTCAGCCTGCACCGAATCTGCCGCTGGCTCTCCACAAAAGGCAGCTGGCCCCTTTGTGCCGGTGCAGACACAGCCAGGCTCCTTTCCTACTGTTTGACATTTCCCATGCTTGTTGCTAAATCTTTGACAGAAGGCATTAGCTGGGCTGAAGAATAATAGTGTTGTAAGAAAGCTGATAATGGCCTAGGAGAAAAAAAAGGTGTGTATAATACATACCTTGACATTGCATCGTTGAATGGTTTAATAAGGCCTGCATACAAACGGAGGCCTTTTGTGTTGACATAAAACGTAAGCTCTACTTTTCTTCTCCTCCAGAGGAAGAAAGAACAAGAGAGGAAAAGAGGTGAAAAAAACATTCAAATATTTTCCTTTGGGGATTTTGATAAGCCATTATGCATATGCCAATAGGGTCCCTTACATTTCCCTCTGTGTTCTCTACCAAGTGGGCTGTATCTCTTTCCTAATATTTTGCAGAAACCTGTTCCAGATGTGGAAATCTTACTCTGATGCAACTTCCTGAATCTTGCAGAACTTGGCTAGCTTGGCTCACCTGGAAACATCCTCAGAGTCCAAAGGAAGAGGGCCCCCATGACCCAGCACTGAGTGTGAAGGCTAGAATTAGTTCATAGGGATTTGAATGGCAGCTTTCTCATGGGTGGAACACTTGGACTTTGTGTTTTATTTCCAAGGGACCAGGGCAGATAAGAAATGAATGAAAAAAGGAAAGGAGCTGGGGCCGGTGGTGGGAATTTGCTAGCCAAAGGGTTGGTAATGGGTGACAGATGAATCAGAATGCTTATGGTCTCTGTGGGAGCAATGTTGTTGGACAAAGGCCAACAACAGTAGGCCTTGGTTGCCACCTGCTTCTCTGATTGGGGGAAAAGGAAAGGGATATTGCAGGGGCAGAGGGCCCTGGGTCGCCTTATCTGCTCAGATCTGTACTTCAGGAACATCAGTTTGGCAGTTGAGTGGAAGATGGATTAGGGAGAGAAAAGATTGGATACGGAGAGACTAAAAAACCCTGGAATGAGCTGTGACCTTCAAGAACTCTGCTGTCTAGTAGAGGGGTATTCTGCTAAAGCAAATGCTCCCAGATAACATAATGAAAACCGAATGTGAGAGTGCATAGAGCTATGTGGATTTAATGGAGGGGCTGAATCATCCCTGACAGGGGTGGGTGTGTAGGGCTACAGAACGATAGGATTCTGCAAACAGAGACCAGAGTCAAGCTAAAGACTTTGGATTTTTTTCAAGGTAATGTGCAACAGAAGAAGGTATTTGAGTAGGGCAGCGACCCGATCAGATCTCTCTGTTAGGAAGACTGCTTTGGCAGAAGGGTGAAGAGTAGATTGGAGGACCAAGAGTCCAGAGACAGGGGGAACATTTAAGAAGTTATTACAGGGCAGCTAGGTAGTGCAGTGAATAGAGCACCAGCTCTGGAGTCAGGAGTACCTGAGTTCAAATCCTGCCTCAGACACTTAACACAAAAAACTAGCCATGTGACCTTGGGCAAGTCACTTAACCCCAATTGCCCTACCTTCCCCCCTCCCCCAAAAAAATAAAGCAAAAGAAAATAAAATTAAATAAAAAACAATATTTAAAAAAGAAGTTATTACACTAGTAGAGGGGAGAGGCCATGTGGGTCTGAATCAACAGGAGGCATTAGGAATGCAAAAATCAAAACAGATATGAGAAGTCAAAGGATTTTGGCATCTCAGAAATGATTTAGTTTAATACCTTCTACTTTAAGAGACAAGGAAACTGAGACCTGTATGGGAGAAATACATTTGCCGTTTCCTTCTCCAGTTCATTTTATAGATGAGGAAATTGAGGCAAGTAGGGGTAAATGACTTGCCCAGGGTCATACAGCTAGCAATGTTCTGAGTTCAGATGTAAATTCAAGAAGTGAGTCTTCCTGATTCTAGGCAGGTTGCTCTGTGCACTATGGCACCACCTAGTGGTAGCAGTGATCTTTTCCCTTCCAGATAACGCCATGTGGTAATTCTGTCTGGCATCTACCTCCTCCCTTCTTCCTTCCAGTCCTGATTTCCAACTCTAGCTCAAAGAACAGACACCAAGTCAGTATCGGCATTTCTGGCAAGTACAGCGAAATCATTTGTCCAAATTCTCTGATCACTCTTCCCTCCAACTTCTCTGTCCTAGACTCTCCTCTGTGGCCACCTCTTCCCCTACTTATGTGGAGCCTTCTGCTATTGTAATATAGGGTCCAGGAGGGCAGTGATTGTCTCGTTTACATTCATATCTCCAGTGCTCGGTGTGAAATACACATTTAATAAATACTTTAAAGGCTCTGGTGGTACAGTGAGCAGAGCTCTGGACCTGGAGTCAAGAAGCACGGAATTCTAAATCGGCTTCAGTTGTGTGTCCCTGGGCAAGTCACTTAACTATGTTTCCTCAACTGTCAAATGAGGAGAATGATTGCACCTGCCATCCCAGGTTGTTGTGATGGTCAAATAAAATAATATTTGTAAAAAGCAGATATTACAGTGCCTGGTACTTCCTTTTTTTTCATCCATCCTGCCTCAAAGTCATAGACACTCCTGGTTACTTTCAAAGCTTTGCAAAGAATTGACAAATTCAATGACTAGGTGCTGAGTGCTCACTGAAGCCTGGCTACTTTGAGGATGAATAAAGGCTCGGTCCCTGCCCTCAGGGAGTTTGTAGTCTGGTAACAGCAAGGAGAAATGAATGCAAATAACCACAAATAATGGACAAGTGAAGTGAGAAAAGAAGAAAATATCATCTTCAGGGGAGGAGGAGGAGGAAAGGGAGGAAGAAGAGGAAGAAGAGGAATAAGGGGAGGAGGAAGAGGAAGAAGAGAAAGAGGAGGAAGAGGAAGAAGAGAAAGAGGAGGAAGAGGAATCAGGGATCAGGACTGGTGGGAGAGGAAGATCTTAGAAGGCATCATGGAGTGGGCAACATTTGAGGATGAGCATGAACCAGATAAGGGGAGGAGAGGAGCAGATGAAATGAGGTCTTAGGGAAGTCATTTCCAGCTAAATTGCAAGGTTCCAGCCCCAGGCTCCTGTCTTCTCCATATCATAGCAGGCTCAAGGCTGACTCAGGATCCTATGCTTGTGCTCTAAGCCCTCATAAAGTCTTCCTCTAATGAACCAGCTCACAGTCTCTCCTTTCCTTCCCATTCTCTAGGTATTGGTAAGTTTTCTTCCTCCCAAATATCTGGACCATTTGTGATGTATTTAGTAAATGCTAATTTACTGCCTGACCAATGGTTACACACCGTTATGAAACAGCAAGAAGTTGACTTTGGGTGGGAGAAGAGCATGAGGATGCTCATGAACTCACGTCCCCTCTGTGGGAAGAAAACTGGAAGGGTTTTCTCAGTCACACCCATAGGCATGGGTCAAGACTTCCTCTATCAGTCTTCATCTTCAGGAATGAAAATGGTCAATTCTTGCACAAGCATTAGACCCTGTCAGCAGCTCGACCGCTGACTGTGTCGTCAGAAATGGAAGAATTGACCAGGGCCTTTTCTCATTGGGTAGGTTTTCAGATATGTCAGCTTTGGAAAACAGTCGCCCTTTCCCTAGTTTTTTTTTTCTTTTTCTTTTCTTTTCCTGGGGTTTTAAAACCCATGAGTATTTGGAGGGAAACACAATCCATATGTTTCTTATTTACTTACATTAAACTTGCCAGAATGGTCTTTTGTAACATCTCTTTCACGTCTGGGAAACCTTTACAGCCTTGTTTTTCTCAGCTTGGATCCTCAAAACCAATGCAAAGTGGAAAATCGTAAAGACTTGTTGGGATCGATGGGACTAGAAACTCTCCCTTGACATCTGCTCCTTCCCAATAATTCAGCAAAGAGGTGGCATCTGGGAGGGCCTGAATGATTGGGGCAGTTGGTCAGGATTACCCCAAACTCATCAAATTCTCTGCCTCAGATTCAAGATACAGACTCGAAAATTCTCATCTTTTGCTGCAAACTACTCAGTGCAGAATTTGGGTTTTCTAGTTAGGCTAATCTTGGATAAGTATCCCTGGACTGTTGCCTACTGGGAAATCTCAGAATCAGAGTAGGTTATAAATTTGGTAAAGTGATTTTATTTATTTATTCTTTTCTTGGAGGAGAATATGACATAAATCCAGGGAAGGAATAAATGTGCATAAAACTTTCAATCTGCACTACTAACTTTCCAATAATAAGTATTCTTACTTTTTATTATCAATAAATGTCAAAACAGTAAAGAGTAGTAGTAGGGAGAGGGGGAGTGGTAGGAGAGGTAACCAGGAGGGAGTGGAAGGGGGAGGGGCGGCTTAACAAGATATAGGAGATGCAAGTGATAAGAACTTTACACCACAAGTCAGTCTATACAGTGGTTCTCAACCTTCCTAACGCCCCCACCCTTTAATACTCATGTGTGGGCCTATCTGCATGTGGGTGGACCCATCTGGAGATGGATTGAGGAGCGGTGTCTCGGTTCCTAAGACCACTGGAAATATGTGTTTTCCACTAACCCCTGTGAAAGGGCCATTTGACCCCCAAAGGGGTTGAGACCCACAGGTTCAGAACTGCTGCTCTGGTAGGAGATGACTATAAAACCATCTGGATTGCTGATATTCATGAGGTCTCAGGCTGGTAACTTCTGGTTTCCAGGAGGGGTTGGGATGAATAGCTTCCCAGCTCTCCAACAGCTCCCCTCTAGTATTAGGGTGGGGCATTGTGTATTTCTGCTGGTGGACCAATGCAACCTTGGGACATGGGACTATGGACTTTCTTCAGGGCCATTGCCTTGGGTCCTGGGTTCTTCTGGGTCCTGGATTCTTCTGGGTCCTTATCACAACCCTACAAGGTAGGGAAGGTAGGCTTTCTGTCCCTATGTTACACCCAAGGAAACTGAATCTCAGAAACATGAGATGACCTGCCTCAGGTCTTCCCGTATGTGGTGGAAACTGGATTTAAATCTGCGTCTCATTTTTAGTCCAGTAATCTTTTCCTGAGACTGTGCTTTTTCCCGATTATTCAAAATGATGATTTCATTCTTTCTATTACTTTTATCCTGTAATTCGAAAAGCAGATACATAGAAGTGTAATTTTATTTTGCTCATTACAAGACTAAGTAAATTACAGACTTTGAGCAAGTTTCTTCCTTGCTCTGGGCCTCAGTGTTGTCCCCTGGAAAATGTGAGGCTCAGGGTAGACATCTCTAAGATCCTTTTCGACCATGACAATCTATGATTTCTTTTTTTTTTTTTTTTTTTACCTGAGGCAGGTATTCGCCTCAGCTGCTTAGACCTTCCTTGGGAATGAAGCAAAACAAACTAGCTATTATTGAAGCTAGAGCTCTCAGCAAATCCAACCTCCCGACTAGGGAGGAAAAAAAAACAATTACTATAGATAAACTGATCAAAATATTGTCTGAAAACAATATCAGGTGACCCGGGCTGACACTTTTGGGGGAGAGATTCTATTCCATGTACAAGCCTATTCTTCTCTGACAATGTAATCGGAGGTGTTTGTAGTAATACAGTTGTTTTGACACACAGTGCTGGTGTGTTTTTGAATTTCTGACGCCAGCATTTCCCAAGGCTAAACTCAGAACCCTAGAAATACAAAAGTGTCAGTTTACTGCCATCTCTGGGGCTGGAGGGCTGTCCTGGCTGGAAGTATTCCAATTCCTGGGCCTTGGATATTGGAATGAATGAGTGAATGGAATGAGTGAATGAATGAATGAGTGAATGTAAGCATTTATTAAGTACTCTGCTAAGTTCTGTGAGTACAAATAGAAAAGTAAGGTGGTCCCTGCTCTCAAGGAGTTCACAATCTAATAGGGAAGAGAGCATTGCATCTGAAAGTCAGAAAAAAGTTGGAATTTTGTAGGGTAGGGTTGGGAGTGGGGTATGTTCTACTTAGGGTAGACCACTTGTGCAAGGTACTAGGTAGGAGATAGAATGCTGTACACAGGAAACACTAATCAACCTGTTTGACTAGAATGGAGAACATACATGTGACTGACGGACTGAATGGATGGATGGATGATCGGACGGATGGATAGATGAATGGGTGGATGAATGAATAAATGAGTACATGGGTAGAGAAATAGATGAGTGAATGAATGTGTTGATTACATGGGTTCCTATTGAATAAACTATGAGGATGGATGAAATGTTGTAATGGGATGTTGACATTGGAAAATGCATGGCTGTCTTCTCTATCCTTACATCACAGTGAAAGGGTACAAGGGAAACAAACTTTCTGGTCTAGGTCTCTCATTAGGATCAGTTTCTTAAACCCCAAATTTGGCTATCTTTTACTATGTACTTTATAGAATGAGGGTAATTGGATTTTCCATGTATCCCAAACTCTCTTGTGCAACTGTTACCCCTGAGGCTACATTAATTGTGACTGTCATTTTGGGTGCTGCCAGTGCAGTATCTTCACATGAGAGTTTATGGATTAGAAGGAAAAAGAAATATGCATTCTTAATGTAATTGAATGGAAGTGTGGAAACGGAGGCATCTCCCACCTCAGTGTCTTTGCACCAGTGGGCCCCTGGATCTTCCTTCCTCACTTCTTCCTTTCAGAACCCACAGTTTCCTTCGAGGCATAGACCAGATTTCACTTTCTATGCAAAGGCCTTAACTGATGTCCCTTCCTCCTCACTTTCTACGGAAATTATTTTGTACTCTTTGTATACACTTACACATTACATTTGCTTCTCTGAGTACGCATGAATTCTTCCAGCAGAACATGAGCTTCACAAGGGCAGGAACTGTCTCGTTTTTGTCTTCTTGTCTCCACTGCCTTGTACAGTACAGGTGCTAGATAAGTGTTTGTTAAATAGAACTGAGTGGAATGAAGGAAGTGTAACCACCAAAGGTTAGTAGCGCAAAAATCTTAGACTGGTCCTGAGCTGTTGGAAATACTCTCTGCTTTCCTGGCTGGAATGATGACTGGAAGCAGGAAAAGG
Organism: Pseudocheirus occidentalis; assembly: GCA_028646575.1. NCBI lineage: Eukaryota > Metazoa > Chordata > Mammalia > Diprotodontia > Pseudocheiridae > Pseudocheirus > Pseudocheirus occidentalis. The sequence continues at coordinate 371,621,551 of CM053593.1, forward strand.
GGCTCTTGAGAGAAAGTCAAGTCAATCAGCATTTATTAGGCTCTTCTTGTGTTCCAGGAACTGTGCTGAGCCCCGAGGAGACAAAGAAAGCCCTCCCCGAGCTCACAGTCTAATGGGGGAGACAACACACAAGGTTAGATTGGCGCTAACCTCGGAGAGAGGGCAGGTGGAAATGGAGCCAGGTTAGGCATGGCTTTCAGAGCCAGATGATTTGGTTTTGATCCTGCAGGTAATAGGGGGGCACTGTAGGAAGTTTAGTTCCGGCTTGGGTTGATCATAGAATCACAGATTTAGAGTTAGAAGAGGTCTTTAAGCTTCCCTCCACTTTTTACATATCAGTACAATCAAGGCGGAGAGAGGTCCCCTTGCTCAGGGTCACATGACTACTAAGTGTCTGAAGCAGAATTTGAACCCAGACTCTGGCTCCAAGTTCGGTGCTCTAACATACAACTGGTCAAGTTTGTGTGGGATAGATAGAGATCTGGGTTCAGGAAGGCTTGAGTTCAAATCCTGCCTCAGACACGCCCTAGTTGTACCGCCCAACACGAGCCATTTAATCTCCGTTTGTCTCAGTTTCCTCAACCATAAAGTGGGGACAGTAACAGCACCACATCACAGGGCTGTTGTCGGGATCAAAAGAGATGACATTTATGTAAATATATGCTTAGAATATTTATAAGGTACACAGTTGCTGCTTACTAAGTCCGTATTCCTCATCCATTATGCCACACTGCTCTTAACAGAAGGCATCTCTCAGATCCCTCAAGGTGGAAGTCTAACAACTCATTTTACAGAGGAGAAAACTGAGGCTAAGATGGGTAAGTGACTTGCCCAGGGTCACACATCTAATAATTGTGTGAGGCAGACTCTGAACCCAAGTCTTCTTGACTCTCTCTAGTATTCTCTCCATTATAGCAAGTAGACTCAATTAGCACCATAGGATCATATATTTAGAGCCATCAGGGCCCTTTAGAGTCCAGCCTCTTTATTTTACATATGAAAAAACTGAGGCCCAGAAAGTTTCAGTAACTTCCACCAACACACGCTTCATAAGTGGTAGAGCCAGGTTTCCTAACTCCAAAGCCAACATCTTTTCCATTGCTCCACTCTGTCTGCTAAGATCTGGGTTTCATACTGCACCTGTCCCACCAAGCCAAACCACTGACCAGCCCTGTCCCACTGCTGCTTCTGCCTTTGGTGTGACATGTATCACACTTAGCAATTTTGGGCATGAGATGTTGCCTGTCTTTATTTCCACACATTATCCCATACAGCACAACATGGTCCATATAATTATATGATGTAGATGGAAGAGACACTGGAGGGAGGGTGGGCACTCTTAATGCATGATGGGGGAAAATTGGCAGCTGAAAGGCTTCTGCCTTTCAGCTGAAACAGTCAATGGATATGAACGGGATGCAATTAAGTCCATAATCTGTTATGACCATCTGAAGGATGATTTGGAAAGGAGAGCCATTCCTAAAGTGGCTGGGCTGATTAGGAAGGTGTGGAGCTCATGTTTGACACCTGTAATGTCTATGTCTGTCATTCAGATGGGCAATCAGGAAATGGCTTGAAGTGTCTTCAAAAGAGTGAGGGGGTAATTTGGGTAATCCATCCTGCCTGATATCCTCTGAAAGGGAGGGTCTGCTGTACTTGCTCTGACAATCCTTAAAATCAATCCATCAGTCAATAAGCATGTATCACATACCTACCATTGTGCCAGGCTCTGGGGATACCAAGGCAAAAATAAAACCATTCCTGCCCTCAGGGAGCTTACATTCGATTGGAGGAGACATTTAGTCAATCAATCAACAAACATTTATTAAACAGGGGCTGAGGGAGGTGCTGGGGATACAAAAACCAGAATGAAACAGTCCCTCCCCTTTGGGAGCTTCCAATTGATTGGGGGAGACAAGCGAGGAATTGAGACTGCACCTGTGGTTTCACTGGAGGAATTCCTGGTGAGGTTACCATCTTGGCCAGTACAGTTTGGCACCTTTTATGAAACAGTCTTAGAGAATCATCTAGAGCACAGAGAATGTTAAGAAGCTGGTCCAGGGTCACATAGCCAGTGTCTCCATGTATCAGAGCTGGGACTTCATCTCCAGTTTCCTTCACTTGGAGGCCAATTCTTTTCCCTCTGTGCCACACTGTGTCTCTGAGTGATACAATGTGTACATAAATACATTTATACAAAGTATATATTGGGTATCCCCAAAGTCTTGGCGCAGCATTGAGACAGTCAAACTTTAATTGCTTACAACTGCACTAATGGCTTTTGGGACCCTCACCTCTAGAATGAGCCCCCCCGCCTCGCCAGGATGCCTCTGAGGTCTCTTCTTGCTTTAGATCTAGAACCCTATGGTTTGTTAGTCACCCTGGTGACCTGTAGCCTTGTAATGTTATTCTGTCCATGATAAATCCCATACCCAGGAGAAAAGTGGGCATGAACCTGGATAAGCACTGTCTCTACCCCTACTTCCTATAGTCCAATATTATCCTCTTCTACCCTTCCTGTAGCTTTAATTTCAGCCCAAACCATCTTCTTGAGGATCTTCACACATGACCCTTCATCTACTAACACCATGCTTTTACACAGATTGTCCCCCATGCCTGGAATACTCTCCTTCCTTATCTTTAACTCTTAGACTCTCTCCTTTCTTTCAAACCCCATTCAATTGCTGCCTCCCGTCTCTTCCCCTCTCCCTCCACTATTTATTTACTTAGTACTTATTTAATATACATATATAATAATGTATGTATTTATGCATGTATGTACATGTTGCCTTCCACCAATAGAATGTGAACTCCTTGAGGGCAGGCAACCAACAAGCATTTATTAAGCACTTACTCAGATGTGCTGGGCACTGGGCTAAGAGCTGGGGGAACAAAGGAAAACTCCCTGAGAGAGAGAGAGAGAGAGAGAGAGAGAGAGAGAGAGAGAGAGAGAGAGAAGGAAATGTAGAAGGAAGGAAGGGAGGAAGGAACGAAGGAAGGAAGGAACGAAGAAACGAAGGAAGGAAGAGTTCCCCTCTCAAGTAGTTTATATTCTAATAGGGAAAAGACAGTACATAAAAAGGAACTGAAAGGGGAAGGGTGAGGTGGAGGAGGAACCTTGAAATGGGCACATTGTAGAAAAGTCCAGAGTCAGTAGTTCTGCTGGAAGAAGAAGGAACCTAAGCATTCTAGAACAATCCCCCAAATGGAAGTCCATGATGGAATTTGCCAGTCGTGGCAGAGGAATGTTCCAGAGTGATGAGTCAGAACTATAGCCAAGGGGTCAAGGATGGTTTAGTTTTTTGTCTTTGGATCTTTAAAGTCTAACAAAATACCCAGTACACAGCAGGTACCTACTCAGTGCTTTTGGATTGACTGGTTGGTTGAAGGAATGTCAAGCTCAGCAGATGGCCAAGCAGTTCAGCATGGCTGGAAGAAGGTCCAATGCCTGAAAGACCGAAATCTGTCAAGTGAAGTCAGCCCAGAAAGATCAGTTGGAGCCAGACTATGGAGTGTCTTAAAGTCCAGGGTAAGGATTTGGTATTTAGATTTAGATTTAAAGGATTTTGGTATTTTAGATTTAAAGGAAGTAGGCAAGGTCAGATCTGTACCTTTAGTGGCTTCTTTTGGCACCTGTGTGGAAAATGGACGGGAGAGGAAGGGACTAAGGCAGGGACCCTAATCTTAAACTGGAACAACTAACATTAAAAAAAAATTATTGTCACTTTTAAGAGAATACCTTTCAAGTGTAGAGCAGGAAATCAGAGCAGAACTGGAAAGCTGGGACTGGCTCTTTAAAATTTCAGATTGCTCTGATAACCTTCAGGCTGGGCTCATCTCAGGCTGACTGTGTTAACGCATCAGGATGCACATTAACAGGAGGTTGTGTCTTTGCCCCCCTCCTCCTCTCCTTGAGTCAAGGTCTGACTTCCAAGAGCTTCTCATTGGCTCTCATGACCTTGGCAATGACATTGGGAAGTAGAGGAAGCCTGAAGAGAACTCCCTTTGCTAGAGGGACCTTCTTGAGGGCACAAAGGGGTTTAAAAGAAACACTGATTCAGATCCAGACTCAGAAACAGGAGAAGCAGGAGAAGTAAGAGAAGCAGGAGAAGGAGGAGATCTAGAGGCTTGGCTAGAGTTTCCCCTTCTGATTTGTGTCCCAAAGAGGAAGAGTTCATTGGGATACTGGGGGAATGAGTCTCTGTTCTTGCCTTTTCTTGGTGAAGTTGTAGGGGGGCATCCCTTTTGTGGAGGCAACCATTAGCAATGAACATAAGAAGGTTTTAAGCTATGGCATATTTTCAGACTCCATTGAGGTGCCTTCTCCAGGGCTGTTCTCCCTTCTGCAGTGGAGATCTAAGAACCAGGACTATTGCCAGGGAGTGTCAGAGTCAGGAGAGGGCATATTCGGTCTCCTTCCCTCCTCTCCTTTCTTTCCTTCTTCACTTCTTCCTGTTTTTTTTTCCTGGATATCTATTTCCATTACTACATTCCCAGTCAGGGAAAAGTACTCCCCTTTCAGTTCCTTTTTATGTACTGTCTCAATTCTATCTGTGGTTTGATAGGTAGGGGGAACTCCCTTTGCTAATATAGTTTGGCCCCTTCTCTTTAATGTATAGTCCCAGATAGCTGCTTAACATACAGGAGAAATCAGTGAAAATTCACCTCAAGGGCAGCCTTGATGCTAGGAAGGGGGATAAGTGTCCTTAATATGCTTCCAAGAAGGATGTGCATGAGACAGGCTACTGTAGCCTTAGAATTATAAAGACCTGGGTTTAAGTACTGCCTTGGATACATACTGGCTGGACCAGTCAAAGCCTCAGGAAATTCTCTAAGACTACATATCAATTTCTTAATTGGGGGTTGGATTATGTAATTGCCAAGATTCCTTGGAAAGCCAAAGCCCAGAATCTTAATTGCAGAGAAAGTGTCACTCTACATTGGTAAAATGTGTTTTCTCACTGGGAGTTCATTATATTGAGACTGGAAATTGCTGGCGAATTGACCTAGCACTGAGGTGGTATTTTGGGTCACTCCTGTGCTGTCTAAAATTGGTCTACTCTGGGTAATGAACTTCCAATCTGGTGATTTTAAGACTTCCAAGATTGTATCGACTCTATTTTTTAAAACAACAACATTGCATCAATCTTGCAAGAGAACCAAATAATCTTGGATTCTCGGGGTTGGAAGGGACCTTGGCCATCTCAGTTCAGCCTGAGCAGGCATCTACCCTACCTGTCATTCTCCAGCCTTTGTTCAAAGACTTCCAATGACAGGAATGCCACCACCTTCTGAGGAAGCCATTTCACCTCTGGATAACTCTAGATATTGGTATTCTTCCTGATATCAATCCTCAATCTGTCACTTTGCAACTTGTCCCCTTTGTGACTAGCTCTTCTGGTGGGGGTTAAGCAGAACATGATCCTCAAATACTGGAGCCAATTCTCATGCCCCCTCGCTTTAGGCTTCTCTCTTTCAGCTGTTGTCAGTTTTAACTCTCTGTGCCTTGGTTTCTTGATCTGTAAAATGAGGGATTTGGATGATATAGCTTCTGGTGTTCCTTCCAGCTCTAGAACTAGGATCCTATGACCAGCCAGTAAATCTGTCAACACACATCTATGAAGGGCTGACTATGTGCTGGGCATTGTGCTGAGAGTGGTGAGAGAAAAACACTTTCTGAAAACACTCCTAACACAAGGGCACTTATCAGATGAGTCAAAGGGTCAGGGGTTCTGTTCAAATCCTTCCTTTACTTTTCCTTCCTATCCTAGTGAAAAATGCTCTCCTGGGTCACAATTATGATCTTCTCAGATGAGAATTATGCCTCATTCACACTCCTACTTCATTTACCCCACCAAGGTGTGTGTGTGTGTGTGTGTGTGTGTGTGTGTGTGTGTGTGTGTCTGTGTTAGGTAACTGTGTGGTGTAGTGGATAGAGTACTGAACTTGGAGGCTGGAGGATCTGAGTTTATATCCTGCCTCACATAGTAGCTGTGTGTTCTTGGGCAAATCATTTCTCTCTGAGTCTCAGTTTCCTCATTAATCTCCTAATCTGGGTTGGATTATATAATCACTAAGATCCTTGGGAGCTCTAAGTCACAGGATCTTAGATTTAGATCTGGAGGGGACTTCAGAAATCATGAAGTCCAAAACCCTGATTTTACAGATGAAGAAACAGGCTTAGAAAAGTGAAGTCCTGTGATCTCTGGGACCAGACATTCTTTAGAGGGTCTGTTTTAGTCACTGAAATCAGAGGCTGGGAGTGGCTCTCTTTGTTCCTCTAGTCCAGCCCTCTTGTGTACCCCAATAGGCTTGGACTCCTTCAAAGTTAGACAAAGTATTAATGCCACAGACAGGAGCCAAGGGCCCTCGTGTTCTCATCCATTTCTCTCCAGGCAGGATAGATTTCCCTGTATGTTGTTTTGTAAGTTCATTTCCTAAGTTCATTCCTAAATGTGATGCATAGGGACAATCTTGCCCAGCTCCTCTATTCTTAGAGCTGTGAGTGCTTAGAAGAACACACACATACATGGAGAGGGGTGGGGGTAAATTAAAACAATAAATCCCACACTATTATTCGTGCAGTCACATTGTCGTTTGCATCGGGAGATGAGGGTTGAACTCTGCCAGCTCATCCATTATTTAATCTTTTAATTGATGACCACAGTGGAAGAACAACAGTAGCCCATCTTTGGCATTGAGGCCAGTCCCATTCCTCTGTTTATTAAAGTTGCCCAATCTAGCTATTGGAGGGCCATGGACAAGAGGCAGCCTGGGCTCCAGAGCTTGGAATGTTGTTATAAATACCAATTAATCCACTTAGCCATTCCAGCTTGATCTTTCTGACTTGGAGAATCCCATTGGACAGCAAGTTTATTGTTTTTGGACTGTCTGTCCAAACCATTTGCAGGCCTGTTTTTCCCCCTTTTCCCTATCGTGTTGGGGTAGAATTTTATCACTTTAATTTTTAATGCTGGACTTAAAGGACTCCCAGTGATAAAGCTCCTTCCACCAATGCAAATCAGCACCTGCCATCTAGCCTAGAGTCTTAGAGAGTGACCCTGGTGCTCTGAGAGATTAAATTACTTGTTCAGGGTCACACAGAGTCAGGCCTTAAACCTCAGTCTTCCTGTCTCTTTGGGCTAAAACATTAAGGAGAAAACTAAAAGCAAATTGGTGCTCAGCTGATACCATTAGGCCTGCTGAGAATCCCACACCTGATCTGAGTTTGCTAATGGTTTTAAAATAGCCTTGGTGAGGGTTTGAGCTTGCATCATCATCACCACTGCCATGTAGATAGTACTTGGGGTCTTGTATGGTTCTAGTCACACAGTAGGCATTTAATAGATGCCCAATTTTGTGAAGCTGCTTTGGAGCAAGGTTTCCAACTCAATGGATCACAAAGCTTTGGAGGAGGAGGATGGTCATAAGACCACAATGTTGGGAAGGACTTCAGTGATAAGAAGTCTGACTCACCTTATAAAGGACTTCCAGAGAGGTACATGTTTTACTTTTGTATAATTGTACACTTAATGTAGCCAGTTAGGGCAATTTGGATTCTCAGTGCCTATGGCAGGGTGCCTGACATATTCAGGTACCCTGAAAAAATATTTTTTTCAATGATGAGTTCCTTTTTTTCCTCTTTCCTTTCTTTTGTTTATCTTTTAAAAATTTATTTATTTATTTTTAGTTTTCAACATTTGTTTCCACAAAATTTTGAGTTAGTTTTTCTCCCTGTCTTTCCCCTACCCCCACCCCAAAATAGCAAGCCTACTGAATACCCCTTTCCTCAATCTGTTCTCTCGTATATCCTCCCGCATCACCCCTGCCCCAACTTTCTAGTAGGGCAACACGGATTTCTATACCCCAGTGCCTGTATATCTTATTTCCCAGTTGTATGTAAAAAAACATTTTTTTTCTTTTAAACATTTGTTTTTAGAACTTTGAGTTCCAGATTTTTCCCTTCTTCCCTCCTCACCTGCTCCCACTGGGAAGATAAGCAATTCAATATAGGTTGTACATGTGTAGTTATCCAAATAATTTCCATAATTGTTATATTGTGAAAGACTAACTATATTTACCTCCATCCTATCCCATCCCCCACTTATTCTATTTTCTCTTTTGACTCTGTCCCTTTTCAAAAATGTTTGCTTCTAACTGCACTCCCCCCAGACTGCTCCCCTTCTATCATCCTCCCTTTTATCCTTTTACCCTCCCCATTTTCCTGTAGGTCAAGATACCCAGTTGAATGTGTATGTTATTCTCTCCTTAAGCCAAATTCAATGAGAGTAAGGTTGTCTCATTCTCTTTCACCTTCCTGCTCTTCCTCTCCATTGTAACAGTTTTCTCTTGACTCTTTTATATGAGATATTTTACCCTCATCTATCTTTCCCTTTCTCCTTCTTCCAATAAATTCCTCTCTCACCTCTTAATTTTATTTTTTAGATATCATCCCTTCATATTCAATTCATCTGGTGCCCTGTGTATACATCAGCGGTTTTCAACCTGTGGGCCACGACCCCTTTGGGGGTCGAATGACCCTGGGTAACTTAAGACCATCAGAAAACATATTTGTCTCTCTCTCTTTGGCTTTCCCCCTCCCCCTGGCTCTCTCCTTCCCCCGTTCTTTCCCTCCCCTCTCATCTTTCCTGTGGCATCAGAGGACCTACCTGACATATCCCATCTCCAGTGTGAGATGGACTTGGAGATTCTGTCTAGCTCTGGTTCCAGGATCTTGTGATGCCAAGTTCTACTCTCACACCTCATTGGGGGTATGACTGTCATCAAGGCTGTGTCTGCAGGGTATGAGCTCGATACGTCTTCAGGCTCATTTCCAAAAAGTTGATCTTGATGTGATGAATTGTTTTGTAATGTTGATTCAGGTAAAGATTATATTTTATTTTTTGGTGGTCCATATCTATGATTTTATCCATGTATGGAATATTTGGTGAGGAAATTCCCTCTACAAAACCAAAATGGCATTAATTCTGCAATTTACATGAGAGATTCCCGGGACACTAAATAGTTAAATGACTAGCTTAGGGGCTATGACAGAGGCCTTCCTGATTCACTTCCATTCACTCTTTGAAGCTTCCTCTGATGAAATAGAGAAAAATGAACTTTATTGAAATGGTCCTTGGTTCTGTATGTCCTTCTCTCCTCCTACTGGATCAGCAGCAGAATACCAGAAAAGGAGACAGAAGATCAGAAGAATCAACCAGTCAATAAGCATTTATTAAATGCCTCCTGTGTACTAGGTGCTGTTATAAGCCTGTCTGCAAATAGCAGTTGAATGGGTTTTTTCAATGCCTGCTCTGTCCATAATTAGCAAGTTGTATCAGTATTGGAATGGAATGATGTCTATCTATGTTGGTGATTTTCTGCCATAGACCTAACTTTCCTACTCATATTGAGATGTACAAAAATATGAGATTCCACTGTGTTCATTTTTCTGAGTAAAACGTAATATGTTCATTTTTCTGAGTAAAACGTAATAGCTTTAAATGTTCCCCTCAAGTAAGGTTTCTCCCAGAACATGGTAAAATAATAGAAGATTCTGTGACAGATGCAACCACAGATACAATTTTGTTCAAAAATTCACCAGCCCAGGAAAAATCAAGTTAATGAAGACTGTCTCTTGACTGTATTATGCTGTGTGGTCAGATGAAGGCATAGATGGTGCTCTTATCAGATCTGCAGATGACACAAAGCTAGGAGGGATAGCTATCATAGCCAATGACAGTCAGGATCCAAAGAGATCTTGACAGATTAAAAAGCACTGGACTGACTCAAAGGAGATGAAATTCAACAGGGATAAATGTCGGCTTATCCAGGGGTACAAGAAATCAGCTTCACTAGTACAGGCAAGAGGAGGCATGGCTGAGCAGCAATTTTTCTGAAAAAGAGATATGGAGTAGTTTTAGAAAACTGAACTCTCAATATGAGACAATAGTGTGATGTGGTAGTTTAAAAAAGTAAAATAATTTTGGGCTGAATTTAAGGAAGGCAGAACTTCCAGGGTCACACATCCAGCATAGTATGGGGGAAAGAGCACTGGACTGGGAGTGTAATGAGAATCTGAAGATCTTTCCTGCCCCTACACCCTTTGGTAGGCTTAAGTGGCTCCAAGAATATTCCCTGATTTGAAAGTATACTCTGCCCCCTAATAGGCTGAATACACATACACATACACACACGCGTGTGTGCTCACACACACCCTGATGTGAGGCTTTGCTTTGGGGCTCACTTTGAGAAGAATTGTGTGATTTGGCCAGATGAGACTCTGGGAAGCTGTTGAGCCCCCTGGCTTTGAAAAACTCAAATGTTGATACTTCCTTCTCTGGTAACTTTAATAGGTAATGGATGTGATGGTCAGATGGTTGGAAGCCCATCTGCTGATCTGTTTCTTGGTCTGTTTATAACTTGTGCTTGTAGCTTGTGTTTACATTCTCTGAAGTTCAGGGTGCTGACTTTTCCCCCTGAACTAGGTAAATGATATGTTTGATTAAAGAAAGATTGTTAACCCATCTTGAGTTGCTTTCCTTTAGAAAAGCAGATCTAAGAACCTGTGCTAGCAGCTGCCCTGGGTATGCTAGGGTGCTTGCTGATACAGGGAGTTGGAGAATATGGGTTCAAATCTTATCTCTA
>CM053593.1:371632297-371649376 GCA_028646575.1 Pseudocheirus occidentalis
CGGTCATTTCTCTCCTCTGGGACTTACTTTCCTGATGTAACATGAGAAGGATTGGATTAGGTGATTTCATATCCATACCTATATATCAATATCTACAACTACACATATATGCAAATCCATACCCATATGTCTATAAACATAACACTCCACCTCCCATCTCAGTGCCTTTGCATTGGCTCAGCTGAGCTCTTCTAATATTCCCGTTTAAAAAAAAACTTTAAAATAACACCTGAAATTGAAGTCTGGAGTGTCAGAGCCAACAAAATGTCAGGGTGACATTCTTCCAGTTCAAGACAGGATAGGAGTTTGGAAAGAAAGATCTATGGCCCAGGGGTGGAGGCTGGCCTGGAGCCCATGTGGCTAAAACATCTTTGGAGGTACCAGTTGGTGGTGACAGAAGTGGTGGCAACTTTAGGAGCTTTTAAGCCAAAGCTGGTAAGGGGACCTGGCAACTGATCAGAAAGAGATTATAGGGGACCCCTGTACTAACACTGGATGTAGCACCTGATTCTATTTGGTAACTGTTGCCTATACCCACTTCTGGATCATAGTTCAAGGGTGGAGAGGAGCACTTTCATTAAGAGGCAGGGGAAGCAGGAGTGAGTCAATTATATTGGGGTCATATAAAAATGATAGGAAAAAGTAATGCCTTATGAGAAGGGGGAAGGGAAGGGAGAATGGGGAAAATATCTCATACCAGAGATATACAAGGAAAGGTTCTTAAAGTGGAGGGCAAAATGGTGGAGGGTAGCAGGCAACACTTGAACCTCACTCACTTATAATTTGTTTCAAATAGAGAAAAAAATATATCTACATACTCAGTTGGTAATAGAAATGTATCTTACCCAATAGGGAAATAGTAGGGTAAGGGGGTAAGAACAAGTGGTTGTGTGTTAAAAAGGGAAAGAAGATAAAGGAAGGCAATGATAAGAAGCAAACCAGATGTTTGAGGAGGGACAAGATAAAAAGAGAATCATAAACAGAAGATGTGAAGGAGGGAAATACACAATTGGCTAATCATCACTGTGATTGTGAATGGGATGAATTCACCCATAAAGTGGAAGCAGATAGCAGAATGTATTAGAAGCCAGAATTCAACAAGATGTTGTTTATAAGATACACACTTGAAACAGAGGGACACACAGAGTTTAAAAAAGGGGTGGCGCTGGAGCAGAATCTATTATACGTAAGAGGAAGGAAAAAAGGTAGAGATGGCAATCATGATCTCAGACAAAGTAAAAGCAAAAATAGGCCTAATTAAAAGCAATAAGCAAGGAAACTGCATCTTGTTAAAAGGAACCATTGATGATGAAGTAATATTAATACTAAGTATATATGTACCAAATGGCACAGCATCTAAATTTTTAATGGAAAAGTTAAATGAATTACAGGAGAAAATAAGCAGTAAAATGATACTAGTGGAGGACCTCACCTTTCCACTTTCGGAGCTAGATGAGTCTAACCATAAAATAAATTAGAAAGAAGTTAAGAAGATATATAACCTTTTAAAAAATAGATATGATAGACCTCTGGAGAAACCTTAATAGAAGTAGAAATGAGTATACCTTCTTTTCAGCTGTACTTGGTACCTTCAAAATTTTTTTTACCATGTATTAAGGCAATAAAAACCTCACAACCAAATGCAGAAAAGCAGAAATGTTAAATGAACCCTTTTCAAACTAATGCAATAAAATTACATCTAATAAAGAGCCATGGAAACATCGATTGAAAGCTAATTGGAAGCAAATAATCTAATTCTAGAGAATGAGTGAGTCAAACAACAAACTGTAGAAGCAATCAGTTTCATTAAAGAGAATGATGACAATAAGACAACATCCCAAAATTTGTGGGATGCAGTCAAAATCTTGGGCAGAAATGTATATCTTTAAAACATATATAAATAAAATAAAGTACAGATCAATGAATTAGGCATGAAACTTTAAAGAACTAGAAAAGGAACAAATTAAAAATTCCAAATTAAGCACCAAATTGGAAGCCTTGAAAATCACAGGAGAGATCAACAAAACTGAAAGCAAGAAAACCTGCTGAACTAATAAAAATAGGACCTGGTGTTATGGGAAAAACAAGAAAGGTAGATAACTAATTTGTCAGTGTGATTTTTAAAAAGAAAGAAGAAAACCAGATTAGTAGTATAAAAATGAAAAGGGTGACTATACCATCAACGAAGATGGAATGAAAACCAATATCAAAAGTTTTTTGTCCAATTATATACTAGTAAAACTGACAATATAGTTGAAATGGATGAATATTTACAAAAAGGTAAAACAGCCATGTGAACAGAAGAGGAAAAAGAATACTTAAATAACCCTATCTTAAAAAAGAAGTTGAACAAGGTCATTATGAGCTCTCTAAGAAAAAAATCCCCAGGACCAGATGGATTCACAAGTTTAACAGACATTTAAGGAACAATTAATCCCAACACTATATAAAGTATTTGAAATATATCTATATATATAAGTAAAGAAGGAGTCCTACCAAATTACTTTTATCACACAAATATGGTTTTGATCTCTAAATCAGGGAGAGTAAAAGAGAAATAAAACTGTAGATCAATTTCCTTAGTGAATATTGATGTAAAATTTTTAAAATAAAATTCCAGGAGATTACTGCAATACAATATGAAGATTATGCACTATGACCAGGTGGGATTGATACTTGGAAGGTAGGGCTCTCTCAGTATTAGGAAAGCTATCAGCATAATTAACCATAGCAATAACAAAAATCATATGATTATGAGAGGGGAGAAAAATTGAAACTGAAGGGATTGTGGAACTGAATCTTGTAAATTAAAAGTAAATAAACAAGTCAATAAAAAAAGGAATGTGAATGGTTCAACATTAAAAATAGATACAGAAAAAATCCTTTGACAAAATATAATACCCATTCCTATTAAAAATACTAGAAGGTATAGGAATCAATGGAACATTTCATAAAATGACAAGTAATATCTTTCTAAAACTTAGAGCAATCGTTATCTGTAAAGGCGATAAACTTGAAGACCTCGCATTAAGATCAAAGATGACTAAAAAATGTCCATTATCATCATTACTATTCAATATTGTACTAGGAATGCTAGCTATAGTAATTAGACAAAAGAAAAAAATCCCTGAAAGAATAAAAATAGACAACGAGGAAACAAGTATCACCCTTTGCAAATGATACCATTATATACTTAGAAAACCCTAAGAATCAACTAAAAACCTAGTTGAAGCAATGAAATCTTCAGCAAAGTTGCAGGATCTAAAATAAACCCACATAAATCATCAGCATTTTTATATATTCCCAATAAAACCCAACAGGAAGAGCTAGAAAGAGAAATTACATTCAAAATAACTGTAGACAATATAAAATATTTAGGGGTCTACCTGCCAAGACAAACCTAGGGATGTGAACATAATTACAATACTTTTCACATAAAGACAGACCTAAAAAATTGCAGAAATAATAATTGCTCATAAGTAGACTGAACCAATATAATAAAAATGACAATTTTACTGAAGTTAATTTACTCATTCAGTGCCATACCAATCCAAATACCAGAGTATTATTTTACAGAGCTAGAAAAATAATAACAAAATTCATTTGGAAGAACACAAGGTCAAGAATGTAAAGGGAATCAATGAAAGAAAAATGTGAAGGAAGAGGGGATTATCAGTACCAAGAGAACCAAACTTTACTACAAAGCAGTAATCAGAATACTCTGGTACTTGCTAAGAAACAGAGTGGTGAATCAGGGGAATAGATGAGGTACACAATACAAAGTAGTAAATGGCCAAAGTTATCTAGTCTTTGATAAACCTAAAGATCTAAGATTTTGGGGTAGGAATTCAACATTTGACAAAAATTGTTGGGAAAACTGGAAAACAGTTTGGCAGCAACTAGGTATAGATCAACATTTCACACCATATACCAAGATAATATTGAAATGGATAAACAATTTAGACATAAAGGGTGATGCAAGTAAATTAGGGGAACAGAGGAAAATTGATGTATCTGTCAAATCTGTGGAAGAGGAGAAAGATTTAATGACCACTCAAGAGATAGAAAGGATTGTAGGAAATAAAATAAATAATTTTGACTACATGAAATTAAAAAAAACTTTTGTACAAAAAAAATGTAGCCAAAATTAGAAGGAAAACAGGAAACTAGGAAAAAAGGTTTTTTTTTTCCCAGCAAGTTTCTCTGATAAAGGTCTCATTTCTCAAATATATAAGGAGCTGAGTCAAATTTATAAAAATAAGAACCATTCCTTATTTGATATATCACTACTAACGAGAGAAATAAATGCAAAGTAAAACAACTCTGAGATTGGTTGGAGGGGATGTGGGAAAATTAGGACAGAATACACTGCTCGTGGAGTTGTGAACTAGTCTAACAATTCTGGAGAGAAATTTGGAACTATGATCAAAGAGCTATAAAACTTTGATTTAGCAATACCGCTACTAAGTCTGTCTCTGAAGATATCAAAGAAAAAATGAAACTTATGTATACAGAAATATGTATAGTAGCTCTTTTTTTGTGGTGACAAAGAATTGGAAATTCAGCATATGCCCATTTATTGGGGAATGACTGAATAAGTTGTGGTGTGCAATTGTGATAGAATACTATTGTGGTATAAGAAATGATGAGCAAGGTGGTTTCAGAAATATCTGGGAAGACTTACATGAACTCACGCAGAACAGAATCAGGAGATTATACGCAATAACAGCAATATTGGGGCAGCTAGGTGGATAGAGTGCTGGGCTTGGTGTCAGGAACACCTGAATTCAAATTTAGTCACAGATAATTACTAGTTGTGTGACCCTGGGCAAGTCACTTCACACTGTTTGCCTCAGCGTCCTCACCTGCAAAATGAGCTGGAGAAGTACATGGCGAACCAGTATATTTGCCAAGAAAACCCCAAGTGGGGTCACAAAGAATCAGACCTGATTGAAATGGCCAAACAACAGTGGCTATGACAACAAAATGTCAGTTTTGTTTTATGATTAACTATGAATGACTTAGGTCTTCTTAGAAATGCAATGATTCAAGACAAGTCTAAGGGACTTAGGATGAAAAACACTGTCCGCATGCAGAGAGAGGACTGATGAGGCCTGAATCCAGATGGAAGCCGACTTCTTTACTCTATTTCCATGGTTGTATTTTTGTCCGTGTTTCCTTTTGCAACATAACTAATACAGAAACATGTTTTATATGATGTCATATGTATAATAGAAGTCAAACTACTTGTTTCTCAAGGAGTGGGGAAGCAAAGGAGGAGTGGAGAAAATTCAAAATGCAAAATTTTAAAAAATGGCTGTTAAAATTTTTGCATGTATTTGGGAAATATATAATAATGACATAAATAATAACATAAATATATAGCAAAATAAATCAAAATAATTTTAGGAAAAGATTCAACTCAAATCCCATCTCCTGTAGCAGGCCTTTCTTTTTCTTTTTTAGGTTTTTTTTTTTTATAGGAGGGAGGGCAAGGCAATTGGGGTTAAGTGACTTGCCCAAGGTCACACAACTAGTAAGTGTTAAGTGTCTGAGGTTAGATTTGAACTCAGGTCCTCCTGAGTCCAGGGCTGGTGCTCTTTTTACTGGGCCACCTAGCTGCCCCTCAGAAGGCCTTTCTTAATCTTTACAGTTGCTAATGACTTCTCCTGTCAGACTGACCCATAAATATCTTTTATATCTCTCCCATTAGAATGTAAACTCCTCGAGGGCAAGAAATGTTTTTGTATTTTTTTGTATCCCTGGTGCTTAGCACATGCTTGGCACATAGTCTCATAAACCCTGGCACATAAGCCATTGTTGATGGAAACCATTTTTCTGAAACCATTCTCCTTATTTCTTATGGAACAATAGTATTCCATTACACTCATATTCCATTATTCAACCATTCTCCAGTCAATGGTATTTTCTTCATTTCTAACTAATATATAGCTAGACTATAAACTCTTTCAGCGGGAGGAAGCAAGACCTTTCTGCATTTCCTTTATATAATAACCACACACTGGATGCTTTGTTCATAGAAGATTTTCAATGAGTATTTCTTGATTTTATTTGAACTTGGATTAAGTGGGTAAAGACCCATCTGAATTGTTACAGTTATCAAGGGTTCCTCTGGAGCCCTGGAGCCTTAGAGAAAAGTCTGAATTAGGTATATTTTTAAAGCAAAAGCAGCTTTATTACTTTCACGTGTGTTAATAAATCTAGGCTAGCAAAGCATTGTTAAACCTTGCTCCTAGGCCCGTTTTAACGAATAGATGAGTCTCATTTGTAATTATCATGTGTTAACAGACAAGTGTTTGGAGGCAAATGAATCAATCACTAAGGATTTATTGAATTCCTATTAGTATGAGACCAACCCTGTGCTAAGAAGGGTGAGGGATACAAGGAGGTATCTGATAGGGTCCCTCCCTGGAAGAATCTACAATTGAAAGGGTGCTTCCCATGTGCGTGAAAACAATGGTTATTTTCCTACTTGGACTAAACATGACCCCCTGTGTTTTTAACATTTTGTGTTTACTGAGAAAAATCTTTTATTTGTGAATAATTCTAATAACAACCTCAAGTCAGACTTGGTGGTAATATATTTGTGTGGTTGGAGTAAGACTGGATTTTGAAATTGGGACCTTGGATTTAAACTTAGTTCTGCCATTTTAACTTTGACTCAATCTCTTCCCCATTCTGAGACTTAGTTCTTTGTCTGTAAAATGAAAGGTTGTACAAGATCCCGAAGGTGTCTTTCTTCTCCCAATCATGATTTCTGAATGAATGGAGATTGAATAAATGGATTTTCAATGCTCATGTCCTATTGACACGAATATTCTTTAGTGCTCAGAAAGCTGATGGGGAGTCAGGGAGACCTGGATTACTTATGAATTATCTCTCCCATTAGAATGTAAACTCCTTGAGGGCAGGAACTGTTTTTGTATTTCTTTGTATCCCTGGTGCTTAGCACATGCTTGGCACAGTCTCATAAACCCTGGCACATAAGCCATAGTTGATGGAAACAGTCTTGCCTCTGACTTCTTGTTGTTGTTCAGTGGTTTCAGTTGTATTCTACTCGTCATGATCCCATTTGGGGTTTTCTTCGTTTGCCATTTTCTTTTCCAGATTATTTTCCAGATCAGAAAACTGAGGCAAGCAGGGTTAAGTGACCCGCCAGGATCTGAGGCCAGATTTGAGCTCACAAAGGTAAGTCTTCCTGACTCCAAGCCTGGTACTCTATCCACTGCACCACCTAGCTACTGCACCTGATTTACCACCATGGGAAGATCACATACGTAAGCTATCAGGCAAAGCTTTTACATTAAAAATTGCCTCAAGGGTATTGGTAGAAGGAATTTTCACAGTAGGAATTCCCCATCCCCATGGAATCTGTTCTAGATCAATGATTTAGGGTTGGAAAGGAATTAGAAGCTATGCAGTCCATTCCTGTCAAGTTATAGAAGGGTAAACTGAGTCCCACAAAGGTGAAGTGACATGAACATAAAAATATAGATTCTAGGCTGGAAGGGACTTTAAGGGTCATCTGGTTCAATGCCCATTTTTATAGATGAGCTGACTGAGACCCAGAGATTACCCAAAGTCACAAAAGTAATAAGGGATTTGAACCCAGGTCCTCCAACTCCCAATCCATCTTGGCAATGAGGTGGTGATAATGCTCAAATCAATTCAACAAACAGGGAGAGGCAGCACAGCATAGTAGATATAGGGCTAAGTTTGAAGTTAGGGAGACCCAGATTCAAGCCTATCTCTGACACATCCTGACTGTGTGACCCTGGGCAAGTCACTTAACCTAGGCAATTCTTGAAAACCCTAAGCTGTAGAACTGGGGCCAACCTACATTAGTAGAGGGTGTCCTCACCTACTCTAATGAAATCATAGGTCCAATTCCTTCTCCCCATTAGAATGTAAGCTCCAGGAGGGCAGAGACTGTCTTTTGCTTTTCTTTGTGTCCCTAGCACTTAGCACAGTGTTTGACATTTGGTAGGCACTTAATAAATGTTTATTGATTGACTATCCATAACCCTATGTGAAAGGCTCTGGGGATACAGAGATTAAAAATAACACAGATCCCTTCCCCAACTCTATCAATCCCACCATGGGTCTAGCTTTAGGGCAAGGACAGGTAGTCTAATTCAAAGCCTGTTTCACCAAGATTCTAATTTCACCAGAATTACCAAGAGTTAATCCAAGGGGCTATGGAGAGGTTTGATTCTTCATCCACTCCCTGCTCTCCTCTCACATTCCCCAGGCCCATTGGGTGTAGATAGAACTGATAAGGATATTTTTAGTTGGATAATGAGATCAAACAAGCACCAAGCTCTGGGCTGGTGTGAAACCAGGATCACATCACTGTCAAGACCACCAGCATCTGATTGATGTGAGGCCACACCGTGCAGCACCTTCTCCACTGCTAAAACGAGAGAAGAAAAGCCAGGCATTTCCGAGAATTTATTTATTTAAGGATCCTCAAAGTCATTTGAGAAATGTTTCGAAGCAATGGACTCCACTCCCCACTGCTGAATGATCTCATTGTCTTGGGGTCATGCTTGGCTGTGAATGGGAGCCCTCAGGGTTGAGATGGAATGTGAGAGCAAACCACAATGGAAAATTATTTGGTGTTTGCACTGTTGGTGTTTCCAGTTTAAACTCTCTTCCTATTCTGCTCCTCAGGTTTCCAAACTTGCAAGTGTCAGTTAGCAATTCATTCCCAGTGCTGAAAGGGTCCCGATGAACGAGACTATGTCTATGCTGGACATGAGGCAAGTCAAGGTAACCCACCAGCCCCTGTTCAGTGCAGTTGCATTGGGAGGGGTGCTTGAAGTAAGCCTGGCTTGTCCAACCCCTTTGGTGATGCTGTCTCTTAAACATCCCTTCAAACCCTTTCTTTGAGGCTTACTACTTGTGTGATCATAGGCAAGTCACTGGGCCTCAGTTTACTCCTTTGTAAAATGAGGGGGACGGACTTGATGGTCTCTAGGGCTTTTTCCAGTTCTAAATCATTTGCTCAGATTGTCCTTCCAGCACGAGATCTATGTATGATCCTATGATTTGTCCATACCATAATATGAAAAATGCCTCTAAGTGTGAGTCTCCCAAGGTTCCATCCATCTTCTCTTTCTACCTTTTCTCTCTATAAACTCAGTCAATATTTATTAAGCTAGTATAACATGCTCAGCACTGAGAATACAAAAAGACACAAAAGATAGTACCTGCCCACAAGGCACTTGCAATCTAATTGTGAAGTGGTGGAGACCACAAGCAAACAATTATGCACAAACCAGCTATAAATAGGATTAAAGTAGGATAAATAGGAAATAATTAACAGAAGGGAGACAATAGAATTAAAAAGGATGAGGAATGGTTTTTAGTTGGAATTTGAAGAAAGCCAAGAAAGTCAGTAGTAGATGAGGAAGGGAAGCATTCCAAGCATGGGGGATTGCCAGAGAAAATGCCTGGAGCGACTTGTTGGAGGAACAGCTAGGAGACCAGGGAAAATGCCTGGAATCAAGTTATCATGAGCTCATCTGTTCTCTTGAATTCAAAGTTTGGCTAATTCCCACATTTATGTATCTGGTCTTATTTTGTCTGTTGAACTCCAGACCTGCATTAAATACTCCTTGTACATCTCCATCTGGATGTCCTGTGGCCATTTCCAACTTAATGTGTTCAAAACTAAACTCCTCATCTGCCTTAGGAAATTTGGTCCTCCTGCATCGTTCTTTATCTTTGTTGAGAGCACTGTCACCCTCCCAGCACTCAGGTTCATAACCTCAATCTTCCCTGACTCTTCCTTCTCCCTTGTTCCCCATGTCCAATCAGTTGTATGGTGTCAACTGCTGGGAGTGAAAGAGTCCTTAGCCTTCAGACAAAAATACAGGAAAATGGCCTCAAATGCTCAGTCATGGAGCTTTGAAGACACTGACAGTTCTGACTACCCAGCCCATGGGAAAAGATGGCTTCTAAGTACATAGTAGACCATTGCAGAATGTCCTTTCATGTTCTAGTCCTTCAGCCTGCTGGAAGCAGGTCTCTGAAGTGTCTTCCCCATGGGCGATGCTATCTTGGGGGTTTGAGGTATGCTTCAAGCCCCTATCCTATCAGGATCGTAGATCAAGAACTGGAAAGCAATCTAATGCAATTTAGAGGCAATTGAAGCCAACTCTAGCTTAGCTGTTCAGTCATATCTAACACTTCATGACCCCTTTGGGAGTTTTCTTGGCAAAGATACTGGAGAGTTTTGCAATCATCTTCACCGGTTTCTTTGATAGGAGGAAACTGAGACAAATCAGGTCCAAGTGACTTTCCCAGGATCACCCAGCTAGAAAGTGTCTGACGCCAAATTTGAACTCAAGAAGGTGAATCTTTCCAGAGAAGGAAATTGATTGCTAGAGACCTAGAGACTCAAGTGACTTATCTAAAGGCACACAGGTAGGATTTAAACTCTGTGGCAGTCTCAGATGGGAAAAGGAATCTCTCCATGCCAACCATCTGGGATGTTTTCTTTTCCTTCCTTCCTTCCTTCCTTCCTTCCTTCCTTCCTTCCTTCCTTCCTTCCTTCCTTCCTTCCTTCCTTCCTTCCTTCCTCCCTCCCTCCCTTCCTTCCTTCCTTCTTTTAACAGTTGATATAAATCATCAAAGTGAACCAATATTGAGCTTAGCTTGACTCAAGTGGCTTCCCTTGTTGAATAAAACACAGTGTTTACAATTACACACACACACACACACACACAGAAAGCACACTATTGGCAAAAAGCTTTTCTTCATCTGACACTAATCTCTCCCCAGATCTGTAAACAGCTGTGTTCCCAGAAACACTGGATGGTGATAACAGGCTGGACAGATTCCCTCAGACTCAGTAGCATTTATGTTTCTTTTGAACTCTAGAAAGGTAGAGATTATCTGAGGTTTTCTCCCAGGCTCTCTTACCTTCCCCTGGGATTATGTCTTAATGTGGGTACTGCCTACCACTATAGAAGCTTGAGAAGGTGCCAAGGCTGGGAAGAGCCAGGGAGACTCTGCATCAATGTGCCCAAGGTGCCTGCCCCTTGATTACCTTCCTGGTGATGCTATAAGCATGTATTTCAAAGCAAGGCAAAAGCATCGCAGAATCTGCAAACATCTCTTAGAAGGAGACTGAGGCTTGAAAGAGGACAGAAGAATAGTGATGAAAGGAAGGGCAGGGTTTTTTTTTAAAGATAAAAATAGCGATAGCATAAATGTGAGGCTAGCTACATAAAGACAGGTTCTTGGACCCAAATCAGAAGCTTCAGGAATGTACTGCATGTTCATTACAAAGTGAACCAATCAAGAAACTAATATTTATTGAATGTCTATTATTTCTAAGGTTCCGTATTTAGGTGCTTGATGAGGTAGTGAATGGGATCTTGGAGTTAGGAAGACGTGAGTTCAAATCCTGCTTTAGGCACATACTAATAATTTTCTTTAAGTTTTACTTTTTAGTTCCAAATTCTCTCTTTCAGTCTCTTCCCTACCCAGTAAGTTGACAAGGGACACAATTTTCATTGTTCAGTCACTTTTCAGTTGTATCTGACTCTTTGCGACCCCATTCGGGGTTTTCTTGTCAAAGACACAGAAGTGGTTTGCCATTTCCTTCTCCAGCTCATTTGACAGATGAGGAAACTGAGGCAGACAGGGTTAAATGACTTGCCCAGGGTCACACAGCTAGGAAGTGTCTGAGGCCAGATTTAAACTCAGGAAGCCTTCCTGACATGATCAGGCCTAGCACTCCATTTGCCGCACTATCTAGCAACACATTACGCACAATGACAACAGTAACTAGAATTTACATAGTATTTTAAGGTTTACAAAGCATTTTATAAATATTTTCATTTTGTGTTCCCATCAACCCCAGGAGGTAGATGCTATTCTTTATCCCCATTTCACACATGAGGGAACTGAAGAAGACAAGGGTTAAGTGACTTCTCCAGCACTGCCCAACTAGGAAGTATATGAGGCTAAATTTGAACTCGGGTCTTCCTGACTCTCAGGCAGCTTGGTGGCAAAGTGGATAGATCTTGAGGCCTAGAATCAGATAGATCTGAGTTCAAATGTAGCCTCAGACACTTAAATAAGAGAGTGTGACCCTGGGAAAGTCACTTAACTTTCTTTGCCTCAGTTTCCTCATCTGTCAAATGGGCTGGAGAAGGAAACAGCAAACCACTCCAGTATCTTTGCCAAGAAAACCCCAAATGGGGTCACAAAGAGTCAGATACAACTGAAACATGACTCAAAAGCAGCAAAGAGAAATCAGGAAGACCAAGATTCAAATCCCATCCCAGGTAATGACTAGCTCTATGACCTTGGAAATGACTTACTTTTCTGTGCCTCAGTTTCCCTGACTATAAATGAGGAACTGTACTCAATGGTCTCTAAAGTCCTTACCAGCTCTAAATCAGTGAAGCAAGAAGCATTAATTAAACACCCACCATGCTAGTCCAAGTACAATGAATGAAGCAATCCCTACTTGCAATGTATGATTCTGATTTCCCCGCTGAGGATGATGAATGGACCTGCCTTGGGGAGATCAGTGGGGCTTTGGGGAGAAGTGGGAAAGAAAGATCAGCTGTTTTGAGTGAGAAGGGGTGTTAGAGAAGCAGCAAACATGCACCTTCATTTTGGAAACCCAGAGAGGCGGAGGGAAGCAAATGCTTAATGAGGTTACAGACACCCAGCTCCGCCCATCCTCAGTCCAAGATTCTTTCCCATTTATTTCTTCACAGGCACCTGAATCTTGGCTCTGGCTTGGTTAGGACTTGGAAGGAGCCTAACTGGAGAGAGACTAATTCAGTACAATGTGAGGAAGAGAATAAGCTAGTGATGGACAGTAATTATGGAATAAGATGGTGTTGATTTTCATTTTTTGTATGCTGTTTGCAACTTTATGATTCAGTGAAATATCTGTGAGGATTAATTAGGTAGCATTAGCAAACGCTTAACTCTTTATTAAGCGCTATATTAATATGGAGCATAAGGCAGGAGAGGTGTCAAATTCTGCCCCTTTGCACCTGGAAGCATCAATTTAGCTGCCAAATTACATTTGGAGATCGAGAACATATTGGACAATATGGTATAAAGAGAGGCCTGTGTACTAGCAACAATGCTTTCACCTGGAAAAAAAAGTAGGAGACAATCTGTGAGCCCCTTGGGAGAAGGCACTCTTTTTCCATCTTGGTTTTGATGACTGTCTTACAGGCACCTGCAAGATCATTGCTTTTTGAAAGCACTTAGGCACTAGCTTCCTCTAGTCAGACTGGATGGTTCTGGTAGATTTTGCAACATACCAGCGATGAACCACTGGAAGTTTTAGTAAATAAACTCTCCAGGCAGATAAAATGTCTGTTGAAATGAATGGGGGCTGTTTGATGGTTGCCTGAGAGATTACGAAAATCAGGCATATATTGAAAAAGAAGAATGAATCCTCTCATCTGGGAGCTGGGAGTGCCAAGAAATAAGGCATGTTACAGTAAGTAACGAAATCACCTTCCTCACTCCGGAACCATTTTCCGTGAGTAAATTTGACATATTAGCTCTTGGTTAGAGTGGGCTCCTAGGCTCCACCATACTTACGGGACTGTTCCAGGGGCTGCAATTTTATAGACATGGCTTTCTTACTGTCTGACTTGATCTTCTAACTAGCTCATCACTACGAGTTCCCACCCAGCACTCTTAGAAGGGCTTCCTCCATCCCCACGTTAGATTTTTTATGAGTATCTGGAAATTCAGAGGCTTGGCTAACAGAAGGCAATAGAGGCATCTAAGGTGGGGGTTGTTAACCTGATGTCCAAGGATAGATTTCAGAAGATGTGTGAACCTAGATAGAAAAAAATCCCATTTTTATTCTCACTGACTTCAAACTGACATCTAGCAGTTCTCTCAATGATTTAAAAACATGATTCTGAGAAGGGGTCCATAGGTTTCACTAGGCTGCCAAGAGGGAAAGGAAAGGTTAAGAAGCCCTGGTCTAATGGAAAATTTCCCTCTCCTTCTTGTATGTGCTGTTATGCCTTAACAGGTATATGAAGTTGAAAGACATCATGGAAATCATCGAGTTCATCCCTCAGATTTTGCAGAATAAGGTGACTGAGACCCAGAAAGGTGAAGCCACTTAGAATCATAGGTTCCCAAAGAGATCACTTAAAGACCTTTCCTCCAATCCCATCTCTAAAACACTCTAAACCTCTGGGCTCCCTTCCAATTCTGGGTCTGGGATCCAGTGTCTGTTGGGCAGGAGAACCAGGCATAGGACCTCTGCCCAGTGGATATGAACATATTCCTCCCCCTCCATCCTCTTCTTTCTGTCTCTTTCACAAAGATTGATCACCAAATCAACATTCCCTTAGCTTCAGTGATAACTTTACCCCCCCCCCCCCCCATAGCTTCACACACAGTGTTGGTCTGAGATGGAGGCAGAAGCCACCTGCCCTTAGCAGCCACAGTGGATAGAGCTCAGGGCCTGAAGTCAGAAAGATCTGAGTTCAAATCCAGCCTCAGACACTTATTAGTTGCATGACCCTGGGCAAGTTACTTCACCTCAATCTGCCTTGGTTTCCTCAACTATAAAATTGGGAAAATAAAAGTATCTGCCTCCCAGGGTCAAAGGAGACAATGATTGCAAAAAGCACTTAGCACAGTGCCTGTGGGCACATAGTAGGTCCTTGATAAATGTGGGTTTCCTTCCCTTTATCTGACTACCACTCCCTACTCCTTTATACCTATCAGTCAACAATCAACAAGCATTATTTAGGAATTTACTGCCCCACATTCCAGATACTGTCCTGTGTGCTGGGGTATAAATACAAGAAAAAAACCCCTCATGTTAATCTCTTCTGCTCTTGCCCTGTTCTATTGTTACTGAGCTGTCCTTCACATTAGGCCTGTGAGCTTCCATCAGAAATGACTTACTTGTTGCTGTTTATTTGTTTCAGGCATGTCCTATTCTCCATGGCCCCTTTTGGGATTTTCTTGGCAGAGATATTAGAGCGGTTTGCCATTTCCTTCTGCAGCTCATTTTACAGATGAGGAAACTGAGGCAAACAGGGTTAAATGACTCAGCCAGGGTCATACAGTTAGTAAGTGTCTGAGGCTGGATTTGAACTCACAACAATGAATCCTCTTGACTCCAGACTCTCATGCTCTATAACTCTCATGAACTACCTTATGATTTACTTATCTTTATATGCTGTTTCCTGATCAAGAGAATGCAAGCATCTTTATTTCATATTTGTCTTTGTATTCCCATATTGCTGGGCACATAATATAGTCTTAATAGATAAATGCTTTTTGAATTGAATTGAAATGATTGACCCAATGTCATATGGTTGGTAAATTAAAAACTCCTAAAGCTGTGTTCTTTCCTCTGGGCTATTGTAGCAAAGCCTATAAAAAGTCCTTCTGATTTTGACTCATTAAAATGTCTAACTTAGTACTTGGGTACTTTGGAGATGGACAACTTCCTGCACGATTCCTGACATGAAGGGGCTCAGGATTCAAATGACCTCATCCTTTTAGCAAGTAAGGTAGCAGATAGTGCTCTCTGTCACTGGACTCCCAATGAGAGGTTGGGGAATAGTTGGTACCTTCGCTGACCACTCTGTGGACTCTCCCACATGGCAGATAAAGTAGGGGGAATCAAGGTAAGTCAAGGACCCCTGGGTCCCCAGCTGCCTTTTCTCTTCATTTTTCCTTTCCAGACTAGGTAACTGAATACCATGCTTGAGATATATGTATTCTGGACTAGAGTCAAGCCTGTAAGTTTGAAAAGTCCGAGATCTATTAGGTATATGTGACTGATAGCAAAGGGAATGTTTCTGTCTTCACTGGAAAAAGAGACCACTAGACTGGGAGTATGGACAGTGCAGAACTGAGGTGAAATGTGAAATGCCTATTCAGCAGTCCCATAAACTACTTCATGTTCCAATGTTTGTGACTCAGATTCTCTGGCAGAGATTGTAATAGTAGCTAGCAGATACTGAATGCTATTTTAAGCCATTCTGTTCATGTGCAATTTTGAATATTTTGTGCTTAGTATTTCTTCGGCATGCAGAAAATAAATACCTGTTTCATACCTGATTCATGTTATATAATGATTAACTTCCTACTCCCCACTTTTTTGGGGAAATCTAGACGTGTACTGCAAACTAATCGGGGTGATGAGTTGAAGGGCATGAGAAAAGGGAGGCTGAACTCTCTTCATGAGAGGCAAGGTTTGCACAGAGTTAAACCCAATCCAGACCACGTGTGTGGGTCTAGAGCAGAGGGGCCTTTTGGGAAAGGCAGTGGGTGTAGTGCCGCAGTCCCTGGGTTCTCAATGTTAGACCATTAAGCTGAAACCTCTTCATCTCTGTCCACTTCCCACGCAGGTGACTCATTTATGGTTTTTTTCCCCCTGTACAAAGACTTCTGAAAGTTAAAAGGAAGGTGGCGTTTTAAAATCTCTTGTCCCAACTTGTTTATCCAATGTGCAATTTTCTCCACTGCAGACAAACAGGCCAATTTGGCTGGAACGTGGAGTGTGTAAGAGGGTGTAATGTGTCATCAGCCTGGAAAATTAGGTTGGGGCCAGACCATGAAAGGCTTTAAATGCCAAACCAAGGAGCTTCATACTGGAGGCAATAAGGGACCTTTAGGGGGATGATACGGTAAGACCATTGTGTGGGATGGGAGAGAGACTTGAGGCAGGGGGACCAAATAGGGGGCAACAGTCCAGACAAAAAGTGCTGAGTAATGTAGGATGGTGGCTGTGTGATTGGAGGGAAGAGACATATGTGAAAGAAAGAGGAAAGGGGGTGAGCGATTTCCCAGCATGGCTCTTAGAGAAGGCAGTCCCTCTTACAGCTGTCCCACCCCTCGGCTCTCAGTTACCCAAAGCCTGTTTAATACCTGGTGCAGGTTCACCTCCTTGAGCAATGTGCTTCCTAAAGAAAGTCATGTCCTCTAACCTGATTGGGGTAGAGGAGGGCTCATCAAATCGGTCAGTGCTCCACCATCACCCCTGTTGTACCCATCTTTCTTCAACGCTCATCCCAGGTGTCACTG
>CM053593.1:371649876-371689120 GCA_028646575.1 Pseudocheirus occidentalis
TGCCCAAAGTCACATGGCTAGTTTTTTGTGTTAAGTGTCTGAGGCCGGATTTGAACTCAGGTACTCCTGACTCCAGGGCCGGTGCTCTATTCACTGCGCCACCTAGCCGCCCCCCATTCTTAATTATATATTAATCTGGTTCCTTCAGAGCAGGCCACATGTTTGACACCTCTGTCATTATACCTTCTTATACAATATCTCTCTTAAAAGCTCATAATTCTATATTGTTTTAAGCTTGGTAAAATACCATTCTCCCAAATGACTTGTGAGGTAGGTGGTACAGATGAGGAAACCGAGGGTCTGAAAAACAAAATTATTCATTGGGTCATTGGGTCATAGATGTAAAGTAAGAAGAGACCATCTAGTCAAACGCCTCTTGATTTATTATAATTGTGGAGACTGAGGCTCAGAGAATTGTCATGGCTTGTCCAAGGTCACATGGGTAGAGGTCGTCAGAAGCAGGAGATGAACTCTGGTCTTCTGATTCCTGGGCCAATGCAAGGCAGTTTCCAAAATCTTCCGTATATGTAATCTCTTTTGGTCTTCAAAACAACCCACTGGGAATCCTCCAGGGCCCATTTTACAATGTAATATAAGCTTTTCAAAGGAAGATACTATTTGGGTTTGATATTTCCAAAGCCCTGGATACAATTGAATATTAATAGATCATCAATCAATCAACATGCGTTTATGAAAGGAAGGAAGGAAGGAAGGAAGGAAGGAAGGAAAAGAGGGAGGGAGGGAGGAAGGAAGGGAGGAAGGGAAAAAACAAGGCCTTCACATTCCGGAGGAGACTGCACATAAGTAACTCAGTACATACAAGACAAATACAGACTAGATGGCAGGTGATCACCCTGGAACATGTCTCTAGCCTTGAGGCCCCACCTCCAGAACTTCGTGGGTGCCCGAGGCAGTCAGGCTCACTCCTCTTTCCTCTGATGCTGACTTCCTCTTTGTCTCCCACCTAGAGAGGAGCAGAGCTGGAGTCTGATCTCAGGTCTCTTCTGACTATACATTCAGTTATTGTGTCTGTCCTTTGTTCTCAGAGGACCTTGGCATTAGGGAGATGATGCCATGACTTGTAGTTGACTTTGATTTAAGTGAGGCAGGGCTGTGCAAGGTCACCAGCCTCACCTTCTCCTCTGGAGCTGTCTGGGTCCAGTGACCAGATATTCATCAGGATGACTGGAGATGGCTCTGGATGCAATGGGAGAAGTAAGTCCAGTTACAGAGCTGGAAAGGATCTCAGAGGCCATTTGGCTTAACCCCTTCATTTTACAGAGCAGAAAACTGAAGTGAGGGAGGGTAAGTGACTGGTCCAGTGTCACCCAAGGAGTAAGTCTGCAGTGGATGTAGAGACAGAAGGGACCTGGAAGGCCATCTACTCTAAAGCTCTCCTCTCACTGATGAGGAAAGTAAGACCTGAGGAGGGAAAGTGACATGGGATGCAGAGCTGTGAAGGAGCTTGGGACCATGCAGTCCATCCCCTTTATTTAACAGATATCTATCCAGGGGTGCATCTCTTTCCTGAACTGGAATCGCATCCCCAGACACCGCCTGACAGAATCACCCAGCAGCTTCACCCATGGGCACTACTGTGCATAAAGCACACTCTCTTTCCACTGGTGATGGGGGAAAGGCAGCTTGTAGTATACGGTGGATGAACTCTAGCTCTGAAATGTCAGTGTCAGGAGGTGCTGTTTGAGCAGAAGGTGGAAGGAAGCCAGGAACTGTAGGAGGCAGAGGTGAGGAGGGAGTGCCTTGTAGACAATGGGAGGGAGCAGCCTGGATTGGGGAGGGAAGGTCATGCAGCTGGGGATGACAAGCAGGTCCATGTGGCTGGAACCCTGAGTGTGTGAGGAGGAAGGATGCGTAGTAAAGCCTGAGAAGGCAGGCTGGTGTGGGCCTGTCAGGGGCTTTAAATGCCAGAAAAAAAGAGTGTATTTGATCTGAAAGTCAATAAGGACCCAGTGGAGATGTTTGAGGAGGGCAATGGCATGCTCAGATCTGTGCTATAGGACAGTCACTTTGGCAGTCGTGTGGAAGATGGATTGGTGATGAGAGAGACCCAGTTGGAGGCTGTTGCAATAACCCAGGGGAGAGATTTGTGTGAGATTGGCATAGAATGGTGTGCCTTAGAGTTGAGAGAAGAGAAAGAGATGAAGGCAGCCAGGTAGTGCCATGGAGAGAACACTGGATTTGGAATCAGAAAAGCCTGAATTCAAATTCAGCCTCAGACACTTACTAGCTGTGTGACCCTGGGCAAGTCACTTCACCCTGTTTGCCTCAGTTTCCTCACCTATAAAATGAGCTGGAGAAGGAAATGGCAAAATACTCCAGTGTCTTTGCCAAGAAAACCCAAGCAGGGTCATGAAGAGTTAGATATACCTGAGCAACATCAACAACAAAAGAGATGTGAAGTAAGCTCCTTGAGGGCTTGGACTTTGTCTTGTTTCTTTTTATGTCTCCAGCGCTTTGCACAGTGCCTGGCACTTGGCAGATATTTAGTAAATGTTTGTCGATTGGTTGGTTGAAGGTATAACTGACAAGGGATTGAATATGGGGGTGAGAGAGAGAATGAAGAGATAAGGATGACTTGAGGGGTCCAAGTTTGGGCAACTGGGAAAATGGCGCTACCCTTGGCAGAAACAGAGAAATTCAAAAGAGGGAAGGAGCGGGGAGGAAAGATAATGGGTTCTGTAATAGACACATCAAATTTGAGATCCAGGAGACATATGGTTGGAAATGCCTGGTAGGCAGTTGGTGATGTAGGGGAGACAAGACATGGTAATGCACATATGGGAGCGGATGAAATTCCTGAGAGTGAGAGAGTGTAGAGAAAGAAGAGGAGTCAGTGATTCTTCAATAATTCCCAAAGTGGCAGCTCCCTCCACAGATGCAGATGGATCATTTATCTGCAATTTATACTTTTAGAGAGCCCCCTGGGACCCAGGGAGGTTAAGACACTTGTCCAGGTAGTGTGTATCTGGGGCAGGATTCAAACCCAGGTCTTCTTGACTTCAAGCCTAACTCTCTAGCGACTTGCTGTTGGCTTTTTGGGAAGCCAAGTGGTCCCTGATGTATTGACGTGAGAATGTGAAGAAGAAGAAGGAGCTCCTTGGGGCTCATGGCTTTTTCTTGGCTGTACCAAAAGGAGATTCTTAGGTTCTGTTTTGGCTATTTCAAACAGGGAAAATGGGATGTCTTTCCTGAGCCCAAGTCCCTTGGGGACTACGTATCTCCTCCTCCTTCTTTCCACCCTCTGCTATTTCTCCAGGGTGGTGAAAATGGAACTAGGCTGGCCTTTTTTCCCCACCCCTTCTTTGAGCCTTCCCGAGGGCAGATATTAAATCTTCTGCTTGTTGCAAGGCAATCTGGAGAAGAAGGCTTCAGGGCAGATAGTCACATTTTAGAGACGTGTGAATTGTCCATTTCACACCCATCCTTTAATGCAGTACTCCCCTCTTTGGTGATAATGAAATGAGAATCGGGGAGAGAAGGTACATTGTGTTCTGAGGTGCAGGGCACCTTAAACACTATGTGTATGGGACCCAGAAGATGGGGGTGTTTATGTTTATCTGTTTCCAGAACCTTGGGCCAGAAGACACCAGGCCCTTTTGTCCAAACTGGCAAATGGAGGCTAGGATGACATTTGTTCTAATTCCTGGTGCTCAACAAATGTTTGTGGAGAATGATAACGAGTTATGATGCCAATGATTATGTAGGAGGCAGCATGCATGGTGTGTTGGTTCTACCACTGGTACTTAGCATGTGTCCTTGGATAAATCACTTTACCTTGAAAAGCCTCAGTTTCCTCATCTGTAAAATGGACTATATGGTCCCTGAGGTCTTTTCCACCTGCAAGGAGATGATTCTTGGGGGAAGAGGAATTTGGATGGAGGTGACCTTGGGCAGGTAAATTCTCTTTTCTTAAGCCTCAGTTTTCTCCCCTGTAAAAAGAAAGGATTGAACCAGAAGACTATTAAGTCTCTTTTCACTCTAAATGTTTTATCTGATAAGTTACATCTTGAACACGTCTCTGAAGAAGTTGAATTTAGAGCCCTTTGGGCAATTCTTATGTCTGGGACAAATTCAGTTGTGTGTGTGTGTGTGTGTGTGTGTGTGTGGTGTATAGGGGCAGAGGGCACACATATGTAAAAGGGAAAAGCCCATCCCCCAGGGAGCTGGCTTTGTGTTGTGTCCCTTCAGACTTGGAGTGGGAAGCAGGATCTGATGATGAGAGCTTGGGGGTAGAGTTGGCCTGAGAAAATTGTGCTACTGATTGGCTTAGGGTGGTGGAGGACCATGAGTGGTGGTGGTCCTGGTGAGAAGAAAGAACATCCCACTTCCCTGCAGAGGCAGGATGCCTCCTGGATGCTGATGCCCTGGTGAAAGCCCCAGTCACCCCTATGGTTGTGTTGTTGAATTATATCCAACTCTTCATGACCCCATCTGGAATTTTCTTGGCAGAGATACCGGAGTGGCTTGTCATTTCCTTCTCCAACTCATTTGACAGATGAGGAAACTGAGGCAAACAAGGTGAAGTATTTTTCCCAGAGTCACACAGCTAGAAAGTGTCTGAGGCTGGATTTGAACTCAGGAAGATGGGTTGTCCTACCTCCAGGTCTGCCACTCTATCCACTGAAGCACCCAGCTGCCCCCTCAACAAGCTTAAGTTCTATCTAAATTCTCTTCCAGCTTCAAATCCTTTAGACCTATCACTCTACGAACCCTCTATGGGTTCCAAACAGGCCTGGGGGAAGCAAGTCTATTCTCTGTTAAGAGTGACCAACTGAATTTTCTCCCCTAGTGCATAACTTTGTTGGGCGTTAAGTGCCCAGCGAATTTGGCCGAGAAGAACCATTTTATGTTATTTAGATAGTACCTGGGATTTCTTCTTTAAGGGAAATGTGAAAGGAAACCAGTATTTACTAAGCACCTGCTTCTCAGCTTTAATTCTCTGATCTCATAACTCGGGTTCAAATCCCACCACAGATACTTACTATGTGTGACTCTAGGCAAGTCACATCATCTTCCTATGACTCCAATTCCTTATTTGTTAAAAGGAGGTTAGACTCAATGACCTCTAAGGTCTCTTCCAGCCTTTGTGGGGATATAGGGGATATGTAATATTTGGGAATATAAAATGTGGGGATATATAATAATTCCTCATTAAGGGATTGGACATAATGGCCTCTGAAGTCTCTTCAAGCTCTAGATCTAAGTCAAGAAACATTTATTAAGTACCAACTGTGTACGAGGCACAGTGCTAAGCCCTGGGGATACAAAAGGAAGCAGAAGACAGCCCCTGCCCTCAAGGAACTCCCAGATCTATCATCCAACAGTCCTTGGAGATTTTACCAATGTCAGCATCTGGTCTCTGAATGAAGAGCAATGATTGAATCTCCCATTTCTAAACATAGCTGAGGGTTTTGGCCCCTTTCCCTGGCATATTGAGTTTTAGGTGAACCAAGGACTTTGGAAGCAGATCTCTCCTTTCAACGGGAACCCAGAAGGGATTCACTGATGTGGAGACAAATTGCCATCTTAGGTCATATTGTAACTGGGCTCTTCTCTCCCCTGCCCCCTGCCCGCCCCCCCCATGGCAGTTGAATTTGTCTTTGTGTATTCTTTGGCTCATTCCAAACCCATAGGGCTCCTGCAGTTCAAAGGGAAAACTTTTCCTACGGTAGCTAAAGATGAAATGCTTAATACAGAGCAGTCATTGGTGATGGTGAGGTTCCTGGTATCATAAGACCTTGGAAATCTCTGCTTTACTTTGGATGTTGCGATCGGTCTTAGATGTGAGTCTGAACCTGTTGTGTATTCAGTATAGGGAACTTCTCGTGTGATAACTCCTTTTATTGAATCAGACCAACAATTCTTTTGCAACTTAAAGTCCTACCTGGGGGCATCCAGGGGTTAAGTTACCCAATCAGAGCCAGACAGTGTGTACAAGAGGCAAGACTTCACCCTAGGTCATCTTGCCTGCTATGCTGCCTTTCTATCAACTATGCCCGACAGCCTCTCCTGGACATACAAGCCAGAACCTAAACCCTTTTACTCATCAGCAAGCTTCAATTTATGGCCAGGTGCAAGCCCTGGAATTCACCTTTCTCAAAAGTGGACCGTGAAATGGAAGACTCTAGACCTGATTCCTTACCATTCTTTGCAATCAAGGTAGAGACTGAGTAGAAATAATTATCTCAGAGTAGATGTTATTATGCTCATTTCATAGCTGAGGAATTGTGTACCCAAAGGCACAGGAATTTGTGCAACATCGGAGACACGGAATCTTAAGAGCTGGAAGGGGCATCAGAGGCTACCTTGTCGAAATCATAAGTGAGCAGGGCTCCCATCTCCGCTGTCCACAGCAAGTGGTTGTCCAGCCATTACTCAAAGACTTCCATTGAGGGAGGACCCAATACTTCTGACTGGGGCTGAGCACATCACATCTCCCCTCCTTCCTTGTGGATCCTGTGTCTAATATGGCCTTAGATTTCTGCCTCCTTGTCATGCCACTGAGTCATTCTGAGCTTCCTGACCATGGAAGGAAGTGGCACAGAAAAATCAAAGGAAAGGGACAGGGGGTCGATGTATTCCCCCAGGGAAGGAGATAAGGGGGAGGAAAGCCATATTTAGACAATTTTGTATCAACTGTGGGATCCCACCTATCAAAAATGCTTTTTCTTAGGGCTTTGGGGAGAAAAAAGTTGAAAGGGAAGAATAAAAGGAAGGGTGAGGGAGATGAAGGAGAAATGGGGATGGATAGAGAGCATGTGGTGAGAAAAGTATTGGGTATGAAGCAGGCAGACCCTCGAGTCTCACCTCTATCACTTAGCTGTGTGACTATTGGCAAGCCACAGTCTCTGTGGGCCTCAGTCTTTTCATCTGGATCTTGAAGAGCTTGGACTAGATGAAGCTCTTTTCCAGTTCAAAATCTCTAATCCTTTGAGGAAGGAAAGGTGAAAAGAGAAGGGGAAGGAGTAGGGGAAAAGGAGTTAAGGGAAAGGAATAGGTAGGGAGACAGGGAGGCAAGAAGGGAAGAGAGTAAAATGAGATGAGAGAAGGAAGGGGAAGAATTGACCACAAACATGTCAGTGCCAGGAACTGTGTTAGGCAGAAGATGCAATGATAAAAAAAAGCAAAATAATCTTTGACCCCACATCCTATCAGGGGAGAGGATACATGTGGGTCTGTCTGTCTGTCTATCGGTATATACATATATGTGTGTGTATATATTTATCTATATGTATATATGTGTATCTATCTATAAATGTGTATGTGTATGTATATTCTCTGTCTCTGTCCCTCCCTCTTCCCTCTTCTCCCTCTGTTCCCCCTGTCCCCCCTCTCTGTCCTCTGTCCTCTCTCTCTCTTGCTTTTGCTCTTGCTTTCCCTCTCTCTCTCTCTGTCTCTTTCTCTCCCTCTCTTTCTCCTCCCTGTCCTTTCTTTTCTCCTTGTCTCTCCCTCTCTTCCTCCCTCTCTCCTCCCTCTCTCTTTCTTTCTCTCTCTCTGCCTCTCTCTGTGTGTCTCTCTATCTCTTTCTTTCTCTGTCTCTCTCTCCCCCTCTCTCTCTGTCTCTCTGTCTCTCTCCCCCTCTCTCTCTGTCTCTCTCTCTCCCTGTCTCTCTCTGTCTCTCTCTATCTCTGTCCCTCTCTCTGTCTCCTCTCTCTAATAATACCCTTTCTATATTATCTCTCTGCATGCATATTCTATACTCTCTAAATAGATATGTGTGTATATATATACACATACACATCTATACACATATATACACAGAGAGATATGTATCAATCAATAAAACAATCCAACAAGTATTTTTAGGTATCTCCTGTGTCAGGCCTCAGGAATATAAAGACAGCCCCTGACCTCAGGGAGTTTCCATTCCATCAGGGGAGACAACATGTACATGTAAAGAGAGAGACAAAGTAAGTGCAAGAATTCAAGATGATTGGGGGTAGGGGCGGGGAGGAAGCAGGATGCTCAGGAAAACCCAGAGCATCTACAATAAAAGCTTCTCAGAGAAGAAAGATGAGACCAGAGGGACTGAGCTCAGGTTAAGTGAAATGACAAAAGGCTGTGTGGAGGGGAAAGCTGGGGGTGGGAGGGAAAATGGAGCAGCATAATATAGAGCCACCAAAAAATACTGAGAGAAACCCCTTTTTATGGGAGCAATTAGAGGGCCTAAATGAATGTGTTTTTAAATGAGTCGTGTGTTTATGTTTCAGGAACAGAGATTTGCCGGGGCTGCCAGGCCTGGCTCTCTCCCTGCCCTCCCCACTGCCACAGTTGGGAAAATATATACCTGTATTTCTCTCTAAGTCATTCTACCACCTAATTATCTCTAAAGATTCAAATCAAGCATGGCAGCTTCAAAGCATTTTATGAGCATTTGTGGAGTTTAAATAGAGAAATTTAAAAACAAAATTAGTTTCCACACTGGACTGAGAAGGGGAGTTGGTTTAAAAAGAAACCTGCTTTTAATAATAATAATAACCTTTGAAAATTCAACACTCAAAACTCCCCCTGTGGAGGATAAGGCATTCACAGAGAAACCGAGAGTTGGGGGCTCGATGTTATACACCAACTGGAAAGTTGTATGCTGCCTATTTGGAGCCCGCTGTCGACTTTGGGTCTCCTGAGTGATGTCTACTGAGGTAGACTGTTTTATGGGTTGTGTTTTCCCCATAACACTTTTATTGATGGATATGTGAAAACGGATTTTGGAAGAGAGTGAGGAGGCATAGTTCTGAGCTTCCATCTGCCTGCTTAGTGAGAACTGCCAGTCCTGAAGCTGTAAATATAAGGTATGTAGGGCTTGGAAGGCAGTATGACTCACCTGCTAGAGGACTGGGCTTAGAGCCAGAAAGTTCTGAGTTCAAGTCCCATTTCTGACACGTAGTGACTGTGTGATCCCTGGGCAAGTCGCTTAACCTTTTAGCACCCTGGAAAATTCCTCAAGGCTATTGGCACTGGTAGAGGGAGTTTCCTGACCAGGGAGATCTTTACACCAATGAAAGCACAGGTTCATATTCCTATGTGGGACTTGGCACATTCCAGAAAGGGGATGAAGGTACCCTTTGTACTGGGATTACTCCTGGAATTTGGATGGAGGACAAAGTTTGGTGAAAGACACTGGACTCAAGAATCAATCAATCATCTTGTATTAGGCTAATAGAGTGAATGCTTAGAGGAAACTCGGAGGTCATCTAGTTCAGTCCTCTCATTTCACATTTGGGGAAACTGAGGCCAAGGGAGCTTAATATGCTTACTCAAGGTCATCCAGATAAGTGGGTAGCAGAGCTGGCAGTCAAAGGCAGCTTCTTCTCCCCAGTGCATCAATATTCTGGGGTAAAGTCTATTGCTCTGGCCAAAAGGAAGGAGAATAATGGAGGGTCTTGTCTTTCTGTCACGGATTCTTTGATCTGACCTGCTCCAGCCTCAGTCTTTACTGGTTAGGGCATCACTTGTTTTTTTCTGCCAGGTACCACCGGGATTGTGCTTTGAGATATAAAATTTTTTTTTCTGTAACAGCACCTACAGCCAAGAACATCCCATTTTTTGGAAATAAAAATATTATAAAAATATACTAACAATCTGAAATGTCAAAAAAATGAAGAACAGAAAGCCAGCTCCTTGTTTTTTTAAATCCAAAGACAAATGTTTCCATGAAATTTAAAGAGAGGACTTTATGTTTTATGTGTTTGTTGGTTTCTTCTAGGGATGATTTGAGGAAGTAGATGAGAGATGTTTCTGAGCTTTATTAGGAGAGAGAAGGAAAGAGGGAGGGGAAAAGGGGGATGGAGAGAGATGGAGAGAGACAGAGATGGAGAGACAGAGACGGAGAGAGAGATGGAGAGACAGAGACAGAGAGATAGACAGATGGAGAAACAGAGACAGAAAGAGAGATAGACAGATGGAGAAACAGAGAGAGACAGAGATGGAGAGAGATAGAGATGGAGAGACAGAGACAGAAAGAGAGATAGAGATGGAGAGAGAGAGATGGAGAGACAGAGAGATGGAGAGACAGAGAGATGGAGAGACAGAGAGATGGAGAGACAGAGACAGAAAGAGAGATAGACAGATGGAGAAACAGAGACAGAAAGAGAGATAGACAGATGGAGAAACAGAGACAGACAGATACAGAGAGACAGAGATGGAGAGACAGAGACAGAAAGAGAGATAGAGATGGAGATAGAGATGGAGAGACAGAGACAGAAAGAGAGATAGAGATGGAGAGACAGAGACAGAAAGAGAGATAGAGATGGAGAGACAGAGACAGAAAGAGAGACAGACAGATGGAGAGACAGAGACAGAAAGAGAGATAGACAGATGGAGAAACAGAGACAGACAGATACAGAGAGACAGAGATGGAGAGAGACAGAGAAATAAAGATAAGAGAGAGAGGAAGCAGTTGGGAGGGGAAAGTCTCTGTGTACATTTGAGTGCCTATTTAGCTATCAAAATGCTACTTCGTGTGTTACAATAAAACAAACTTCAAATATTTTGATTTTTATATTCCTCCCCCATCATCAAGTGATCAAATAAGCCCCTTTGAGATAGTGAATAGCTTTACCATCCACGCATATGGTAATAACCAAACACTTGAATCTCATTAGACTTTGTATACAGTGGAATGTCTATTACGCTTGCTGCTTGGCAGAACCTCTCACTCCTGGGAAGAGGTATGCTATGGTGGAAGGAGTGATGGATTTAGACCAATATAGAGGCATAATTAGGGCTTGGCAAATGTGTCTTTGCTCCAGCATGGAAAATGTGGGAGGCGCCATGAGCACGATTCTAGGGATATAGATGGCACTGACCCCTGTCTAGGGCTACATGTGGTCTGTGGGAGCAGGAACTCTCAGCTGTACTTCTAATGCCGGCACTGATCTGCTGTGGATTTCCTTCTCACTTCTCTTGGGCAGAAAGCTTTGGTCAGGATGTGAGAAAGCTATCTCCTCACCACCTTCATGTTGATGACCTGTGGTTCCAGCTTTATTTACAGGTAATGCCAGCACTACCTGCAAGCAAAGCTCATAAACAAACCTGGGCACTGCTTAATGCTTACTCTGGCATTGATGTCCTGGTCTGTTCCTCCTCTTCCTTGATGGTTTTCCTGCCAGGAGAATTGCTTTGAATGGCCTTGTTGGAGGGGTGGGGAGAAGCTGGCCACTGCCCCGTTTCCAGCTGATGGCACTACTCTTTCTTTTTATTTTTGTTTATTCTTTCCTTATCCTAGGTGAATTAGAATATTTGGATGGAAGTGTTCAGGCAGCTGGAGAGTTCAGGAGATCCATTCCAACCACCAGAGTGGTCTTACCCTCACTAGGAGTCAATAAGAGTTTATTGGAGTGACAGTGGTCAGTGATGGAGGAACTACCTGCAGATGGAGGTAGAAAGACAATCCCCCAAGGAACTGTGCCCAAGCACAGTAGCAGCTTTAGAGATCATGATCCCTGGTTTTGGAGAAAAATATTGTCTATGGACTAGAGTAGGATTTCTTAAACTTTTTTCCACTCAAGACTCATTTTCACCTGAGAAATTTTTACACAACCCCAGGCATAAAGGTATATAAAATAGACATGCAAATCAAACATTTACTGATAATAAATCATAAAGTAATTTATTTTAAAACAATTATTTTGTATACATATAATTTTGCCATTTTAAAAAATGAAAGCAAATGTGCATGCTAATGAGATGAATGTGCTTGTTTATTTTTACATGCAGAACTAAATCTTGGTGAAATATTTGATACTGCAAGGTTTAGAGCACCTTCAACATTTTTCAGAATTGATTGATATTTTGATTTTATAATCGTCAATGCTGTGTTCAGAACCAAGGCTGCAGTGCAAATGCGTGATGCAACACAGGCAGGTGCTGCCAGAAACCCCTTGGATTCATTACACGTTTGATGCTGAATTAATTTTTGATCATCTTGCATTCATATACCTTTTACTGTTGCTGCATTTTTTTTGTGATGATCCCCCCAGTATGGAGTCACAACCCACAGTTTAATAAAC
The DNA here is from genome assembly GCA_028646575.1 of Pseudocheirus occidentalis. Taxonomy (NCBI): domain Eukaryota; kingdom Metazoa; phylum Chordata; class Mammalia; order Diprotodontia; family Pseudocheiridae; genus Pseudocheirus; species Pseudocheirus occidentalis. The sequence continues at coordinate 371,661,906 of CM053593.1, forward strand.
ACTGGACTAGGGAACCACTAAGACCCATTTAGTATCCAACAGAGAGCTATAAGGGAAACCTCAAAGGGACCCTATAAAGGGAGAAAATAGCTTTTGAGTCAAAAATCAGGAGGTATTTCTGGGCAACGTGTCCCTCACTTTCATTTTACTTTAAATTTGAACCCACTCTCCCCAGGAACACTGTGTGTCTAAAAGGAGAGAGTGCCTGAGGTTTGGGGTGGGGGAGGCGAGAGGGCATATTTTGTTATTCTTCTTCTTGCTAAATCTTCTCAGTGAATACTTTCCCCCAGAATACCTTTTGCTAGAAATGCCCTTTAAAAGAGTTCTACTGATGGATTAATATGGAGAGGCATACTGGATGGGGGCTTAGGAACAATCGTATCAGAAGCTGCAGCTTGTCAGGGTTACTCAAAAACCTGGAGGGAGAAGTAGTCATTACCCACTGGGTAGTCATTACCCACTCTACCGATGCAGTCTGAGCTGGGCAAGTGGATCCAGTCAGGGGAATATGATTATATGCTAATGACTAAGGGCAAAGACCAGATCTTCCATAAACTTTGTATTTCCCCCAGTGCCAGTCATAATATTCAGCAAGGTATAATGCAAAAGGTCCTAGATTTGGAGTAAAAGGTCTTGCCTTTGCACCCTGGCTGCACAACTCGATTCCTACGAGAACTCAGGTACATGACTACACTTTTTGCAATCTCAAGTTTCCCTTCCTATCGAAGAAAGGGGCTGGAATACATGACTCCTAGAGCTCTTCCTAGCTCTAGATTTATGACAAAATAATACAGCTGGTAAGTGTCTGAGATAGGATTTGAACTCAGGTCTTCCTGACTCGAGGCTTAGCACTCTACCCGCTGTGCCCATGAGTTATATGTCCATATGTTGAACAGGAAGATGGAGAATGATATGAGACATTAAATAATGTCATGGATGAAGAAAAAAAGTTGGTGCTCAATTCTCACTGTGCTTTGCCCATTGCTTAAAACTTTGTTTATTCTGGAGGCAATGAAGCCTGCTTCCTGAGGAGGGTTTCTATTTGACCATTACATCAGGGCAAATGAGGTGGCTGTGTTCTTTGGCATGGTCCAAGATCATAGGATCTGAGACTTTAGAAAGCTAAATTTCCAGTTAGTCTAGTCTACCTCTCTCATTTGCCCAGTTATTCATTATAGCTCCCCATCATTAGAGCCTCCCCCATCTTCTTTTATAAACTTTTAGTTTCTCAGTGCCTTTTTGTTCTGTCTTTTCCCTTTATTCACTGGGGCTCTCGGGAAAGCTCCTAATAACAGTCTTTTATATATCTATGTGCATGAGTTCAGGTCCCACTGTGTTACATCTTCCACTGTCCTTTGCATCAATCAATGACAAATACTTATTAATTACCAGACACTGTGGTGGGTGCTGAGCATGCAAAGATAAAAATATAAAACAATTCTTATCCCCAAGGAATGCAAAAGTTGTTTCATTTATTTTTTTAATGTTAAAGTGATTTGATGGATTTGTAACTCTTAATTTTTTTTCTTTTTTAAGCAGATCAAGCATTCTGCTTTAAGGTCTATCATAGAAGTAGCCCCTTCTAGATTCTTAAGATAGAATTCAGAACCAAAACTAGGACACAAAGCTTGTCTCTTCCTTCCTTCTTAGTTCTTGTCCTGAGGACAGAGTCTTTGAAAAAGATGCTGAGATTATAACAGGGAATATTTTCTAGACCAAGGAAAGCCTTTTTCTATAAAGTTGGACCTGGAAGTAACTACCCCATGGGGCTTTATTAACTCATTGTCTTCTATTAACAAGACTGTCACAGGGTATGGGCTCTTCCTTCATGTACTTAGACAATTCTTCACACAGCAGAGAAATTTTTGCAAAGCAGTGAATAGGATCAGAGAACCTGGAGCTGAAAGAGACTTTAGATATTACCTACTCCAACCTTTTCATTTTATAGGGGAGCCCCAAGAGAAAAGAAGTGACTTGCCTGACTAAGGTCATACTAATAAGCAACAGAGTCAAGATTCAAACCCAAGTTTTCCAATTCTAAGTCTAGTGACCTTTCCAATTTGTGGTACACGAGTCTACTTCCAGACACAATTGCATCTGCAGGGCCTGAAGGATTTACCTTAAGATGATTTAAAGTATTTTTCATAACCGAAGTTTGGATGCTCCACACTGGGGAAGACCAGTGCCAGGGTCTTATGACCTCTGACTGCCAGAGTCCCTTTGCCTCTGCCACAATTATTCCTAGGAAAAGAGAGAAGGTTACAGAATTGTTGTCAAGGGCTCAGTTGTTAATGACTTTGTGACCTAGGATCATAATTTCCTGAGCCTTTCGGTATCTTCTGACTTAAGACATCCAGCAGCCTGTAGTAAAACACTGTATAATGTATAATATTGTCTTCTTATACATACTAATATAGCGGAATATAACTGAAAACACACACCCAGGAAATCAGACTGATGATCATGAAATAAGTCTCTTGATGACAGGGACTATTTTTACTTCAGTCTTTGTATGCACACCACCTAGCATACAACAAGTGATTAATAGAAACTTTTGGCTTCTTTGATTAATGAAATTATTCCTTTTGTTTTGGTTTCATGTCAGACATTTCTGAAAAACAAAACAAAAACAAAGTAAACCAAACCAAAACAAACAAAAAAAACCCACACACCAATATGAAACAAATCAAGAAAATCTCCACTTTCCTTTTAACAAAACCAAAATCAAATAGACCCAACAATTAAAAAGATCCGGTACAGGTGCCACATCTGATGATGTATGCAGCATTCTGCCCTGGGTGTCCCCCCCCCTAGCTTGTTATTTATTCTCCAGGACCATCACTGCATCACCCAGATCCTGACTGATGCCATGCCTTAGGTTTTGCTTATTTCAGTGGGAATTAGTTCATACAAACTCTCCCATGTTGTTCCGAACTCCTAACTTATTTCTGCCCGATATTATTCCATTATATTTATATGCTTTAGTTTGTCCAGCTATTACTCAACAGATGGGTGCCCGTTCTGTGTCTGGGTCTTTGCCGCCTGCCAGGAGTATTTTGAGTCATGTTGTTGTTCTTGGTTCAGTTGTTTTGATCACGTCCGACTCTCCGTGATCCCATTTGAAGTTTTCTTGGCAAAGACACTGGAGTGGTTTGACGTTTTCTTCTCTAACTTATTTGACCAATGAGAAAACGGAGGCAAACAGGGTTAAGTGACTTGCCCAGGGTCACGCAGCTGGTAAATGTTGGAGGCTGGATTTGAACTCGTGTCTTTCTAACTGCAGATCCCTGACCTCTGTTCATTGAGCCCCGTACTGTTGTTCAGTTGTTTCTCAGTCATGTCTGAATCTTCATGATCACACTTGGGTTTTCTTGGCCAAGATGCTGGAGAGGTTTGATATTTCCTTAGCTACCTTGTATTTTTAGGTGCTTTGAAGGTACTTAATGTCTTCTTTTTCCTTTATATTTCTCCTAGCCCAGAGATTCTTTAATGTTTTTGTATCACGGACCCCTTCGCGTCATTTGTTGAAGACCATGGACTCAGAATAGTTTTTAAAAAATTCATAATAGAAGTAAAAGTTAAATTGTAATTATAGGTTAGTAAAAATGAAGATGCAATTCCCACCCTCCTTCCCATCCAAGTTCATAGCACTTGGGAAATCCATCCATGGATCCCTTAGGAGGGTGGTCTGCGGACCCCATATTAATAACCTCTCCCCTAGTACAGTGCACATGTGAGTGCTTACGTTTCTTGAATGAAAGGAGAAGCAGTAACTCCCCCTCTCCCTACCCAGTAGTAGGGTAATAACGCATGTTCATAAATCACTACAAGGAAGCGAATCTCCCCTCTCACCTCCCCCCCACCCACCTCCTGGGTTCTCTGGCTCCCTTCAGAATTCAGCTACAATTATACCTTCTGTAAGGCAGTCATCTGGGGCCCCCTGGATGCTAGTGCCTTCCCCTCTGAGATGGCCTCCTACTGACTGTTCTGTGATATGTCCCTATTGGTTTGTATGCTGCCCAACTAACCCCTTTAGAATGTAAGCTTCTTGAGGCAAGGATGTTTCTTTTTAAACCTAACTTTGTATCCCTAGTGATTGACACAGACCTAGGAAGTGAGAAGGGCTTGTTAAGTCCAGGATGGGGGTGGGGGAGGGATTGGAGATGACTGTGCCTCAGTTGCACCAATGATCATGGTATTTGACTTGGCTAGCATACGCGGGCACCAGTACCATTTACGTTCAGTAAGAAACCAGCGGATCTGTGTTCTCAGAAGGCAGGAAGCAGGAAGCTTGGGGTATCATTTGAAGAGGAGAGTAAGGAAAAACCCTAGAGATCTGAGGATTCTGCAGACTTCAAGAGATGCCTTCCGTAGGACGGAAAGGGAATAAGAGTGTGCTTTGGGATCCAAAGGATGGATGAGTCAGGGTGTGTGTGTTGAGGGGTGGGGAGGGATGGCTAAATTTCAGTGGATGCCAAAGGGGTCGTCAGTGGAAAAAATCTGCAAAGCTCTTATTTCGACCAACAGTCGGAGCAGATGGGTTCAATAAAGCCGATGGTTATTTACATTAATGTGAAGTCTGAGTGTGTTTATTTCTGGCTCCTGGGGTCTGGAAAGGAATAGGAATGATTGAAACGAGGAACGTGCTGAAAGGAAAAAATGGACATTCTTAGCAAGAAAGAAATGTGAATACTCAGTATAATCCGTTTCATCTCGGGGCCACTGAGGGCTTGGTAAAGAGGATCTTCTTAGTTCTCCCAGGACCAGAGAGATACACACAAGACTCATTTCCAGGACTGAGGGGCAAAGGGGAACGTGGGGTGTGCCCCTGTAGCTTTCATGGCCTGTGAGACAGGGGGCCGGGCTCTGTGGTCTGGAATGCAGGGAGAAGGGGAAGAGGACCAGGCGCAGGACAACGCAGTATTCAGCGCTGGAGAGAGCATTGGACTGGGAGTAAGAGGGATTATGAGTCTGGAACTGGAAGAACCTCATGCCGGATGGAGGCCAGCTCTTCATCATGTACATCTGAGGCCCAGAGAAGAGGGCAGGCCCAAGGTCACTTGAGTAGTGAGGGGCAGAGGCACGATCTGGGCCCCTCAGATCACATCATGGGCATGGGGTCCAATATGGGCTCTGCCTTTAACTAGCTCTGTGATCTTAGCAGGTCTGCCTCAGTGTCCTCATCTCTGAAATGGAGAACCGGGACAGAATGATCTCTTGGTTCCTTTTAGTTCTAATTCTCTGATTTTGTGACTTGGGTTCGAATACTGGCTTTGCTACACACTGCCTTATATGTCCTTGGAAGAGTCGCTGGCCTCAGCTTCCAAACATGTAAATTGAAGGGATTCATTTAGATAACCCCTAAGTACAATTTTAGCTCTGAACAGGTCCCAGGTCATAGAGCTAGTTAGGTCCCAGCAATCAGCAAAAACAAACAATTCACCAGTTGGCAAACTATTGATTTCTCACAGTAAGGGACAGCCCTGGGTAAAATGTGGACTCTTCACTCCGGTTTTCTTTTCTTTTGTTTCTTTTTGGAGGGGGGAAGTTTGGGCGATTGGGTTTAAGTGACTTGCCCAAGGTCACACGGCTACTTTTGTGTTAAGTGTTTGAGGTTGGATTTGAACTTGGGTCCTCCTGACTCCAGGGATGGTGCTCTTTTCCCATTTTCTTTATATACTTTTTTGTCCCAACAGCAGGTACACTCAATCATCTGCCCCAATGGACTCTGATATCAATCATTTGCACTTTAGTATGAAATGAGTTAGGCTTATTTTCCAAAGGGTTCTGCCTTCTAATTTTGATCTCTAGTTGTAAAAAGGAAAGGTTTTATCCTATAACAATAACCACTAACATTTGTATAGTGATTATTATGTGCCTAGGCACTGTGCTAAGCACTTCCCAGATATTATCTCCTTTGATCCTTACAACAGCCTTGAGAGGTAGGTGCTCCCATTTCACAGTTGAGGAAACTGAGGCAAGCAGACGTAAAGGTGACTTGCCCAGGGTCACACAGCTAACATGAGACTAAGGCCAGATTTATACTCAGGTCTTCCTGCCCCTAAGCTCTGCGTCCTGTCCCCCACACTACTCAATAGCCCATTGCAATAGGATATGGGGACAGGAGCATGTGAAAGATTTTCATGAGCCTGGCTAGTTCAGAATCTATGCTCACGTTCTGGAATCCATGCTTAGAATTCATATTGTATTCAGAGTCACAGAGACACAGAATCTCAGAAGCTATGCGGTCCAACCTGAGCATAGTTAAGTTCTTTCTAGGGCACTGCCAACGCGTGGCCATTATTTTGAAGCCCTCCCTTTGAAGCTCTCTAAGAGAGTGAGGGGTTGCCCACTGCAGCCCAAGGAAGCCCATTCTATTGAGTAGCCTTCATTGACAGGATGCTTTTCCTGAAATTTAGCCTAAATTGGCATCTTTGGAACTTCCATCCCGGTTCCTCCTTTTGCCCTCTGGGGCCAAGCAAGTGTAATCCCTCTTCTTTCTAACAACCCTTGAAATGCTTGGAGATGGTGCTCATGGCCCACTTGAGTCTGCTCTTATCTAGGCTTCCAGGGCATTGAAATGATTTGGGAAGTTCCTTAGAGTTTATTCTATTGGGATTTGATGTATCCTATGGAGTGTGTGTATGTGTGTGTGTGTGTGTGTGTGTGTATGTGTAAATGTATAAATGTATATATTCCACTATTTCTATAGCTCATGAGTGTGCACACACACACACATACCTGAAGGGAGAGTTTCTAGGGTTTGGAAACTTAGCCTGACAGTGAGCGGGGGAGTTCCCCAATCAACTATGGCTAGATCTTCCCCAAGATTACCTTAGATGGGGCTCTACGTGTCCCCAATATTGATTGATGTCAATTAGTAAGCCAGCTTTAAAGAAGGGGTACCCCTAGTCCTTCCAAGGATGCTGCTAGGTTGCTGAGAAAAAGTCCCAATCCCCTAAATTTCCAAAGCTCACAAGGTCCTGCTCCATCCAAGGAAGAGAGAAAAGACAAAGAAGAAGGCAGGGACTAGGTTTCTTCTCCTCTGTCTGCTGCCTCCCCCCTTCTCCCCAAGACACTGCTTCTCAGGAGCTTCGCTGGATGGCCCCCACTCTAAGCTGCTGGGTGCTCAAATCTCTGGGATCTATGATGCCTTGTTACACCACAGGGAGTCACTAAGTTTTCTCAACCAACCCAAACACACCTTCTGTGAAAACCTCCCCTCCTCTTATATATGTAAAAGACACTTTGCAAAGCTTGCAGCACAATGCAATTATGAGGTTTCTTATTGTTGTGTTGTGACTAATAATAGCTAGCATTGATAGCTCACTTTAAGGCTTACAAAGGACTTTTACTTACAGTATTTTATTTGACCCTCAAAGAAACCCTGAGAAATAGGTGCTGTCTTTAGACCTATTTTACAGTTTGGGAAACTGAGGCAAAGAAAGGTTAGGAGCCACCTTAATCCAGGGTGATCCATTCCCATCCACTAAGTATTCGAGGCTGGATCTGAACTGTGTGTACACGGTTGGATGTATGTGTCTAAATTCCATCAACCACCAACAAACCAGACTGTGCTTGATTCGCCACTTCTGTTCTCAAATTAATGACCTGTTTATGTGCCTGACCTGTTAGAGACACTTTGTTACTCTGTTACGCGCCCTTGGGAACATTATTAATCACGGGAACAGAAGACTAAACATAAATACAATTCTTCCCTAAGCCAGGTCAGCAAACGCCCATTTGGCTGTGCTAACAGCCCCTAATGAAGACAGGCATGTCAACATAGACAGAGTCGGTGTCCTTGTGCCTACTCATTTGCGGATTGTTGATGTACATTAGCCTGTTAATGACTTATGGATTGCTGCTCCTTTAGGCTGAAAATGCATTTGGGGGAATTGCTCAGGCTCCATTGTAATAAAGGAGACCTCATGGACCGTTGCTTTCCCCACATCTATGAAAGATGTACTTTGGTGGAAGCCTTCATTTTCCTTGTGGGGATACAGCCCTTAGGTCAGACCCCTAAAGCTGCAATGAAAGACCAATAACAGTAACCCGTAGGGTACTGCAGAATTAAATCTTTTGCTGTTCAAGGGGCTTTGCTTTAAGGGTTCATGATGTGGTTTGAAAAGAAATGTCCCTACCAGGAGATCCCATCCTTCATTCTTGAGAATTCCCTTATGGATTTGATGCTCCACTGTGGAAGCTGGAAACCACAGAATCTTGTATAACAAACAGTAAGGCCTCATTAGTGTAAACGAACTACCCCCAAACTGCCACAGATCCCAACTCTCAGATTTTTCTCACTGACTAATTGGTCCCATTGGAAAGGCAGGCAGAAGTGAAGTGACTTGCCCAGGGTCACACAGCTAACAAGATTTGGTCATCGAGAAGATACATGGAATGATTAAGAGTGAGAAGTGGAGGGTCCCATCAAGGTTGAGAACCTGGAGGGATGGATGTTGGTTCCCTTAGTAACAGCAACGTTTGAAAGAAGGGAAGCTTTGGAGTAGGGGAAGGATAACAAGTGGATGCCCCTCACTAGAGATCTTCAAGGAAAAGCTAAATGATCATGTGTTGGAGATGTCCTAGAAAGGATTTATTAAGCTCAGGTTGGACTAGATAGCTTCTGACACCCCCTACCTCTCCAAGATTCTCTGTCTCTGTGACTCTAATTACAATGTGAATTCTAACCATGGATTCTAGAACCTGATTATAGATTCTGAACTAGCCAGGCTCTGGTGAGGCAACTTGCTGCCTCCATTACCCTCCCTCCTCTCTCCAGATTAAAATCAGACCAACAAACCACAGGATGCAGCAGAGGGTGGAAGGGGAGCAGGCTAAAACCGTAGCTGCCTATATACCTGGACTGGTGACCCTGTGATTTTCTCCTTTCCAAAGAAAGAAAGTGAAGCTGTTCTTTGTCTTGACTTTTGTTTGCGCTAACAGCCTTCTTTCAGGTTCCCAGGTTAGAAACCTTGGCATCATCCATCCTAGGCTCAATCCAGAGCTCCAGTCTCACATCATCAGTTGTTTATTGGACATACTCCATAGGCATCTCAAGTACAATATACACACAAAAAGAACTCGTTATCCTTCCCCGACTCCAAACCTTCCCTTCTTTCAAACTTCCCTGTCACTACGGGCACCACCACCCATCCTTCCCATCACCCAGGTTCTTAACTTTGCAGTTACTTTCTGCTTCTCTTAATCGTATCAGTATCCTATTAGTGGCCAAATCTTATTTCTATTTCCACAAAATCAGTCAATCATTCAATATTTATGAAGTACCTACTATGTTACAGGCATTGCACTATGCTTTTGAGATACAAAAAGACAGAAAAGACATTCCCTCCCCTCAAGAAGCTTACCATTTAATGGGGGAGACAACATGCAAACAATGTCTACAAAGCAAGCTTATCTACAAGATAAATAAAAAACAATTAATAGAGACTCTAGAATTAAGAGGGGTTAGGGAAGGCTTCCAGAAAAAGGAATCCAAAGTCTCTTCCACACATCACCTTCTTTCTCCTCACACAGCTATCACCTTAGTTCAGTGACTACTCTCCTTCTCTTCCCTTTCTCTAGAGGGAATCATCCTTAACCCATTCCCTCCCTCCTGGGTTATTAACAATACTTTTTTATTTTAAACCTCCCTGTCTGAAGTCTCTTTCTCATCCTATCCATCTTTTACACGGCCCCCACCAAGTTTGTCCTGTATCCCAGATTTAATAATGTCCTGCCACTCCTCAGTAAATGTCAAGGGCTCCCTATTATCTCTGGGATTAAGTATCATGAGTTCCTCTGCTTGGGATTTAAAGCCCTTTAAAACTTGGCCTCTTCTCTCTTTTCCAGTTTCATTTCACATTGTCCCTTTTTCTTCTCCTCTGTTCTTTTGCCCAGGCTGTCCCCCATTTCTGACATGCCCTCCCTTTACCTCTGCCTCTTAGAATTCCTATTTTCCTTCAAGACAAAGTTCAAGCAGCCCTTTTTTCATGATGTGGTTTTAAAATGAATTTTATATTTGATAACGATTGTTTTTACATCAACTACATTCCCCAGTGTATTCCTTCTCTCTTTTCTTTTCCAGAGAGCCATGCTTTACACAAATAAAAAAATACAATTAGGCAATACTACCACATTGAAAAAAATCTGACATTATCTTTAGTGTTCCACACCCATAGCCCCCCACCTCTGCAAAAATATAAGGGAGTCAGGGGACCCTCTTTGGGATCTAGCTTGGTCATCATAATTTTGCAGGCTTCAGGGCTGTTTTTTAAAATTTTTGTGGTTAGCATTTCATTTACATTATGGCAGTCATTGTGTATATCGTTTCCCTGGTTTTGCTTCCTTCTCTTTGCATCAGTTCATATAAATCTTTCCATACTTCTCTATATTCATTATATTAATAAGACCTTTTGGTACAATAATGGCTCATTATATGGATTCACCACAAATTTTTTAGTCATTCCCCATTTGATGGGCATCTTCTTCTTCCCCATCTCCCTCCTCAGTTCTTTGCTACTATAAAATACACTGCTATGAATATTTTGGTGTCTATGGGACCTCCTTGGGGTATATGCTTAGTAGTGAGATTTCTGGGTCAAAGGACTTGTGTTTGAATACAGCCTTAGCCACATATTAGCTGTGTAACTTTGGGCAAACTATGTAATCTCTCTGGGTCATTGTTTTTCATCTGGAAAAGAAGGGGATGGAACTGGATGACCCTGGAAGTCCCTTCCACATCAAAGTCAAGGATCCCATCATCTTATCTGAGAGTTGATGATTCTGTTTCTGGGTGATGCCAACCTCTGCCTTTCGATTCTGGCTTCTGCATTTGTGCCCCTGCCAGAGAGAAGGGAGGGGGCGGAAGAGACAGGATGACTCCCACTATAGGCACCTGGGCTTGTGGCTGGCAACTCTGTGAGAGGCTCAGTGGGAGAGGAGCTGGAAACTCTTGGTTAAAATTAAGTGTTTGGATTATTCATGGATTTTATCATCCAAGATGTGCCTGTTTCCCCCTGGCTCAGATAATTGAAAATTGACTGTGGAGGCTCTTTGAAAAGAACCCGGAAGCACCATGAATGATTTATGTTGGTGGCCAGATGAGTCCAGAGTTTTATTTTCTTGGTTACAACAACACAGTGGAAACAGCTTTTGATCAATCGGGTCAATCTATATTTATCAAACACCTGCTATGGATAGGGAGCTCTGCTGAGTACATGAGGGATACAGCCAAAAAGCATATTGGGCCCTGGACTTGGAGAGAGGAGGATATGAGTTAAAATCCCATGTCAGACACTTACCAGCTGCATGACCTTGAGCAGGGCACTTAACTTTACCAGGCCTCAGTTTTCTCATCTGTAAAATGAGGGAACTGGGCCTAGTTGCCTCTGCGATCTCTTCCATTAAAACAACAATTATATGTACTAAACATTGTGGTGCCTGAGTAGTTCATCAGCAGTTGGGGAACAGAGCAGTGCTGAGGTTTGGTACCTTGTAAAGACATTGATGGGAAGGTTACAGGGAGGTACCAAGTAGGGCAGAGCTCAGAGAAACTCACCTGGGTTATAGCCACAAGAGGAGAAGATTGCTGCAAATGCTGTCACACAGGAAGTGCAATCAAGCTCACCCACTGGTGTCTTTCTATTTTAGCTAATTATTCTTCCTAATGAGCTGCTAATCTCTGTTGATTCCATTCTGAAGGAATTAAATAACAGCATCCTGAGACAAATCTCCTGTTGCTCTGCCCTAGTTACATCTATTAAATTATAAGCCCCCTTGGAAATTCATGGTTTTATGTTGAATCTTGTTTTTATGTTGTGCTGTGTACATGGAAATATTCCTTTCCTTTGTCTTTTTATATTTAAATTCAAAATGAATAAACATGTTAAAAAGAATGTAAGCCCCTTGAGGGCAGAAGTTGTCTTTTGTCTCCCTGGCTTATCACAGCACCTAGCATAGTGTAAACCTTAAATAAATGTTTGTTGATTGATTTGTTCAAGAAATATTAAACCTGGTCCCTTCATTCAGGGATCTTACAATCTATTTGGGGAGATAGGAAATAAACATGATATCCATATGGAAGAACATCATGAGATTTAGAGCTGAAAATAAGGTGTCATCTGAAAGAGGGTCCTCTTCTTCAGCGAATCTGCTATCATCTTCTCCTACCTCTGACCAGGATGGTCACTTGGTTCAGAAACTTCTGGATAGACACTCATTCTTCAGTGGCTCACTTGAATGCTCCCCCTTCCATGAAGCCTTCCTTGACTGCCTCAGCCTGAAGGGACCTTTACATTTCTGAATTCCTGTTGTACTTTCTGTTTTACTCATTTGACATTTTAATATCTTCATTTATTTTTTCATTAGCAAACATGTTGTCTCAATTAGAGTTTAAACTCCCTGAGGGCAGGAATTATGTTTGGTATCTACACTGGCTATCAGTTCAGTGCCAAAGACCTTCCTGAGTCCTCTACCTGAGTCCTGGTGGAGGTAATTACTCTAGACTGGAGTAAGCCTTGGAGCAGACCTGACCTGTGTACTTCAAATATGCCTCATCCTGAAATTGAAAGTCAGGTTTCTAGACTCTAACTGTCCATTGCCTTGGTCATTGGGAAGGATCAGGGCATTTCCATCTGCCTTACAGCCTTGCATATGCACTCACCTTCTCACTCCAAACCCCTGATTTCTGTCTCTTACTCAGGGATCAATAATGAAATGAACATTACCACTGCTACCATGAATCAACTAACCAACCAATCAATAAACATTTATTTAGCTCTTCCTGTCTGTCAGGCACTGGGTTAAGCTCTGGGGATACAAAAAAAGGAAAAAGACAGTCCCTGCCCTCAAGAAGTTCATAATGTAATGGGAGAGACAACATGCAAACAAATACGTATCAAACAGGTTATGTACAGGATAAACTGGAAATAATAAATGGATAATTAATTTTTGTTCTAATTAATTAACTCATAATTAATTACAGTTAACACTAGAGTTAAGAAGGGCTGGTGCATAAGACTCTACTGCCATGCAGGGTAGGTTACTGAAGCCAATGCTCCCTTCCTTGGTCACCTCTCCCTGCTCCTGGTTCCCATCCATGGGAGTCCTACCTTTCAATCAGTCAATCAACATACATTTATTGAGCACCTACTGTGCGTCAGACATTGTGATGAGTGCTGGGCATATGAAGACAAGAGGGCAGCAGTCCTTGCCCTTTGAAGATCACATTTGAGCAGGGGAGACAGCATGATACCCACTGAGCACAGACAAAGTGGCGGTAGGGTATATACTGGCATACACCAGGGTCTGGTACATAGTATATGTTTATTAAATGTTTGCTGACTGCCTGCCTATCAAATTAAAATAATTAAGTATTATACAACTATAATCACCTAGCTTTGTCCATCCCCCCACACCCAGACTGAGCCCGGAACGAACCTGCTCCCCTTCTTTGCAGTGGGGGGTAGGGCTATGAATGTGGACCACAACATATTCTATCAGACTTAATTGACATGTTGATTAGTTTTCTTCCTTTTTAATATTTCATAAAAAGGGATGAATCTGGGGGTGGGAGAAAAGGGAGGTAGAGGTGATGTAGAAATACAAATTTAAAATAAATCAAATTCTGATGGTTCACACCAATCTCCTCGAGTCCCCCCATTGTGCCTCAGCTGGGAGCAGGTCCCCTTAGGACAGGGTAGCCTTGCATTCAGTAGGCACCTAATCAATGTTGGTTGATTTCCTTGTTGTGGCTGGATTTCTTTTGAAGGGGTGGAGAAGACTGCATTCTGAGTTATTTATTCAGCTGCCATTAACGAGTGTGGTGAAGCATTTCATTCTTAAAAACTAGTTATCGCCAGGGGGGTAATCATTTGGAGATTTGTACCGCTCTTGTAAATGGGATCAATGGAGTTGACTTTGCTCAGACAAAAGCCTGCTGATGTCTGGATGTGAGCTCTGCTCAGAGCTTAAAGGTATGTCTACACAGGACCCCCAAAGCATGGTATTAATTGGAAAATAAACTGGCTCCAAGGCCAGCCAGAGTTAATGAAAAGTCTGAGCTATAAAATGTTTTCATATAAAGGCAGCCAAGTCGAGAGCCTGTTTTCCTGTGAACTGATATGAATCATAGAATCCATTGTGAAAGGGACCCTGAAGATTGTCTCTCAGCTCATGGGGCAGGCAGAAAGCCTATGGGATAAAGCCCTGGTTCTGGAGTGGGGAAGATCCACGTTAAGATCTGGCTGCAGATGCCACTGGTGGGGAGTTGGGCAAGCCCCTTGACCTTATTTCCCTCATGTAGGCCAAGCCCCTCATTTCATAAAGAAGGAAATTGAGGCCAAACAAAGGGGACTTATCTAAGGTCACACAGCTAATTATTGACAGAGCAGAGACTGGAACTCAGGTCCTGTGACTAAATTCTGAGGTTTTCCGACTACTAGATCTTGCCAAGGGAATTCCTCCCTGGCCTAGCTTTTTATCCTTCCCCCTATAATAATAGAAATTACCTATTCCTGTAGATAATAGAAATGATCTATTTTGATAATAGAGGCATTACTGAAAGCATCCTCTTAAGAGTCCTGTGGTTCCTGGATTCCCAATGAAATTTTTCCTTGAAAAGTAGACTTGAAGGTTTGTGTGTCAAGCTCTTTTCTTAGAATATATTTTCTCACTTGAGGAGCCCAGAGGGCTCATTATGACTCTTCTATTTCCTCCCTGCTAGCAGTAGGTGCTCCCCACTTCCAAAAAGGCACCTTCCCTTCTCTAACCTTGTTCATTTTACTGAAACTGAAGCCCAGGGAGGCACAATTACTTGCCCAAGATCACCCAGGCAGGAAAGCAAACCCAGGGTTTTTATATTCCAAATTGAGAGCTTTTCCCTCTATGCCAGATCACCATTCTTTGTTTGGCTGAGCACATTACTTCATGCAGAAAAAAATACACTTTAATGTTTTCTGTTTTTTGCTTTTTGGAGATGGGAAGGCAAGGCAACTGGAGTTAAGTGACTTGCCCAAGGTCACATGGCTAGCAAGTGCTAAGTATCTGAGGTTGTATTTGAACTCAGGTCCTCCTGACTCCAGGGCCAGTGCTCTATTCACTGCACCACTTAGCTGCCCCTGCCTTAATGATTTTAAAAAATCTCAGAAGTAGTTTAAGTAAACACTTACTTTCCGGTTTTCTTATGTACTTAATTTGCTTAATATACCTACCCCTTTTCTATTGCCCTAAAGTCAACTGCAACATTGGCCCAACGCAAGTTGTCACAGTTTCTGCTGTTTTGGTGTTCATGAGGTTTCCTAATAGTTCATGATTCATTTTACACTCACGTGCTACACTTCCAAGAGTCAGTACAATGTAGTGTCTAGAATATAGGCCCTGGGGTCAGGTAGACCTGAGCTAGAAACTGACCCCAGGTCCTTCCTAACTCTGTGAATCTGGACAAGTCAACTGCCAAATGGAGATTAGCATAGAACCCAGGGTGGTTGTATGGTTAGTATGAGACCATACTCATGACGTGCTATGTGTGTGCACACACACACAGGTACATATATGTACTCACATGCACACATATTTATATAGTTATACACACATGTATATATGTACATGCATGTGTGCATGCATACAAACACACACATGCATACATACACATGTATTCTACAGTACTTTTAAAACACTACAAAGATTCACAACATTATTAGCTATTATTATTAATAATAATATGTGCCTCAGACTTTGAAGAGGTTTTGAAGATTTCATAGAAAAGATCAACAATTCTATAAGGGGAAATCAGCTCGAGAGGAAAGAAACTCTATGAAAGTGCGAAATGCTAAAGAAGCAAGCTGAAACCATTCTGAAAATGAAGAAAAGGGGAGGGCTCTGGAGACGGAACGATGTGAATGCCCAAGAACTCACTGGCCAAGGGAGATTCTAATGATGCAGAAGTTACATGCAAAGGCATTGCCACGGACTGTCTCTTGTCTCCTTTTGTATCTCGAGCCCTCAGAACGGTACCAGGCACATAGTAGGCATTTAATGAAAAAATGTATTGACTGACTAGTAGAAAGAGATGGTATGGATAGGGAGGAATTGTGTCTGGAGTGCCCAAACCCAGAATAAGTGGAGATGGGTGATGAAGGCGAAAGATGAAGACAAGAACTTTCTAATTAATTAATTAACTTCTTTTTATTCTGAACTTGACAAACATCCCCATATTTGAAGAACAACCCCCCAAAGAGGATGATACATAAAACCTCAGATCTGTATTATACAGAGCTTGGTTTTGTTTGCTTGTCTGGGATGATCCCGGCTGGGTGGCATCCTGGGGGTAGATTTGTAGGGGGGAATTGTAGGAGCGCTGTTCTAGTGCAGTTTGTAAGAGCCTCGAGCCTGGAATTCGCTGAGGTAATTTCTCCACTGGAAGTTCATTTTCTTTGGTAGAAGCAACAAAAGCAAAATGAGAATTGGAGCATTCTCCTATGTTTCCATCACCCATTATTATCAGCCCATACACCATGGTAACTGGTCCCATTGTTTCTTTTATCCTTTTCCCCCCAGCATTGCTTAAAATGTCCTTTTAAAATAAAATTGGGGTAGGGAGAGGAGACATATAAGGAACAGGGAGGTGAGGAGAGTGATAAGTGATAGTAATGTAAAAAGAACTCAAGAAAACGTGATCAACAAAGCATTTTTATAACTCGCAGAAGGGATTTATGAAGGGGACCCAAGACAAACTAGGGCCATGTTTGTACTACCATGTTCATTTGAATATCTACTTAAACAACAAAAACTCGACAAGTTGTAAGTAATAGAGGTTCGAATAGGGAATATATTCTGGCACAGGAGTGGCTACTGCTGAGATGGAACACAGAGGAAGCCAGTTGTGGTTGATTGTAGAGTATGGGAGGGAGGAATGGATAACCAGGCTGGAGAGGTAGGTTGGGGTCAGGCTGTGAAGGCCTTTAAAAGCCAAACAGATGAGTTTATATTTAATCTTAAAAAGAACATGAAACCACTGGACTTTATGGAGTAAGTGAATGCAACAGTCAGATCTATGCTTTGTGAAAGCCTTTTTTCCTTGTCTGTAAGAAAGGGTAAGGTCTGCTTGCTCTCATAAGGCTCTTGTGAGATTAAAATAAGACCACAGGATCTCTGAGTCCATGTAGCCCAGTCTCCTCTTTTCACAGATGAGGAAACTGAGTCCCAGGGTGGTTAAGTGATTTGTCCTAAGGAGAACAAGGAGCCTGCCCCAATCAACCAACCCACAAGCATTTCTAAGCACTAATTATGTGCCAGGCTGTGCATTGGGGATAAAAATACAAAGAATACTGAACCACAACCCACAACATAAAAAGCCCACCTTTCAGAATTTTCATGATAACAGTAATTTGAGGCTGTGTTTATGTAGATTGGTTTGAGGGGGTGGGAAAAGTGGTTGAAATCAGCAAAAACTTCCACTACCCTCCCCCTCACCAGTAGCCCCTGGGTTTGTGTCTATGGCTGTACCTGAAGTCAGGATGGAGGCTGGGCTAATTGTCAGTGGGAGAAAGGGGACTGAAATTCAGGAGGGGGGTACATTTCCTCCCTGGGGACCCCGTTGCCTTCCCCCTCTTGTCTTGAGATCTACTGCCAGTCCCCGGAGCCTTTGCAACAGCACCAGGGCCCTCCATCCCAGCGTTCCATTGTCATGGCCTCTCAACCCTGGTGAGAATGAGGGCTGGATTTCCTGGGGGATGAGTGTCCCCCTCTCCTAGCCTGACTGTTCCTGATACTAGACTGGACTTTGTACTGTCACTGCCAGTCCTAGACCTCACCTTATTGAAGAAAAAGACCTGGGTTCATAGGGTTTACGCCACCATCACACAGAGCCTTTCCTCTCCTCTCCTATCTCCCCTCCCCTCTTCCCATTTCCCTATTTCTGTCTCATGTCATTAAGCATGGAGACACTTGTCAAAACCAAGCGCTTGCTCCTTTTCTACATTGGATAATTCAATTAAACAAGCATTTAAATAAAAACAACAATAACATTTATATAGGGCTTACAAGGTGCCGGGCACTGTGCCAGTCGCTTTATAACGGACAGCCTCATTTCATTCCCATGCCAATCCTGGGATGTAGATGCTATTAGAGTCTCCATTTTACAGATGAGGAAACTGAGGCAACCAGAGATTTAAGTGACTTGCCCAGGGTCACACAGCTAGTGAATTCAGATTTTCCAGACTCCAGACTTAGAGTATAACTCCAACTAGAACCTACTAATACTCGGAGCCCTGTATGGAGTCTACAAAGACCACAAAACCCAAACTCTGCTGCTGAGGAGGACACGACGTGGTTCCTGGTTTTGCTACCTCCCCTTGTGTGATTTGGGGGCATGAACCTTCTGGGCCTCAGTTTCCCAAATAAAAATAGTGAATTAGATGATCCTCAGGTCCCTCTTAGCTCTGAATCATTAATCCTGTGGTCCTAGGTTCATCATTAAGTAAAAGTTATGTAGAAGGCAATGAGGTACAGTCTTTGGAGCCCAGAGGTTCTGGGTTCAAATCCCATCACTGATACCTCCTACCTGTGTGACTTTGGAACAGCCACTTGGCCTCCAAGGCCTGAGTGTCCCCCTTTGGAGAATGAAACTGGGACTGAATGATCTCTGGAGCCTTCCCAGCTCTAAATGGATGGTTCTGTGCTACCCGTGTGATGTTAGGCCAGTCCCTTCATCAATCTGGGCCTCTTTGTAAACTGAACGGGTTAGACAAGATGATTTCAGAGGTTCCCTCTGGCTCTGAATGTCCAGCCTTTGTGATCCTGGGGGAGGCACTTACTGCCCTGGACCCTGTTCCCCCCTTTATGAATAGGGGGCTGGACTAGATGACCTCTGAGGTCCCTCCCACCTTGGAATTGCTGCTCTGATGATGTAATGCCTTTAAAATCTTCTATTATGTGTCATTAGCTGCAGACCAGCCCCCGAGCTCTGCACCCTGTGGGGCTCAGTGCCTAGGAAACAAGTCATTTAGCTGTTCACTGTGTGTCTTAGTTTCCTTAGCTACGAAATGAGCTGAAAACCAGATGCCTCTCCCAGCCTGTGTGTGTGTGAGTGTGTGTGTGTGTGTGTGTGAGTATGTGTGTGGTGTGAGTGTGCGTGTGTGTGTATGAGTTTGCGTGTATGTGAGAGTGTGTATGAGTGTGAGTGTGTGTGAGTGTGCATGTGTGTGTGGTCTTTGGTGACTGGGCCACTCAAGGGCCTGTTGCTCCTTTGGGAAAAAGAGAACATGCTAACCTGGTAGGGCTGTTGATGGATTCTCCCTCTTTTCACTGGGCCCTGGTGAGGACCATGTGTGACTTGTGAGTGAAGGCTTTCAGCATTTCAGACACATGTCTGGGTCTGCAAATCATTTACAACTTGACCCCAGAACTCTGAATTGGAGTAGAGCAAGTCCCTAGGCCTCTGGATGAGAAATAAATATCCCCCAGGGACTGGATGTGACATTATCTATCAGCAGCCATCATTATTTGCCAAAAAGTAGGAGGCAGGTTTTATTTATGTTGGTGATTTATTGAAATTCTTGTGGATGAGTGCAATATAAAACCTTTGGCTTTGGGGGGCAGGAAGAGTGGTATTTTACCTGACAATAAGTACTGTTTTCTAGCCCTTTCTCATTGGAAGCTTTGGAAGACACAATATCCTGGCACTGAGTTAGAATCGCCAAAGGTTAGTAGGATGCTAATTTCACCTCTGGTTTGCAGCCACGTGATACGGTGAATAGAGCCACGGGGCAGGAGTTCAAACCTGGCCTCAGATGCTTACTGGATCTTTGATCCTGGGCCAGTCACTTAACCCTATTTGCCTCAGTTTCCTCATCTGTCAAATGAGCTGGAGAAGAAAATGACAAGCCACTCCAGTATCTTTGCCAAGAAAACCCCAAATGAGGTCAACTGAAATGAGTGAATGACAATTCCACCTCTGATGTTTACTACCTGTGTGACCTTGACCAAGTAACCTTGTCTGGGCCTCAGTTTCTCCTTTTGTAAAAATCACAGAGCTGGACTAGATGATCATTGATGTCCCTTTTCGCTCCAAAGAATAGCCAAAGTGTATTAATATGAGCCTTTAAGCTGTAAACAAAACCAGATGACAGTTGGTTGTGGCTAGATGGAAGGGTGGAACTGGCAAATTGGGTTTCTTAGGGGTCCAAAGACCGCAAGGAATATCATTGCATAGGAAATTTGTTCTTCTTGTATTACCATACTTGTGATAAATATTCGCAAAAGGACTACCGCAAAAATAACCACAGGATTTATAACAATGCCTATGGCTGTGGAAGAAAAGTTGAGAAATTCTATGAAGAGCTCAACAAGAATGTCTAGATCAAATTAACATTTCTTCTGATACACGTTTTCATGCAAAGGTAGGCAGAGGTTGATTGCTGATTGTTGTTTGCAATGAAAGAGGACAAAGACAGTGGGAAGATGATGTCATGACTTGCCATTGAATTGGATTTAAGTGAGGGAGGGCTATGCAAAGTCATCAGCTTCACTTTTTCCTCCAGAGCCATTTGGGTCCAGTGGCAAGATACAGATTAGGATGATTGGAAATGAGCCCCAAACGTGGCTTAAGGGAGGAGCTAACAGGTTTCAGAGCTATGGAATATAGGTTACACAGATGCCTCGTGACTATACATCATGTATATTTTCTTTGAAAGAATAATTGACAGATGCTGGATGTAGTGAATATAGAATAACATCATAAAAATGAAATTGATTGTATTTTAACGATCAGGAAATGACTTGTCACTGATGTGGGAAGCGTTCCCCAGTTGTCTCTGTATATAAGCCACTGACTTGTTTGAGCAAAAATCAAAATTAGTACAAAGCAAGAAGAAAGAACGCAAATGAGGAAAAGATGTGATGTGTAATTAAAATAACTCTGACAATCTAATTAAAAGGAAGTGGAAGAAGTTATTATTAAATGCCTATAATGGACCAGGTACATAGTGCTTTACAAATATTATTTCATTTGACAATGAATAATAGTAAACAAGTTATTAATGCTGACAATGATTACAACAATTTAATACAGAAGTTTCACCAGTATAAATCAATTGCAATAATGAGAAGACCAAAAGAGCTTAAAATTTGCTCTAGTAAGCAAATACTTGAATTAATTTGGCCAACCTGAGACACTGGGCAGCCAAGGGTAACACTAACTTAGAACAGAAACTCAAAGAAGGATGGTGGGAGATCAGAATAAAATGATTAATTATGACAGCTAATACATGGAGCACTTTAAGGTTTGTAAAGTGTTTTACAAATATTATTTCAGTTTATGATCACAAAAATCCTAGGAGGCAGATGTATTATTATCTCTGTTTTACTGTGGGAGAAACTGAGGCACACAGAGGTCAAGTGACTTACCCAGTGTCATATAGTGAGTCAATGTCTAAGGCTGAATTTGAACTCAGTACTTTTTTATTCTAAATCCAGTTTTGTTAATATACATACATACATACATACATACTATTATATAAAAATATATTTATATATTTTATATACAATGTATTATATACAATATATCTATAGATAATATTTATATACTATATAATATAAATATAATATTTTATATTATAAATTATTTTATGTTTATATGTGTGTGTATGTATGTATGTATGTATGTATGTATGTATAAAAGCAGGGAGAAGCCAGTGGAGGGAAGAATCAATTTGAAGAAAGTATGACAGAAGATTCAATTATACAAAGTCATCAGAAGGACAAAACTGAGTAGAAGACAGCAAAGGGATATAAAGGTGGAAAAGATCTGTAAAAATTGAAAAAAATAATCCCAAACCTTTTCTCCATAAAAGAGCAGAGTCACTTGAACTTTTACATCATGGTTCTCATAATGTCTATAGAGCAAATAAACGTGAAGTATTTAGATTAAAATAGACATAACTGGAGAAAGTCTGTGCTGGACATAACCCAATTTAAAAGGTGCTGAGAGACTGATTTTCAAAAATTTGAAGGAGAAGAAACCAAGGTTGTCACAAAACATTTTTGCTACCCAAGAAAGCGACCAAGAGAATACCAATGACTACTAACCTATATTATAGAATGGGATCTCCTTGAGGGTAGGGGCTAGTTCATGATTTTTTTTAATTGCCAACACTTGTCATATGTAGAGATAGAGTAGAAGATTTTTTTGTATAAAATGTTCAGTCAGAAGAGACAGTGATGGTGCCTTTCCTTCTGCCCTTTTTCAAAATGCCATCAAATATGTTTTCCTGTTGTTTAATGCTATTCTGCAAGGCTGCATCCTAAGAATAGAGGGCATCAATACATCTGTGGCATTCAACCCTGCTTAATTCGTCTTAACAGACCCTCTATTGGATATCAATCAACCATAAGCATTTATTAAGTACCTACTGTGTGCGTAATACTATGCTAAGTATGGGGGTACAATAACAGAAATGTAAGAGACCCTGCTGTCAAAGAGCTTACATTCTGGGTGTGGGACACAGAGCACAAGCATAAATAGGTATCTACCAAATACAGACCGGACAACTTTCAGGAGAAGGCACTGGTCTTGGTAAAAGGCTCATGTGATCCAAACACTTATCGTACACCTACTAAGTGCCAGGCACTTTACACAATGAGTCAGAATGCTTCCAGAAGCTTACCTCCTACTGCAATACCACAGATAAATAAATAGATAATTTGAAGAGGGAAAGCAATAATGGCGGGGAACAGAATCAGGGAAGGCTTCAGGAGGAGCTGTCCAAAAGGAAATGGCTTATTTTGCTGCTGAGGAAATTGAGTCTCATAGATTAGAGCTAGAAGGGCCCTTTTATTCCATTGAATTCAGCCCCCTCATTTTTACATATTAAGAAACTGAGATTGAGAAAAGGGGAGTGACTTGTCTAGGGTCACACAACTTCTGGGGTGGGATTTGAGGCTGGGTGTTCATGATTCCAAGTCCAACACTATCCACTTTAACATACTGTCCCGATGTCACATAGCAAATTAGTAGCAAGGTTCAGCCCGGGGGGCTTTTCTGCTATGCCAAGTTATCTGTCTCCTTGGAGGACTTCTGGGATGAGAGGATAAAGTCCCATCTGTCAGGGATGCTTTACCGACAGTCCTGTCTAGAGATGAAATGCAGACTTGCTAAACTCATGGGGGTCGCTCTTAGCGCCATGATTTTTTTCACATCTTGATTTACAAAAAAATAAAAAATAACAAAACACACAGTAAAAACTTCTGAGTTGTTCTGTAGAGAATCCACCTGGACCAGAGTGGGTGGGGTACCACTTCAGGAAAGATCAAACCAAAATGTAAATATTTAATCTCACCTCTTTATGTATTCCACGCTTATTTCTTTCACTGTATCTCCACACAGAGTTGGCCATATGCCTAGGTGGAGACAGCCTACGCAGTGTGATTGCAGGAGCTCAGAGAAGCCCGACTAATCCCTCCTCCACCTTCTGGTTGCTGCCCACAATGCCTCCGACAGGGCCCAGAGCCCTCCATTTTCCCAGCAGGCTCCTGCTCCAACAGTAGGCTCACAGATCCATTGTCGGAAGAGACTTCTGAGGCCATCTAATCCAGGCCTCTCATCTCACAGAGGGGGAGACTGAGACCCAGGGATGTTAAGTGACTTGTAGGTGTTACAAGATACCTCAGAGGCCATCAATTCCAACCCAACTCATTCACTTTTTTTAATGAAGAAATGGAAACCTGGGGAGATTAAATGACTTGCCAAATAACAAGAGCCAACATTTCAGTGCAGAGAGCCCCAAACCTGGAGTCAGAAAGATTCTTCTTTCTGAGTCTGAATCTAACTTCAGGCACTTGCTAGCTGTGTGACCCTGGGCTAGTCACTTAACCCTGTTTGTCTCAGTATCCTCATTTGTAAAATTAACCAGAGAATGATATGGCAAAACTATTCCAGCATCTCTGCCAAGAAAACCCCAAAGGGGGCTCACAAAGAGTTGGATACAACTAAAAACAACGAAATAGCAACAACAAAACACTTTACACGTGTCATCTCATCTTGTCCTCATAATAAACTATATGAGTTTATTATAAATAATAAAAGAAGTGTGAAATAGGAGCCCATTTTACGGATGAGAAAACTGAGTTTGAGAGAGGTGAAGTAACTTGTCAGTTACACACACACAGTGCTTATGATTTTCTGAGGCAGAATTCACACTCAGGTCTTTCTAAAATCCTTAGCTGCCCCCAAAGGTAGACAGTGCTGGGAAAGACATAGCCACAATGAAGCCACTGGATTGTAGAACTAGAGTGAGAATGGGTTGTAGAGGTCATCAAAGGCCCCTCCTTCTATTATTGAGGTTCAGAGAGATCAAGGGAATTTCCTTCCATAATGCTCAGAGTTGTGGCTGATCTTCCAGCTCTTAGTTCGGGGTTCTCTTTTCCATGGCTGCTCTGCCTTCTACCCATGTACAGGCAGCGCTGGTTCAAGTGGAATTTGTGGTCTTCAAAAAATAGCAAGAGGCATTAGAAACATGACTGGTGGCTTCCAATCAGGAACTTCTCAATTAACTTATTAATCAGGCTTGGCACCTATGTATGGACCTCTCCTTCTCTCATCTTCCCTTCCCCTTCCTTTCCCCCTCAATACATGCTTTCTTGGTGGTCCATGTCTTCACTCTGGTGATTTACGAGACAAAGAGCATTATAGGACATTGGCCTTGGAATCAGGAAGACCCAGGTCCAAATTCTGCCTTCTTATGTTTAGAAACTGTTTAGTCCTAGGTAGGTCACTACCAGACTCAGTTTCCTCATCTATAAAATGAGAAGGTTGTACTTCATGACTTCTCTACCTATGATTCTATAAGATACTTAAAGAGAAAATGTAGATGGACTCCAGACACATTCCTCCAATGGTGCTCCATACTTCCAACCTGTGTGCCCTTGCTCCCACCTTGGAGGTAAACTTCTACCTGGTGAACATGGAACTATCCTGCCCCAGGACCATATTGCTCCTCTCCACTCATTTATAAAAAATCTCTCCCTTGCTTTCTTCTTCTCTCTCTGGGACCAGTCATTGAATCAACACTATCATTTGTGGAGAAGATCTGTCAATTGATTGCCCTAAGGACTCCACCCACTATCCCTGTGATCTCCCATACCTCCCCTCCCCCCTTACCTCTTCTCCTCTATACATTTTGTGGTCCATATAATCTCCTTGAGGGCAGAGAATTTTTACATTTATATACCTAGGGCTTTACAAAGTGCCTGGTACATGCTGTTTAATAAATTATTTTAATGAATTAATTTATCCGTTCACTAAAGGTTATTAATACTTACCTATAGGAACAGAATGCTCCTGCCTCTTGGAGTCCCTAGCTCAAAGTAAAGCATAGTTAAAATGTCTCTTCTCCATTCTTCATGCTCTTTTCTCTATGACCCCCCCAGTGACTTTGCATTTATTCTGTATAGACCTTGTTTTTATTTATCTGCATGTATTTTGTTTCCCCAGGTAGAATGTAAGCTCCTTGAGGGCAGGATCTCTAAATTTTTTGTTTTTATACTCTTGTATCATCAGCGCCTAACTTGGTACTTGGCATACAGTAGGAAATGGGAGCTGGACCTGTGATTTCGTTGATAGGGTCTATGAACCCCCAGATAAGGAAATGCCATCTACAAATAGAGGGATGCAGGTCAGTACCTTCTCTGAAACTTACCCCTTTAGAAAGCTGTACATAACCCTGAGAGTATAAATCATTCACTCAGGGTCACACAACCAGAGGATGGACTCAAACCCAGCTCTTCCTGGTTCTGAAGTTGACTCTATCCATTGGATAAAAACAAAACAAAACAACACAACACAAAACAAAACAAAAAGAAGAGGAAGAAGAGGAAGAGGAAGAAGAAGAAGAAGGAGGAGGAGGAGGAGGAGGAGGAGGAGGAGGAGGAGGAGGAGAAATAGTTGAAGGTGAAGTTGAGTGAGATGGGTGAGGGGGACATTCTGAGTTCTTGTATTTTACAATTTATCTTTCACAAAAAAGGGGAGAACGGCTCCCTGCACAACCCAATAGCTAAAAGCACCCTCCCCAGTTTTCCCCCTTTATTTCCCTCCTACCTTCCCTGCCCCCTCTAATCTGATTTTTTACACCTCATTTATGTGTTTTTATTCAGCACATCTTTGTGTTTTCTTTTTTCACACCTCTGGATCAGCTTTCTCTTGGCGTCTGGCACCTGTGATTATACCCTCCAGTCTCACAATGAAGACTTGCAGAGTAGCATTTAATAACAGGGAAGGTTTGCCTGGAGGTAGTTTGGATAATGGCAGAACAAGAGGCACAATCACTGTCTCTTTCAGCAGTCTGCTTTGCACAGAAAGCCTTCTCCTCTGTCACCATCTGATCAAATTCCAGATCCCACCCATAATTATCCCTTCTCCACCTTCTCTAGCCACCTCCTCAGCAGAGTTAAGCTATTGTGCCTGACACTCACCTCTGCTCTATGTAGGAAGGGAATGCAAACTCCCTTAAATGGAAAAACTGCAATTCTTGGTCAGAAAATTTGCCTGTTCTGCCCCTTTGTGCCCTTGGAGTTAGGGATATGAAGGGAGTTTCACAGGATGAGGGCTGGCTCTAAGAGGGAGGAATACAACCAGCTTTGGAATTATCCTCCTCTGAAACACATCCCCAAATGCCCCAAGATGGTTCATTTTCTCTTGGATTACTGATTATTTATTCCTTATCCTCCAGCCTTGAGTGGCCATTGGTAAAAGATACCATGTTCACACCTTTCTGGTGTATTTGCATTTCTTGAGTGTATCAACAGTGGCACAAGATAAAGTGCCAGGTATTGGGCTAGGAGACCTGAATTCTAAGGCTCTCTGTCACTAACTTGACATGGAATTTTATTTATTTATTTATTCATTTAATTTATTTTTTTCCCTAAACTTTTGTTTATTTTTAATTTACATCATTCATTTCCATGAGATTTTGATTTACAACTTTTCTCCCCGTCTTTCCCCTACTCACCACCCCAAAACAGTGATCCCACTGTATACCCCCTCCCCTAATCTGCTCTCTCCTATATCCTCCCCCATTACTCCTCAGACTTTCTGGTAGGGCAAGATGGATCTCCCTACTCCAGTGCCTGTGTATTCCCCTCCTTCCTATTCCACTCCCCACTTGTTCTATTCTCTACTTTGTCCCTGTCCCTTTACAAAAAAGTGTGTGCTTCTAACA
>CM053593.1:371689620-371724657 GCA_028646575.1 Pseudocheirus occidentalis
TTTTTTTTTTTAGCGTGTTTGTGTTTGAGCTGTGGTGCTTTGCTGCTTCTATGCCGCCATCTTGGCTCCACTCCCCTGTTTAATAGTATCTTGATTTCTCATAAAGTCATTTGCTTCCATTTGATCCACCTTAATTCTGAAGGAATTATTCTCTTCAGTGAGCTTTAGAGATGCTTTTTCCATCTGGCAAATTTGACTTTTTAAGGCATTCTTCTCCTCATTGGCTTTTTGGGCCTCTTTTGCCATTTGTGTTAATCTAGTTTTAAGGTGTTATTTTCTTCAGTCAGGTTGTTGACTCTCTTTTCATGAATTTCTTGAATCATTCTCATTTCTCTTCCCAATTTTTCCTCTACTTCTCTTATTTTGTTTTCAAAATCCCTCTTAAACTCATCTATGGCTTGTAAGCAGTCTTCATGTTACTTGGAAGTTTTTGGTGTGGGAGTTCTGACTGTGTTGTCTTCCTCTTGTTCCATGCTTTAATAATCTTTTTTGTCCCCCCAAAAGAAATCTAAAGCTGCATTGTTGGGTTTGCTTTGCTTCCTTTGCCATGTTGCCAGTCAATTACTTGACTTTTAGGTTCAGTAGAACTCTGCTTTCAGAGGGGAGAGTTCTGTCCCAAATTGCTGGGGTTTTCACAGCTGCTGGAGCTATTAGAAGGCCACCATTTCTGTAGAACCCAGCAGCTTTGGCTCACTGAAAATGTACCTCAGGATCACCACCCAAGATCGCAATCCAATCCAGGCAGCCCAAGGGAAGAGCACTTAGCCTCTGAATGATCACTTGGGCCCCTTGCAGTCTTCAGGCTGGGAGAGCTCTGAAGTAGCCATGTGGAGGTGGCTGCAGGGCCGCTGCTTCTGCTGCTTCTAGCCGTGGAGCCAGATCCTTTCCCTCACATTTAGCTGAGTTCCACTTAGTCTTTGTTTCTTATGGATTAGTAGTTCTTGGAAAAGCCACAGCTGCTGGTGATTCACACTCCAGTCCTGTCTTGTTCTAGTGGCCGTAGGGCTCCAGCCACGGGTTCATGTGGTGCTGGTCTGGGCTCTGAGCATGCTGTGATGAACTCTGTCCCTTCCCCCTGCCAGGCTGCCTTCAGTGGGAGCTTTGATACTCTGTCAGTTTGTGAGTTCTGGAGCTTTAAAATTTGTTTAGTGTCATATTTTATAGGTATTTGAGGTGGTTATTGGGAGAGCTGTGGAGCTGTGCTGCTTCTATGCTGCCATCTTGAGTCTGCCCCTTGACATGGAATTTTAATCCATTTCTCTTCTGGGCACCAGTTCACTCTTCTGAAAAGTGAAATAGGGACATTGAACTAGTTAGGAGTTCTTAACCTAAGTCTGTGGACTTGGTTCGAATCTCTCTCTCTTCTCTCTCTCCCTTTCTCTCTCTCATCTATTTCATTATAAAATGATCCTACTAAAACCATTAGCAATAAGTATGTTTATAAATATAAATATGCATATGATCATACTGAAATATAAATTGATTATACTGAAATAGTGATGTTTTATAAATATATTTAAAATATTCCTTCCTTCCTTCCTTCCTTCCTTCCTTCCTTCCTTCCTTCCTTCCTTCCTTTCTTCCTTCCTTCCTTCCTTCCTATTGGGGAAGGGGGCACTCTTGTTTTACCTTTGTTTACACTGGGAAAGATTCTAGTATTTATTGCAAATGATGCTGGAGCTTAGCTTTAAGTCCATAGTTTAGATCATATTAAAGAAGGGCCTCTCCATGCTTTGGGTTTTTTTTAACATGAAGGAATTCTGCTTTTTCTCCCCAAAGGTTTCTTTCTAGAGCTGCTGAAATATGAATATGGTTTTAATTTCTTTATTGTTTATATGATTAATTTTGTATCCAACTTAATTCCAGAATTGTTTTCTGGAACATTGCTATAATCTCTTTCCAAGAATTTTATTTGAAACTTTTACATCAATATTTATTAGTGAAATTGGTCTGTGCTTCTCTTTTTCTGCATTGTCTCTCCCAGGTCTTGGGTTGCTGGAACATATTTGCCTCATAAAAAGAACTTGATTGAATTCCTTTCATCTCTATTTTTGAGAATAATTTTTGTAGTATTCATATTAATTACTGTTTGAATGGTAGAGTCATTTTATTGTTATTCTCTCTTTCTCATTGGTTTTTTCCTTCTCTCCTCCACTCAGCTAAGATGGTGGCACCTAATCTCCTATCTGAAATCTTGACTCTTGCCTAGCTCATTCATTCTGCTATTTAAGTGTTATTAATGTATAACGTCCCATTTCAAGAAATGTTCATTTTATTTTTCCCTCTTTTTTACTTTTAACTTCTCTAGGATTCTTCTGGAATCGAATCTCATGAACGCTAACTCTGGATAGAGACTGTGCAGTTTAATGAGAAGAGTTCTGTAACCCAAGTCTGGGGAGTACAAATTTGTCCATTCATCTTTTCTCTTGTTACTTAGCCCTTACCCCCAGCTAGGTATAGCTGTACTACTGGACTTGGGGTCTAGAAGACCTGAGTTTGAATTCTGCCTCAGATACTTAAGAGCTATGTGACCCTGGACAAAACACTTAAGTGCTTTTTGCCTCCTCTGCAAAAATAATAATCTCATAATTTGCCTCATCTGTAAAATCACTAAAAGGAATAATAATAACATCTACCTTCTAGCGTTATTCTGAGCGTCTAACTGGATACCATATGTAAAAGTGCTTTGTAAACCTTCAAATATAATATAAATGGGAGGTATTGTTCTGTCTTACTGCCCTATGATGTTCTAGTGAACCCTCTCCAAGACCTTCCTCCCTCTCGCTGATTTCTGAACTTTTCCTGCTTCCCAGTGGAAGTATAATTGAGATGCTCAAGTCCATTTTGGAGAAATTCTTGTCCTGATATGTCTCATCCCCTCCGTTCCAACGAGTTTGCCTCGACTCTTTTTGCCTCTGTGGGACTGAGTCACACCGCTGCTTGATTCTTTTCTGCTGCCTGTACCCAATTCCGTTCTGTTTTTGTGATCTGTTGCCTAGGAGTTTGTCCTCACTCTTCTACCTCTCCAAAGGCAGAAGGAGAAATGGAAAGTCTCTCATTCCCCTCCTTTTGTGAGTCTTGACTTGTCATTTTCTGGTCCCCCTATCTTCCACTCTCCATTATCCACATACCATTTATTATATTGATTTACTCATAAGGGTATGAAATTTTTTCCTTTTGAAATATTAATTCACTTCTCCTATCTAATCTCTTCCTCATTTTCCCATTATACCTTTTTTAAAGTCCTTAGATTAATTCACCCATTTATGCTCTCTGTCTTCTCACTGTTGTTCATGAGTTTTTTTGAAAAAGAAAATCAAACAATAAACATAACCCTCCTGAACATTCCTATCCTTGTCTAGAACTTGCCATGGAAAATGAACCTTTTTTATTTTTTCTTAGTCTTTTTCTAGTATCTGAAAGGATTTAATTTTCTGCATCTTGTTCAGTTTGTGTGTTAAGTGCCCTACTCACCTCCGGGTTCTTTAAAAGAATGTTTTGGACTTTTCTCTTGTACTGAGCATTTAATTATTTTCTACAATGTTTATTCTTTACTTTTGAGGATATGCTATTTTGAGGGTGCCAACTGAACTTTGCTTTCTGTCCTATCATACAATAGGTTGTATTAGATGGCCCCTGAAGAAGCTGCCAACTCTAAAACTACCATCCTAGGCAGCTAAGAGGTGCAATGGTGATGGTGATGGACCTGAAATCAGGAAGATCTGAGTTCTAATCCAGTCTCAAATATGTACTAGTTATGTGACTCTGGGCAAGTCATTGAACCTCTTTCTACCTCAGTTCACTCAATTGTAAAATGGGGATTAGCAACACCACCTACCTCCCAGATTCATTGTGAAGATCCAGCAAGGTATTTGTAAAACAATTATCACAGTACCTGGCACACAGGAGAGACTCAATAATACCAATAATTGCTAATTCCCTTTTATACCTTTCCTGGGCCAAGGGATCACAAATGAATCCATGGTTCTCTCGGTCTGAACTTTGCTCTCTGCATCTAAAATTCCTAGAAGATTTTTTTGGTATGATTTCTCGGAGTATTGTTATTCAGGTTTTCTTTTTCATGAGGTCTAGAAGACCTGTAATCTTTAGATTTCTTTCTGGGCATCCTCTATTTAAATTCAGTACCTTTGTTTTATAGATGGCTTATATGTCCTTCCTATTCTGTTGCATCATTTTTCCTTTGGTGGGAAACACGGGGGGTCCACATTTTTTTTTGCCTCCCAAATCTGGCATTTTGTTTTTGTGACAATATATTGCTCTGGAGAATAATTTATTCTTTTGCTCTAATCTCTGATAATAATATATAATTCTATAATCTCTGATTAGACTCAGTGATTTTTTTCTTAAGAATTCTAACTTCTGTCCTTATTTCTGTGTCCTCTTCACTTAATTCTTGGCTCTCCTGAATTGTTCTTTCACTCAGCCCATCTCTGTTTCTGGAAGACTTGTAGAGTCTGTCCCAACTTCACTTTCCTTGGGGATTCTCACTTCATTTCCTCTGTCCACCAAGGTGACTCCTTTCTTTCAGGGTTTGTTCATTTCTCCTCCTTAGCCAGCTTTCATTTGTCTTTAGGCATTGTTGTATTGGCTTTTCTGCAGTGTCCTTGGCTGACAATGGACATTTTGCTGCCAATCTTTTCCCTTCTTGGATCCTCCCCTGCCTTTGCTGATTATTCTTTATTCTCTTAGATTTTCAGCAGCAGACAAGGGAGCTTGGGCATATTGGATAGGGTATTGGACTGAGACGCAGGAGGGTCTGGGTTCAAATCCACCCTCAGATGTCTAGTAGTGTGATTGTGGGCAATTCACCTAACCTCTCTGTGCCTCAATGTCCTCGTGAAAACTGGGGAACAGTTTAGACTTTATGACCTTTAAATTCGCTTTCAGCTTTTAATCCATGCATGGATTAAGAGAGGACCACATGTGGTCTTCTAGGTCCTCAAGTTCGACCCTTTGACTTTAGGCTTGAGGCTGCAGCTCCCCTACTCAGTCTTAATCCATGATCCTAAGGGTGACCTGTTCAGACGCTGCTGTAGGCAGATTCATGCCATTGTGGTTGGACCTATTCTCTACTTTTATGCATCCCCCTCTAGGCTTCACCATCTTTTCTGCAGCTGACTTTCTTCAGTCTGCCCTACTTAGTTGTGAAAGGGTGAGGAGTGGGTCTCTCAGGGCAAGGTACGGTCTCTCAGCGCTGCAGGCAGATGTTCAAGACTAAGTTTCTGAGGAGGTTCTGATTTGTGGGTATTTGGGATGTTTCCTATTGGAATTCCCAGTGTAGAAGATCTGATCCTAAAAAGAAAATTCTGCTTGCCATTCAGGAGGGGATATCTGAGAGCTAAGAGTCCCTCCCTGGGTATGATTCTGACTCTCAGAGAGAGAGAGAGGAGACAGAGAAAGAGAAGAGACAGAGAGGGAGAGAGACAGAGAGAGAGAGAGACAGAGAAAGAGACAGAGAGAGAAAGAGAGAGAGAGAGAGAGAGAGAGAGAGAGAGAGAGAGAGAGAGAGAGAGAGAGAGAAGAGATGGGGGATGGGGATTAAAAGACATGCCCCCAGTTCATTGCCCAAGGACCAGTTGCTGGGAGAAGCTCCCTTAGGATGATCATCTCCATTGTGGGTTACACAGATCGGTCTGGGGAATCACCATTTTACACGATCTTATCCAAAATTCTGTCTTTATCCATTAAAATCAATGGCAGACAGAGAAGGCCGACTAAGTTGCTGTAGTCTTCCAGGCAGTACAGTTGCTTCTGGGAATCAGGAACAGAAGAATAATGCGTTTCAATAAACAGTCTATCGACCAAAAAGGAGTTAAGTGAACCTTTGGTGTTCTTCGTAGTCTTTCTCCTTCCTCACATTATTATTGTGCTTTATTTGCTCCCCCTTCCTCGGTTGCTTTCAGAATCAATAGCTAGCAATGATTTCCTCAGACCAGTGTAAATTATCAACAGGGCAGAATGGAAGGGGGGCCCAGTGGTGATTGGTCAGCCAGTTCCCAGGCAATCTGTCCCTTAGGCACTTTCATTACTTGAACCCTCTTGGGGGCCGATAGACTGGATAACCTGACCCCCAGCGCCTGGAAAATGGCAGCATTTGTGCTGGTTAACAGTAAGCCCAAGAAGCTTTTCTTCAATGTCATCTGAAGAATTTGGGTTATAACCCTGAGAAAAAAAAAGTCTAAGCCATCAGCTGGCATACTCTGTAATGCATGGGATAAGTCTGGAATTAGGGTCCTTATTTGAAATTATCTTTATTTCCTTGAGCTTTTCCACAATCGCTTCCTTCTTATTCTTGGATATCTGCTTCCTCTCCCATTTCTATTTTAAAATTGTTTTATTAATGCTTTTTTTGTCTTTACATAACAGTCATTTCCTATTCTTCCTCTAGATTGAACTTTCCCTTGTGCCCAAGAAAAAACAATTAAGCAAAACCAATGAAACAACAACGACCAAAGAATTCCTAATACATAAACTCTGTCTAACAATGTATGCAATATTCTGTCCTAGTTGTTCCCCACCTCTCTGCTATGAGGGAAGAAGTACGTTTCATTGGTTTTTCAATTACTCAGTGTCCAAATTCCTTTTTGTGATCACTCAGCTACATTGTTGTAGTCATGATGAATATTTTTCTCTTGGTTCTGCTTAATTCACTATGCATCAGATCCTACTAATTTTTGAAAGACCAAGTTGGCATAGCAGATAGAGTGATGAACTTGGGAGTCTGAAAGATCTGAGTTCAAATCCTGTCTCAGACACTCACTATTCGTATGACCCTGGGCAAGTCACTTAACCTCTCTCAGCCTTAGTTTCTTCATCTGTAAAATGGAAATAACAAATATTATCTAATTTACAGGGTCATTGTGAAGAATCAAATGAGATTAAAAAAACATGAAGATCTTTGAAAACTACAAAATGCTATACAAATGTAAGATATTGTACCTTCTCATACTTCTGTTAAGTATTCATATTCCTCATCTCTTATTGAACAATAATATTCTACTACATAGTCATAGAACATAATTGTTTTAGCCATCACCTCCAAAAACGAGCACTTACTTTATGTCTAGTGCTTTGGTACCATAAAGAGTGTTACGATAATACTAACTACCAGAGATAATTGTGGGTGAAATCCTTACCTTACCTTCTAATCATGGATCAGCATTCTTTTTTTACCTTATTTTTGTCATTTTTTTCTGATGAAATAATCTATTTTTCTACAATTTGTTTTCTTACCAAGATATTCTTTAGAATTATATTATTTAGTTCCGAATTAAGTTTGAATCATTTCCTCAAATGACTCTTTTTGACTATATTTTTTTTATTGTGATATGGTCATTAAAGAGTATGTTTAATAATTTTATGTTTGTTTATGAAGTTTTTGTGCCTTGCCACGTCATTTTTTGTAATGGTGCAATATGTATAATCCTTATAATTCCCTTTCAGTAATCATCAGAGTTTTATCAACTTTTCTTTAATTCTTTACAAGTCCTTAACTTCTTTTTTTCTGACTTTTTAAGAAAACATAATTTGTCTGGCTTGAGGATTCCAAACATTCATGATTTTATGATCTATTTCTTTTGTCATTTGATTAGATGTCTTTTAAATAGTTAAATATTATGCTATGTATACTAAAAATGATGTTGTGTCTTCATTTGTGATGCTCCATTTGGCTTGGATGCTGGTAGATTTGGTATGGACTTTTACCACTGGATGTCTGGTGCTCTTCCAAGCACGTGGGGTTCATTGCTGTCTCTGGGAATTTTTCACCTAAGAGCTCCTATGTTAGTCTTTTGTATGCATTCTTGTTTCTGGCTCGGTGGCCAGTGGCAGCCTTTATCCCAGAGAAAGGCTAGGGAATGTTGAATACTTGTACATCCTGAAATTGACATGAGGTATTCCATGCATCAGGTGGATCATTCGGGACATGCTCCTAAGATCTGAGCTCCTGTTGGTTATACCATTTCTATGTGCATATTGTATCTTTGAAGAATATAAGCTTCTTGAAGAGAGGACTTGTCTCATTTCTGTCTTTATAGCCTCAGAATTGAACATGAAGTATGTTTGACAAATGTTTGCTGAAGTGAGTATAATTGAATCTTGAGGCCACACAGCTGATGCCTGAAGGAATTAGTCCCTGTGGGTGGGAAGGCTGACCTCCTAGATGTAAAAATTTAGTAACTAGGCTTGGTAGGAAAGGAAGGATGGGCTGCAAACTGAAGGAATGCCCTCACCCTGCAGCCCTCCCAGGTCTTGGGCCATTTCAAAAGAAAGAGGAAGGCTAAGGGTCCAGTTAGCTGGCTTAGCCTTTTTTTTTCTCCCCACCTTCCCAATTTAATAACCTGGGTGATTTCTGCCCCCATCTATCTCGCTGCTTGGGATTAATCTCTTTGCCTATGATGATGCAGTAGGTTTGGATGACACAGCAAAAAACATTTCTACCAATGAGCAAACCACACAGGTTCTCCTACAAGGGCCCAGAAGCCCCTTGTGCATTTTCAAATCGCAGCAAAATGTTATTTGCACTCAAGCAAATGAGCATGTTAATTGACTGAGAGAGTGAGGTGAAGCCCTCTTTGGTTTCTGTTGAACTGGGAAGCCCGGGCTGCACTTAGCTAGTAGAATTCCCAAGGGGAGCTCTGGGACAGGTTTGAGGGCATGTAATTACTGCCTGCATTTCCCAGGTTCATCCCTGGGTTATCTGTACATTCACCCACCTCTCTGTCCCCCTCAAGGACCATTCATTTGGGAGTGGTGCCCTTGTCTTCGGTGAGATGACAGGCTAGCAGAGGCTTGAACTTGGAGGGTAGGAGATGTGGGCTCTGCCCCCTGCTCTGCCAGGAAGGGGATTGCCTGACCTTGGGCAAAGTCACTATACAGTTCCAGGGGTCTGTCTTCCTCTGCAACAAGAAGGGGCTGGGCTCACTCTATTGAACAGATCCACACAGGCTAGTCATGAACTCCTAAAACTAGGGACCATAAAGGCTGGAAGCATCAAACATGAGGCTTACAGCCCCATGTGGCCCACAGAGTATAATCCTAACCAGATTAAAATGTAGTTAAGAACTATTTAACAAAATAAATAAAAATACAACATTGATAATGTTAATTGTCAGGTGACCTGCAGAAATCCATTTCTGAGTTTGACACCACTGGTGTAATCCAACCCTTCCATTTTATAGAGGAACAGACTGAGGCTGGGAGAATGGAAGTGACCTACCCAAGATCACACATAGCATCCTACACCTAGGCCCCAGAGGTTGCCTAGTCCAGCCTCCCCATTTTGCAAACTGAGGCCCAGGGAAAGGAGACAACTTACCCAATTGGAATAGGATCATTAATAATGATGAAGTCAGCTCTTGCTTAACATAAATATTCCCATTTTATAGGTCAAGAAACACTGACTAAGAGAGATTATAATTTTCCCACCATCTACACAGCGAATAAATGTCTGTATCAAGATTTGAATTTAGGTCTTCCTGACTCCAAATCCACCATTCTATCCACTGGACCATACAGCTTCCTCTTGATCTAGAG
Source organism: Pseudocheirus occidentalis (assembly GCA_028646575.1). Taxonomy (NCBI): domain Eukaryota; kingdom Metazoa; phylum Chordata; class Mammalia; order Diprotodontia; family Pseudocheiridae; genus Pseudocheirus; species Pseudocheirus occidentalis. Next base: position 371,699,176 of record CM053593.1, read on the forward strand.
CTAGAAGGGACTCCCGACAACCAACACCCTGCCCCACTTTATTTTACAGACAGGGAAACTGAGACCCAGAGTGACAAAGTGATTTGCTCAAACTCGCCTGGGTAATAAGCATGGTGGGGGTACATGGAGACTTGAAACTAGGTCTTCTAATTCCAGAGTCACTGCTCTATCCCCTGTACCATGCCGGCTTCCTTATCCCTTCATTTTGGATCGATTTATTCTCTGTTGGAATGTCACTATGAACTCTGACCCTCCCTAGACCCTTTCCTGATTTAATCTTTTCTTGCTCTCTCTGGCTTAGCAATTACTCCCACATTAGTCCTTTCATAGTTTTGTTTAGCTGGAAGCAGGAGTATGTGTGTTTCAATGTGTGCACACATGAATTTTTAATGTGCTTGTGTCTGATCTCCTCTATTAGACCAAAGGCAGGGTCATTTCTCTTTCCCTCAGTTTCTCTCAGCCTTCTTCCTGTGTTTCTGAATTTCTTGAAGCCCTCTCTTAATGCCTACAGCTCTGTACATAGGGGTTACTTAGAGCTAGGAGCAATGGAGGGATATTAAAAGAGGAAAATCTAGGCTTGATGTTGGAGAAAAATTTCCTAACAATTAGAGCTATTCAAAGGTGCAGTGGGCTGCCTTAGGAGGCAGTGGGCTCCTTCACAGGGTCATAGTTGTAATAGATTAAGAACTGAAAGGCAAGACATGTAGCATGGCGCCCTTGCCCCTCACTGGAGGATTTCGAGCAGAGGATGACTGACCGCCTTGTCAGTGATATTGTTGGTGGGGCATCCTTGTCTAGGTACATGCCCTTTCCAACTCAGAGTCTGTGATCTTATGTGTGGATGAACTTTGAAGCTCCTTCCACTTATAATCTGTGATTCTATGATTGCCAATTTTGTGTTCTATCACACTCGGCTACATGTGCTGTGTGCATATTCTGATTTTTTAAAAATAAAAAGCTTAACTGCAAAAAGAAGAAGAAGAGAAAGAGGAAGAAGAAGAAGGGGAAGAAGGAGAGGAAGAAGAAGAGGAAGAGGAAGAAGAAGACAAAGAAGAAGGAGGAGGAGGAGGAAGAGGAGGATGAAGAGAAGGAGGAAGAAGAGGAGGGGGAGGATGAAGATGAGGAGGAAGCAGGGGCTGCTGGTAAATGTTTAACAACCAGCTTTCTGAATGACCGACTTTTAAGTTTTATCTGCATTAACTTTTACATGATTAACATCATTGCTATTCTTCTTTTTTAAGTCTAGACAATCAATGGAACAAGAATTCAAGCCCTGATTTGTAAAGATGCTGATTTCTGAGGTATAAATGTTCACATTGAAAATGTAACAATGGACTCTCCTGCCATTTGGAGGCTCTAGCACAGCCTTGAGAAGAAGCCGCTTAGGCATCACAGAGAAGTCCTAGAGTCTTTTGCCTGAGATGGAATTCAGAGCATATTCTTCAGGGTTCATCCTTGCCTCTTTTCAATTCAATCCAATTCAATTCGATGACCATTTATTAAGCAGCTGAACAAGGAGGTAAATACAAGAAAATCTGGGGAGGTTGAGAATACTCATCCATAGGGCAAACTCTATGTAACCAAGTCCCACAACCTTCTTGGGCCTCGGTTTCCTAGCAGTTGGACTAGGGAGCTTCTGGTGCCCCTTCTAGCTCTAAATCTCTGGTCCTATTTAGAATGCAATCAGATATCCCTAACAGCAGAACTGAGGATGGATGTCTTTGTTGACTCAGAAGGCACACCAGAGCCTCAGGATCCTTTTGAGGCACATCAGTTCTCACTTAAACTTGAAATGAGCTGCTGGGTAGACTTTGGTTTAATGGTCAAATACTGTGGCACAGAGGATGTGACTCAGGGGCATTGCCTCCTCTGTCTGCTGGAGAAATGTCCACTGCATGTGTCCAATATATATGCAAATAAACATAAAGCCAGGGAGAATAAGGAGGGAGCAAGTGGTAATGGTTTGGAGAATCAGGGAAGGCTTCATGAGGAAGGCAAGGATACTGAGAGGAAGAAAAGCATTCCTGGCATGAGGAATGACTTGTGACAATGAGGATATTAATGATAATTAATATTTCTACAATAGTTTAAGATTTTCAAAGCACTTCACATATATTTCATTTGATCCTTACAACTCTGGAAGGTAGGTGCTATTATGATCCCCATTTTACAGATGAGGAAACTGAGGCTGTTGGAGATCAAGTGACTTGCCAGAGGTCATATAGCTATTAGGTGTCTAAATTAGGATGTGAACTCGGGTCTCCCTGAGTGCAGCACTCTCCACCATGCCGTTTAGCTGTCTAATGGTGGAAAGAGATGGAATGTATACAATTCAGGTCCTGAAGTGGGGGAATATAGCTTTACTCCCTCTGCAGCATCCCTGGTCCCAGCTTATAGGGAGCTGGGAGGGGGTAGGGAATCAGAGAGAGGAACCAATCTATTCTGCCTGGGAGATGGACTCTTGGTTCAATGAGACGATATCCATTCTTGGAAAAGAAGTACCTCTGTGATGAAAACTTTTGCAAAGGAGCCATTAATTATGTGGTTGGCAGAGAGAAAGAGAGAGATGCAATAGTAAATAACTCTGCTAAGTGCTCCATCACTCAATAGCTTTCCATGTCCTCTGCCTCACCTTCTTCTCCGCATAGAGGAGCCCCCTCTGAGTCAAGCCCTCTTCCCTTTGGGAAGCCTATTTATCCTCAGTCCCCCAGCTGGGGTAAGCAGATCCCCCTTGTGCTGTCTACTCAACCTAAAATGGAACCAGAAGACCCCCATTTTTGGCCTGTACTGACTGTGGGAGCTTTCCAAACACTGTGTGCATAATCTCTTTGGTTCTGCTGCTCCTGCCAAGGGAGGGAATAATCACCATTGCCTACTATTTGCTCCATAACCTGTGCCCAGAGGAGAAATGAACAGGGTGGTTAGAATGTGTGGGGACCTGATTTCTCCCTTCTTTGTGGATTATTTCTCCTTCTCCCACCCCAGAAGCTGATTGAGTCAGAAAAGTAGGAATTATTGCATGACTGGGAAAGATCACCCAACCATTTAGAAGCTTCTCTGACCTTAATCCCTCCAGCAGATCCCATGGAAATTTATCAGACTAAGAATTGGCTCAATTTTGTCAAGTGAAGAGCAGAAGGGTCAGTTCGATTTAATTTGATGGAGACAAATAAGTGTTTATTAAGCAACTACTATTTGCTAGACACTATTCTTGGAGCCTGGGCATATAAAGATAAAACAAAAAACAAATGCCAAAAATCCTAGACCCTTCCCTCGAGGAGTTTTCAATTCTAAAAATAATGGTCATAGAGCTGGGAGGGACCTCAGAGACCATTTCATCTAACAATCTCTCTTCCCTTTTACAAATGACAGAACTGAATCTCAGAGAGGGTAAATAATAGAGCTAGAACCAAGAGAGTGTCTAGTCCAGTCTTGTCCTTTTATCATTGAAGAATTTGTGACACAAGGATATTTAGTGACTTGTCCAAGGTCACACAAGGAGCAAGTGACCCAGCTTGGACAGAAAATCAATTTCTGTGACTCAGTGTTCAATGTCCCAAATCCCCTTGACCATGTCAGGTTTTAGAGAGGAGATCATGAGTTAAGTTTTGGACATACAGAGAATGTTAAATCAGAAGGGACTCTACAGTTCACCTCGGCTTGTTTAGTGGCAGGACAACCATAAGCTGTAGGCAGCTGGAAATATTGGATTAGCGTCCATGGGAAAGTTGGAGGTTGGACATATTAATTTGGGGATCAGTTGCATGGAGGTGATAATTGAAACCATGAGAACAAAAGGCATTGCCAGGGCAGAGTTCTGAAAGAAGAAAGCCAAGAGTGTCATCGTGGGGGACACGTAGCTTGGAGAAACCTTATTTTACTGTCCCACATCTCTGGTCCTTGGTTATCTTTGACTCAACTTATCTAGTGATTGACCCCATCGCAATGATTAATTCTTTGACCTTGGACAAGGATAGTGCAAGGTTAAGGGCCCCCTCCTCTGGGCAACTTCTCTGAACTGCAGTTTCCCAGTTCCTAGTGCCTTCCCTTTAGTCAGTCAGTCAGTCAACAAGCTTTTTAGAAGTGCCTACTCTGTGTCAGGAAATGGGCTAAGCACTGAACAGTCTAGTGAAGGAGACAACATGCAAACGATTATGTACAAACATATTATAGACAGGATAAATGGGAGATGATCAACCCAGGGAATTCAGCGCTAGAATTCAGAGGGATTGGCAAAGTTTTCTTATAGAAGGGATTTTAGCTGGGACTTGAAGGAAGCTGAGGGAGCTGGGGGGGTGTTGGCACAGTGGATGGCCTGTGAAAGCACCCCAAAGTCTAGAGGGCAGGAATTTGTGTCCTTGTTTAGCACAGGGCCTGATATGTAGTAAGTGCTTAATAAATGCTCATTGATTGTAAACTGGCTGATTGCTTGTAAACAGAAGAGTTCAGATCTGGTATGGTGCAAGGGAAAGCATTCTGGATTTGGAGTCAGAGGGTCTGGGTTCAAATTCAAGCTCTGCCATTTAGTACCTATTTGGCCTAGATATAAGTCATTTGATGTCTCTAGGTCTCAGTTTTCCCAAACATACATAAAATGAGAGGGTTGGACTGTACATTCTCTGAGGTTCCCCTCAGCTCTGAATCTGTACTCACATGGCAATACCTGATCATGTACTTTGAGCCACACCCCGGTTTACATCTCTCTTCTTCTGTGCAAACTCAGTTGTTTCCAATACAGGAAGCCCTAAGGAGGACTTTCAAAAGGAGTCTCATGGTCCCTGAGAGAAGAGAGGCAAACTGGGACAGATACCTTTGGGATGAGATCAGCTTAGCCTGATAACTTCCGAAGTTCTGCCTAAAATCCCTCTGTTGGATCCCAATGCTCCCGTGTGGTCAGGCCTTGTCTTTGCCCCTTGGCGCTGCTCACTGCCCTTAGCTTTGGTCACCCTGTCTGTGATTCTAACCTCCTGACCTTTTGCCTTTGAACCTCTCTCATCAGCTGCACAACCACCCCCAACACTGGTCTCAAGGACAGCATGAGATGCATCCGTCAAAACTCAATATTACAAAGGTCACTTTGTTCCATAAGGACACCACCATAATTGGCAGCTTTATTCTTGAATGGTACAAATTCAGAGCATGAATATTTAAATGTTTTTATTTTTTTTTCTTTGAGAGACTGTAGATTATCCTGGCAATACCAACCCACAGTTTTTCCAGCCTTCACCCCAGAGGCCCAGGACTCTCTCACTTAGCAGACAGTGAGAGCATTTGAGTACTTGAGCATATTCTATATTTATTTTATCTGTGTACAAACATGTAGACTCTCAGTAGTAAACCAATCAACAACCATGCGTTAAGTGTTTATTATGTGCCTGTCACTGAGCTTCCTTCCTTCCCTCCTTCCCTCCTTCCCTCCTTCCCTCCTTCCCTCCTTCCTTCCTTCCCTCCTTCCTTCCTTCCTTCCTTCCTTCCTTCCTTCCTTCCTTCCTTCCTTCCTTCCTTCCTTTCTTTCTTTCTTCCTTCCTTCCTTTCTTTCTTTCTTTCTTTCTTTCTTTCTTTCTTTCTTTCTTTCTTTCTTTCTTTCTTTCTTTCTTTCTTTCTTTCTTTCTTTCTTTCTTTCTTTCTTTCTTTCTTTCTTTCTTTCTTTCTTTCTCTCCCTAGCACAGTGCTTGGCACACACTAGGAACCTAACAAATGCTTGTTGAATTGAATTGCACCATAGAGAGGTGCCCTGCACTGGATTGCACTGGATCTCACTGTCCATCCAGCCCAACCGATCCCTGAATGAATCCCCACTGCAATTTAGGGAATGACTGCATTAAGCCTCCGCTTGAAGATCTCCAAGGAGGGGAAGCTCACCTCTTCTTAGGCAGCCCATTCAACTATTCAAATTTTGGATGGCTCTTATTGTTGGGGCTTCTTTTTTTCCCCCACATCATATTTTGACTTGGCAATTTCCACCCAGTGCTTCTCTTCCTGTCCTTTGGGGCCACACAGAACAAATCTGATTGCTCCTCCTTGCCACAGCTATTTCAGTACTAGAAGAGGAGTATCTCATTTCTCCTGAATCTCTAAGCAGGCACAGTCCCTTCCAACTATTCTCATGGCATGGATTCAAGGCACTTCTTCCTGGTTGCCTTCTTCTGGATACTCCAAACCTTATCAATCAATAAACATTTATTAAGCACCTATTATTTGCCAAGCTCTGTGCTAAACGCTGAAAAAAAAGGAGTTAAAAGACAGCCCTGGCTCTAAAGTCACTTACACTCTAATGGTGGAGACAGCATGCAGACAAATATCTAAAAAGCAAACTAAATAGGAGATCACTGAGGAGAAAAGGCAGTCGAATTAAGAGGACGTGGGGAAGATTTCCAGTAGAAGAGGGGGTTTAGTGGAGACTTAAAGGAAGCCAGGGAGGTTAACACTTAGAGTGAAGGAGGGAGAGTGTTCCAGGTTTTGAGGAAGCGTCCTCCTTAAACTGTGGTAACCAGAACCGAATCCAGTGTCCAGATGAGGTCTGACCAGGACAGAATCCAGTGAGACCATCACCTGTCTGCTCCTGGAAGCTCTGCCTCTAAATACAGCCTGTGTTCACATCACCTTTGTTGACTGCACCCCCCCCCCCATCACACTGTTCATGCCTTCTTAGCTTACAATCCATTAAAACCCTCGTGAAGTCTCCCAGAATAATTGCTGTCTAACCACCCCTTCCCTGTCTTGGCCTTTGGAAGTTAACTTTTTGTACCAAAGTGTAAGATTTTGCATGGGTCTCTATTTCTTCTTATCCATTCCAAGCCCCAGCTTATCACAAGCTTTTCTCTGTCAGCGACTAGATTTGGCAGCATGGGGCTGGAGTCAGGGGTGCTATTTATGGTATGTGAGAAGCCCCATATCCTCTCCTGTTTATACTTTCCTTAGGTTGGTTCACTCTGGAAAGCCCCAGGGAGGAGAAGGCAGCCACCAGCAGCTCCCCCCATGACCTGCTCTCCCCAGCGCTGGTTTCTATAGCAACTGAGAGACCAGGGTTAGCCCCAGCAGAGTCAGGGGATGGAGCCCTGAGTGAGAAGGACAGTCTCCAGGAGGACACTCCCTGTGATCTGCCAATACCAGCCCAGGCTAAAGTCCTAGGCACTGAGTTCCAAACCCTGTGCTGCCACATATTACCTGCGTGACGCTGGGTTAATCAGTTACCTGCTTTGGCCCAAAGCTTCCTCCTCTGTAAAATAAAGACACTGAGCGAGGTGACCTCAAAAGTCCTGAGCTATAAATCTCTGATTCTTGGGTCCTGTGTTTTGAATGGCCAGATAAATTAGACTCAGATGTTTCTGTTTGCCACCATTCAGAGGGCAAAAGGGATTCTCATGAAACAAATGATGTAAAATTCTTCTATAAATGCTTTGTCTCCTCTCGGCAACCCTTAAACGCACTAATCCTTGAACTGTGATACAATGTACCCCATTTATGAAAGAGAACAGTACCAGAAGTCAGGAGGCCTGGTTTCTAGCACCTCCGTAGCTGTGGACTCCGGGGCAAATCACTTGCCTTTTCTTCTTTAAAGTGAGAATAATAATGCTTGCCTTAATAACGGTCAACATGTACATAGAGTTCACTATGTGCCAGACATTTTAAAATTAGTATCTCATTTGACCCTCACAACATCCCTGGGAAGTAAGTACTATTATTATTCCCATTTTACAGATGAGGAAACCGAGGCAGGCAGAAGTTAAATGACAAGCCCAGGATCACAAACCTACTAAGTATCTGAGCTGGATTTGAACTCACGTCTTCCTGAGTCCAGCACCGGTGCTCTATCCCCCTGATTACTGCCTTGACTACCTCACAGCTGGTCGGGAGGATCAAACGTTTGGAAAGCCCTAGACCATTGTACCTCCAACTACTGCCATGAGCCAGTTTCTGAAAATCCATTTAGAGGAAGCTTCCTTAGGCCCAGCATTATGAATGGACGGTGGACCGTGCAGGAGAGGCCACTGGAGATTGGTGACTTGACCTGAGGTTTTGGCTGTTTATTAAATTACAGTTTTTAGAGTTTGGGACTTTGAAGTCAGGAAAAGGCTGGGGATGGGACAGCCAGAATCTGAGTTCAGATTCTTAGTGGGGTGGACATGGTCAGAAAGTAAGATCCTGGTGAAGTCTGGGCAGTGCCACGGAGACGAGGTGGGGCCAAAAACTCACCTAAAATCCAGGGGACAGAGAGGTAGAGGTCGTTTCCAGTGGGGATGCATCGGGCTTGAGGGGGACAGCTATAGATCAAGCGCTGGGCCTGGAGTCGGGAAGACTCATTTTCCTGAGGTCAAATCTAGCTGTGTGACCCTGGACAAGTCACTTCACCCTGTTTACCTCAATTTCCTCACCTGTCAAATGAACTGGAGAAGGAAATGACCAACCACTCCAGTATCTTGGCCAAAAAAACCCAGAAAGGGTTATGAAGTCAGACTGAAGAGAAAAACAACCGCCCAACACCAAAGTCTGAGTCTTGAAAGGCAGTGTGACGTAGTGGTTGGGCCTGCAAGCCAGGAAGATGTGTATTTGAACCCCTGTCTTAGACACTTACCAGCTTTGTGGCCCTACAGAAGTCCTGCGCCTCTGTATTCTCATCTGTAACGTGGGGATGATGATGGCACCTGTCTCCCAGGGTTTGCTGTGAGATGACGCATTAAATGTGCTCCCAAACCTCAAAGTCCCCTAGCCCATGATGCCGGCTGTCATTACTGCTGAGCCCTGCGGGCAGTTTGGGGGTCAGCCCATCGGAGGCGGGGAGCCTGGGCTCTTCTTGGCATTTAAAGGGGGAAGCCTCCCCATCTCATTTTGGGAGGCACCTCCAGTCAAAATACAATCGGTATCTTAGAGTGTTTACTCCATTAGCATTCAATTATATTTCCCAGATAAACAGCTGGAGGCCATCTCTGCAGCAACAAATGCGTTTGATTCGACTTCATCACCACTGCCAGGCACATTATTTACTAATGTTTGCCGTTGTTCTGTTGTACAATTTTAACAAGTGGGGTGATTCACCCTGGGATTGCTGGGAGGAGAGTTGTGGGGGGCCGGAGGGGCTGAGAGAGAAACAGGGAGAAAGGAGGAAGAGACAGGTAGGGAGCAGCTCTCTGGAACACTTGTCCTGCCCCCAACTTCACAGCCCACACTCACCCTGGACGCCTCCTGGGAAGACTCCGAGGGTCCCTAGAGGGAGAAGCAGGTTTGTCCCATGCCTTCTGCTGAGTCGTGGCAAAAGAGGAATTTGAACCCAGGCCTTCTGACTATTATTCTGATTCATTTTATGTCCCAAACTCCTGCATACCCCAAGCTTCTATCAAGTAGCAATCGATCAACTGACATTTATTAAGTCCTGGCTATAGACCTAACATTGTTCGAGATCCTAGCGATACAGATGAAATTGAAGTAACCTTGCCCTCAGAGAGCTTACTCTCTACTGCGGGAACCACCGTGTACGTTTGTGGTATATTCAAAAGAGATGCAATATATTATAGAATAATCTAATTTATTGTATTTTATAAATAGATATTATGCGAATGTGGATATATACACATATCTATGTGATTCATTATATATAATAAACATATATGTATGAAAATATAGCTATATATGCATACACATTTGCATAATTTATTATATGCATTTGTGTTAATATAGATACACACACATATATGTATATTATGCGTGTACATGTGCATGTATGGGGGGAAGAGAGGGTCATTTGGGGGGAGGGGCACTAACCAGCAGCCAGAGGGATGAGGAAGGTTCCATTAGGCATGTAGGTAGCATAGTGGAGCTAGGGCTAAACTTACAATCAGGAAGACCTGAGTTCAAATCCTGCCTCAGATACATAGTAGCTATGAGACCTTGGGCAAGTTGCTTAATCTGTAATAGTCTATTTCCTTACCTGCATAATGGTGAGATTAGTAGCAAGTACCTCCCAGGATTGTTTTGAGGATCATGTGAGGTCGCCTATTAAAATGCTTTGCAAGCCTTCAAGTGATACATAAATGCTACTTGTTGTTATTCTTTATTATTAGAAAGTGGTCCTTGAGCTGAGTGAGTCTTGAAAGATACTAGGGGTTCTCAGAGGTTCTAGCAAACACCTTGAGCTTCTGAGTTCCCTGCTGACAATTTGTGAGCAGAGGTGGATGAGAGGAAGCTGGAGGGGTAGAATGTGTGTGTACATGTGTGTGTACATGTGTGTGTACATGCACAGAAATATTAGGAGAGCGTGGTGATGATCCAATGGCTGACTAGGTAGTGGGGTGTGAGGAGGTGGCTGATTGCAGGGAGAGGAGCTGAGGAGGTGGACCCCTGTTTCTCTGGTAAGTTTGGTAGAAAGAGGACTGGATTTGGAGTCAGAAGTTCAAGTGGGCAAGTGGGCTCCCTTCTCTTGGCCTCAGTTTTCTTATCTGTAGCTGATGAGTTTGGACAGGCTGATCTCTAGGGTCTTTGAGCTGTAAATCTATGATCCTGCCTCTGTGATCCAGACACAAGCCTGGATATGGGAACTTGGTGAAATCAGCCCAGTTGGGGTTCCCACTGAGGATTTCTTCTAAGAATAGGGCTGCAAATAACTCAGGTAGAGCTTGGAGGAAACAGTAACCACAGAAATGATTATGGGGAACAAACATTTGAAAGGTTTTCCATGCTGAAGACTGGAATTCTGAGGATTTTCTTTTCCCTTCCCCCTCTACTTCCCCTTTCCCTTCCCCTTCCCATTTCCCTTTCCTTTCCCTCTCTCTTTTCCTTTCTCTTTCCCTTTCCCTTCCCTTTCCCCTTCCCTTCTCTTTCCCTTCCCCTTCCTTTTCCCTTCTTCTTTCCTTCCCCTTCCTCCTCTTTTTCTCTTTGCCCTCCCCTTCCCCTTTCCCTTCCCCTTCCTTTCCCCTTCCTCTTTCCTTTCCCTTCCCCTCTCTCTTCCTTTTCCCTTTCCCTTCCCCTTCTCCTTCTCCTGTCCTTCAAGGAAGATAATATTTGTTAACTGCTTAACCCAGTACCTGACCCAGAGTAGGTGCTTAATAAATGTTTGTTCTCTTCTCTTCTTTCCTTTCCTGGCTTGTTTTCTGGGGATTCTATCTCTTTCAGGCCCTACAATTCACCTCCACAGTTTCTCAAGACTTAAGTTACTTGTCCTCCACTAAAACTGTCTTTCAACATAGAGACAACTCTGGGTTGTTGTAGTGTAGACGCCTGGAGCATAGATTCTGGTAGGATCAATGAATTACAGATTTATAGCTAGAATGGTCCTTAGAGACCATCGAGTCCACTCATTTCATTTATGAAGGAACAGAGACCCACAGAGATGAAGGGGTATGTTGAGGGCTGACCATCTAGCAAGTGTCTTTTGTAGGATCTGAACTTATTTCTGATTCCAGATCCATCTCCCTATCCACCATACGCAACATGCTGCAATATTGAAATTGAATAATAGTGATTTTTTTTAGGACTTGGGAATTTGCCAGCAAACTCACACTCTCATAGGAAGTTATGTTGGCTTGATGAAGAAGAAAATGATCTGTGATTTTTTTTTTCCTTTAAAATTAGAGCTTCTTCTAAAGGAAGATTTGTCCACATTCCCTTTGCTTGTTATCTGTGCTCTCCTGAATAATTCGTTTTGAGCTGAATTAAGGTCTGTAGCATTGGATTTGTTAGGCCATTTTTGCAAGACAAAAACCATGCTTTGAGGGAAATGCACCAACATAGGATCTGTGCATGTGAGGTTGACATGGGGCCTTGAATCTTGGACAATACATATTAGGCTCATCTATGCAGACCTGGAAGGGTCATTAAAGACAGAGAGGAATTGCCTGAAGCTACCTCCTAAGTTAAATTGCCAATATGAGCTTGTATACCTTGGAAAAGAGCAAATGCTACAAACTAATTATTCTGGTGATTGTCTATACTTGAAAAAGGATGGAAAAACCATCAATTATGCAGATTAATTTAAAAATATATCTATTGCTTTTTCTTGGAGAGTCTTTGGTTAAATATTTACCAACAAGTTACTAGCTTTGGAACTGGAAGGGACCTCAGAGGGCTCATGGTCCAGCTTTATCATTTCATAGATGAGGACACTGATGCCCATGGAACTGGAGTGATTCACCCAAGGTCACACACGCGTTAAGTGACATACTTTAGGGATTTTCTGGGTCATTTTATAGGTGAAGGAATTAAAGCTTGTTAAGGTTTCACAGGCAGTAATTGGGAGAATTAGTTTTGCCTGAGTCTAATAATCTTCCTAGGATGCTAGATGGCATTAAAAGCAGCCTGGATAAAAAGCATGATAAAATTAACTAATAACTAAGAAGATTTGTTACTGGTAAGATGATTTTGTCTTCTTGAGATAAATCACAAAACAATGAACTAACATTTATGGAATACTTTAAAGTCCTCAAAATGTTTTGCATAAATAATTTCCCTTAAGCCTCACAACTAACTCATGAGGTAGGTACTAGAAATGTGATTAGCCCCATTTTACAGATGAGGAGACTTGAAGAAGAGAGGAGTTAAGGGCCTATAGCGACTTAGCTTACAAAAACAAGTCACACCTACTAAGGTCTTTCTGAGGCTCAATCCAGCCTTCCATGCATTCCCCTGTGCAGTCCAAAGGTTTGTTTTGATAAGGAAAGTGGGCATGGAAGTCCAGATATCTGACCATCTTAAAGGAGGTTCAATTTGGCTCTGGCTATCTGTAGCAGGAGAGAATTGTAAACTATTATCCTTCTGTTAACATTTCGGTTCCCAAAGCTAATTGTTAGATTGGCAAGATCATGGTTCCCTTTAGTAACACAGGGGAGTAGGATTGATTGAGCCTGGGCCTCAGTTATAAGACACAAGATTTATGAAACCCAAACATTTCTGTGAAATCCAAATGCTAAAGGGCTTAGAATCAAGGTATAGCTTCTTAACTAAACAAACAACTCTTTGTGCCAATAGGTTATCATGCATTATTTTCTTAGTTCTCAACACTTAACTTGCTAAATGCAGAGTACTGGACTCAGGAAGATCTGGTTTCAAAATTTGCCTCAGACACTATCTGTGAGACCTTGGCTAAATCTATCCTCCTAACCCCAATATTTATTATTTGTTTGTTTAAGAGGCTTTTTATTAAATGTTTTGAATTCCAAATTTTCTCCCTTCCTCCAGCCCCTCCATCCACTGGAAAGGCAAGCAATATGATATAAATTATATAGCAATTGTACAATATGATATTGATTATTATGTGATATATTATACATTATCATGTGTTATGTGATATATACACAAATATTATATAATACTATATTAATTATATGTACAAAATAGTTTTTTCATATTAGCCATGCCACAAAAAAGCAAGATAAAGAAAAATTATACTTCAATTTGCACTCAGAGTTCATCAGTTCTCTCTTTGGAGGTAGATAGGATTTTTCATCATGAATCCTTCAGAATTGTCTCATATCATTGTATTGATCAGAGAAACTAAGTCTTTCACAGCAGATCATCATTACAATATTGTTGTCACTGTGTACAATAATATCTTGATTTTGTTCACTTCACTTTGCATCAGTTCATGTGGTTCTTCCCAGATTTTTCTGGAACCGTACTTCTTGTCATTTCATCAATCCCATACCACAACTTGTTCAGCCATTCCCCAATTGATGAACACCTTCCCAATTTCTAATTTTTTGCTACTACAAAAGGAGCTGCTAGAAATACTTTGGTACATATAGGTCCCTTTTCTTTTTCTTAGATCTTTTGGGAATATAGACTTAACAGTTATATTTCTGGGTGAAAGGGTATATACCCTTTTATAGACGTTTGAGTATGATTCCAAATTGTTCTCCAAAATAGTTGGACCAGTTCACAATTCCACCAATAGGTCATCAGTTTTTACACCTTTCCTCTAGCATATGTCATAGAATTCAGATAGGTATGAGGTGGTACCTCAGAGTAATTTTAATTTGCATTTGTTTAATCAATAGAAATTTGGAGCTTTTTTTTTTCATAGGACTACAGACAGCTTTGATTTCTTCTGAAAATTGCCTGTTCATGTCCTTTGACCATTTATCAAATGGGGAATGGCTCTTATTTAAGAAATTTGACTCCATTTTCTGTATTTTTGAGAAATAAGGCCGTTATAAGAGAAGCTTGCTGTACAAATTTTTTGATGTTACTTCATTGTTTATGGTGTCTTTTAGCAAAATGGAGTTTTTCTGATCATCTTTCAAAATTGTCTATTTTTGCTTTTGCTTTATCTGAGATCATGATTTTTAACCTTGCCTTTTTTTGTTTTTGTTTTGCTTTTTGGAGGGGGGAAGTTGGGACAATTGGGGTTAATTGACTTGCCCAAGGTCATACAGCTAGTAAGTGTTAAGTGTCTGAAACTGGATTTGAACTCAGGTTCTCCTGACTCCAGGGCCAGTGCTGTATTCATTGTGCCGCCTTGCTGCCCCCTTTTTTGTTTTTGTTTTATTTGCCTTTTTTTTTACTTCAGTTAAACATCTTAGATTCTGCTCTAGACTGTCATTTTAACTCTGTGTATGTCTTTCTTCTTCAAATGGCTTCTAATAAACAGTCAGTTCTTAAATTCTGGTTTCTATTCAATTCTGCTATCTGTTTCCATTTTATGGATGAGTTCATCCCATTCACATTCACAGTTATGATTACTGTGTTTTCCTCCATCCCATTTTCCCATTTTCTTCTGTTTATCCTTCTCTCTCTCTCTCTCTCTCTCTCTCTCTCTCTCTCTCTCTCTCTCCTCACTCCCTCTCCCTCTCTTCCTCTCTCTCCATCTCTCTCTCTCCCCTCTCTCTCTCTTTCTCTCTTCTCTCTTTCTCTCTCTCTCTCTCTCTCTCTCTCTCTCTTGTTTGGCCCTTCTTAAAAGTATCTTTTGCTTTTAACTACTGCCTCCCTTGATCCACACTCCCTTTTCTCCCTGACCCATTGTCCTATCTCCCCTTCCCCTCCTACTTTCCTATTGGGTAAGATTGATTTTTATACACACCTGATGTGTGTATATATTTTGCCTCTTTAAACGAATTCCAACGAGAGTGAGGGTAAAGCATTTCCCCATTTTCTCCTACACTGTAAAATCTTTTCCTTATGTGCCATTTTAATTTCCTCCATTCTTCCTTCATCCTTCTCCCAGTGTATCTTGCCTTCTCACGCCTTCATTTTTTGTGAGATCATTTCAACATAATCTATTAACACATGTATGTCTTTTGTGTATGTAGACTCCTTTTAACCACCTGAATAATGATCAAGTTATTAAGAATTACATGTATCATCTTACCATATAAGAATATAAACACTTTGACCTTATTGAATCCTTTTGGATTTCTCTTTCATGTTTATCTTTTTATGCTTCTCTTGAATCTTAAAAGATCAGCTTTGGTCTTTTCATCTGGATGATTTGAAAGTACTCTATTTCATTCAATATCTGTTTTTCCTCCCTGAAGGATTATTCTCAGTTTTGCTGGGTAGGTTATTCTTGGTTGTAATTCTAGCTCCTTTGCCTTCCGGGATATCATTCCAAGTTTTCCAGTCCTTTAAAGTGGACTGCTAAATATTGTGTGATTCTGACTGTGGTTCCACTATATTTGAATTCTTTCCCTCTGGCTGCTTGCAGTATTTTCTCTTCAACCTTGTAGTTCTGGAATTTGCCTATAATATTCCTAGGAGTTTTCATTTTGGGATCTCTTTCAGGAGATGATTGGTAGATACTTTCAATTTTGATTTTACCCTCTGGAGCTAAAGTACCAGGGCAATTTTCCTTGATAATTTCTTTGAAATATGATGTCTATGGTCTTTCTTTGATCATGATACTCTGGTAGCCTGATCATTCTTAAATTATCTTCCCATAATCTACTTTCCAGGTGAGTTGTTTTTCTAATGAGGTATTTCACATTTTCTTCTGTTTTTGAAAAAAATTCTTTTGATTTTGTTTTATTGTTTCTTAATGTCTCATGGAATCATTAGCTTCTACTTTCCCAATTCTAATTTGTAAGGAATTATTTTTTTCAAAATTATTTTTACAATATGAACTTTTGTAACTCTTTTTTTCACTTGGCTAACTCTGCTTTTTAAAGAGCTTTTCCTTCAGTGAGTTTTTGCGCCTCTTTTACCATTTTGCGAATTCTTTTTTTTAACAGTATTTCCTTCAGTCTTTTGTACCTCTTTAACCAAGCTTTTAAATCTCATTTCACCATTTGCTTGCATCACTTTCATTTCTCTTCCAATTTTTCCTCAGCCACTCATCTCTTTCTTTAACTTTTCCATGAATTCTTGTTGGGCTTGTGTCCAGTTAGCATTTTTCTTTGAGGCTTTGCTTGTAGCTGTTTTCACATTATTATCTTCTTTTGGGTTTTTATCCTGGTATTCCCTGCAGCCATAATAACCTTTTATGGTCAAGTTCTTTTTTTGGTTGTTTGCTTACTTTCCCAGCTTATTTCTTCACTTTGAACTTTTTGTTAAAGTTGGGCTCTGCTTACATGGGAGTGGGGAAGCATTATTCCAAACTTCAGTCTTTTTTGTGCTGTTATTTTCAGAGCTAGTTCTGAGGGTCTACAAGTTTTTGTGTTACTGGGGTGATGTGATCCAGGGAGTGGTGTGGTCACTGCTCTCCTGACCTGCTCTCTTGTCTTTACCCAGGAAGAGCCATAGTCTTCCTGCAACTGCAACTGCTTGTGCTTCTCTTGGCCATGGCACTGTGATTAGGTCATCTGTTCTCCTGTAGCTGCAGGCACTAGTAATCATCTGTGCTCTGGAATATGACCCAGAAATGTAATAGCAATAGAGTTACCAGCTAATAGAGCAATAGAGTTACCAGCCAACTGTACCCAGGGCCAGCAAAGGGGCCATCTCTGCACTGAGAGCTCCTAAAGCTGCTGCTTTTGTGTGCCAACGTCTTTGAGGCCCATCAATCCTTGGTGCTAGTGCTGTGCTTTGGGCAAGTCTAGGCCAACTTTCGGCAAGTCTTCTTCTTTTTCTCCCACTTCCCTGATTTCCTTTTACTCATGTATAAAATGAGGGAGATGGGCTTGAAAAATTTTCAAAATCCCTTCCAGCTTCAGGTCTATCATATTTCTGGGCCTCAGTTTCCCCATCTGTTAAAGGGAGGTTGAACTAGATGATCTCTGAGGTTCTTTCTAGATCTAAATCTGTCGTTCTGTGATTGCCCCTGCTCTAGATAGTAACCGTAACTTGCTCTTCAACCAGTACACCTTTAACATATGTCTCTGCGGTTGTTGTGAAGACAGCTTACCTTAAAGCTGTATTTTTTTAAAAACCACAATCCTCTTGACATTGTTTTCTACACGGATTGCTAATTTGTAGTGCCCCATATAAGGTAATATTCTTTTGATTG
This sequence comes from Pseudocheirus occidentalis, assembly GCA_028646575.1. Taxonomy (NCBI): domain Eukaryota; kingdom Metazoa; phylum Chordata; class Mammalia; order Diprotodontia; family Pseudocheiridae; genus Pseudocheirus; species Pseudocheirus occidentalis. The sequence continues at coordinate 371,716,544 of CM053593.1, forward strand.
ATATCAACCTGGACACTTTGAAGGAAACTTGTAAGAATTGTTTTCTTTGGTCTTTTGCATTTAATTCTTAGTGGAGAAGCAAAGTTCTGGATTCAGTTTTCTCTCCTCTGTTAAAAGACACACATATACACAATCCTGGAATCAGCAATGCCCCAACCCCTAGGAAGTGAAAGTGCCTGCTTTGTGTTTTTTTTCTTTTTTACATTGGGGTTCCCTCCCCTCCTGCCTTTGATTAGTGACCCACAAATTGGTGGGGGGGAGAGGAAGTTGGCACCAGATAAGAGGCAGACCAGAATTCCAACAATGATGAGAAAAAGCATTCCTGGCAACTTTAAAGGCAAAATGGAGCCGGCTTTCTGCTGGGGTGGGGGTCTCTTGCCTACAGGGAGCACCACGGGAGCACAATCTTCAAGTTGCTCAAGGGACACAGCCTCCCGAGCACTGCTGGTTTTAATGGGCCTCCCACAGGGAAAACCTCATGCTCTCAGCTTGAGAAAAATTAAGCAGGAACACTCTTGCTGGAATTCAGAAGTGGAAATATGTGGAGGCTCCCATCTCTATCTTTCCATCTGTATTTGCATGTTTCTCACCCTCCCCTCATTTCTCCTTCCTCTTCTTCCTCTTTCCCCCTCCCCTTCTTCTTCCCTTTCTCTTCCCCCCTCCCCTTCTTCTTCTCCTTCTTTTCCCCCTCCCTTCCCCTTCCTCTTCCCTCCACCCTCTGTCTTTCTTTCCCCTTCCCTTACCTTCTTCTTCTCTTCCCCCTTTCTTCCTCTTTCTGGTTCCCTTCCTCGTCCCTTCTCACCTTCCCCTTTTTCATCTTCTTCCCTTCCTTTCCTTCTCCACATATAGAGGGAGTTAGGTAGCACAATGGATAGAATATTAGACCTGGTGTCAGCAAGACCTGAGTCCAAATTCTGCCTCAGATACTTCCTGATTGTATGACCTTGGGTTAGTCATTTCACTCCAGAACCATGCTAAACACTTGATAAGCATGATCTCATTTCACCCTCACAACAACCCTGGGGGGTAGGAGCTATTATTGTACCCATTTTGTAGATGAGGAAACCAAAGTAAACAGAGGGGAAGTGACTTGTCCAAGGTCACACACCTGGTAAGTGTCTGAGGCTGGATTTGAACTCACGTCTTACTAACTCCAGGCCCGTGTTTTATCCTCTGTACCACCTGACTGCCTTATAAAGTAGCTCTTACACCTTAAAATGCTACATAAATACTAGTTCTTGGCATTGCTGTTTTGAATATTATTATACAGCTATTTGGGCATATACACAGGTTCACACGCGCGCCCTAAGGGACATATGGATCGTCTGCAAATACCTGAAGGGTCGTCACACCCCAGAGGCCTTGGCAGGTTTGTCTTGGGCTTGAGGACAGGACTGGGGAAATGGAAAGATGTTTCAGAGGGTCTGATCGAAGTTTGATGTCTAGAGAAGTTTCCTGACAATTCACATTCATTCAGAAGTCTCCTGGCACTAGATTGTGAAGAGGTCTTAGAGGCCCTTGAGTCCCATCCTCTTATTTTACAGATGAGGAAACTAAGTCCTGAGGAGGTGAATTGTTGGGTGGAAGAATGAATGAAAATTCACCTAGGCAGCCCCGAACCAGGCTTCCCATCCGCCCAGCCCTCCCAGGACATCAGAAGATTTGCTGTTCTGTCTCTACCCTGGTATCACCCCCTCTACACACTGTTCTCTCAAATCCTACAACTTTGTTATGTACTCAGACACACATATACACACATGCATGTGTATATATGTGCACTTGTGGCACATATGTGCATGTTGTAAGACATGTGTATGTGCATATGTAGGTGTATGTGCATGTGTTCACATAAAACATACGCACAACTTAATTTCTCCATGATGGATTTCCTAACTTCCTCCTCCTGTGGCCAGATGACCCTCATTAGGTCTGATTCAAACAGTAAATAACCATGTGGTCTGGATGGGCTCCACATTCATCAGCCTGGAGCTAGAGAGAGGACTGGGCCTGAATAAAGACTGGAGAGTGGACTAGGTAAAGAGAATCATATACTGTAGGGTACAAGGGATCTTTTTTTATACTTAAAAAAATAAATGTGCATCCATCTTTTTTTTTAGTTCCTGAACATTCTGACTTCTGTGGCCAGTGGGTATTTATTTTATGATGAATCAAGTCACATATGTTGAAAAGGAGGCTTAAAGGCTTGTGTAGACAGCAGCCCACAGGGGGTATACTTTTCAAATGCAGGGTATACAACTTTCACATTTAGCCTAGGGCACACGAATGCCTTGGGCTGAACTGTGCTCACCCTTAAAGCTTCCCCTCAGGTCTGTGATTCTGACTGTCTGCCTGGAGCTCTTGACTCCACCATCTGGGTCCAGAACATTTTGAGGACTTTTGTGTATGAGGCGGCAAAGAGAAGATTCTGGGGAAATTGAATGGTCTGGAGGACACACAGGCATGAGAGTGTAGCAGAAACCCTTCTATCTGTCTGCCTCTTAGCAATTTTTATCTTATCACCATGACCCTTCTTCCATCTACACCTTGGCCATTTAAGTATCTGAAGGTAGCTGAGACCCCTACCCTAAATCCTCAACTCTTTAAACTGGACATTCTCAGTTCCTTCAACCCAGACTCAGTTGGTATACTCTTGAACTCCTTCATCATCCTCACTGCCCTTCCCTGGAGGCCCTTCAGCTTGGGACTCTCCTTCCTAAAGTGGAGCACCTAGAACTGATTACCACACTCCAGACACAGTGTGATCAGGGGCAGAGGGTTATAAGACCATCACTTCTCATTCTGGACTCCATCTATGCCTCTAGGGAGCTGCCTACTATGGTTTTAGCCATGTTGGCTGCCATGTCACACTGTAGACTCATGCTGAGTCTGTAGTCCAGTAAAAATCCTAGATATTCTTCTTATAAAGGCTATATCTCCACTATGCCATGCTTGGGAAATTGACTTCTTGAAAATTCAGGACTGGGACTTGATCACATTTGGTTTGAGCCATTGGTCCAGCTCGTCCCAGTTCTTTTTGAGTCCTGACTCTTATCCAAGCTGTTAACCACTCTTCCCACTTCCATGCCATCTTCAAATTTGCTAAGCATATCATCTGTGCCTTTAATAAAATCATTGATAAAAAGTTAAATTGTATCCAGCCAAGTACAAATGCCTGAGGCTCTCCCCGGAACCTTTTCTTCAGTTTGACTTCCCTGGGCATTAAAATGTTCTCTTCTGAAAACCTCAGGGCATTTGACATCGGCATGAATAAAGCATGGACCTGGGCACACCTAGCCTGGGAGCAGGGCTTCTTTTTGGTCTTCCTTTGTATCCTCAGTGCAAAGCACAGAGCCTGGCACACGGTTGATATTTAATAAAGGCTTGTGGCTAGCTGAGTGATGATCCCTTATGACCCTAGAATTGTGTGTTTGTATAAGTATATATGCATATATATGTATCATATGTACACACATAAATCTATATGTATTATATGCACACACATAAATATATATGTGTATTATATACACACAAGCACACATACATATATAGGCATGCGTGTATGTGCATATACATATATACATATATATGTATATATGTATGTACAAATGATTCTATAAGCTTATAGTATTCTATACTTAACTCAGATTCTTATTGGCATACCCGATCATTGCCTTTACAAATAACCACCTAAGATTGCCCCACATCTATTCAGCTCTTAGCCAATGATGGAGTGAGCATAAACCAGAGGGAAAAATAAGTGGTCAAACGGTTGCCAAGGAGATGTCCTTGAAGGTCCTTCTGAATTCTAAGTTTGTGGTCCTAGGACCCTGTGGTCATGCTGCGTGTGTATTCCTCTTTCAGTGAGCACCGAATTGCTGAATTGGCACTTTTGCCTCCTATTCTTCCTTCCAAACTTAGACTTTCCTCATGTGAGGTCATCTCTACGATGCTCTATGTAGGATGCAATGGAAAAATGAAAAGTCCTGCAGCCTCGGATGTTTGGACTAGACTTCATTAAATCCAAGTCCTGTTGAGAGAGTAGAAAGAATGTAACGTTTGTAACCAGAGGCTGGAGATTCACCGAGTTGGAGAAATGAAAAAGGATCTCAGTGACTCACATCAGAAAAATAACTCCCACTACAACAATTCCCCATATGGGTCAATCCAGCTTCTTATTAAATAATCAATGAACATTTACTAAGTGGCTGCTATCTGTCAGGCATCGTGCTGGGCACTGGGGAAATGGAAGACATTGGAGGGAGCATCCCCAGCTCTCAAAAACCTTAGGTTCTAATGTGAGAGCCAAGTAAGCATAAATACATACAGCAGACATGCAAAGTGAATGAAGAGGAATAAATCGAAGTAGTTGGTCATTGTGCTTTTTAATGGAAGAAGACCAAAATGGGATCACTGTATTTTAGAGGGAAGTCGATCTCTTGAAGTCAGGTGGGATCAGCAAAGACATCACATATTTGTGATGGGTCTTGAAGGAATCTCTTCTTTGAGAGATTCTGAGTTGAGAGGGGGGAAGGAGGGTATTTTAGGAATTAACAGGGATGGAGATGAGAGATGGAGTGTTACGGTGAAGGAGAGAGAGAAAATGGAAGTGTGTCTAGGTTGCAAAGTGCAGGAAGGGGAAGGCTATGTAATGAGGCTGGAAGGTTAGGCTGAGGTTTTAAAGGACCTTAGAACTATATAGAGGAATTTATATTTGATTCTAGAGAGGCATTTAGGTGGTTAGCAAATAGGACCATAGAGTGGGAACTAATTAGAGGTCGCTCAGTATGATCCTTTCATTTTACAAAAGGGGGAAACTGAGGCCCAGAGAATTGACATGCTGCTTCTCAAAGACTTCCCTAACTAGAAGTACTCCACCCTCTCTGGAGACCATTCCACTTGAATTCTGCTCTAATTGTTAGAAATGGTACCTCTGGTCAACTTTCACCTACTGGCCTTGTTCTGCCCTGTGGGACCAAACAGAACAATTACAATCCACATGACATCCCTGTAAATATTTGAATGCAGAGATTATGAACCCTCTGAGTCTGCTCTTCTCCAGGCTAAGCAGGGACCCCATGCTCCCATGACTGAGACTCAAAGCCCTTTCCCATCCTGAAGGTTTTTTTTTTCTGGACATTCTCCAGGTTACCAGTGTCCCTCTTAAATCCTAGTGCCCAGCACTGCCCGTGCCCCTCCTGCTGTGCTCTGACAGCGGCAGAGGGCAGTGGGATGCTTGTCTGCTCAGTCCTGGAAGATGAGCTTCTCTTAATGGGCTCTAAGAGAGCACTTGCTTTTCTGGCTTCTGATCAATTGGTTGACTCATGCACTATGGTAGCCCAGAGAGCCGATATGATCTTGGGCTGTATTTACATAGTAATCTATGTATATTTGTGCGTGTAAAGTCATACCTATGTCTACATGAGCATGTTATCTATAGAGATATAGAACATCAATCATATGTATCTGTGGATGCTTTAAATTAGATACACACGCACACACTCACAGACCTCTATGTTCCAGACCGTCCCTATACTATACTGCCTATGGGACCTTGTATGCACCCATCTACAATGCCAGGAGGCTGGACTGGGTTGTCTCTAAGACTGCACAAGTCTCTGAATTTATGATCCTGTGATCCTCACTGAGAATCTGTTTGACATTAACAGGCCTTCAAGCTCCCTTCCAGCCCTAAATCTATGATCCAATTCATTCCACAGTCTCCAAATGATTCTCTGACTTGTCCAGGGTCACATAGCAAAGTCATGGCACTGTCAGGATTTGAGCCCAGTTCTAGGATCAGCCAGACTGATTGTGACTCCTCCTTCTACTACATCACAGTGCCTGAGTGCTCCTATCCCTCCCCAAGTATGTCATTTACTTTGGGTGTGGGCTTACAAAGACTTCCATGAAATGATTCCACGGATCTGGGGTCTCCTGGTTTGGGTCCTCCTTTAGCACAGACTGTAACTCATTCACAACTTCTCATCCTGCGTGTTCTCCCACGACTCTTCCACGTGGTCCAGAGCTAGAAGGGACCTGAGAGGCCGGCTGGTCTGACTCTTCATTTTACAGATTAAGAAACTGAAGCCTAGAGGGTTAAGGGGACTTGCCCAAAATCATGTGGGTAGCAAGATTCAAACCCAAGTCTGCTGACCCCAAATCCAGTGCTCTCTCACCGTTCCTCAGTGGCTCATCCAATAGGCAGGAGAACGTCTGGTAGGTTTGTTAATATTCCCTGAGTGTCCATGCCGCACGCAGACCATTCATCTCTTAGTTCTCATTCTTGTCACATGATCAGCTTGTCTCTCTTCCTCATCATACATTTCCTCAATGAGCTCTTGGAGTGGGCAAGTCTTAAAATATTCTGTCATTGTTCTGGCTGTGGGGAAAAAAGCAGCTTATCTCTTTAAATCAAATGGCTCAATTCTCACAGAAGGCTAAGTGTCTAAGGCATCTCAGCACTTAAAACAAGTGCATCCTTGGTCAGACAATGAAAACACAATGACTTTGTAAAGCCTCTCAGAAGAAGCATTTGGCTTGAAGATGCATTATTCATATGGCACTTAGCTTATATTTTACTTACAAGTAGATGCATCTCCTGTGGCTGCCAGAGCTTGGGAGTCAGGGACCACATCATGCCTTTTTGCATCCCTCTTTCTGAGTGCTTAGCATTGGGGCAGGTGCACACTAGGTGCTTAATAAGCCTGGGTTGAGTAGACAACACTCCTGGGCTGAAGCTGCTTTCTCCATCGGAGGCACCAGCGATCTCTTTATTGCGACATTATGTGCTCCTTTTCTTGAGTCTTCATTCTTCTTGATCTCTCTGTAGCATCTGGCCCTGGTGATGACGCCTCTTCCCTGGTATTTCCCTTTTCCCCTGGTTGCTGTGACACTATTCTCTCCTGGTATTCCTCCACCCCACCTGGCTGATCCTCTTCTGCCTTTTTTTTCAGGGTCATTGTTTGTGACCTACCCACCAGGTGCCCATGTGCTCCAGGTATCTGTCCTGGGTCCTCTTTTCTGTATTCTGGCTCTTGCAAGTGGGTACAATCCCAGTGTTCTACTTTCAACCCAGTCCCAGTGTCTAACATAGCGCCTAGCACCCAGTAGGTATTTAATAAGTGTTTGTTGATTGATTTCTGATCTTGTCTTCACACAGATGAAATCCATATCTACACACCCAGTCCTTACCTCTTTGTGGAGCTGGAGGTTCTCATTTCCAGTTGCCTGCTGGATATTTCCATCTGAATGTCCCATAGGCATTTCAAATGCAACATGTCTAAAATGGAATTAATTTTTTTTGTTGTTGTTCAACCATTCAGTCATGTCAGACTCTTCATGACCCCATATTTTTTCTTGGCAAAGATCACCATTTCCTTCTCCAGCGAATTAAGGCAAAGGAAGGTTAAGTAACTTGCCCAGGGTCAGACAGTTACTAAATATCTGAAACTGAATTCGAACTCAGGTCTTTCTGACTCCAGAACCAGTGTTCTATCCATTCTCCTCCTAACTCTCAATATCTGCCAAGGGCATGCTAGTCTTCTAGTCTCTCAGATCTGCAACCTCAGCTCTTCACCCTCATGCATCCTCATATCTGATCGGCTCCCAAATCTTGTCGTATGGACCTCCACAAAATCCGATGTCCTAACTGCCTTTTCTACTTCCTCATCTTTTTTGATCTCCCCCCAGGTTTTTGACACTGTTAATCACATTTTTTTTCTGGTACTCATCTCTGGGTCATCATGGCATTACTCTCTTTCCCTATGCCTCCGGCGTCTTCTCCTCACTCCTTTTCTTCACTTCTTCTGGGTCTTGTCCACTAACTGTGTGCATTCCCCAAGCCTATGGCCTGGGCCCTCTTCTTCCTCTATCCAGAGGTGTCAAACTCATGGCCCTCAGACCACAAGCCACCGGAGAAAACTCTCAAGTGTGAGCTGAACCAGATTGAAATGTAAATGTTAAATGTTTAATAAGACAAAAATACAATACAACATAGAGAATGTTCATTTGTGATTTTCTAAGTCAATATGTCTCAAGAAGGGATTCCTTTCTATTTGAGTTTGACACCACTGCTTTATACAACTTCCCTTTGTGATGTCATCAGCTCCCATGGA
>CM053593.1:371724757-371755429 GCA_028646575.1 Pseudocheirus occidentalis
CGCCACCTAGCCACCCCTCTAATATATACATATACATGTATGTTTTTGTTTTTGTTTTTGTTTTTTGGAGGGCAGTTGGGGTTAAGTGACTTGCCCAAGGTCACACGGCTAGTTTTTTTGTGTGTGTGTGTGTTAAGTGTCTGAGGCCGGATTTGAAATCAGGTATTCCTGACTCCAGGGCCGGTGCTCTATTCATTGCGCCACCTAGCCACGCCGGGAGACACATTTTCATGAAGTTCAAATCCAGTCTCAGACACTTATGAGCTTTGTGACCCTGGACAAAGCATTTTACCCTGCTTGCCTCAGTTTCCTTATCTGTCAAATGAGCTGGAGAATAAAAAAAAATTATATACTTGCCAAGAAAAAGCCAAATGAAGTCATGGAGAATCAGTCACCACTGAACCAACTCACCACCACCACCAAAAAAACATATCTCCTGACTTCCATGATAGCGTCTTTAATTGACTATTGGATATCTTCAATTGTAGGTTTTATAGATGTCTTCAACTTGCCACATCCCAAACTAGGTTCATTATCTTCTCCCTAGAATCCTAATCTCTATATTACTGTGAGGCGTCAACATTTTCTCAGTCACCTGGCTCACAACCTAGTTTTCTTCCTTGCCTCCTCATGCTTTTTTATCACCTCCTCCCCCATATCTAATCTGTTGCCAAGTCCTGTTGATTTTGCCTTCCTGTCTCTCATATGCATTTTCTGCTCTGATGCTACAGCTCCCCTGGTACAGCTCCCTCACCTCGTTCCTGGAGTTGCAATAGCTCGCCGGTTGGTTTTCATTCCTCAGACCTTCCCTCTTCTGTCCATCCTTCACTCACCTGTCAAAGTGATTTTCCCAAAGCACAAGTCTGACTGTGTCACTCCCCTATTTAGTAAATGCCAGTGATTCTCTATTGCCCGCAGGATCAAAGCCCTTCAAAACCTGAATCCTTCCCCTCTTCCCAGTCTTCCTACACCCTGCTCCTGACTCTATGATACCATAGGCAATGATAGTCTCTGAGCTGCTCCTCAAACAAGACAATCACTGCACATTTTCACTGGCTGCACCTCATGGAAATTTCTCCTTGTATCTGCCTCCTACTTTTTCTGGCTTCCTTGAAATCTCAGCTCAAATCCAGCCTTTCTCTCCTCCCCTTAATTCTAATGCCTTCCCTCTGAGAGCGCCTCTGATTTATCCTGTCCATAACTTGTTGGACATGATTGTTTGAATGTTGTCTCTGCTACTAGATTGTAAGCTCCCGGAGGGCAGAGATTATTCTTGCCTTTCATCTTGTCTGAAGTATTTTGTACAGTGCCTGGCAGTACCCAGCCAATTAACTTTACAAATGCTTGTTGCATTGATGTGACATCATTCCTCTACTCTCTTCTCACAACATAACCACCCTAATTCAATTCCTTATTGCTTTTGCCTTGGATACTTGCTTCCTAATTGGCCTCCCTTCCTCAAGCCTCTCCCTTCTCCAAGCCAGCCTTTACATAGCTGCTAAATTGGCATTCCTAAAGTACAAGTCTGGCCTGTCATTTCCTCCCTTGGGAACCTTCAGTAGCTCCCTATTGCCTCTGATACTGACTGTTTGTATGACCCTGGATAAGTCTATTAACTTAGCCAGGCCTTGGTGTTCTCATTTGTAAAAAGAGAGGATTGGACCATAGGGTTTCTATAAAGTCCCTTCCAAATCTACAGCTATGATGCTGGGACGCAATGATGCTCTGCACCTTTGATCTAGGGTGCCCTAAGTCTGCACGTTTTCATTGGCTGTCCATGTGCCTGCAATGTCTTCTATCCTCAGCTTACCTCCTTGCCTCAGTTTCCTCAATCCTTCAAAACCCCCCAATACTTTGCATTTATTTTGAATTTACTTACCTGTGTATGTATTGTTTTTCTCCAATAGAAGACAAGCCCCTTGAGAGCAGGGAAGCTTTTGTGTCTATTTCCCCACTGCCTAGCATGGTACCCAGCACATAATTGGAGTTTAGTAAATGATTTTTGAATTTAACATAATTGAACTGATGAATAAATTGAATGAATGAATGAATATGTCAATCTTGGTTGTTTTAGGGAGAGACTTGAAAAAAAATGCTGAAGCTAAGACCCAAGGCAACATTTAGAGATCTGAGTTGTAAACCTTTGAAAATTGGGGTTTATGATGGAGATGGAAACTGGTCATTAACTCTCCTGGCACTGCCTGGTTCCATAGTCATTCTGAGAACAGTCTCCTGATATGCTGATGAGGTTTTATAAGGCTGTAAAACGCAATCTTTGTTCTTTTCCTCGAACTTTAGCATCTCACTGAAAGCTAATAACAGCATCCTTGCTGATTTGAGCACACAATGTTCTTACCTCCTTGTATTTGTCCCTTCATTAGATACTCATGCAACAATTGGGAGCTTAGAGCAGAGAATACAGGGTTAGGAGAGGTGCTGAGAGATTATCTGATTCATTTGTGGGCAACCACCATCCCACTCCCAAATATGTACCAGAAGCAGGCAGACCAATTTCCATTGTCAGGAATGGAGTTATATAACTAGGGTGGGGCCACTGTGGCTTTGCCCCAGGGCGCTGACATCTGGAATAGTGCATTTCCTCCCACTGGGTAGTCAATCTCCATTCCTGGTGGTCTTCCACCATCCTGGCATAAGGTTTGTTTTTTGTCTTTCTACCCCCTCTCTGGTCCTTCTGAGAGTGCTGCCAGGCTCATTGTTTGACTACTGCCCCAGTATTCTTTTACCACCCTCCTTATAAAAGGGTAGTATGGCTCCTCAACCCAGACACACAGAAGGAAAAGGGTTGGAGCCATGTTTTAAAGATTCCTGACACCTCATCTAGCCTACTTTATCCCTGGAGCCCTTCCAGCTGCAAAGAAGCCAGTGCTGTTTCTAAAGACCTCCATCGAAGGAGAATCCACATTCTCCTTTGGGAAAACCTTCTGTTCTTAACTACCTTCTTGAAGTCGATGGCTGTATCTGCATACAGAAACCAAGCTGAGCAAACAAAGCAGTTAAATTCAATTAAATAGTGGATTATTTTCAAAATAAACCCCTCTGCAATCTGGCTTCCAGTCCTACTGCTCACTTCAGTCGCCTCGAATGCTCCATGCGAACTTAAAGCTGCTGAATTTCCCCACCCATCCTCAGCCTCCATTTTCCTTAACCTTTCTGAAGCCTTTTCCATCACTGACCACCTCTTCTTCCTAGTTCCTCTCTCCTTTAGTGGTTTTTTTATAACCCCATGCTCTCCTGGATCTGTTCTTTAAATACCGACTGTTCTTCCGAATCCTCCTGGGTGCAGGTAACATAGAGGCCTTGAAACAAAGGGCTGGGTGGCCTGCATGTGGATGAGGCCCATTCCAGGCCCCAAAGAGAATGGAGTTCCAACTTTATGGGGACTGGGAGGATGGCCAGGGCTGGGGAATCACATATTTGTTCTCCTGTCATCAAGGTGAGTGTGGGGCTTGGAATCCTATCTGTCACAATGTACAATTCTTTACTGTAGTTCAGGAAAAAACACATGACCTGGCGCTAGGGAGGAAGGGGTTCTGCCTCAGTAATAGTTAAATCTTGACCTTGACTTCCCCTCCTCCCCCTTTTGCCCCCTTTTCCATATCTCCTTCCTTCTTTCCATCTCTGTCCCACAAGTCTGTCAGCCATTCAGTGGTCATGTCTCTCTGTATGTCAAAGCTGTCCCTTTGTAGAGTTCCCAGCCTTCCTGTGGCTAGGCTACATATAACAACATCTCCATATCTCACTTCCTGAGGATGTGTCTCCCAAGTCTGTTGTTCTGGGCCCACTCCCCTGCCTTTTATAAACCACTATATTCATTGTTGATCTCATTTATTCCCATGGGTTTGAAGATAAGCCCTACTACCCAATCTTCACCTCCAGCCCCAGCTTCTCTCTGGAATTCCAACTGGATAATGGACCAGTCCTGTATGTCAGACTGACATCTCAGACCCAACATGTCCCAAATGGTACCCCATCTTTTCCCCTAAGCCCGTCCTTCTTCCAACCTTCCCCATTTCTAGTGACGCCATAACCACATTGACGCCATAAGCATATTGACGCCATTTTAATTAACACACAAAGTTTGCCAAGTTGGAGCCACCTCCTATTCTTCCTTTTCCCTCATCACACCGTGTCTGAGTGCTAAATCCTTTTAATTCATCCTCCACAATTTTTCTCAAGCCTGTCCCCCTTTCTCTACTTCCATGGCAACTGCTTTATATTGATCATATAAGAATCAGCACAGCACAGTTTATAGAGCCCTAGTTAGGACTTAAAGTTAGGAAGACCCAGGAGTCCTTTCTTGGACACTTACTTGCTGTATGAGGTTGGCTAAATCACTTAACTTCTCTTTGTCTGTTTCCTCATCTGTAAAATAAAGAGCTTGGAGTCAATGGTCTTTAAGCTCTAAGACTATTAATTGTTTGCCTGTTGTTGTTACTGTGAAGTTTCAATTGTATCTGACCTTTGGCAAGCCCATTTGGGGTTTTCTTGCCAAAATACTAGAGTGGTTTGCCATTGCCTTCTCCATTTAATTCCATAGATGAGGAAACTGAGACAAAAAGGGTTAAGTGACTTGCCCAGGGTCACACAGCTAGTAAGTGTCTGAGGTTAGATTTGAACTCAGGTCTTCCTGACTCCAGGTCCATTAGTCTATCTGCTGCACCACTTACCTGCCATCTTTTGGCTAGACTAAGTCTCTCAGTTTCTCTTCCTTCCCCTCTTCAGTACATCTATACAGCAGTCAAGATAATCTTCCTAAGGTAAGGCCTTCCACAGGGAAGGCCAGGTGTCTGCCGTGATCAGACACCATCAGCACTTCCTTGTTGCCTCTAGGGTTAAATACAGTTTTTGACTGCCAGCGACAATACAGCTTCAGATGCTTTTCTAGTCCTCCTTCCTGTTACACCCCTTTAGCCACTCTGGGTTCCAGTCAAAATGACCTCTGGGCTGGTTCCCAAAATTCAGGTCTCCCTTCTTAGAGATGTCTCTTCTACCGGGAATACAAGGAAGGCAGAGGGGGAGAAATCACCAACCACCAACCAGCAGGACCATCAGGCTTCCCGGAGCCTCACCTGTCATTCACTTGCCTGGCTCTCTCCCCAGTCACACTGCTGGAATTTATACAGCTTGATTGGTGGATCTGAGCAGTGTATATCAGCAAAAGAAGCAGGGCAAAATGCCCTTAGATATCTGCTTCTTTCCCAAGAACTCTGGAGGGAGGCCTTGGCCCACACGCTGCTCTGCCCCACCCCCAAGCTTGTTGTTAAACCATACTGCCTCTGGAGTACAAATTCACTTCAATCTTCCTTCCGGCTCTAACTCTGGATGATTCGGCACTTCTGTCTCAGGGCTTGTTTGGTGAGGGTTTATACAAAGACAACACATTTCACAGTTTGGAGAGCTGATTTCACAAAAGGCAGATTATTGAAGACTGTCTCCTCCTCCTACCTCTGTCACACCTTCTCCTTTAAAGCCCCAGAGAGAAATCTGGAGGAAAGAGGAACTCTGAGTAGCCCCACCCCCACCATGCCTTTCTCTCCATCCACATCCCACCTATTCTTGTTAATAACCTCTCTTTATTTATTTTAGAGCTTTCCCCATTAACATAACAAAACTAATAATAAAAACAAGACCTGAAGTCCCATCCACTTTACATGATTTAGAGAAACCAGCAGTCACCATGCAGCCTCTCCTGGGCCAGAATTCTCAGGAAGAACTCTTTATCTTGCTTATCTCCTTATTTACACAATCTTTTAATTGGGTACAATTAACGGACCTCTAGTGAGAGCATCCCGGAGAGGAGGGAGGACAAGACAGGGCATCTTCCAGGCATTGAGCTGGAAGGCTAAATAGCGCTCTTGCTAGGTCAGGCCCCTAGTGTGAGGGCTATTGGCTCCACCACACAAGCGCTGGGCACCCGCCTTGGACTTTGAAACTCTTACATATCTAAAACTTGATTATTGTAAGTGATTTCCAAAGAATGTTTGGGAAAGTAGGCAAACCCCTCGATGAGAGACGTATAATAGGTCACTATTTATTTTTCCTCCAAACATCTGTCTTAGAAATTGGATAAGGTTTTAAAAACAGACCATGGGAGATGTATGTGGATTTAATATGTCTGACAAAGTAGCCTAGGAAAGTCTAAAAACCTGACAAATCCATGAATATGGCTTCGTGTTGCAGAATTAAATTCAGATTTAGTCCAGCTGATGAATATCATCAGAACAGCATGTACTAACTTTAATAAAAGACCTTAGAAGCTGTTTTGTCTAAAGCTTTCATTTTGCTATAGATTCTGAGAGGTAGAAGGGATCCCTAATGCTATCTCATCCAATAACACCTGGGCACAGGAGTCCAGTGTCATTGACAAGTGGGCATCAAACTTCCCCTCCAAGACCTCCACTTATGGGGATATCATTACCTCCTGGCCTGGCTCACTCTATTTTGGGACAATTCTAGTTTTCCCCAACATTAAGCCTAACCTGTTCCTTTGCCACTTTCTCCCCCTGCCCCTTCTTCTGCCCTCTGGGGCCAAGCTGAGCAAGGCTAATTCTCTTACCACATAACAGCCCCACAAACTCAATTCTCTTGAATGTCAAAATCTCAAGCATGGATGGGGCATGTGTTAACCTTGACCCAGAGTATGGGTTCGAAGATATGTGATAGACACATTTCTGGAAAATTGTGTAAGTCAATTTCAGACCACGCAGTGTGTAAATCAAGGACTTGTGTAGAATGAAATATCAGTTCATTTCAGGTTCATTTCAAAGACTATTTGGATCTGGTTTTTCTGTGGTTCAATAGTTTTTGAAAACATATAGATTTATTAGTTCCAGTTCAAATTGGTTCACTGGGTTTTTTTTTCCCTAAAACCTTTGTGGTTCAGTAAAAGATAAAAAAAAATCATACTGGGTCTGGTTCAGTTTGGGTTGCAGCAAATTACCATGATTCATTCTGGTTTATGGTTCACTTGATTTCAATCCCGGTAGAAACAGAGTCATATTTTAAATGGGAGAACTTGCTATTTAAAGTAACCTTGTAGTGCAAAGGTTTTGCTTTTTTTTGAAAGCAAAAAAAACCCAAACCAAAACATATATATATATACACACATACATACATAAATGTGCATATATAATATTTTATATGCTTGTGGGTGTATAGATAACATATTATATGTATTGCATATATATGATATATGTTATATGTATATATAATATGTATTATATAGGATATATATGGGTATATATATAATATAGTCTATGTATTATGTATAAATTATATATTATATGTATACACATATATGTATATACTGTATTGCTGGGTGAGCGAGTTCTGTTCTGTTCACTACAGCCCTGTTTTTATGAGGTCAAACTTTCATGCATCAGATGCTGTTAAATTACTCTCACACAGGTAGAATTAACTTTTCTTACAGCCTAGATTTCATATTCACCACCAAGTCCAGCACAATTCATTTCACAGCATTAGGTGACCTCACAATTGTCCCTAATTGCTGGACATCTTGCATCCTACACCCTTGTCTCACACCATTCCATAAACTGAGTCACAGAGTCCCTTCTTAAATAGAAGGTCCCAATATTACTGGGGCCTTCTTTCAGGCCATCCTGAGAAGCCTGGGCTACAGCACTCCTCTCAATGAATCCACAGCTCCCTGTAGTAGGCTCTGGTCTGTGCAGACCCACCGGCTGGGTGCTTTGGATAAGCTATTATTACATTCAAAGTGATAAATCATGGAGCTCTCCCTGTTCCTCGCCCCATCTCCCACCAAAAGGGGAGCTCATATAAAATCTATTTATGTGGAATGATTATTCAATTAAGTTTTTCATTACACTGGCTGGGGAAAATTGCTGTGGGGTCCTAAGGCTGTCTTGTGATTTAGCGTTCATGATGAGTGGAGAGAAGAACCTTCTGGCAGGAAGTGGGGAGGGCGTTGCACCCGGCCACAAGTATCTTGGAGGATCTTTCCCATACCTGGAATGCTCTTTTTTTTTTTTTACCTCTCAGTAGTCTCCTTTTGGACTGAGTCAGAGGAGTTTTTGTTATTGTAACTGTTGAGTGTTTTTCAGCTGTGTCTGACTGTCTGTGATCCCATTTGGGGTTTTCTTGGCAAAGACACTGGAGAGGTTTGCCATTTCCTTTTCCAGCTCATTTAACAGATGAGGAAACTGAGGCAGACGGGGTTAAGTGACTTACTATGCTAAACAATAAGAATACAAAGGAAGACATAAAACACAGTCCTCGCCCTCAAGAAACCCAAAATCCAAAGGGGGAAACCACATGCAAATGAGGAAGTATGGAGAAGGTCTATAAAGAGCAGATGGAAGGTAATCTGAAAGAGGAAGGTACTAGCAGCTGGCTGGGACTGGGAAAGGCTTTCTGCAGAAGCAGCCCTGTCTTGAAGGAAGCTGATGAAGCTAAGGGGTGGAGTGAAGAGGGAAAGCATGCTAGGTATGGGGGGATAGCCAGTGAGGAGAGATGGAGGATGGATTGTCAGGCTTCTCCACTGCTTTCTGCATGAACCCTTTCCCAGAGAAACCAGCTGCTGGTGCCTTCCCCTCTTGGCTCACCTTCCAAGTACTCTGCATAAACTTGTATTTACCTATTTACTTATTGGTCTTCTCCCCCACTAGAATATGAACTAGACAGCATGGACTATTTTTGCCTTTTCTTTGAAGCCTCAATGCATCCCATAGTTTCTGGCACAAACTAGGTGCTTAATTTCTTTCTTTTTTTCCCAAAAATATATATTTTCTTTCATTTTTAACTTATGGGATAAAACAAGAATAATAAAAAGATGATTGCACGTGAAACTGCAAATCTATTATGTATAAATTGATTAAAAGCCTTAGCTTAAAAAGGCCAAGGTCTCCCGTTACATCCAGAGCCATCTCCAGCCGTCCTGATCTATATCTTACCACTGGACCCACATGACTCTGGAGGATAAAGTGAGGCTGGTGACTTTGTACAGTCCTGCCTCACTTAAACCCAATTCATTTGCATGTCATGGCATCACCTTCCTGATGCCATGGTCCTCTTTGAGAATGAAGGACAAACAACAATTGAAAGCTACTTCCTGAACAACAGCTTCCTGACCACCACTTTAGGTCTAAAGGGACCTAAAATAGGTAAGGCAAATTGCATTAGATTTAAATTTTTATTGACATCTTTTGTTTTTGTATCACCTTTATTTCTGAATATATCCCTTGGCTCTTCCTTATCCAGGAAACCAAACCATTAGAACTAGAAGGAGCCTTAGAAAAGCCATCAAGTCCAATGTCTTTATTTTACAGATAAGAAAACCAAGTCTGGAGAGTCTGATTGACTCAATACTATCAGGATCCCTTCTATTTTTATAGATTCATATAAATTAGCCAGCAAGCAGTTATTAATCACCTTCCATATACTGGGCACTGGAGATACAAAAAACTAAAATGAACTATTAACTCCCCCCAAAGGGCTTATGTTACATCAATCAGTTACCCAACAAGCACTTAATCAGCCCTTTTTTTATCCTGAGCTGCTTAGCCACACTCCCTGGCACATAGTAAATGCTTAATAATTGTTGTTGACTGACCTACTATGTGCCAGATATAGATGCTGGGAGGAAGAAGGAAACAAGCATTTATTAAGGTTCTATTATGTTCCAGGAACTGTGCCAAGTGCTTTACAAATATGATTTCATCTGAATGCCAAGGCGAAAAGGAAAATGTCCCAGCCCTTAACAAGTTTATGGTTTTTTTTGAAAAAAGTCTCTCTTGTTTTATTTTTCTCAATTACATGTAAAATTTAACATTTAAAAAAAATTTTGATTTCCAAATTCTCTGCCTCTTTCATTTCCCTCATCCTTCCTTGGGAAGGCAAGCAATTTGATATAGATTATGCATGTGAAATAATTTCCATGTCAGTCATATTGCAAAAGGAAACACAGACCAGAAAAACCCAAGAAAAATAAAGTAAAAAAAAGTATGCTTCAATCTGCATTGAGAATCTATCAGTTCTTTCTCTGGAGGTGGGCAGCATTTTTCATCATAAGTCCTTCAGAATTCTCTTGGATCATTGTATTACTGAGAATAGCAAAGTCATTTACAGTTGATCATTGTACAATGTTGCTGTTACTGTGGACAATGTTGTCCTGGTTCTGCTCACTTCACTTTATATCAGTTCATGTAAGACTTCCCAGGAATTTCTGAGACTTTAAACTTCTGCTTGCCATTTCTTATAGCTGAGTAGTATTCTATCATAATCATACACAACTTATTTAGTTGATGAGAATTCTCTAAATTTCCAATTTTTTGCAACTACCAAAAGCATATTATAAATGTTATATTATTGTTAATGTTAAACATTATAAACATAAATGTTATAAATATTTTGTATAGATAGATCCTTTCCCTTTTCTTTTATCTCTTAGAGATACAGACCTAATAGTGGTATTACTAGGTCAAAGGACATGCATGCTCAGTTTCATAGCCCTTGGGGCATAGTTCCAAATTGCTCTACAGAATGGTTGGGTCAAGTTCACAATTACACCGACAGTGTATTAGTGTCCCAGTTTTTCCACACTTCCTCCAACATTTGTCATTTTTTTGTCATATTAACTAATTTGATAGATGTGAGGTGATACCTCAGAGTTATTTTACCATTTCTCCAAACAATAGTGATTTAGAGCTTTTAAAAATAAAACTATAAATAGCTCTGATTTCTTCAGCTGAAAACTGCCTGTTCATATCCTTTGATCATTCATCAATTGGAGAATGACTCTTATTTTTATAAATTTGACTCCACTCCCTACATATCTGAGAAATGAGACCTTTATTGAAGATACTTGCTATAAAATTCCACCCCTTCTGTTCCTGCCCCCCCCCAAGTTTCCTGCTTTCCTTCTATTCTTGGCTGCATTGGTTTTGTTTGTGCAAAACCTTTTTTATGTAATCTAATCAAATTTATTCATTTTACATCCCATAATGCTATCTCTTGTTTGGTCATAAATTCTTCTCTTATCCACAGATCTGAGTGGTAAAATTTTCCATGCCACACTGATTTGCTTGTGATATCACCCTTTATGTCTGAATCATGTACTCATTTTTACCATATCTTGGTATATGGTGTATGGTGTTGATCTTTACCCAGGTCTTGTCAAACTTTTTTCCAGTTTTCCCAGTAGTTTTTGTCAAATAGTGGCTTCCTGAACCAAAAACTTGTATCTTTGGTTTTATCGAACATTAGATTATCATGGTCGTTTACTACTTTGTATTGTGTATGTAATTTATTCCACAGATTCACTCCTCTGCTTCTTAGCCAGTATGAGATTGTTTTGATGATTACCTCTTTGAGATCTGCTACTGCTAGGCTACCTTCCTTCACATTCTTTTTCATTGATTCCCTTGATATTCTTGACCTTTTGTTCTTCCAGATGAATTTTATTACTGTTTTTTCTAGCTCTATAAAATAATGCTTTGGCAATTTGATTGGTATGGCACTGAATAAGTAAATTAACTTCAGTAGAATTGTCACTTTTCTTATTGTTGTTCATCCTTAATTTTGAAGAGGAAGAATGACATCACAGACTAATGTCTTGACTTGGGTGTGAATTGGATTTAAGTGGAGCAAAATTGTACAAAGTCATCGACTTCACTGTTTTAAAAAATTATTTATTTTTAGTTTTCAACATTCATTTCCACAAGATTTTGAGTTACAAAATTTTCTCCATATCTCTCCCCTACCCCACACCCCCCAAATAGCTAGACTACTGAATACCCCTTCCCTCAATCTGTTCTCCCTTATATTCTCCCCCAAATCCTCCCTCCAACTTTCTAGTAGGGCAGGATGGATTTCTATACCCCAGTGCCTGTATATCTTATTTCCCAGTTGTATGTAACATGCATTAACAGTTGTTTTTGGAAAGTTTTAGTTCCAGAATCTTTTCCTTCTTCCCTCCTCATCCCCACCTCTCCCCTGGGAAGACAAGCATTTCAACATACATTGTACAGGTATAATTATACAACACATTTCCATAGTAGTTATATTTTGAAGGACTAACTATATTTCCCTCCATCCTATCCTGCCCCCCCACTTATTCTATTTTGTACTTTGACCCTGTCCCTTTTTAAAAGCATTTGCTTCTGAGGCTTCTCAACC
Organism: Pseudocheirus occidentalis; assembly: GCA_028646575.1. Taxonomy (NCBI): domain Eukaryota; kingdom Metazoa; phylum Chordata; class Mammalia; order Diprotodontia; family Pseudocheiridae; genus Pseudocheirus; species Pseudocheirus occidentalis. Next base: position 371,736,932 of record CM053593.1, read on the forward strand.
CATAAACACCAAAGACAAAGTAAAAGGTCAGTGTGGAACTCTGTTGGAATAGGGGTGGATGGAGGAGCACTGTCTGGCCCCTGCCCCCAGGGCTAGAAGTGGTTAAGGCATAGCAGCTGCGCAGAGTTCCTGGCCTGCAGATTGTAGGGGGACCAAGTGACCATTCAGAGGGTAATCACTTTTGCTTTGACCTGCTTGCATTTGGATTGTGGTCTTGGGTGGAGGTCCTGGGCTGTGTGGCCAGGTGCCAGAGCCTGTGTGGCCCCAGAGAACTCCTAATTGTTCCAGCAGCTGTGAAAACCCCAGGGGTTTGGGACAAAGCTCTCTCCGTTCTGAAAGCAGAGCTCCATCATAGCAAAGAGTTCAAAAGTCAAGCAACTGACTGTCAACATGAGCAAGCAGAGGAAACGCAATCCTACCATAGATTCCTTTTTCTGGACAAAAAGGATCAAAGCATGGAAATGGAGGAAGACAATGAAGTCATAAATCCTGCATCAAAAGCTCCCAAGAAAAATATGAGTTGGTTATAGGCCCTGGAGGAGCTCAAGAGGATTTTGAAAACCAAGTAAGAGAAGTGGAGGAAAAACTGGGAAGAGAAATGAGAATCATGCAAGAAAATCATGAAAAGTATGTCAATGACCTGACTGAAGAAAATAACACCTTAAAAATAGACTTAACTCAAATGGCAAAAGAGGCCCAAAAAGCCAATGAGGAGAAGAATGCCTTAAAAAGCTGAAATTTCCAGACAGAAAAGGAATTTCAAAAACTCCCTATAGAGAATAATTTCTTCAAAATTAAATTGGAGCAAGTGGAAGGTAATGACTTTATGAGAAATCAAGATACTAGTAAACAGATCCAAACAAATGAAAGAATAGAAGTCAACATGAAATATCTCATTGGAAAAACCACTGACCTGGAAAATAGATCCAGGAGAGATAATTTAAAAATTATTGTACTGCCTGAAATCCATGATTAAAAAAGAGCCTAGACACCATCTTTCAAGAAATTATCAAGCAACATTGCCCTGATATTCTAGAACCAGAAGGCAAAATAGAAGTTGAAATAATTCACCAATAACCTCTTGAAAAAGATCCCCAAAAGAAAACTCATAGGAATATCACAGCCAAATTCCAGAATTCCCAGGTCAAGGAGAAAAAATAAGCAGCCAGGAAGAAACTACTTTACTATTGTGGAAATAAAATTGGGATAACGCAAGGTCTACCAGCTTCTGCATTAAGGGATTACAGGGCTTGGAATATGATATTCTGGAGGTCAAAGGAGCTAGGATTAAAACCAAGAATCACCTTCCCAGCAAAACTGAGTATAATGCTTCAGGGGAAAATAAGGTCATTCAATGAAATAGAGGATTTTCAAGCATTCTTGCTGGAAAAACCGGAGCTGAACAGAAAATTTGACTTTCAAATACAAGAAGCAAGAGAAGCATGAGAAGGTAAACAGGGAAAAGAAATCATAAGGAACTTAATAAAGTTGAAGTATTTATATTCCTACATGGAAAAATAATAATTTTAACTCATAAGACTTTTCTCAGTATGAAGACAGTTGAAAGGAATATATACACACACATATATGTATATATACACACATATGTATACATACGTATGTATGTATAGGAGGGTATAGGTATGTATAAATATATATGTGAGGGCATGCATATATAGTACACGTATACATAGACAGAGGGCACAGCATGAGTTGAATATGAAGGGATGATATCTTAAAAATAAAATTAAGAGGTGAGAGAGGATATATTGGGAGAGGGACAAAGGGAAAGATATACTAGGGTAAATTATCTCATATAAAAGAGGCAAGAGAAAATTGTTACAATGGAAGGGAAGAGCAGGAAGGTAAAAAGGAATGGGACAACCTTACTCTCATTGAATTTGGCTTCAGGAGGGAATTACATACACTCTCAATTGGGTATCTTACCCTACAGGAAAATATCAGGAAGGGGATAAGAGGAGGGAGGATAGAAGGGAGGGCAGACTGGAGGAGAGGGTACTTAGAAGCAAACACTTTTGAAAAGGGACAGGGTCAAAGGAGAAAATAGAACAAGTGGCAGGGGCAGGATAGGATGGAGGGAAATACAGTCTTTCACAATATACCTACTATGGAAATGTTTTGTGTAACTACACATGTCAACCTATATTGAATTGCTTATCTTCCCAGTGGGGGTGGGTGAGGAGGGAAGAAGGGAAAAAATCTGGAACTCAAAGTTTTAAAAACAAATGTGTATAAAATGGGGGAAGATATAAGAGAGAACAGATTGGGGAAAGGGATATTCAGTAGGCTAGGTATTCTCGGATAGGGGTAGGAGAAAGATGGGGAGAAAAATTTGTAGCTCAAAATCTTGTGGAAGTGAATGTTGAAAACTAAAAATAAATAAATAAATGGGAAAAGTGTTTGCTTCTAATTACCCTCTTCCCCAATCTGCCCTCCCTTCTATCACCCCCATCTTATCCCCTTCCCCCTGCTTTCCTGTAGGGTAAGATACCCAATTGAAAGTCCAGTGATAAGACATAAGTCAGGATGACTGATGATGGCCTGGGTTTCAATGGATGACCTTGGCATCTTCAATGTCTGATCAAGCTCTGAGTGCTCCACAGCACCTGCTTCTTCCACCTTCATGACCATTGGAACAAATTGTTCTCATCCACCCTTCTGACAGGAGAAATCTTCACATGCCTTTGGCAGATATCAGCAATGGGCTGGAAGCTTGTAGATGACCTTCAAGCGGGTTTACCCTATCTGCCAAGATGGTTTACTGGGATGTGGCCACTGTGCACGTGACAGCTTCTTGAAGCTACAGGTAAAAATTTGGTGAATGAGTAGCCCTGCTTTACTCACTCTGGATCCTAAATTTCCCCGTATAAATATATCTTCATAATGCATGAAGCTACTCTGACCCTCCTTTATATATCCTATGTCTTTGGAATGACCTCAGACACTTATTAACTGTGTTACTCTGGACAAGTCACTTAACCTTTGTCTGCCTCAGGTTCCTCCACTGTAAAATGGGGATAATACAGCATCTGCCTCCCACTGTTGTGAGGGTTAAATGAGAGAATATGTATAAAGTGCTTAACACGTTGTTTGGCATACAGGAGTTGCTTAATAAATGCTAGTTTTCTTCCTTTTAGCTCCGAAAATCTGCATTTCTGTGACTTTCAGGTTTTGCTCTCAGAAAGTATGATGGGAGAACTGGAAGGAGAAAAAAAATTTGGGATTCAATGAAAACATCTAAAGATTTAGAATGTTTTATTTTATAAAATATTCTTGGTCTTAGGAAGCAGTGTGGCATAGATGGAGAGGAGGAAGGGGAAGTAGAAAAGGTACTGGCTTTGGAGTTGGAAGACTTGGGTTCAAATCCTGATTGTGATTGATTACCCTTGTGACCTTGACCTCTCTGCCTCAGTTTCCTCAGCTGTAGAAAGAGGGTTGAACCAGGGGGTCTTTGTGGTCCTTTTTGGCTCCATATCTGTGCTCTGCTGCTCCTCTTTCCCACATGCCCCATGAAATGAAGGGTTTATAGTCAAGTGAGGCTATGGGGGTAGAAGGAAATAAAGGGAAGGGAATACAAGTCCAAATGTTGCTCACTCAGATTAAGCCTGGATGATTAAAAGAGATACTTCTTCTCATCCATCACACTTTATCAATTCAGGAATTTGCTGTAGCCAGCAGTCAGTGAACTGAATTAAAAGGCTGGGTTTTTTTCTTCTTTTTCTTTAAAGGACCTGCAAAACTTTATAGCCAGGAATATGATAACATTTATAGTGCCCCACTAAAGCAAAGTTAAATAAATCTCCTGCCTGGGGACACACAATGATCAGCTGGCACTTTTATAGGACCGGAAAGGAATTGTCTGTTCTCAGGTCCTGTTTCCTTATGAGCCAGACTCACTGCCAACTGAGGGCATGGGAATGGAGGGTCTGTGTCCCAGAGATGACTCATCTCAACAACACCACATGTAAAAGGTTGGATTTGGCCCCCAAACTCCTCTTCCTCTTGAAGACTAGAAAGAAAGGAGCAGAGTTGGCCCCGGCAACACTGGGCACTTCCTCCATCTACTCAGACCTCCAACCTCTCAAGCCCTATCTCCGTGATGATCATTCATACTTCTAGGCAAGCTCATGAGGCAAATTTTGTCACACCCATTTCCCCAGGTTCCCCCCACTTAATAATATTTTAGTTTTTCAATTGCATGCAAAAAATTTTTCAATTGCATCTAAAAAAATTTAATTTTTTCAATTGCATGCAAAGATAGTTTTCAAAATTCACTTTTACAAGATTTTGAGTGCCAAATTTTTTTCTCACTTCTTTCCCTCCCCTTCCCCAAGACAGCATGCAACTGGTTATAGGCTGTACATGTACAATCATATTAAATGTATTTCCACATTAGTCACATTGTGAAAGAAGAATCATAAGAGAAAAACCATGAGAAAGAAAAAACAAAACAAACAAAAAGAGAAAACAGTATGCTTCTTTCTAGCTGCAGTCAGACTCCATAATTTGTTCTCTGGATGTGGACGTTTTCTATCATGAGTCTTTTGGAATTGTCTTAGATCTTTGCATTGCTGAGGAGAACTAGGTTTGTCAGAGTTGGTCATCTCAGAATGTTGTTTTTATTGTCTATGATGTTCTCCTGGTTCTGTTCACCTCACTCAACATCAGTTCTTGTAAGTCTTTCCAGGTTTTCTGAAATCCACCTGCTCATCATCCTGTCCTTCTTATCATGTCAACCATCTTCTTCACTCTATGTCATAAGATTCCTCCTTCTCTTGTAAGCAACCTTCACCCTGCTTTTCTTTCCCTAATCTTCAACCCCCTTAAGAAACCCTAAAATTACATCATCATTCTGAAACCTCCATATACGCCTAGCTCCCCAAATATCAGTACCTTTTTAGTTAGTGCTGTGGCTATAGTAAAAGGTCCATGTGAGTGCTTTTCACCAAAATGAAAACAGCTCCTCATGGCTACAGAGATGTATAAATGAATTCTTTTACACATGAACCTGCTATCCCAAATCTGACCTCAACAACTGAACTCTGTGTCTTTGTTGGAAGAAGGTGGCCCAGGTTTCTGAAGGAAATCCTTGCTAAGTGGAAACGTAGATGGAGTGCTGGAGTTTGAAAGACTTAAATTCAGATTTTACTTCAAGTTACTTATTATTTGTGTGGATCTGAGCAAAGAACTCTCCTAGCTTCAGTTTTCTCATCTGTAAACTGGAAATAATAAAAACATCTACCCTGGACAGTTGTTTTGAGGATCAAATAACATTACATATATTAAATGTTTGTAATCTTAAAGTGATATATCTGTATCTATTAGTTATTATTGCCATTGTTATTGTTGTTGCTTCTACTGCTTCTATTAATAATAACGATGATCATAATAATAAAATTCCACTTACTCAGTTGATTTTTTTTGCTGATTGTTAAAGGGAATCACACTGGTGGGGGCTCATGAGTTATATTGTTAGCAACAGTCACCCACAGGATTGTCTTCACTGTGGGGACTCTGCCTCCCCAGTCAGTTTCAGCGTAAGCTTGGGGAATGCGCCCAGAAGGGGTGCTATAATATCATAGAGTCATAGATTTAGAGCTAGAATAAAACTTAAAAATAACTGAGTGCATCTTTACCTTACATGTGGGGGAATAGAGGCTCAAGTCAGGTGAAACTGTAAATTGAGAGCTGGAAGGAAATGGAGATAGAGAGTCGCAGTGACTTAAAAACCAAAGGAACGTGTATTTAAAAACCAGAAGGTAACTCAGAGACCACTTAGTTCAACCCCCTCCTTTTATAGATACGGAAACGGAGACCCAGAGCAATGAAGGTATTTGTTGAAGGTCATCGTTGTTGTGGTTGTTGTGTTTGTCCTTTGTTTTCAAAGAGGACCATGACATCAGGGAAATGATGAGGTCACATAGTAAGTGGCAGCCTTGTCTCTATGCAGGGCTCCTTAAACTTTTTCCCACTCATGACTTTTCTACTTCAGCACTTCTTAAACTCTGGGTGGGGACCCTAGGGAGGGGGGTTCTTTGATGGATGGGAGAGGGGAGAGACTGCAGAGAGGAAGGGCCATAATAGGAGTAGGGTGAGAGGTGGGAAGGGCTGGAACTGGGCTGGTGACTATGTTGGGGGAGAGATGGAAGAAGAAAGAGATTTGGGGGAATAAGATGGGTCTAAAGCAGGGTCATTTACCATCTTTATGTCACACACTGCTTTGACAGTCTGGAGAAGTCTTTTACCTCCTCAGAATAATGCTTCTCAATGCACAGAATAAATGTACAGGACTGCAAAGGAAACCAATTATATTCAAATGCAGTTACCAAAATATTTTTCAAAAAGCAAGGTCATGGATACTACATGAAGAAATCCTGATTTAAAGGCACTAGCATGTCACAGGCTCACATGTTTAGAGCTGGAAAACAACTTAGAAGTCATGTAGTTCAATCTCATTTTACAGATAGGGAAACTGAGGCACATGAGCTTACGTGATTTGTCCACAATTATAAGGGGTATAAAGAGACAGGAACTGAACCCAGGTCCAGTGTTTATTCTACCATATTCTCCCACTTCCCCTTGCCATTTGTAGGTAGGCCAGTGGTTTCTACATCTATTGGACTTTTGAACTCTCAAAACTCTGTTCTTAACCAGCATTCCTAACACTAATTACTTGCCCCATGTGGCATTTACTTTGCTTCCAAGGATTTGTATATTTGAAGCCTGACTTCTCTTCTCTTAACAGGTTCATGAAGTTGGACAAAAAACATATCAATGGGGTTATGCAGATTATGGAGATGCTTTTTGTTTCTCTCTCAAAACCAATATTTAGTGATTTCTCTATTGGAAGATAGAAATGTGAGCCAGGGAAAGGAAAAGAGATTCCAAAGTCCCTTTTGTTCTGACCCTGGGTTCTAACTACCCTTTGACCTTGAGTGGGGGTTAAATCTGGGAGCTCAGCTCTCTCAGTCTTGAAGTTGGATGTAAAATTACTGACTTTCCCTTAATTTCATAGTCAATTTCAATTCAGAAAATGTGAGAGATGAAAGAAAGGAAGGAAGGAAGGAAGGAAGAAAGGAAGAAAGAAGGAAAGAAAGAAAAAAGAGAAAGAAAAAAAGAAAAAGAAGCTTTAACCAATGGTAGATGATAGAGCCTGTGATGTTTTTGGAGAATCTTGTAATATTCATTTTTATGGAGGGAATTCAGGGAAAGTTCAGCAGATTATATAAGTTTAAGGAGGATTGTTTTTTAGCAAGGGAAATGACATGTTTGCATTAAGGATTGTTACGCTAGTAATGGGATCTGTCGCTCCAGCGTCAATGGAAAAGAAGAGGCCAGAATGAGAGGAATGGAAAATCAATTTATCTACTTTTCCAACCTAACATTTGTATGATAACACCAAGTGCTGATGGTTATCGGAGTCAAGCATCAGATGTACTTAGATACTGCAGCCAGCTCCACTGGGCAGCCAACATTCCAATGCTCATTCCAAAGGGCTATTTTAAATTCCCATAGATGGCCATGCCTCCCATCTGCCTCCCCACTCTGACTTGTTTTCATAGCACACTTATTTCTGACTATATTCCTCTGCCCACGCTACCCAGGGAGCCATCCCTCCTAACAAAGATTGAAAAGGAAAGAGGAAAAAAAGCCAGTTTAACAATGAATTAAAATGATGGGGTGGGACTAGAAAGACGGCCACTGAGATTCCTTCCAACTCTTGATGGATGATCCTAGCCGCACACATTGTCCCCAGTTATGCATGGATGGGGCACCATGTGCACCTTCTCAACTCTGAGCTTAGTCACTATAATTAATTTGAATTCAATATTGTTTTATTGTTCCTTCTTTTTACATTGTTTTAGTCATTGTGTGTTTTGTTTCACTAATCAATCGACACCTACTTTATTTCTAGTTCTTTGTTATCAGGAGAAGTGCTGCTATCAATATTTCGGTTGTATTTGGAACTTGTCTCACCGCTTACAGTATCTGTCCTCTTTGTTCAAGAGCTTTAGAATAGAAATCAATTTGTGAATTCTTAGTAAGTTGCTAATATATACAAGGACACTGAGGGTGGGGGTGAAAAGATGTGGGAAACCCAGTTCTTATCATGCTCTCAAGGAAAGAAGGGAACAAGTGTTTAGTAGATGCCTACTAGGTACCAAGCACTGGGCTAAGCACTTAATAAATATTATCTCGTGTAATACTCACCATAATTCTGAGAGGGAGGTGGTTGTTATGACCTCCATTTGACAGCTGAAGAAATGGACCCAAATGGAGGTTAAATGTCTGGCCCAGGGTAACAAAACTAGTTCAGGATGGATTTGAATTCACTTCTTTCAGACTCCAGACCCTGCATTTTGTCCTTGGGGAAGGAAGCCTGTTTTTCAGTCATATCTAACTCTTTGTGACCACGTGTGGGTTTTTTTTTTTTTGGCAAAGAAAATTTCCTTCTCCAGCTCATTTTACAGATGAAGAAAAAGAGGTAAATGGGGTGACTTGACTTGTCCAGGGTCACACAGCTAGTAAGTGTCAGAGGCCAGAATTGAATTCAGAATGAATGCCTTGGAGAAGCCTAGATGCCTAGGAGATAAGGAGATGAGTTAAAGAAGCCCTAGAGGCAGAGATGTATTGGATAGGGCAATGAATTTAGAGTTATAAAGCTGTGGGTTCAAATCTTATTTCAGATACCTATCAGCTGTGGGAGCTTGGAAAAATCACTCTGTAGGTCTCAGTTTTCCTTCTCTCTAAATGGGGTAGAACGGTTGGCCTCAATGTTCCTTCCAGTCCTAGATTAGTTCTGAGTGCTTAAAGGAAAAGAAAGCCACTTAAGCCAGTCTCAGAAGGATGCTCAGACCCAGCAGTGACTCACTTCTGCCAATGAAGGTTATCTAACCCTGGCATAATCACAGCTTTCAGAGAGAAGAGGCTGCTTTGGGTTGGGAGCAGTCAATCTCCTCACATTCTGCTGAGGGCCTTGATCACTTCCTGGGAAGAGAGACTCAGGCAGCTGAGTCATTTTCCAAAAGGGTTGATTAACACTGATGAATCTGAATTATCAATTGGCATGCATTTGGGCGGGGCCTGGTGGGAGAGAGACAGTGGCTTCCTTCCCCTTTCCCCTTTCATATAGCTATTTTGGCTAATTATACAGGAGATTCAATTTTGTGTTGATCTGTGTGGATTGAAAATTTAATTGCTGTTCTCTCCACCCTCTCCTCCCCACTACCCCATCCCCCTGTGACCTACCTGCTTTTTCTAGGTAACAGGTAATTATCATTTTCCAGGAAGGAGCTGAATGCTCTTTAAAGCCTTTCAGAGCTTGTACACAAGCCCAGCAGTTTTATTTAAATGTCCACAATCATCCCTTCTGGTCTTTGCATGAGCTGTTCAGAGGTTAATGTAGTTAAAACTGCCTTTGGCAAAGCCTGTTCTTCATCATCTTTGCCTTTAGAAGACAGGTGCTCCGCCTCCTCCCAAAAGACTTAATTTGATGATGCAAACATTTTGATTTAGAGCTCGGTCTTCCTTTTCCATTTAACTCTGAGTCTCCAGAACCCCTATTTCAATTAATAAACACTTATCAAACTTCTCCTAGGTGCTAGGCACTGTAGTAAGCAAAGAGAGGAACAAGTCAGTCCCTGCCCTCAAGAAGTTTCCAATCTAATGGAGGAAACAACATGCAAACAAATCTATAGAGAGCAAGATGTATGCAGGATAAGCAGGAAATAATGACCAGGGAAAGCACTGGAATTCAGAGGGGCTTGGGGAGACTCGTGTAGGAGGTGGGATTCGAAGCCAGGGACATCAGTAGTGAGAGCAGAGGAGGGAGAGCATTCCAGCCATGGGGGGGTCGGGTAACCAGGGAAAATGCTCAGAGCTGAGAGATGGAGGGTCTTCATCCTGGAACATCCAGGGAGCCATTGCCACTGGATCAGAGTCTGTGTTGGAGGGATAAGGTGTAAGAAGGCTGGAAAGGTAAGAAGGGGCTGGATCATGAAGGGCTTTGAATGCCAAACTGAGTATTTTGTATTTGATCCTGGAGACAGTAGGAAGCCACTGGAGTTTATTGAGCAGGATTGGGTAGGGGTGGGAGGTGATAATTCCACTTTAGGAAAATCACTGTTGTGGCAGAATAGAGAATGGCCTGGTGTAGGGAGGGACCTGAAGAGGGTAGACCCACCAGCTGCTAATGCTGTATATAGTCCAGGTGGGAGGGTATAATGGTCTGCACCAGGATGGGGGCTGTGTCAGAGGAGAGAAAGAGGAATATTCAAGAGCAAAAATGAGATTAACCAGCCTTGGTAACAGCTGGAATATAAGGGATGGGGCAGAGTGAGGAATCCAGGACGGCTCCTAGGGTACAAGTATGGGGGGTTGCAAGTATACTGTTGCTCTCTACTATAATAGGGAAAGGAGGAGGGGGGAGGGGTTAGGAGGAAAGAGAAAGAGTTTAGGTTTGGATATGTGTCTACTGAGCCTCCAGTCTGAGATGTCAAGGAGGCATTTGGAGATGTGAGATTTGATATGTGATGTGGGGCAGGAAAGGCAGATCTGAGAGTCATTAGTACAGAGATGCTAAGTAAATCATGGGAGCTGATGAGATCATTTAGTGAATTTGTGTGGAGGGAGAAGAGAAGAGCGCCCAGGACAGACCTCTGAAGGATACCTGTGGCCCAAAGGTGAGATCTGGAGGAAGATCCAGAAAAGGAGGCAGAGAAAGAGAGGTCAGAGAGGGAGAACAGATGTGGGGAAGGGAGGGAGGGAGAGAGACAGAGAGACAAACAGAGAGAGAGGCAGAGAGACACTGAGAGAGCCAGAGCCAGAGAAACAGAAAGACAAAGAGTGAGACAGAAAGAGAGAAGAGAGAGAGTCCTGAAAACCTAGAGAGAGAAGATCAAGAGGGAGAGAGTGACCAACTTGTCCAAGGTTATACAGAAGTCAAAGGGAATGAAGCAAGGGTAGGGCTAGGATTCTATCCCAGTTCCTTTGACTCCAGATCCACGATTTTTCTTGTTATAGCATAACTGCTTGGGAATCTTCAGAGGCTTCCTCTTGCTGCCTTTAGGGAAAAAGACGAACTTCTATTTGACCTTTCAAGGCCTTCACAGTCTGCTCCCAGTCTCTTTTACCAGCCTCATTACACATTCCCAGCCTTTGTGCACTCTCTAGTCCGACCCGGGGATTCCTAATGATTTTCTGTGTCCTGGATCCCTTTGGCAATCTGGTGATGCCCATGGACCTTTTCTCAGGATGTTTTAAAATACATATGATAAAATATAGACAATTACAAAGCGGACTCTTTCTATTAAAATGCAGTTTATCAAAGAATTTCTTTTAAAAAAGTTCCCAGACCCAAATTAAGAACCTCTGCCCCCTCCCCACTCCCGCAAGCCAGCTGGCACACTCTTCCATGCACATCACCTTCCACAGATCAACTTCTTGTCATTGTACAGATCGCTTCTCATGCCAAGAATGTTCTTTCCATCTCCACCTTTCAGGTTGAAAGCTGGAAAGAAGAATGATTTCAGAGATGGTCTCTTACCTTCATTTCTGACTGATTGTTCTATTGCAGCAATTCTCAACCTGTGGGTAGCAATGGTGGAACGACCCTTTCACAAGGGTTGCCTAAGACCATCGGCAAGCACATATTTCTGATGGTCTTAGGAACAGAGATACCCCTTCTCTATCTGTCTCCAGGTGGGTCCGCCCACATGCAGATACATTCTTTAATATGAGTATTAAAGGGTTGTGGCATTAGGAAGGTTGAGATCCACTGTTCTATTAGTAATGGTTCTGGGGAAATGACTCAGCAACCCCAATTCTAGAGGTGGAAGAGGCCATAGGGGCTAACTGACTTGCTGACAGTCTCATACGTAGTAAGGGACTGATCCTTTGACTACAAGCCCAGCTGATCTTTCTGGAACACTCCTCAGTCTACTGGACCAGAAACTGTGAGATTAGGAGTCAGAGGACATAGGTTTTAATCTTGATTCTTCTACTTACCACCAGGGTGACCACGAGTAAGTCATGTGGCCTTTAGGGTTCTCGGGTACCTTATCTATAAAATGTGTGCATTGGACTAGAAGGCCATTGAGGGCCCTAAATCAAAAATCCACTAGAGTTTATCAGCCTTATTTTTCTTCTCTTTCCCCACCTATCCTCTAGGGTGGAGGCTTCCTAGTTGTTGCTGATTCATATAAAAGGGCCCTATTGTAATACAAACAACCCCATCCTCTTTGTGTTTTGTAAAGGGAAATCTCAGTCCTTTTTTAAAACCAGAGGTGCATGCACTTGTCTACTCTTGCCTAAAGAGTCAAGCATTCCCAAAGAGACTATTGATTTACAAGTAAAGAAAACAACACTCAAGGCTCCAGCTCTTGGAAAAAAGCTATCCCCAGACTGCAGAGCTTGAAAAGACCAAGGCCATTCCATTCAATCATCCCCAGACCCTATGGGGAAGGAGTAACATAGGAGAAGGGAGATGAAAGGATTACTTTCTTCAAAGATTTCAACAGAAGATGAAACAAGCAACAAGGTCACCATGTTGGGTTAGGTGCTCATTTCCTATCCCCTCCATTTCTACCACCTCTATGCTTTTGAATATATCACTACAGACTTAGAATTTGGAGCTACAGAAAGGGGACTAGCCCTCTCCTTTCCCCCTTCCTCATTCTCCATTTTACAGATGAGGAAACTGAGCCAAATAGAGTAAAATGACTCGCCCAGAGCCATCCAGATAGTGTCTGAGGCTGGATTTGAACTCATGAAGATGTTTGTGCATTATGATACACCACAGTGGCCAATTTGAGATACAAAGAAAGGCAAATAGTCCCTGTTCTCAAGGAGTTTTAAGTTCTTGTGGAAGAACTTTGGTTTTAATGGGAAGTTCAGAGCCTTGCCAAAGTCACACAGAGAGTGAATGGCAGGGGTGGGATTACTTACATGTATTTTATGCATTTTGTACCTAAGAATCTAAGTCATCGGCAATCTTTCTTGTTAGAATGTAACATCTTTGAGGTCAAGTTCTCTTTTTTCTTTGAATTCCCATTGTATAGAACACATTAAGTGCTCAACAAATGCTTGCTGATTGGTTGGTTGATTGCCACTTTGGAGTCAGTATCTTTCTACTTTACCTAAATGCTTTCCATTAGCAGTAGAGGCAGGACTAGAATCCAGGTCTGCTGCTACTTGGCTGGGGCTACCTTGGACAGGTCTCACTTATTAGAATGTGAGCTCCTAAGGACAGAGACCACCTTCTTTGTATCTCATTACTTAGCTCAGTTCTTGGTCCGTAGTACACAGAGCACAATTCCAATGAGCTGGCCACGTAATGCAAATGTTAAACATACACTTGCCTAAAAGACTATTTTATGGAATACTCACACAAGGCAAAAGTGATCAGAAGAAGCAATACAAGGACATTCTCAAGATCTCTTTGGACAACTTTGGAACTGATTTCATGGTGTGGGAGATGCTGGCAAAGGACCGTCCAGCATGGCATGCTTGCATCAAAGAAATTGATTCAAAATGAAATTAAAAAGAAATGTGAAGTGCACAGATTTAGAGAAGCCATCACAAATATTTACGTGGATTATTTGTGCCCAACCTGTGGTAGAGCATTCCGAGCTCCTATTGCTCTGATTATCTAGTCAGATCCACTGTATCTTGACTCGAGCATAGTGATGTCATTTTGGTCCTCTTTAAGAATGAAGGACCACAACCAACCAACCAGCCTGTGTGACCTTGGGCAGATCACTTAACTCTCCCTAGGATTCAGTTTCTTCTTCTGTAAAATGAGGGGGTTAAACTAGATGGCCTCTCATCCTCCTTCTAGCTCTCAATATATGATCCTAAGTGCCTCCCATGGTACAATAGGACCATCTCTTTTCTTCTGTTCTAGACTTGCAGCAGTCACAACATGCACATGCATCGATACTATTTTCATATGAAGTTAAGTATCCCTCATCACACACTTGTTCCATTGACTTTTAGGTATCTGTATGCAAAATTTCATCTTTATTTCTATTCCATGTCAGTTTGGTTTTGACTCACCATTCTACCTACTGACATTTTTGTTTTGAAATCTGGATATCATATGATATATTAGCTAGCTCTCTTAATTTGTCATCTCTCCTAACAGGTGTCACCACCAATTTGATAAACATCTCTTGTATATTTTTGTTCAAATTGTTGATGAAGTGAGATCCATTCATTCATTAGTTATTTTTAAGGCAGTTTGAAAGGTAAAGCCTTTGAAAAGATTCACAAAAGTATCAACACATATTTATAACTTCCTGGAGAAAAGAGTACTGAAATTCTGAGTTAAAAAAATACTCCCAAAAATTGGAGTTGGGAGAGCTGGGCTCAGACCTTGTCTCTGACACTTATAACCCATGGGCAAATTCTTTCCCCTCCATGGCAGTGGTTTCATGTTTTTTGCTCCTCAAATCTTTTTCAACAACCACCACCACCACAATGTGTTGTGTACCCTTCAGGGTAATTAACATACTATTCTTACAATTATTTACTGCTTAAGATGTAATTAAAGAATTTTTACTTTAAACCTCTTGGACCTTCATTTAGAATGCTCAGGAGATTACTGAGCTACTCTGTAATCTCATTAAACATTTATTAAGCACATAGTATGTGCAAGTCAAGAATGGAGGGATAGATGCATGGATGGGTAGATGGGTAGATGGGTGAGTGGATGAAAAAGCAATTATTAAGTGCTTACTGTATGCCAAATACTTTGTGGGAATCCAAAAATAAATGGGCAGACATGCCCTTTCCTTCAGGACCTTTGATTCTGAAAGTGTGAGAAAATAAAAAGGAGGAATGTTTTGATCTGGTAAATCACAGGAATATCTAGTGGAATCATAGGGAATAAAGCCTCTGTCAATTTGAAGTTCATAGTAGTCTATTTTCCATAAGAAACTTTTCTCATTGTCTTCAGTGCCTTTATCTCCACCCCCTCCTGCAATCAGGCTCCCCTTTTCTCTGCCTTTTCCATTCTTCTTCTGCTGGATTTTTCCCAAGCTTCTTCTTTGCTTCAAATATCTTGAATCAGCAGTGACCCCTCTCCACCAGCTTAAATAAAACTCAATGATCCCACTTTTCTCTCAGGTATGACCCTCAAGGGCCTTATGTAATCTTGTCATAGTCTTTAGTCTAAACAGTTTATTGCGCTATAATTTTAAAGGTTAACCTTCTTAACTATAGAAACAGTAACATGCAAGTGAGTCAATGGACCATAAGGCCCTGCAGCCGCCATCATTATCATCATCATCATCATCATCATCATCATCATCATCATCATCATCATTATCATCATCATAGTCAATGCTCAGCTTTTAAACAGGTGCTTTCTGTGTGTTAAGCAGAGATGGCAGTTTCCTTTCAGGTCTTTTAAATGGTCTCTATCCCTCATCATTGTGTGTGTGTGTGTGTCTGTGTGTGTGTGTGTGACATAGACAGACAGACAGAGAGGAATGTTTTGAAATAGTGAGAGAGAGAGAGAGAAAGAGAGAGAGAGAGAGAGACAGAGCGAGAGAGACAGAGAGACAGAGAAAGAGAGAGAGAGAAAGAGACAGAGAGAGAGAGAGAGAAAGAGAGAGAAAGAGAGAGAGAGAGAGAGAGAGAGAGAGAGAGAGAGAGGGAGAGAGAATACGAATCTGCATTTCTTCTCAAGTTGATTTAATCAGTTTTTCTTATACAAATCTTTCTTTTTCTGTCCCTTTCAGCAATCAAATGTCCACATGGGAACTTTATGCATAAAATGAGAGCTTTGGACCTACCTGATAATCTCAATAGTCACTTCCAACTCTGTCTATGTTCTTATGACCTAGGAAGAGACCAAACACCAGGGACCATCTAGTCAATGCAACATCCTCATTTTCCTTCAGACAACACTGAGACCCAGAGATGTTTCCAAAGGCACACAAATAAGATCTTTGAATCATGGATCTAGAGAAAGAAGGGACCTTTGAGGCCATCCAATCCAGCTACCTCAAGTGGGTTAAGCAATTTGCCCAAGAACACAAAGGAAGGTTTGGAACCATTAAACGACTCTGAGTGACATGGTCCCCTTTCCTTTCAGGTCTCCATAAAAGATGGTGAAAGTACAGAATCAACTCACTGAGGCATCACAAAGAGAGAGAGAGAGAGAGTAGTTATGGTCACTGCTCTGATTTTCTCTTTTTCAGTCCCCTCATCTAAGGGTTAAATATTTGGAGTGATATTGATTCGATTTATCTAGTGTTGCAATGTACCATTGGTTGCTAAGCAACACTGTTCTTTCTCCTCTGGATTCTGGGTGGCTCATGGGACTTTGACTACCAAAGAGATTACTTTGTGTATATGAAACTAAATGGACCATAGGTACCATTCCTAAGTGGAAGAATACTATTTTACTGGGCAGCCCTAAGATGGCATTTCCATCACATCCCAGTAATGGCAGCTCAGCTTTCAGAACAATGGTGCCATTCATATCCGCCTTCCTCTATGAAGGGCCAACAGAGAACAGTTTAACATAAAGTTGTGCAGATGCATTTAAAGCCCATGCAGAGTGGCAGTTATTCCCCTGATGGAAAGTTCGAGACCTGCAGCAGGGAGATGGATGGAGCCATTTTCTCCTACATTAAGAAGGACGTGGAAAAAGAAGTGGCCTGCAGAGGACAAAAGACTGAGTTGTGTTTGGTGCCTTGCCTGCCAAGATTCTCCCTTTCCTTTCTTAGATGCACTCTGATACCCTTGCCACATTTCTACTGTTTTGTGATGCTCTCTCACAGGGTCCTCTCTGGACCAAGTCAGTGACTTGCTGTCAATGATGTTGATTTTGGAAGCCAACTGTTAGCCTGACCCATTTGGAGTATTCCTGCTGGAACCATGAGCTTTCCCCTCCCCCATCTCTCAATTAAATCTGGAAGCAGCAGAAGGAAGGAGATAGAAGGAAGAAGCAATAGGAAGACTATCATGGCAAAGTGGGCAGAACGTCTGGAAGATTTGGGTCTTGAGTTCAAATCCTACTTCTTACATTTATTAGATTCATGATCATGGTCATGTAATTTACCCTCCCTCTTTCCTTATGAATGAATGAATAAAAATACCATGTACAAAGCACTGTGTTTAAGGAATAGGGGGGCTAAGAGAGTCAAGAGGCAGTTCTTGCTCTTGAAGAGTTCACATATCAATGGGAGAGATAAGGTATACGGAAGGTTTTAGCTCTCTGTCAGATCTTTGGAAAGTCATTTCAAGTATCCAGACCTCAGTTTCCTTGCCTGTTAATTGAGAGGAGCGGATTAGATAATTATGAAGTTCCCTTGTGATTCTGGGACATGGATTTGAATTCCAGCTCTGCCAAAGATGTCTTTATATATATGAAATGAGAAGGTTGCTAAGATGGTTTGATACCCTTTCTGATGTTAAACCGATGGTCTTAATCCTTTAAATGTCTGGAATCTTCAACTTCCTCACTTGTCAAATTAATAATAATATTGCTTGTAGTCCTGAATATACAATATTATAGTCAAACCACAAGCATTTATTAAGCTTCTACTGTATTCAGGGAATTTTACTAGTTCCTAGGGTAAAAAAGACAAAACATAAACTGCCTCTGTTCTCAAGCAGCTTATTGTTTAGTAGGAGAAACAGTATATACATCTATAGACATTTAGAAAAGAGGAAAAATGTAGCTGAAGGTCACCTTAGAAAAGGTATTAGCAGCTGATCCTATGGACATCTGTTGGGAACTGACAAACTCAGGATCACAGATCTAGGGATGGAAGGGGCCTCAGAGCTCCTCTAGTTCAATCCCTTTACTTTACAGAAGAGGAAACTGAGGCTCTGAGAAGCACTTGCCCAAGGTTAGTCCAATCAGAACCATTGCCAAGGTGCCTTCTCCATCTAGTAGGGATGAAGCAGCAGTGATGATGTCAGTGAGATCCGAGGGGGACTGGCTTGAGGGCCGTCCAGGGCAACCCAAATGAGAAGGCCTCCCTCACCAGAGGAGGGACGAGTTTAGTTTTCAAGAGAGGAAAGTTTTCTTGAGGAAGGGAAAGGCGGGGGCCAGTTTGGGTGGACAAGTTGCCAGCGGTGCACACCGACTCTACGTGGAAATGTAAAACAGATGTTGTACAAGGCTCTGAACTATTGCCCAGGGAACGCCACCATCAGCCTTCCGAGAATGGGGTTTCTCAAACCCAGCAAAATCACACAGTGATTCATTGAGAGCTGTGCACCAGTCATAACTAGCTGTAACTAATGGCTCACGTTAGCTGCCTGGATTGTCTCAGATGGATTTGACTCGTTCCCTATTTCCACATCTTTTTTTTTTTCTCTCAGTGATTGCAGTAGCCAGCATTCATCTGATGAGAAGCTCTTCCTTCTCATTAATGGGGCGCTGAAAATGATTCATCATTCTTTCCTTTCCTTTCCTTTCCTTTCCTTTCCTTTCCTTTCCTTTCCTTTCCTTTCCTT
>CM053593.1:371755929-371779216 GCA_028646575.1 Pseudocheirus occidentalis
CTCCATCCCTCTTCCCTTCCTTCCTTTTGTTTTTAAAACTGAACTATGGATCCCCTTTTTCTTTTCTTAGCTATATATGAGTGGTGAGAATCTTCAGAAAGAGAGCCTGCTATAGATGTGTGTGGGTCCATTTCATTCTCTCCACATTTATTTAGCACTATTCTTTGTGAGGTACACATAGTGCCTGGATAAGGGACAGTGGGAGATCTAGAAGATAAAGTAGGGTGGTGGGGTAGAATGATCACAGAACTGGCAAGGAGAAGACCTGAATTCTAGTCCTAGCCACACTAACTGCATGTGTGACCTTGGACAAGTTCCTTTCCTCTCTTGTCCTTGACTACAAAATGTCTTTGTATATGTCTTTTGCATGCTCCATCACCCTCAGGATCTCCCACTGATTTGCTGAGGCAGGACTTGGTGCTGGCTTGTTGGGATGCTTCTTGCCCTGGAATGTGCTCCCCCTTTCCCTGAGAGAAATGGACCTTTGCTCTGATCCTTCAAGTCTCCCAGGCTAAAAGACTACCCCATCTTTCTGCTGACTCTACCATTCCAGAATTATTCCTGGGGCACCATTTTATGCTTTTCCCCCCCAGAGGTCAAAAAAGGAGTGACCTTGATGATTTACTGCTTACTCCTCCATCTTGGTTCCCAGAAGTCCTATCTTTGTATATGTCATAGAGTGTAAGCTCTTTGAGGGCAGGGACAGTATAGGATGTCCCAAATGTCTTGAAGTCAGTTTTAAGCTTTGGGAGATTCTATATTATTTGGTCTTTGTCTTCAACGACCCGTATCCCATAGTGGGCCCTTAAATGCTTATCGAATGAGTGAATGAGGGGATGAGTTTGTCGACCTCTGAAGTAATGTCTAGCTTAAAATTATAAAAAGTCTATGAGCTTGCTTAGAGGCAGCGTAGTATAGTGGATAGACTTCTGAGTTAAAATCCCACTTCTGACACTTATTAGTTGTGTGACCCTGGAAAGTCACTTTCCGTCTAAGTGTTTCAGGCACATCTGTGGGCTTTATCCACCAAGGTGAGCTGTCTTCAGTGTGGGGGAGGCACTTGCCTTCCTGGGAGTTCCCCATATTGACAAAATTAAAGATTCATTGCAGCCTGTTGTCTTTCCTTCTTCTTCTTAGACTATAAGTGATGTGTGCAGGAATCCTCCTGTCTAAACTTTGTATTTCCTCCAGTGCCTTGCTGGGTGGATGGTGGCACATAATAACTTTGTCATGGAATAATTTTTGAATGGAACAGTTTAAAATTGAGCATGGTGACAGGAGGCATCATGATATAATGGAGAAAGGATGGCTCGTAGCCAGAAGAGTTGGGTTTGAGAGGTTTTTTGCTACCTATGTGATCTTGGTTCATTCACTTGCTTCTCCCTGTGACTCAGTTTCCTTACCTATAAATGAGAAGATTAGATCTCAAAGGCCCTTTGCTGCTGCCAAGAGAATTGACTCCAAGGTCCCAGGTTCCAGTCCTGTTTCTTAGATAATCCTTATCACCTGCGCGACTTTAGGCAAGTCCTTAAACCTCTCTGGTTCTTGGTCTCTTCAGCTTGAAAATGAGAAGCTTGGATTAGAAGACTATTGAGAGCTCTTGTTATTTAATTTTTTTTAAGCTTGAGTCAAGTCTGGTAGATTGACCTGAAAGAACACAGACCCTGATGAAAGCGTTCAGTCCTGAAGCAGGTAGACTCCGCCAAACAAAGCTCTTCCCGACCTTTCCGAGCCCCCTTTTTGAATTGGATGTGGCAGATGAGTCCTGAAATGTAGGCAATACTCTGTTTGGAGTCTAGAAAGATTTTCAGGAAGGAGTCATGCCTAGGGCTCTCAAAAGCAACCTGTCAGACATTGTCTTAAGCTATTAATCTGGTTTTTGAATGCTTGGCAGAGCAAACGTGCCAGAACTTGGCTGGGTATTTTCAAGGTAGCCCCTTCCTCTTCTTTAAAGTTCATTGCTAGGAACTTTTCTTAAGGCCACTGATTCAAATATTTATAATTACAGTAGCCAAAAAGGAGAACATCATTTTTTTCGAAACCAAACATGGAAATGCTATGGCCCTTGCAGGTTTGTTTAGCAGGAATCTGTGTTACATGCTTACATGGTATTGAACTCCTGAAGGGCTTTCAGGAGGGAAAAAACCTGACAAAAAACAAAGAAGCCAACAACCCCACACAACAAAAACAGAAAGAATCAGCTCATTACCGATTATCTTTCCACTTCCCAGACAAAGAAGGTCATTGAAACAGCAAGTGCTGACTCTTGTGTGATTCTAGGAAGCTGAAATCAAACTTATTTTTTTCCCCTTCCTAACTGGAATCAGGTTTTACAGTAGTAGATGATGTTTTAAAATTAATTAGAACAAATTAATTCTCCTAATGAAACATACTGTCAAACATGGAGAAGCTAAAGGGCAAAGATGGTGTTAATGGGCTTATTATGAGGTGTGATTGCAAAGGTATCTAAGCATGCTAACTTGGGCTATGGTACCAGTGCCCAGGCAAGCAGCTGGTGAGTAGGCTGCCATGTTCATTTTCAGTCCATTCATTGAGTTCAACGAGACATTTTAAACCTTATTCTCCCCTTTTTTTGGTTGCACAGGATTTACTTCATGATTAGGAGGTCCTTCCTCCCTCTATCTCAACCTTCAAAAATTTTATATTGACATTTTTTATCATTTAATTTTCTTTCTTTTCTTCTTTTTGCAACTTTATCACTACTCATCAACTCTTCCCCTCCTAGAACTTCTCCCAAAGAAATCTTACCTTGGGACAAGTAGAGTAAAACAAAACAAATTGACACATATGCCATCTCTGAAAAGGCATGCCTAACTCTGGACCACTTAGCTCCTCATCTCTCTTCCAGGATGTGGGAAGTGGGTTTCTTCACTGGTCTTCTGAAGGTAGGGTTGGCCGTCGAATTGGTGAGAGGTCTGTCTTCTATAGTTGCTTTCCCTTACATTACTGGAGTTAATGTATACATTGTTGTCCTGGTTCTTCACCCTTTTCTTGGCTGTAGTTCACACACACCATCTTATTGTTCTTGGAATTTGCCCTTTTTGTCATTTCTTATAGTGCAGTGATAACCCTTTTTTATTCTTATTACCAAAATTACCTTCATTTCTCAATATCTCCCTCACTTGAGCATGGTGACAGGAGGCATCATGATATAATGGAGAAAGGATGGCTTCCTTTATACCAGAGAATAAAAAAAAACAAAGAGCAACATATGAGCAAAAATAACCAACATATTGATTGAGTTGGACAGTATGAGCAATGTTTCATAACCTCTATTCTGTTTACTTCTGGTTGGTGAGGCTAGGTTCACTGAAGGTACAGATTACATGAAGGGAGGCAGTGTTCCTGAAATTCTCTACTCTGTTTAGAGTATGGAATATTGCCACATTTGAAGAAGATCATTGAGAAGATGGAAGAGAAGATGAAAGGGAAGAGAGGAAAGAAGGGAATAAGCATTTGTTAAGCACGTATTATATGCCAGAGGACACTGCCAGATGGCTCAATGGATAGAATGATGGGCCTGACATCAGGAACACCTGAGTTCAAATTCAGCCTTAGACACTTACTAGAGGTGTGACCTTGAGCAAGTCACTTAACCTCTGTTTGCCTTAATCCACTGGAAAAGGAAATGGTGAGTCACTCTAGGTCTTTGTCAAGAAAACCCCATGGATAGTATGGTTGACAGGGTCACAAAGAGTTGGATATGACTGAACAACGACAAATGCAAGATATTTACAAATACCTCACTTAATTCTCATGACCATGGGAAGAAGATATTTTTATTATCTTCATTTTACAGTTGAAAAAAATTGAGGTATGCAGAGTTTAAGTGACTTTCCCTGAGTAAATGTCCAAGGTTGGATCTGAATTCTGGCTATACCTAGTTGCTCAGGGTGTTTAGATCAGAGCTATGCTGATGGTAATAGGTCTTAAGATCATAGAATGTGAGGATTATTTGAAGGAACTTGGCTTATTTAGACCAGAGAAGACATGTCTTAGGACAATGGTTCTCAGCCTGTGGGTTATGTTCAATTTAAATATATCCTGCATATCAGATATTTACATTATGATTCATAATGGTAGCAAAATTACAGTTATGAAGCAGTACCAAAAATAATTTTATGGTTGGGGTGTTAGGGGTCACCACAACATGAGGAGCTGTATTAAAGGGTCACGGTATTAGGAAGGTTGAGAACCACTGTCTTAGGAGATATATTATAATTTTATTCAAGTACGTAAAGGACTATCATTTCAGTCAGTTAATCAGTCAATAAACATTTATTTAGTGCCTACTATGTGTTGAGCACTGACAATCCCTTCCCTTCAGGAACTCAAAGTCCAATGAAGGAGATAACATGTCAATATTCAGAATTGTTCTGCTTGGCTTCAGAAGGCAGAACCAGGAGCAATGGGTGGACATTTTGAAAAGGCAGATTTGGGTTTGATGTTGGAAAGAGCTTTTCTGAGTAGCTTGTGCTGTCTCAAGGGAGAAAGCCCAAACCTGGGAGGGTGGGTTTTTATCCTCCCTGAAGTTCTTCAGAGGAGACATGGGCTAGGGCAGGGGTTGGCAAAATATGACTCATGGACCAAATTCATCCCATGACCTGTGTTTGGCATGTATGCTCGGCAAGATAAGAATATTTTTTTTTTACATCTTGAAACAAAGTTTTATGGCACCTAAAAATGTATTAGCCATTTTTTGCTCCACTGTACAAAATCAAGGTGCTGGACCATAGTTTGTGAACTCCTGGCATAGTGCTTGCTGAGCTTGGAGTTAGGAAGATCCGGGTTCAAATCCTACCTCAGACATTTACTAGTTCTGTGACCCTGGATAGGTCACTTAACCTCTCTAACTCCCAGTTTTCTCATTTGTCAATTGGGTATGGGGAAAGGTGGATTCCAGTTCAAGATTTATGATCTTTTAAGATCCTAAGGCTGGATTATCCTTGTTGAGGATGTCATAGAGGTCACTGTGCTGGGATGGGTTAGGCCAACTCTACAGTTCCATGGATTGTATCATTGATCGATCAGTGTAGAGTCATGAAGAACATGTTGCTGGGTGATACTGACCCAAATATGGGGTGATTTAAAAAATTCCTAGCTACCTAGGTAGATAAACATTTTTCTTTAACTCTCCAAAACCTATAGTTAAACCAGGGTAACAGCCTTAGGAGCATCTCCTCAATCATGGATTTTAACTGCTCTTTTGCCATGGACCTCTTTGACAGTCTGGTGAAACCTATGGTCTCCTTATTAGAATAGTGTTTTCAAATGCATAAAAATAGAAAGGTTTACAAAGAAACCAAATTATATGGGATTTCAGCTATCAAAATTAAATATATATGTATGTGTCTATGTATGTATGTATGTATGTATGTATGTATGTATAGAATTCTCAGACTCCAGTTTAAGAACCCTGCAGAGCTCTGCTGGGAGCAAAAGCTGGTTGCATAGAATACCTATTCAGGGGAAGGAATCAAGCATTGTTAAACACCTATTATGTTCCAGCCACTACACTGAGGGCCTGACAAAATATTTGATTCTCACAACATCCACAGGTGGTAGATGACACTATTATTTCTGTTTTTCAGTTGAGGAAACCGAGGCAGACAGTGGTGGTGGTTTTCTTGGGATCACATTGCTAATAATTGTGTGAGGTTGAATTTGAATTCAGGTCTTCCTGGCCCTGGACCAATGCTTTGTTATCCACTGAGTCACCTCACTGCTTAGGTGATTGAGAAGATGTATTTGCTTTGCTGGTTTCTACAGCCTTGGGTGATCAGATTTTGTTAATGCTACTGTTGGCTGCTTATGGGTTGGGATTGCTGGAAAACTATAGAATAGTATGGACAATATCTGTCCTTTGGACACTCCTGTTAGATTGGTGGGGGACCTGATAAACTTGGAAATTAAGATGATCGAAGAAGAGGCTCCAAATGGCCTGTCTGTAGTTTAGAGGTGGGTTTTACTGAAGGTGATTTAGGGTACCATTGGGATACATGGCTAGCGGGGTGTTTAGATCTCTCCAGCCTAGTTTCCCTTTCATTAGCTGACTTTATTAAGATTGGCTCCTCCCAGATCATGCAGTTGTGTTCTTGAGGGAAGAAGGGAAGGGTGGAAGAGAGAATGGTCTGGAAGACGTCTTGCTTCCCCTATAATTCTATTTAATTTATCACAGTGGTGAATATAAGTTCAACATCAGGAGAAAATTTATTAACAATTAGAACTATCCCAAAGCGGGATGGCTTGCCTTGAGGGGTGGTGAGTTCCTCTTCCTTGGAGGGAATACTATGAGTCGTCAATGTGATGAGACAGCTGAAAAAAGTTATTCAGTCTTAGGCTGCATTAGGAAAGCCATAGTTTCTGAGAATAAGGAGGTGATAATCCTTCTGTCCTCTGCCCTGGTTAGGGGATACTGGGAGCTCTATGTTCAGTTCTGGTGCCATGGTTTAGGAAGGACTGGACGAGCCGGAGAGTGTTCGGGGGGAGCAACCAAGATGATGTAGGGCCTCAGGTTCATCAGTCAATGGATATTTATTAAGCTCCTACTGTGTACCAGGATTGTGGGTTTGATTGAAAGAGCTGGGCATGTTTCTCTTTCAAAGAGAAGGCTCATATAGGACATAAAAACTGTCTTCAAGTATGTGGTATTCAAGCATGGCCATCATGTGGAAGAATGATTAGATTTATTGTACTTGGTTCTAGAAGGTAGGAGTCAGGATTAATTGACTGAAATTTCAAAGAGGTAGAATGAGGCTTGATTTCAGACTTGCCCGCAACTGGGGTTACTCAAAAGTGCAATGACTGTGGGTTCCTCTTCCTTGGATGTCTCTAAGCAGAGACTGGAAGTTGACTCATTGTTGGGTAGGTTTTCAGTAAGGTTTAGACCATCTGGCCTCCAAAGGCCCTTCCAATTTGCACATTCTGTGTTTCTGTGATTCCTCATACTTGTCACTGCCTTTGACCAGACTCCAGAATGCCCTTCCACCTCTTCTCTCTTATTTCTTTTCATTGTCTTTAGTGGTTTCAAAATTCATGGTAATGATCCTTCTTAATGCCCCATATTCTCAGTTCCTTAACCCTTGTGACCTCCCTTCAAGTTCCAAAGCTCTGGGATTCACCAAGTTTGGGATTCCAGGTTGGCAGGTTATAAGGGTGATCATTCCACAGAGGTTATCTTAGGAGTGTCGATTCAGAACTGGCAGAGACCTTAGAGGCCAAGTGCCTCATCTTACAGAAGAAGGATCATGTGTGCCTTTCTCTGTATCCTCCATTCTGGTCATAGTACCTAGTACAAATTAAGTGCTTAAGAAATGCTTGTTGATTGAGGAAACTGAGGGCTGCAGTCATACATCAGAAATGGGATTTAAGCTCAGGTCCTCCTAGTCCAAGTGTGGCAGTACTGATGAGTAAAGGTGCCAAAAAGGATGTGAAAGTGAAGTCAAATGATCTGAGTTCAAATCCTGTTTCTCAAGATATCTGTAGTACCTTGGATAGATCACTTAACCCACTCAGTTTCCTCATCTCTGAAATGAAGGGACCAGTCTAGATGAGGCCTCTTCTAGCTCTACATCTAGGAGCCTTTGAGCTTATAATTGATTTTTTGACCTTAAATGAACCATTCCCTCTCTGTGTTCTGTAGTCAGTCAAGTATTTATGAAGCACATTGTGAGTGCAAATCATTTAATTCAGTAGGAGGCACTTAAAAATGCATGTTCGTTGATGGATGTGTCCCAGGTACTCTCCTAGGAGCTCCTTAGCATTCTCATCCTAAAAATTAATGGACTAGGTGAGGAGACTTCTGCTTCTTAGGTCTAAACCTTAGTCTTTGAGCAATTGACCAGAGAAGACTTGGAATACTTGGGTGTCAGTGAGTGGGCAATGGGAGTTTGTAGCACGGTGAGTGCCAATCTTTCACTACATTGTCAGAAACTAGCTTTTTGTTCTCGTGCTCTCTCCAAGGATCAGAGAGAAGATCATAGATGAAAGAGATCTTGAAGGCCAGTTAATCAAACTTCCTAATTTTACTGTGGAAACTGAGGCTTAGGGACAAGGGTCATAGAAACATGGGATCATAGATCTAAAGCTAGGAGGGGCCTCAGAAACCATTTAATCTAAAGTCTGCATTTTACAAATGAGTAAACTGAGGCCCAGGGAGGTTCATATCAGCTGAAGTAGATGTATGAATACAACTGGATTTCTGTAAGCTCTGGTTCAGGATCCCTGGTCCTTTCCTTGGCTCTTCTACTGTGATGATTCTTTGGGGAAAGGTTGTGTTCATGCATTGTTTGAAGACTTCTCTGTCTTTTCCTAAGGCAGCCAGAGAAGACATTGTTTTAATCCCTTTGGAGTTCTTTGCCCAACAAAAACCCCTTGTCAAATGCAGGAGGCAGCCACTGAACTCCAATAAAGTGCCCTGGATGGGTTGGATGGATGGGTTGTGGAGAATTATAAATCTCTCCTCGTGTTTCCTTTGACAGGCTGCTCCTGTGATTTAGGGCGCCATCGATGGCCCTAGGTTGATTCACAACTTGGTGATCCATCTTTCCCAACAAGTCATTGTCCTAGTTCTAAGGCATTTCCTCTTTCTTCCTCCTCAATGGAATAGCATTGTCTTGATTGGGAAGTAAAGATTAAAGCAGAGATAAGAACCCATTTGGGCTTCTCTTTGCTAAAAAGAGGATGAGAAGGAAGAGAAAGAAAGAACAGACCACAGAGACTGACTTTGGGTTTGGGGGATTTTAAAACATTTTTGACCTGAACTTGTAATATTATCCTTATGAAAGAACTTTCTCTTTCCATGGTGACTGGCAACTTGGCTGTTTAATATGTCATATCTATATTCCCTGTGCCTAACACGTAGTAGGCACTTAACAAATCAAATTTCTTTACTGCCTCCGTATCATCCCTGTCAGAAAACCAAACTGATGCTGTCTCCCTATGAACATTATTTCAGGAAAGCCCTAACCATGTTTCACTTAATTCCCTCTTCTAACCATTTCTTCCACTGCCTTCTAGAAAACTGGCGAGTACCATTTCCTCCTTCTCCCTTCAGTTCTGCAACCACAAACCATGATAAAATCAGCTCTGCCATGATGGCCCCACTCTTTATTCTAGGAACTCAACAGCCTAAAGCCCTCTCTGGGGAACCACATTCTCATGTTTCCTGCTCATCAGCTGGATAGTTGAAGATAGTTGAGACACTTCAGTCATGACTGACTCTTTGTGACCCCATTTGCAGTTTTCTTGGCAAATATAATGGAGTGGTTTGTTACTTCCTCCTCCAGATCATTTTACAGATGAGGAAACTAAGAAAAACGAGGTTAGGTGACTTACCCAGGGTCTCACAGCTAGGAAGTTTTGAAGGACAGATTTGAACTCAAGTTTTCCTGACACTAGACCCAGCACTCTATCTGCTGTGCGATGCAGCTGCCCCATAGCAATTGTCTCTCCTTTTCTATTTGTATGCTTGGAATTCAGCACAGTTTTTGGCACATAGGCACTTAGTAAGTGATTCCATTCATTAGTATGTACTACAGGCATTAACCTCAGCTCCACTTTGCATATGCTGCCCAGCCTGGTTTCAACCCCATGGAACAAGATTGCCCTCTCGAGGTTAAGCTCCTTACTTGTAATCTCTTCACCAAGCTGCTCACTAAAGCCTTTACCGATACCACCTCCCACAGACTCCTTTCCCCTCTGACTCTTTGGAGAGCAGAGTAACTGTTGTGCCCTAATTCAAGTCCTGGGTCACCTGCCTATCACCTGCCTCATGGCCCATTGAGGCAGGTGATAGGCAGGTGACCCAGGACTTGAATTAGGGCACAACATAACAAACTCCTCCCAATGGCTTCCTTTATAGAAGGCAGAGACTGGACTCTCAGCTCACTCCACTTGGCATGTGGTGCCCTGCCTGGTTTCAGCTTCACAGAAGGAGATCCCCTTTGGTGTCCCTATATCTCCCCCACCCTCACTTTCCCCACCCCCCTTTTTGTGTGTTATCTCCTTTAGATTGTAAGCTCCTTGAGGGCAGGCAGTGGTTTTCTTTCTTTCTTTCTTTCTTTCTTTCTTTCTTTCTTTCTTTCTTTCTTTCTTTCTTTCTTTCTTTCTTTCTTTCTTTCTTTCTTTCTTTCTTTTTTGCTTAATCCCCAGCACTTAGAACAGTATCTGTCACATAGTAGGAGCTTTATAAATGTTTATTGGACTGGGTTATTCCATTTTATGGATGAGGAAACTGAGGCTCCAAAAAATTTAAATGACTTGCTATGAAACTCTAAGTATCAGAAGTAGGATTCAAACCCAGATATCTCCTGATACCAAGTCCCAACACTCTACTGCTTCTCTATGAAAGAAAAAAAAAAGATAAGTAACATGTATATAATGCTTTGGATTTGGTAAAAATGCTTTTTGGAGGGAGGTGGAGGGAGAAGAGGAGTAGATCTGTGATTTCACTGATTAGAAGGAGCCCCTGATGCCTTATGGTCCAGTGGAATACATCCTGGTTTTGGAATCCAAGGTTTGCTGTTATTACTCAGCTTTTAAAATTGCATCAGACTCTTCATGACCCCATTTGGGGTCTTCTTAGCAAAGACACTGGAGTGGTGGGTCGCTTCCTTCTCCAGCTCATTTGACAGATGAGTCAACTGAGGCAAACAGGGTGAAGTGACTTTCCCAGGGTAACACAACTAGCAATTATCTGAGACCAGATTTGAACTCAGGAAGATGAGTCTTCTTGACTACAGAACCAGCATTCTTCTAGCTCAAGGGTGGGGAGCCTGCAT
Organism: Pseudocheirus occidentalis; assembly: GCA_028646575.1. Lineage (NCBI taxonomy): Eukaryota > Metazoa > Chordata > Mammalia > Diprotodontia > Pseudocheiridae > Pseudocheirus > Pseudocheirus occidentalis. The sequence goes on from CM053593.1 coordinate 371,766,732, forward strand.
CCTGGAGGCCATACATGGCCCTTTTGGTCCTCAAGTTCAGCCCTTTGACTGAATCCAAACTTCACTGAACAAATCCCCTTAATAAAACGATTCCTTTGGTAAAACCTGGGCTCAGTCAAAAGGTCACACCCAAGGACCTAGAAGGCTACAAGGCTATGTGTGGCCTCCAGGATGGAGGCCCCAGGTTCCCCACCCTGTCCTAGCTTCTTGAGTAGAATGGGAGGACATGAATTCAAAGCCCACTGTTGGCACTTACTACCTTAAGTAAGTGATGAGTGGCTTAACTTCCTTGAGCCTCAGTTTACTCATCTGTAAAATAAAGAGGACAGATATGTGACTACCGAGGTCCCTCCCAACTCTATTCTTTCTAACGATGCCGAAAACCTGCTCTGCAAATTACAGTCTCCCAGGGCACGAGGAGGAAGGGGCTCCCGCAGAATCGCTTACATCAGAAATCTGTCCCTGGCTGGATTTCAGTTCGGGTCTTCCTGGATCCGAGCCCAACTCTCTCTTTGCTATGGATCCATCGTGGCTCTCTCGTCAGAGGGTAGGACATATTTATCAACAAAAAGTCGACTTTCGAGTGCCCTTCTACTCGAGGTATTGGAGTGACAGGCGACATCAATAACCCCACCAGGGTCAGAACAATGGGGCGTATTTTATCAGAAGAACTTGGGAGCTGTTTAAAGTTTAATGCTTGGTCTTTGCCAAAGACAACTCCTTTCGTAGATTTATGGAGAGGCAGGCTTCATGCGCCTTGTGTAGTTTATGTTCCTCACCACAGAAGTAGTTAATATTACTGGCATTTTGATTTTTGCTTCACTGCGTTTTTCATTTTGGAAAACATAAGTTACTCGACTTTTAATATCGAGACCATCATTTTAATATTTAGAAATATTTCCTTGCTTCTGAGACAACAGAGTTAGCAAGCGCTTGGACTTGGATCCAGCTTGGAAGACTACTTTTATGAATTTTTAACTCTAGAATGATAATAATTATATCAAGTTATGTTTACCCAAGATTTTGCAGTTAATGTGATGATTTCGCCTTAACGTTGCCATGACGTGGGATCATGGGATATGGACCCAGAAAGAACTTGGTAATTTATTTGAGTTTGACCCTGGATTGTTGCTTTTTAGTAAGTTTTCAGTCATTTCTGATTCTTTGTGACCCCCTTTGGGATTTTCCTGGCAGAGACGTTGGAGTTGTTTTCTATTTCCTTCTCCAGCTCATCTGATAGATGAGGAAACTGAGGCAGGCAGGGTTAAGTGACTTATCCAGGTTTCCACAGCTAGTGTCTGAGGTCAGATTTGAACCCAGCTCTTCTTGACTCCAGACCAGGTGAGCCATCCACTCCATCCACTGAGCCATCTAGCTTAGGGTAGATGGAAGGCAATCTAAAAGGTGCCAGAAGCAGACTTAGGCTAGGCCAGGATGCTGGATTGAGGCAGAAGGAACTTCTGTCCATGTGGATGGATTTCTTTCTAGGCAGGAGGATCTATGCAAAGACTCAGAGGGGGATGATGGTCACTGAGCTTGGAAAATACAAAATTGACCAGTTTTGCTGAAATTCAGATTGAGGGAAGGGAAAGAAGAGGAAATCTCTAGGAAGGTGTGTGGGATTCAGATTGTGGAAGGTCTCAAATGCGAAATGTCAATCAGAGGAGGGCGGATGTCATCTCTGATGCACTAGGCAGCCTCTGGAAGATTTGGAATAGGGATGTGATATGGACTAATGTGTACATTGGGAAGATGATTTTAGCAGCTGTGTGGAGGGTAGATGGGAGAGGAGAGAGACTGGAGGCTGGGGGACCAATTACATGGTTATTTTTATAGCCTAGACAAGGAATGATGAGGATACAAGCTTAGGTGGTGGCTATGGGAGCAGAGAGAAGGGGGTGGGATTGAGAAATATCTTGGCAGTAGAATCAACTAAACATAGTGACTCATTAGCTACAGGGATGGGGTGAGGGAAAGGCAAGGGTCAGGCTTGAATCTGAGGTTGTAATATTGTATAACTGAATTAATGATGGGGCCCTCAAGAGTAAAAGGAAATATGAAGAAAGAACAGTTTTTTGGGGGAGGTGGGCAGGGAACAAACAGGTCATATATTATGTTTGGACTTATTGAATTTGAGAGTGAATATCCAGGTGGAGATTTCTAATAGGCATCCAGTCATGTGTGATTGGGGCAACTAGGTGGTACCAGAGTGCTTATAGTGCTGGGTCTGGAGTCAGGAAGACCTGAGTTCAAATTTGGCCTCAGACACTTAGTAGCTATGTGATTAAAGACAAGTCACTTAACCCAGTTTGCCTCAGTTTCCTCATTCGTCAAATGAGCTGGAGAAGGAAATGGCAAACTAGTCCAGTGTCTCTGCCAAGAAAACCCCAGATGGGATCATGAAGAGGCAGATAAACCTGAAAATGACTGACCCACAGATAATAATGAGTATGTTAAGTACTAGGAGTACATAGAGAAATACAAGACAGTGACCACTCACAAGAAACTCATTTTCTAATTTGGAGCGACCGAATATCACAGAAAGTTCAACCTCAAGGTGGATGTAAGGTCTGACAGACAGAAGAAGGGAGGCACAGTTTTGGATCCTTGCATTCAACTCTACCTCTCCCTGGATGTTGGTTCCCATTCTGCTCCGAAGCTGCATATTGGTTTTTCCAGAGGCACTTGAGAGGACATTCTCCATGTTTCCTGGGAAAAGGTAGACTGGCAGGAAGAGCATGGAAGCAAGAGCTCTCCCAGACAACTCTGGGAAGCATCCCCTAGGAAATCTAACACACCTACTGCTTGCTAGGGTCTCTGCTGGTGCTGGGAGTAGAAATACAAAGAATGAGACAATCTCTGCTGTTAAGGAGCCCAAATTCCAATGGAGGAAACAATGAGTACTAACTGGCCTTTTGATTTCATTAGGATAAAGAATCCTCAACTGAGGAAACACTTTTTTATCAATGCATGTGTAGGTACTTTCTTTTTAACTTGAGGGCTAAAATTCTTCATTTGTAAAATGGGAGGGTTGGACCAGATGGTCTCTAATATATTTTCCATGATAAAATAGCTAAATCTGTGACCCTCTGGGGCTGAGTTTCTTCATCTGTAAAATGGGAGGGTTGGTCTTCAGGATAAAATATCTCTTATCTGTAATCTTCCGGGTCTCAGTTTCATCATTGGTAAATGAGGGGTGGACTAGGTGGCCTATATAGTTCTTTGCAGCTCTCTGTGTTTCTGGGAAGGCAGAACCCTGTCAGGTCTGTATTTTACCTTTCATTTTAGTTCTGTTATATGTTTGACACCATAGTAATAAACTAGGTTAAAATTCCAGAGCACCACACCCCCATGGACACACCAAACAATCAACACCAGTCAGTGGGGGGAAAACAACACTGACCATAAGGCAGAAATAAAAGCAGGGTTGGAGAAATTCAATAGTTTATATAATTCTAGTGGGGAGGCCCCAAGTAGTTGTGGAAGCGGAGTTCGCCCACCATTTTGTATTGCTGCCCAGGGCAGAGAAAGCACGAATGGAAACTATAGGGAGGCTGAATTGAGTTTAAGGTCAAGAAGTACTTCCTAGCAATTAGAGGCCTCCCCAAACAGAAAAGATGGAGATAGGAAGTTGTCCTTTATTGGAGCTTAGTCAATATGGGGTGGGTAACAGCCACACAGTCAGAAGGCCAGAGAGTTTGTTGGCTTCTTAATGACCATCTAATCCCAAACCCTACAAAGGAAACTGAAGGCCAGACAGGTAAAATTACTCATTCAACATCATGTAGGTAAGGAGTTGAGAGAGGAGATGAGCCCAGGTCTTGATCTCTTATCTATCAGTCTTTCACTTTGCTATTAAGGAAACTGAGGCCCAGAGGGGAAAAATGAATTGTCCAAAGTCACCTAGATAGAAACAGCAGAGATGGGATTTGAACCCACATCTTTGGTTCTAATTCTTGTTCTTTTTCCACTCTACAATTGGAGTCAAACCTCATTACTCTGACTCATTTGAGATTGGGGTAATAAAGGGTCAATCTATATTAGTGATCAATCTAATGTGAATTTTTTTGTAGAGTAATTTGGATGCTGAGGGACACCATAGTGTATGAGTGGCAAGATGGTTTTGAAGGTCAAGGTTGGATATAGGTTCAAGTCTTGTCTCTGACCCATACTAGCCTGGGCAATTCAACTTGATCTCTTGGTGTACCAAATAGCTCTCTGAGTTCAGAAGTTAGAGGACAGTTGCTGATCTGGATTAGTAGAGGAAGTGTCCTCACCAAGAACTTTCTATAGCAATGAAATTGTGAGTCTGGTCCAAAATTTGGATATTGCTTTCCCATTGTTCTACTTTTAAATGTTACCAAGTGGATATCCTACTGGACCACTTTCAAAAGGATCAGAAAAGTACATATTTAGAGTTGGACTAGAGACCTTAGAGTTAATCTGGTCTTCCTTCTTTCCTCCACCTCCATTTTATCGATAAAGAAATGAGTCCAACAGGATTGACTTGTCTAAGTGCATGTAGGTAGTAAGTGGCAAAGTCAGAATTTGAACCCAGATCCTGGGATGCCAGATCCAGTTTTCTTTTGCACTAAATAGGAAAGATAGATTTTAAGGCATACTGGTTGATCAATGACGTGTGAATAGTGGTTCTGAAGTGTTTAAAGAACTTGGCTTTTTGAGTAAGTTAAAAACAACACCCTGGAATCTTTTCATTGTGGTCATTTTCTTAGCAAAGTTTACAGATAGAATGTGTCAGTTTAGCAGTGGATGAATTATCACAAATTAGTGTCATCCAAATGAACCAATGTTCTCTGTTGCTGGAGGCGGACCGTGTGGGATGATAGCTGCAAAGAGCCTAAGGGGAATATTCTGACCACCAGGGGTGCTGACGGTGTGAGTGTCAGGGGCAGGGAGTCAGATGAGTGGGGGCTCTTCTAAAGGGAAGAAGTATATGGGGAATTCTATCCTGAAGGAGCAGAGAGGATGGGTGCTAGGTTTAAGTATAATTAGGGGAGGGTATGAAGGCCATGAGCCAGGAACTATTGGCAAGGTGTTCTAGAAACAAAGTAAGTTTATCCCAATAGGGATCAGTGATGGAATCTTGAGAATGGGAATCTAGATACTAAGATTAAACATTAAACAGAGGGGATGGCAAGATCATAGATTTAAGACATCTTAGAGGTTCTCTAGGCTAGAACAGTCAAACACATAGCCCTAAATTACATTCCTCAGCACAGCCTGAACCGGCTTAAAATGTAATTGGGAAATATTTAATGAAATAGATAAAAATACAATAAAGCACAGAGAGCTTCAACACGTGGTTTCCTAAGTCAGTATATGACCCACAGGGATCCTTACATACGGTTTAGCATCCCTTGTTTCTGCTAGAGTTTGACACCACAAATCTAAGTCACCCTTCCCATTTTACAGAAAATGAAACCGAGGCCTGGAAAAATGAAGTGACTGAACTCTTCACGATCAGGGATTATTTCATTTATTTTCATTTTATCTCCATCACCTAGCACATAGTAGGTACTTAAAGGCACGTGGAGAGTGACAGAGACCATATTCAAACTCAAGTCTTCTTACTTCACCCAGTGGATTTGTTTTTCCCTACTGGGACGAAGATTTAGGCTGATATTGAATGATTGCTGATTATGATTACAGCTATTGCCATGCTTCAGACAAAAGATGGTGGGGACCTGAACCAAGATGGCAGCCATGGGAGGCGAGAGAAGAGGGTTAGCTGTGAGAGATGTTGAGGTAGAAATAGCAATACCTCATAACTAATTGGGTAAGGGACAGGGAGGAATCAGGAATAGCACACCAAGGCTATGAACCTGGGTCACTGAAGGATTGGGGGGCCTTTGATAGAAACAGGAAAGTTAACGACTCCTATTTTGGACATGTTGAGTTTGAAATGCCTACAGGATGCCCAATTTAAAATATCTCATATCATCAGACGGATGGGAGATGATCCAGTGAGGTCAGAGTGTAGATTACAACCTAGGATCTCTGACTCCAATTGAATACTCTACCTACTCCGCCATCTTTTTTGTTCCTAAGTTTGTGATTTGGAGCAATGAGGAAATGAGACCAAATCCCCAAACACAAAACCCATTTCTGATTTATTTGTTTGTGTTTTCCTTTTTTGTTCAATGGGCAGTATTGCAACAGAATTATTTTTCTAGCCTTTTCATGGAAAGTATCTAGAAGTCAGCCACATGACAGAGTAAATAGGGTTTGTGGACAGCTTGAGAACCTAACCTCTATTTATTACATTGAAAAAATGCTTTGTGATTTCCAAACCACCAACTTGCAAATGGACTTGGGCTATAGAAGGGTCATTGTATGTTGGGCCCAAGTTGCTTGCTTGTAAATTGTTCTGTGTGAACCTTCCCCTGAGCCTTGAAGGATGTTATTGATTATCTCACTGATGTTTCTGTCCTTTATTTTCAGATCTGACCATATCACCAGCAGCCCTTTCCCTCATTCCTACTTAAAAAACCAAACCAAACCAAACCTCCAGTGGTTCCCTATCCTTTTCAGGTGAAAGCATGTCAGTCTAGAATTTAAAATCCATAGGATGTCTACCTTTTGAGTCTTATTTCAGATGATTTCTTGTTCCTCATTCTTTATTCTAGTCAAATGGGCCCAGTGAGCTGCACCCAAGATTCCGTTTCTTGCCTCTGTGGCTTTCTTTATGATGTCCACAATGCCTCGAGTGCCCCATTTTATCCTCACCTCTTAGCTTCCTTTAAAACACAGTCAGAGGCCACCAATCGGCACAGTGTTTTCTCTCCAGTTACCAGCGTTCTGTCTGTCTAAACACTTGTTCTTACTTTGTTGAATTGTTATGTTCATTTGCTTTTGTACATTTTATCTCCTTAGTGGAATATCAGCTCCTTGGAGGGAAGAATTGTTAATGGATGAAAAGATGTCATTATTTTATCTTGCAATCCCATATTTTTATTTTATCTAATTAATGAAATTATTTCCAAAAACAAATCATGTTTATCTTAAAAAAGTTTTAAAACTTTTTTATTGATATCTTCTTTTACAACACTTGAATTTCCCAATATACTCCTCCCCCTTTCTCCCCCACAACCATACCTTATGACCAAGAATAAATTTTTTAAAAATGTAGTTCAACAAAATTAACCAACACATTAGGCACATCCCACAGTATATGCAGTGTTCCATGACTATCCACACATCCCTCACTTGTACAAAGAAGGGAGGGCAGAACATTCTTTTCTCTATTTTTCAAACTGCCCCGTATTTTGGAAGATTGTAGAAAGTCGGCTTCAAAGACCTTCACCATATTTATATGGCAAAGTTTCTGCTCCTGATCAAGAATTCCATTCACTCACCAGCGGCAAGTTAACTTTTTTTTTAAACCTTGCTGACTCTTTTTTTCTTACTCTCTACTTATGAATCAGACCAGAGAGAAATATGCTTCTGTAATGAAAAAAATCTAAACCCACTGCAGGATAATGAGGAAATGCTTAAGGCGTTCAGACACAACCGGCTACGTCATTGCCTAATCAGTCTAACAATCCCTGGGTCCAAATTTATTTCTGGTTCTGAAGGTGCGTGCTTCAAATTTCACCAATATTCATCAATGGAAAGATCGTGAATCAAGATGATGAAAAGCAACCCAAGACCCTTTCCGGACTGAGGCTGTTTCCTTGCTAAAGGATATCTGCCCCTAGACTTCCCTTGCCTATTTAAATACCCTTTGGAGACTGTCCATGGTTTAGGACCTAGAAAATAAAGATGGTTCAAGCTTGGAAGGCAGGTTAGCATTAGGGGAAAGCACCACTGGACTGGGTCCAGGGTCAGTAGAGTTGGGTCCTTATTATGAATGTGCCAAGAACCAGCTGAAGGACCTTGGGGCAATAGCTTTATCTCATAATTGTGAGAGCTCTTGGTGTCAATGGAAATCTGGTCTTTCCATCCTCTTCCAACATTTTCCATTTTCATCTTTTGAGGTCTTTAACAATCTGAGGGGCATAAGGTGGAACATCAGGGTTTCAATATGTGTTTCTCTTAATGATCTGGAATAATGTATCATGCAGCCTTTGATAGACTGCAATTCTTCTTTTGAAACTTGCCAGATGAAAAAAAAAATCATGGTATATGAATGTAATGGAATACTGTCATAACTTAAGAAAATAATTAAAGGGATGGTTTAATAGAAACCTGGAAAGACTTATATGAACTGATGAAGAGTGAAGGGAGATGAACTAGGAGAACAATTGTGTAATAGCAATAGCACTCTTACAACAAAAACCTTTGAAATTCTGAAGAACTTTTTACCAATTTTTATCCAACTGTGACCTTGAGGTTGCATGTGGCTTTCTAGATTCTTAAGTGTGGCCTTACTTGGATTCAGTCAAAAGGCTGCATGTAAGGATCTAAAAAGCTTCAAAGTGGTGGGTTCCCCAGCCCTGCTTTAGAATGTGAGGGCTGAGTATATTTTGGTTTTGTCTTTGGGTCTCTAGCACCTGACATAGTGCCTTGCCCAATAAACACTTGAATTCAATTGAAGGAACTTTTAAATCATTTGAGAGAGTTCTGCCTCCTTCTGGGGATAGCCTCTACTGCAAGACACAAGTGGGGTCTCAGGACCTGGTATCTCAGGTAGCCTGAGGTGAACATTCATCAGAAGCAGTCAAACCATAGCAGCTTGACTATCTCATAACCTGATCTCTTCTGGCCTACTCTATTGTATTGTGAAGCAAATTTCTCCCCACCAAAAAATTCTATTCTTCTAGAGACACGAAAGATAAGAAACAGACATATACAACAGAGAAAAGAAAAGGGATTTGATCATGGTTAACTGCAGTAGTCCAGTGACTTAGGAAAATTAGTTCAAGTTCACTTCCATAATAATCTCTTATTCACATGTAAAGCTTTAAATACCTCTTTGGCAGACTTAGACAACACACTCTTCTTTAGAAGCAAAGCTTCGCAAATTACCTAAAACCAGATTGAATAATAGGTATAGGAAATTAAATAGCTAGTCTTGTACCTTCCAAGGTAAAGACCCCTTTGAATGGGACAAGTGATTTCTTGGGGGTACAGATCCAGTTGTAGAAATGGCTGGCCATCCACGGGGGCTGGAATTACTCTCATGACATGTGAGTCACTTCTGCAACTAAAAGGCGAGATCAGTAATGGAAGGTATAATTTTGAATTGCTGTCACTGGTTGAGGAAAGATGATACCTTGTGACTTGTACAGAAATCATCATTTCTTGTTTCTCTTCAGGGATATTTCTATTTTTTTATGCAAGACTCTTCAGTGGTTCATTACTAGACAGAAAACCAAAGTAACTTTCTCAAAGCATGGTTCTGACCTTGTCATCTCCCTATTCTAATGCCACTTTATTACTTTCAGATCAAATATAAAATCCTCTGTTAAGATGTCAAGATTCCTCACAACCAAACCTTGTTCAAGCTTTCCAGTATGCTTGTACATTGTTCCCTTCAATAGAATCTGTGATCTAGTCATCCAGGGTTTGTTCTTTCTAGAGCAGGACTTTCTACCTCCCACCTCTGTATCTTTGCCCTGGCTGTACCCCTTGCCTGGAATGCACTCTGTCTTCACCTTTGCCTCGTAGATTCCTTGACTTCCTTCATGACTCAACTCAATTTCTGCCTTCTGCAGAAGGCATGAGCGTCCCTGATATATATTGTTTATTGGGTACCTTCTTTACTCCCTGCTTTGGGGAGTGTGATAAAGTAGGGAGGGTCATCCCAGCCTGGAGACAAAGGGGGAGACTAATTCCTTTACTAATAAATCAGGCAACACAAGGACAATGACCCCAGGGCAAACAGAGTGTAGGCAAAGGGCATGGATTGCTGAAGGCCACCAGCTCCCGTGTTTGTGAGTCAAACAATGCCTAGCTCACAAGGCAGATTTCATTTGCTGCTTACAGGTAATTTGAAGGATAGAGATATTTAGTAACATGAAACCACTCATTTCTCTCTCTGGGCCTCAGTGTCTATACAACCACAGAGCCAGAGCTAGGAAAGACTTCAGAGGTCAATGAGCCCATTTTATAGATTAGGAAACTGAGGTCCTGTGACGTTAGAGCACCTTGGTCATACAGATTGTAAGTGTTAGATTCAGGATTTGAACCCAGGTCCTCTAACTCTGAACCATGCTAAAGTCTTACCTGTAAAATGAGGAATTGGGATAGATGTTTTTGGAGAACCATGTCCAAGATCCAAAAAATCCAACCAACGAGGGTGCGGTATGAAGCAAACAGGGGAAATGTGCTCCTTGGTTACTTTCCTCTTCTCTTCCAAACAGTTTGGATCCAGCCAAACCTCAAACACATTTTTCCAGATTTTTCTCCCTCTTGCTTTTCAGATCTATGTGTATTTTGAGAAAAAATTTAATCCATGTGTTTTTGATTAATTTACACTTAATTCAACAAAATGTTATTTTCTAAGAGGTTTTTGATGTCCCGGAAATCTTCTCTGCCTTATTTAGAAAGTCTTTTCCTTTTAAATACACAGGCAGTTGTGCTTTGCTTGAATAAACATTTTTGAGTTCACTCCTCCTCTGCCTCCAACACACCAAATAAAAAAAAATAATTCTTGGATTTAATTTCCAATGCTGAACCCGGGTAGTTGGACTGGATCTTGAATCAGAAAACACTTTCTCTCTTTGCTCTTTAGGGTTTTTGGCCCTAGAGGGAAGGAGGGAGCTAATAGGAAACTTTCCATCATCAAGGAAAGTTGCTAGCTGAGGGAAGCTGGATAAATTTGCTGAGTGGGTAGGAAGTTTGGAGGGGGAAGGGTCAATCCTTCAGTCAATCAGCCTGGGAGAAGGAGAAGAACCTTAGATTTAGACTCAAATTCCACTTTTTCTACTTACCATGTTGCCTTTATGGAAGTAATGTAATTTCTCACAGCCTCAGTTTCCCCATCTGTAAAATGATACTGTTGGACTACAAGACCCTTTTAGACAAAGGCTCCATTTCTGTAAAATTGGTGTGCTGGCCAAGTATAGAGGACATTCCATTTCTTGTTGTGTTCTTTTGCAAAAGTGATGTTCTTTCTTCCCCTTAACCTGGTAGAATCCCAAAACACAATTTGAGAATCACCTAAGGTCTTTCCTGATTCCCTCCAGTTAATAGATCTTGTCACCATTCAAATCACTTTATACATTGTATCTACTTGCATACATGCAATTGCATCCTCCCAGACAACACAAGTTCCTTAAGGGCAGGGACTGTTTTTTTTTAATATGCATCACCAGGGGGTGGAGCCAAGTTGGTAGGATAGAAGCAGCAAAGTTTTGCAGCTCCCACACAGCCACCTTAAATACCCATAAAATATGACTCTAAACAAATTTTAGGGCTCCAAAACTAAAAAAAAATACAGAAAACACAACTCTGGCTGAAGGCAGGTCAGCAGGTAGGGCTCGTTGCAGCAGGCTGAGAGCCATGCCCAGCCCAGACTGAAATCGCAGCCTGGCCCCAGGGTGGTCAGGAGAAGCCACAGCTGGAGTCTACAGTAGAGAGGATTGGTGGCACCTGGGGCAATCTCCACATTTATCAAGAGAGGAAACATAAGGCTAAGAAAAAGGTCAGTGGAATTCAAGCTAAATTTGGGGGAAAAAAAGTGGACCAGCTGAACTGTCCCCAGAGCAAGGAAGCAGCCCAACTTGATGGCCTTAGAGCCCCTGGCCTGTGGATAGCAGGGTGGCAAAAGCAATTGATCAAGGCCAAGGGCTCTTGTGTTGAGTGACCTGGATCTGGATTGTGGTCTTGGGTGGTGGTTCTGGGGTGTGCTTTCAGCAAGCCAAAGCTGGTGGGGGCTGCAGCACCCACCTAATAGCTCTGGCAGCTGTGAAAACCCCAGTGATTTCAGACAGAGCTTACTCCCCTGGAAGCAGAGTTCCACAGAGCTAACAAGTCAAGCAATTAATTGACTGGCTAATATGAGGAGAAGGAAGCAAAGTGAAAACAGTAATCAAACTCTAGAATCCTTTTTTGGGGACAAAAAGGATAGAGATATGGAGTGGGAAGAAGACAGTGCAGTCAGAACTCCCACACCAAATGCTTCCAAGATACATCAAGATTGCCTACAAGCCATAGAGCGACTTAAAAAGGACTTTGAAAACAAAATAAGAGAAGTGGAGGAAAAATTGGAAAGAGAAATGAGAATGATGCAAGAAAGAGTCAACAACCTGACTGAAGAGAATAACACCTTAAAAATGGATTAACTCAAAGGCAAAAGAGGCCCAAAAAGCCAATGAGGAGAAGAATGCCTTAAAAAGTGGAGTTTGCCAAATGGAAAAAGAGTCTCAAAAGCATTCTGAAGAGAATAATTCCTTCACAATTAGAGTAGAGCAAATGGAAACAAATGACTTTATGAGAAATCAAGATACTATTAAACAGAAACAGACAAATGAAAAAAATAGAAGGTAATGTGAAATATCTCCTTGAAAAAGCTACTGACC